>CM040127.1:126518691-127118691 GCA_022559845.1 Amorphophallus konjac
AATGCTATCCATTTTGCTTATATTTATTTTGGGTTCCAACAGAGCAATGCAATCAATGTTATAAGTTCTAATGAGAAATTTCACACGACCAATGGATATGTCATTCCCTATACCTCTGATATTCCAAATAATGTAATTCATTAAGGATGAGTGATTTCAGGAATGTTACCTGTTGATCCACATCTAGTCATGGATCTGGTAATGACTCCTGTACGCTCAAGCTGCATATCCCTCACATTATCAATAGCAGCTGAATTTGCTATTTCCTAACTTCTAATTAAGACCTCAGTTGATTGCAGATCCACATTGGATATTAACTTGATCTCTTGTCCTGCAGAGAGGAATGATAATCCACAACCTCAATCTCAGGAACAGGGGCAATGAAACCCACAGAGGCAGTAATTTGGGCTGAAGGGGGCTCCATAGAAGAAGTATGTAAGGTGTCCTTGTCAGCCGAATAAATATTCAGAGGATGAACATTATCATGAATTGGTCCATTAATAGCCGAAGAAGGCTTCTCAGGCCTTATACCACTAGCTTCTAAGGAAAGAGAGGTGTGGTGCCGAGTAGGGTCAGACCCTTCAGGATTGGCATTAGGAATGCTCACTTCCACATTTCCAACTGCAGTTTCTCCCAGAGGCAAATGACAATGCTACTTATCCTGAATAACCAAACTAGACTTATCTGAGTTAACCAGCTCCAGTTGGATTGGTGAGTCCTTAGCTGGACAAATCCCAGATCTAATATCCAGAGATTTCGAAGATGGGATGGAACTAATTATCTCATCCTTTTTTGATGTAACTGGTTGCCATAAAACTTTCGACTTTGAAAGGTTCCGAGCAGGGGCAGAGTCCAGGGCATTGTTCGAAGAGCTCACAATCCTCTTCCCTTTACAAACTTTTTTATTATGACCAAGTCGGGAGCAAGAAGAACAGTAGGCCGAAATCTCTGGGTATAGAATATCCTGCCATGAACAACCGCCTGGGAAGCCAATCCATACTATAGGCGGAAGAGGTTTTGAAACGTCCAGCTCCACACAAAATCGAGCGACCAAGGCATTGGACAAATTTAAGGTTGAGGGGTCTATTTTCAGTACAGGACCAACGTTGCCAGCAATGGAACGGAGCAAAGGCTCTATGAAAAAATTGACTGGAAGACCAGGGAAACTTATTCGAACCTGAAGAATGGGTGAATCCGTCGACCGAGCGAACTGCATCGTCCATTTGAAAAACTTGAAAAGCCGTCCATGAACAAACAAGGATTCCCGTAGAAGGAGTTGAAGGTAGTCCTCATAGTTCCGGAATCGAAGAAGAAGGTGCCGAGTATCAAGGGCACTGATCATGAAGTCTTCCTTGAACCCACATCTATTAGAGAGATGTGCTCTGATTTTAGGGAATGACGATCTGCCACGGGGAGTGCGCGCCACAAGAGTATAAGCAAAAGGCTACAAAGATGACATGATCTCCTCATGGCTGAAGAAGACCGCTGGTTCTCCACCATCTGTCACCGCGGGCTCATGGATATTACCATGAATCACTGGCGGCTTCATAGAGGAAGCGAAGACCTCTGCAAAGGAGCGATTAAGCCCTGGAGCTTTCTCTGACGGAGGAACCGGTGAGGAAGGAGGATGAGGTGCGGAGGGGGCCAAAGTCGACCCCCCCCCCCCCCCGGGTAGCCATAGCCAGACGCCGGAGTCAACCCCAGAAGGTGGACATCAACGCCGGCCTGTTCAAGAGTTGCTGTTGCTGCTCTTCTTTGTTCTTCATGTGTGAAGCATCTGAAACTACATTTGCTAATAATTATTACATGCTTCATAAGTCTCATAAATCCTTGATTTTGTTTTGGACAAAAAGGAAGAAACAACCCAAATCCATGCTCGAACACCTGCGTTGCATAATGGCAGATCGCATTACTCTCACGTAGAATTTAAAGTGAAGCGGATTAAGGGCACGTGATCCAAGACATGAAGCTAAACTAACATCCTGCCACGTGAATCATCTTATCTTCTACTCTTGACATGTGGGCCCTCGAAGTGTGCATTCTGGATAAAGTTATTAGGCGGGAGTGTGTCTTCCACGCGCCCAAAATTTGAAAAGCTCGTGGGACCACTAACTCACGCTCTCCTGTATAAAAGGGGATCGAGCAGTCAAATTTGAAAGTGAGGGAACAAGAGTGAAGCTGATCAGAAAAGGAGAAAAGAAATGAAAAGTAAGAGAGTTCCAGCGGTCGAGAGAGAAGAGTCTGAGAAGAGTTCGAGAGTGAAAAAGTCTGTTACAGAGAGTAAGAAGAAAACATAGTGTCGTAAGTCTATCTGAGAGAGAGAAGTGTGATTGAGCAGAAGAGTATTGTCCTGACTTCTGGATCAGATCTAGAGTCAGATCACTCCAGTGGAGCTACAGTTTATTCTTTCTGTTATTGTTTTTCCATTGCCTCTGAAGTTTCTTTTTGAAATTACTGCAAGCTGTGTATCAGGGTAGCAAGCTGTGGCGCTCAGCGGCTAGGTGTGATCCTCGGACATCAAGCTGTGTTGCTCAATATGAAAGCAAGCTCTAAAGCTCAGCTATTTGTAGGGATTTCATCCCCGAAGCTGTGGATCAACGGAGTTCAAGTTGTTTGGCAGTGGAAGCCTTACTCAGTTGAGTAAGGGATAGACGTAAATCTGAAGCTCGAGATCGAACCACCTTAAAAATTGATCTGTCTTTTGTGTGATTGCTCATCTCTTTTTACTGCAACTAGATGAATGCCTAGGATCGTCTACTGCAAGTCGTTAATACTTTCAATATATTCATCTGTTGCTTACGCCCGAGTACCCAACAAGGTTGTTTGAATGTCTTCTGAATTGTCTATGCTATTTCATCATAAGCTGACATTGCCTTGAATCGTGCAGTAGTTTTACCATCTTATATCGGATCTGTGATCGGTAACTCAGTGGTATATAAAAATGACTCAGTCAGAAGGATAGATTACGTCTATCTGGAAAACTGACCTTTGCGTGAGGAGATTTTATTATCAAACCTTCACCAGGTACTATACTGAGTTGATTGATCTTTTGGTTTTGGAGTTTTCAGTGATTGACAGCGATACCATAGCAGATTCCCTTGTTGTTAATTCAAACTATTTTTAGTGATTCTATTCACAATAGTTTCTTTTAATTCTGCATTGTTATTAACTACTATAGAATTTGAAATTGGGCTAGATCTATTCACCACCCCTCTAGATCACCCGTTCATCCTTTCACACATCATGTGGTATCAGAGCCTAACTCTCCCTAAGGGCTTAACATCCTGGAGAGATTAGTTGAAATGGATGCTAGAGGTCTAACTGCTGAGGGTCATTCCACCAGTACGCCGCCATTCCTTGACGGAAATAACTATGCTTACTAGAAGAATCGTATGCAGGTCTTCCTTCGAGCGAAGGATTATGAAATTTGGAAGGTTGTTAATAAAGGACATTTTGAGCTCCCTGAGGATGAGGAAGTCTGGACCATGGAGCAGATCTGTAGGTCTACATTGAATTGGAGCACTATAAATGTTATGCAGTGTGCTCTTTACCCTACTGAATTTTTAAGGGTTTCCTCCTGTTCTACAGTCAAGGAAATGTGGGACAAGCTAGAGGTAATCTATGAGGGAACGTCTCAAGTTAGAGAGACCAAGGCTAATATGTTAGTCTCAGAATATGAAGCATTTAAGATGAAACCTGATGAGTCTATATCTGAGATGTACGCTAGACTGATGGTACTCACTAATAGCTTAAGGAGTCTTCGTAAGGTTTACAGTGAGTACAAACTTGTTAGAAAAATTCGTAGGTCTCTGACACCAATTTGGCACACCAAGGTCACGGTTATGGAAGAGTCTAGGAACCTAGCAACTATCACAGTAGATGAACTCATCGATTCTCTCATGACATATGAGCTGAATCTCAAGAGGGTCGATGAGTCTGAGAAGAAGAAAAAGCCCCTAGCACTTAAAGTGACTTCTAGTAGCAAAGGGTCATCAAGTGAGCACAGTTCTTCTAGTTCAGACAAAGATCCAGATGAATTTGCAATGCTTACTAGAAAATTTAAGAAGTTCCTAAGGAAGGAAGGGAAGGGGTTCAAAAAGATGTATTTCTCAGGGAAGAGGCAGTCAAAATACAAATCTAATACTGCCAAGAAATCTGATGGTATTGTTTGCTATAATTGTAGGAAAGCAGGGCACCTAAGGGCAGATTCCCCTGAGCTGTAGAAGGAGAAACAGCTCAAGTGGAAGAACAAGAAAGGAAAGGCTACGGTAAGCACCTGGAGCGATGAAGATGAAGGTAGTCAGAGCAACACATCTGATAGCAAGGAAGAAGACAAGCTCTGCTTGATGGCTGAAGAAGAAGAGAAGGAAGATGATGAAGATTCGAGAACTTTACACATGGTGACTGGGAAGAAGCCTGTGCAGAGATTTTAGATAAATATGATGATGTGCGTAGATAGAATAGGCATCTGAAAAGAAAGATAAACTCTTTGGTGAATGATACATCTTTGAATGACAAAATTGCATGCCTAGAAACAAAAAACTGTAGTTTGAAGAGAATGATGAATTAAAAATCAGAATGCAAAAATTTGAGGAAGAAACCAGAATTGTAAATGAAAAATATGATGATGTTAAGGGTGCGAATAAAGAATTGAAAAAGATAGTTGTGAACATAGAAAAAGAAAATAAGGATAAACAACATTCCCTTGAAGGCATGACACAAGGAACTAAAAATTTGAATGTCATTTTGGGAACAAAGGTAAACTTCAGAAGGGAAGGGTTGGGTTTTAACCCAACTAATAAGAAACAATTTGATGTTAACACCATTTCTTTTGTTGTTGAAAAAGGAACATCAAAATTCAATCCTTTGATAAAAATAAATTATGAACTAAACCACAACAAAAAATCTACAAAAATTAATAAAGAAGACAAGCTCAGTGCCAAAGAAAAGGGCAAAGGGAAAGTGGACATGTCTCGAGGTCCTAGCATACATACCACTGCACCTAAGGCAAAATATCAGGTTAGGGGTCAACCAGGTAAACTGTAACACCCCTGGAAATTTTAAGAAAAATAAAATAGATTCTAAATAAATTTAATCTATATATATGCTAATATGAAGTAAATAAAATAAGAATTCGATAAAGGGAAATTGCCTAAACTTAAATGGGTCTTACACTTTAAAAATATATATATATATACATATATATATATATATATATATTATAACCAATGGGTCAAAATAAATAACGCCCCCTCCTAAGTCACTAATTTAAGTATTGACGCCTCTTTGATAGTCATTATTTTTATAAATGACGCCTCTTCTTACGGACGTCAATTTTATATTTTTAAATAAGGCAATAGTAAAGGACAACCTTCATTAAGGCGCTAATTAATGAAAATACGCCCTCTCTTAAGGCGCTAATTCATATCGAGAAAATTGGAAATAAAAGAATAAAATAAGTGAAAATAAAAGAATTTATTTGAGATATATACTAATGGAAGAATTTATGTGAGATATATACTAATGGGCCTCACTTGTATAAATATGGATATAAAGGCTCTAAAATCTTAAAAGCTTAAATCACTCAAACCCATAAAATGCATGAGCTTTTCTATCCCAAAGCCCACATCAAGACCACCCACGAAGGTGGGCCTTCACACAAAGGCATACCACCCATGGTATGCATGCTCGTGCGTTGGAATGTTTTAGGGTTTTTGCATGAAGTTTTGGCAGGTGGCGGTGGAAATGGCAGGGAGAAATCCTCGGGCTTAATCGGAGAAGCCTTGCCATCGTTAAGCATTAGAACCCTCTAGAATCTTGCCATCATTCGTTCTATCACCTCGATTAGAATCTTTTCTCTATAAAACTCAACTCCATCAAACGTGAAAGATCCATTTGTTGTTGCTGCTGCCGTTCGACGTCTCCATCCTCTGCATCCTCTTCTTCCCCTTCCTCATCTTCATCCTGCAGAACGTGAAGCCCTGCCTCCAACAGTTTACCTGCAACGAAGAAGGAACAGTTTTCTTCTCCCTTTTCCCTGATCATCCTATAAGGGTAAGGTTTGCGCCTCCTTATCCTTTTGAACGGCCAACTTTCTTCTCAAACCGAAACCTTGTTTCATGCAGGAAGAAACAGAGCACCTCTCTTCAAACAAGATCATCGTCCAATCCATCTCAAAGGTAGGTTATCTCAAGTCTCGTAGCCCTAACAAGCATAAAGCATGATCATATTGTAGGTTTTTTTTCCAAGTTTCGTAGTCCAAACAAATTTAAACCATGATTTAAGTCCAACATGATAGACAGAAATCATCTTATATCATGCATTTATCTCATATGTATATCATATCTATGCTTATAGTTGTATTAGGTTGAAATTAGAATTTTTACAGTAAATAACGCCTTTTTCTAGGGCGTTATTTTATTTTGACGCCCATCAAAACGGTCGTCAAATTCCATTTGGAATTGACGACGTTACATATGTCGTGTTTTATGCAATTGACGCCACTGTTAAGGACGTTAATAATGTAAAACGTGACAGTCACGAGGGCGTCAATTAACAAATTCTAAAAGAAGTGATATGTAACAGTCGTCAATTATATATATATGTGGGTTATGAGCTTTCAGCATTTATAGTCGTTAATGGTTATAGAAGTATCCTTTGGCCATGAAAATTTACTGGCATACTATTGGGGTAGAGACTGAGGTACTGAAAGTGGTTGCACCGTTTTTCGTGTCCCCTGTCGTAAGATCCCCCGTCTCTCGTCGAAATTTTTTTTTGAACATATGGTTAGGTAGAGTTTTTCGAGCCGGTCATTTCGGTATATTATAGGCCTGATTCCGACATCATTTAGTATAGAAACGAGAGGGTTGAAAAAAAATGATAAATTTTTGAAAAAGAAACGACCCATGTTCAGTCGTTAAAACAAAAAGTGACGACCTTGCTTTTAGGCGTCACTTTTGAATATTATATATATGTATATACATATATATATATATATCATGTACATGTATCTTTGAAAATCTATATTTATTAAAATATGTAACAGAAAATTATAGAAAAATTATATTTGGAATCCTTATATTTTCCTCCTAATTATCATATATTCTATTTTCTTAAATTATTTTAAATAAATCAATGTGCCTTTTAATGTGTGTTTTTGAATTTATTCAATTAAATAGGTATAAATGAAAATTCTTGCTAAATAAATTGAGTTAAAAATCATGAAAATTAACGTTCCCCAAGAGGATGCTAATTAATAAATGACGGCACCCATGGGCGTTAAATAATATAAGTTTATTTAATTATAGTTAATTATAGAATAGGTTGGACATGAATTCTATGATTAACGTATACTTGTTCTCACCGTTTTTTTTCCGTTTTTGACCCATACCGCGGGTCTTTTGGCACTCTCATCTCATGTCCGTAGATGGAGTCCATGTTTCATGATTGGTTCACGCATACACCTCAACTCTTGGTGACAAACGAGCCCTCCGTTGGACATTCCGTTCCTTCGGACTGGCGAGTTAGTCATTGGGACCTCCGTAAGTCTCCTCGTAGCCTTGGATTCCCTCAAGGCCGACTGAGCTGGTTGTACCTTAAACACCTTGTACCTTTTGATTGCCACGTCTTGTGGTAAACCGGCCCTCTCATGTCGCCATCTTGGTCCATGAGATAATAATCTTTGCCATTAGAATGATGATATTCCACTAGGCGGTATCTTGGATTGAGTCCCTTATAGATAGGGTCAATCTCTCAGCTTGATTCATGTCCCTTGATTGATGACAGGTATAGTCATCCACTCAAGTTATCACGGCTACCTAGTTAAGGTACCGATTCTACCCCGGGTTATCGACATGTCATGGTTCTCGTTGGTTTTATCATTATCCATCTAATGTTCTTCATTGAATTCTGTGGAACCTATCCACGAATCTACCTTGAAATCCTACATGAGTTTGTTCTTGGAATTCCATGGCTATCACTAAAGTGGTTGTCTAGATATTTACATGTAACAATGTCTGCGCATTTAGGGCCCGATCTGGTCCTAGGAGGAGCACCCGAAAGTACTTGTGCCCATGGGAGTTATATTGATCACGGTGTGCCATTGCACCGAAGTACTTGCTTGAATCTACGACAATCCACTATCTATCTCTCTCTCGCGTGCTTGACTTGACATTACTTGCATGGCCCGGAATGGACAAAGTACTTGCTTGTTAATAGCCATTATCTCATGACATAAATGACTTTATTGATATACTTGGTACTCGTTCTTGAAATCTTGATTACTTGAAATTCCTATCTTGGATCAATAATACATGTTATTTCCTCTCGTTATCATGTTCAATTCTATAGCATTTCGTTTTACATGTTTTACATGATTAGACTTGCATTTTCATTTGAAAAAGGTAATTACTTAAACAAATTGCAAGTTCTTGAGATATAATTCCTACTGAGCGTTCGCCCATCAAGTTCTTGTCCCCAAACTTTTCAGGTAATACGGACCACGACTCAGACTCGGATGGGCAGGAGTTAGAGTGACGAGCGTAGAGCCTGCGAGCGTCGTGCTGCTACTACCACTTATCGTGTCGAGTCATCTTTAGTTTATCATTCGAGTCTTGTTATTGGATATTTTGTGATGTCAAGTGTTGTGATAATTGAGGCTTATGGGCCTGGATCGAATTGTTAAGTCTTGGAGTTTATGACTTATGTTGTGGATCTATTGTTATCACTGGTATCAGTGTTTGATTATGTTTTAATTTTCTCTTTGCGCACTCTATTTTCGATGTCGAAATTCTACTTGCTCTGATTGACATGATTGTTATAAACTCGTCACGTTCTCTCCCCGAGTTCCTTCCGCGCTCGGGGCATGACATAAACCCCAAGTCCAAGGGAAACCCAGAACTAAAATAACTTAAGCACAACAGAAAGGTCGATGCAACAATCAACCTGCATCAACGCACAATTCATCTGGGTCTCACACTTTTAGAAGCCAAAGTCAGAGAAGGGGCACCTCAGGTCGATGCTCCTACCTTGGTGCACCGACCTATCTATCATTCCAAAACTCCTATCATTACCAGTCTGGTAGGAAAGGTCTAGGCAGACTCAACAAGAGGTCGATGCAGCATAACATCTAGAACTCACATCCTAGTCAGGTGCATCGACCTTACCCTTGTAATGCCTCTATGCAACCTAGGCTCAGAAATTTTAGAAGCCAAAACTCATATGGCTTTGTCCATTCTATATCTGTTCAGCCTAAGATCTATAGTGCACACACTCTTCCAAATGCCCATTGGACCAATCACTGGCGCAAAAACTCTCAGGCCTTTAAGAATAAGAATGTCACACCACAGAAAAGGCCAACCAAAACTCAGAATGTTAATAACAGAAAATTAAGAAATCCACAACTCAAATAAAGATACAAAAATAAATGTGGATACCAAAACAGTTGTTGTCTTGTGTGCATGATTTAATTGCAGTTATGGGGCCCAAACAGTCTTGGGTCCACAATTTTCTAGTTGATTCAATTTGTAGGTATGCCTGGCAGCCAATCACAACAGGTGGTATCTTGACAGTGGCTGTTCCAGGCACATGATCGAGGATAAAGGAAAGTTTCGCATGCTGGTAGAAAAAGATGCTGGTCATGTCACGTTCGGAGGTAATATAAAAGAAAAAATCATAGGAACATGTAAGGTTGGTAAGTGCTCTTCCTGTTGTATAGAATAAGTTTTACTAGTTGAAGGGCTTGCTTATAATTTGGTTAGTATTAGTCAGTTATGCGACAAGGGTCATAAAGTTATTTTTGATTCTCTTGCATGCACCATTTTTTAGCCCAATTTTGAAACTGTAAAATTCACTGGAAAAAGAATCAATAACATCTATATGGTTGATTTAGATGATGCAGCACACACTAACTTGTGTCTAACTGTAAATAAGGTTGACTTAGCCTATCTTTGGCATCGCAGGTTGGGTCATGCTAGTTATAATGTGTTGCATAAATTGACTAAGTATAGCATGGTAAGAGGTCTACCTGAAATATCCTTCAAAAAGGACAATAAAATATGTGAGGCATGTACCCAATGTAAACAAACTAGAAAGTCATTTAAATCCAGAGCTAAAAACATGTCGCCTAAACCTTTTGAGCTGATCCACATGGATTTATTTGGACCTACTTGATCAGCTAGCTTATCTAGTAAAAGATATGTATATGTCTTAGTAGATGACTTTTCTAGATTTACATGGGTATTCTTTCTGACTCACAAAAATGATGCATTTGAAGAATTTCAAGAATTTTACCATAGAATAAAATAGACTGGTGAGCAGTCTGTTTCTAATATTTTGTCTGACCTTGGTGATGAGTTTGAAAACTCATAGTTTTATGAGTTTTGCAGGGAAAATGGGATTAACCATAGATTCTCTTCACCAAGGACTCCAGAGCAGAATGGAGTGGTTGAAAGGAGAAACAGAATCTTGGTGGAGATGGCTCGGACTATGCTAGTTGAAGGCAACTTGCCTAGAAGGTTTTGGGCTGAGACAGTAAATACCTCCTGTTACATTATCAACAGAGCCCCGGTAAGACCTCTTACTCAAAAGACTCCTTATGAGATACTTAAAGGTCAGAAACCTTCACTAGAACATTTCAAGGTTTTTGGTTGTAAATGTTTTGTCCATGTTAACTCTAAAAGAGACCTTAATAAATTTGAACCTAAAAGTGAACCTGGAATTTTTCTAGGTTACTCTGAAAAATCTAGAGCCTATAGAATCTACAACATTAATTCTCAAACTGTTGAGTGTTGACGTGTTTTTACTTTCTCTTCAATACTGGCTTAAAAGATCTCTTCTATCCCTTCTACTAAATCGATATGAAAAATATAAATAGATGGATGGTACAAGGAGATAGAAGCAGATAAACAAGTGTGATCGCCACCAAGGTGCCTAATGTGATTGACACACCGTACCTTGGAAAGAGAGAGAGACACTCGCCTTATGAGCAGCACTGTAGGGATGCGCGGCCAGTGAACGGCCGCACGACAGACCGCTCGTCAGTGCTGCAGAGGACGCGGGACGTGGAACTACTGGCAGATGAACGGCTCCAAGACAACCGCAGTTGGAAGAAGAACGGTCGAACATCCACCGCACCTCCTCTTGAATGGACGTATGGGAACCGCGCAAGATCACCACGTCAGAAGTTGTAAGAGTCCAACCTCCACCCTTTCCAGCCGGCTAGAAAGGATGGGCCTCGTGTTAGTGTGTTACTGACCTACAAAAAAAAAAAGTGTAGAACACAAAGAAAAACCCAATATCAGAACTATGAAGTGTAGAAAATGCTAAAATGGAAAGAAGTAAACATAACTAAATGAAGTGGAGGATACCTTGGGGTTTTAAACCCCTAGGGGCACCAAAAATGTGGGAGGATGTGTAAATGACAGTGCAAGTGAAGAAAAACGTGGAGAAGATGAAGCATGCAACGAGAAAACCGATGGTGGGACTAGTGAAATAATGACTCAAACAAACGGTATACTCCCTGAACCGGAGGCCTATTGGGACATAGAAGGCCTCCCTCCCTGGTACCATGTCGCTCAAGGATTCGGCAGGGCTTCGCCGTCGACCAAAAATCTTCCCCCCCACTTTCAAAGGTAGCCTTTAGGGTCTATTTATAGAGCCTATGAAGCCTGCCCCCAAAATTAGGGATTTTAGGCATTTTCAGGTCGAGATACTCAAAAATAAGTTGTAGATAATCGAATTATCTTCCAACCAGAAGAAACGGCACTTGAAATGGTTAAGTATCGGCGGAGAAAATGACGGGAGATGTTAAGGATAAAACCACGGATAGAGAGAGAAGATCTGTTAATCTTTCAGGAATCGAGTAGATGAACGGTCTCATGATAGACCACCCAACGGGATGCATGGCCATCACCTAGGTCGTCCAACCCTGTCGGTGGAAATTCAATAAATCAGAAAAATATTATACGAACACCCATCGAACTGACCAAAAATCTCATCGTTGGACTCTCATAGATGAACGGCTAATAGTAGACCTTACATCTACAAGAGCGGCCAAGAGGAAATCGTCCATGCCTCGTCGGTGATAAATCAAAATAGATTAGATAATTAGATAATTATCTGAAAACCAGCGACGCCAGGACTCTTGAGAGATAGACAGCTTAGGAGGTACCGCACAATGGGCTTATGCGGCTATATCCAGGCCGTGTATATGCTTGTCGATGATAATTCAGAAAATCAGCTAAATATCCAGTAAATATATGAACGGCCCAATATCAACCGCACATATGGTTGAACGGCTAGACGTTGACCGCACATGTACATGGGCGCTTGAAATCCATGGAAAAGCTCAATCAACCAAAACCAAGGCCCATTAAGCCCTAAATCAACTCGGACCTAGCCAGGGAGGGAGGCCACCCATAAAATTGGCCCAGAACGTGCCAGAAAATAGCCCAGCGAGTGATGGACAACTCGAGGCATCAATAATGGGAGTAAGAGAAATGACTCAACTTATCAGTAAAAAATGGGTGTCAACATTGAGGAATTACCACACATTGTCTTTGATGAATCTTCTAATAAAATTGAAACTTGTTTCTGCATGAACAAAGTAGATGGAGAAATCTTGGAAAATAAAGAAGAGCAGAATGTAGAACCAGCAGAAGAAGGTGAGACTAAAGGATCTGGAGTTTAGGGGGAGGTAAGTGAAAATTTAGGTAATCAACTTACCAACATTAGAGTTCTTAGAGATCATCCTCTAGAGAATGTGATTGGTAATCTATATGTACCTCCTAGGACTAGATCACATTTCAGGATAGAAAATGAACTGAATTCTTTTGCAATTATTTCATAAGTAGAACTCAAGAACATTGAATGTGCCTTAAAGGATGAGCATTGGATAAATGACATGCATGATGAATTGAATCAATTTGAAAGGAATAAGGTATGGCACCTAGTTCTAAAACCCTCACATGGCTCAGTTATAGGCACTAAATGGGTTTTTAGAAATAAAATCGACGAGCAAGGAAAGGTAGTCAGAAATAAGGCTAAGCTTGTAGTACAGGGGTACAATCAGGAATTTGGGGTAGACTTTCAACAATCATTTGCCCCTGTAGCTAGATTAGAAGCTATTAGGATACTTCTAGCTTTTGATTGCAGCCTAGGAATAAAACTTCAGCAGATGGATGTGAAATCTACTTTTTTTAATGGTTTAATAAAAGAGGATGTGTTTTTTAAACAACCTCCTAGAATTGAATGCATTGACTTTCCTTATTATGTGTATAAGTTAGATAAGGCACTTTATGAACTGAAGCGAGCTCCTAGGGCATGGTACGACAGGTTGAGCTACTTCCTCATAGGTAAAGGATATTCAAGAGGTGAGGCTGACCAGACTCTATTTACCAAGGTAAACAACAAAGATATCCTTGTTGTTCAAATCTATGTAGATGATATAGTGTTTGGGTCAACTAAATCTTCTATGTGTGAGGAATTTTCTAAGTTAATGACTGATGAATTTAAAATGAGATTAATGGGAGAACTGAAGTTTTTCCTTGGATTACAGGTTAATCAAACTTCAGAAGGAAGCTTTATCACACAGTCTAAATACATCAAGGATCTGCTGAAGAAATACAAGCTCGAAAACCTCAAAGAAATCACTACACCTATGGGCACATCAACTAGTCTTGATGCTGACCCAAAAGGTAAATTTGTTGATACCAAACTATATAGAGGTATGATCAGATCTCTTTTGTATCTTACTGCATCTCACCCAGATATACAATTTTCTATGTGTTTATGTGCTAGATTTCAGGCTAGTCCTAAGGAATCTCACATGAGTGCAGTGAAGAGGATTTTTAGGTATCTTTCAGGCACCCTTGACTTAGGACAGTGGTATCCTGCTAGGTGTGAGTTTGAACTTGTAGCTTACAATGATGCAGACTATGCATAGTGTACGATAGATTGAAAAAGCACTAGTGGGTATTGTCAATATCTAGGTGGTTGTCTAGTGTCTTGGGTATCTAAGAAGCAACACACAGTTGCTCTCTCCACTGCTGAGGCTGAGTATGTTGTAGCAAGGAATTGTGCAGCGCAAGTGCTCTAGATAAAACACCAGCTCATTGATTATCACATAAAATTAGGATGCATTCCTATTTTGTGTGATAATACCAGTCTATCTCTTTGACTAAAAATCATGTTCATCACTCTAGGACTAAGCATATTTAAATAAAACACCACTTCTTGAGAGATGAAGTAAGTAAGAATGAAATTGAGCTAAATTTTGTAGAATCAGAAAAATAAATTGCGAATATATTTATTAAATCTCTTGGGAATGAAAGGTTTAAATTCTTAAGAGGAGAACTAGGGTTACGTAATTTCAGCATGATGATTGATTCCTTAAGTTCATTCTTGTCTGGAATAAATGCCTTCTCTATGATCTTTTTTATGCCTATGATTCAGTCTATCACAAGGTAGTAGTGGTTGTCATTGTAGACAATGTCTTGCATTGTGTCCATCTTGATCTTAAGGGTATATCAAATGGTTTGCTGGGAGAAGGGAAGATCTCTTCTGTCTGGAAACCCACACTTTGTGTAGAGGCTTGTCCTCCGCCAAGTACCCTAAGTCAAGATTTGGTCTGAGTCTTGCATTTCATTATTTATTCATACGTCAAAATGTTGTGTCCAATAATAATGCACATATACAGGGGGAGTAAGTGTTCAAAAAAAAAAATTAGTTTATCCTCTCATGCATGTTGTTAGGGGGAGATCAGAATAATTTAAGTCTATCCTCTCGTGCATGTTGTCTAGGCATCCATAAGTGTTTCTGAAATATCAGTTGCACATTGCTTGGTATCAGGTTCTCCTGGCACACTCATTTATTTCCATCTCTTGATATCAATCTCTTAAAAAGTCCTTGCACTTCCTATGACTCTGAAATAATGACAATATTATAATCAGTTCATTACTCTAAGCTACTAAAATTAGAAATATTCTCTTATAAGAATCTATAATGCTTCATGAATGAACTGATGTTTTAAACTTAATAAATTTTAGAGTCTAAAGACTGAACTCAATGAACTAGGATGTTGATTACAATTAATAGATCTCAACCATTTCTCTCATGTCATGTCTAGTAAATTTTTCTAGAGTCTGAAAGTTCTTGAATTAATGTCTTCTTGGTTGAGAAACTTGGATTGTGTATTATTTTTAAACAAGTCTTTCTATAAAACCAAAGGGTAGCAATGTCAAAATAATCAGTTAACATGATTGTAGGCAGAGCAATGGCTGAATGCACCGAGAAACTAGGTCCTTCATAAAAAAAAATGGAGAAAAACTCATGTCATGAAGTGCTTCAAGTTATCTTTGTTCAAAAGTCAAAACAGAATGGTTAGCTTCACTGAGTAACTAGGGGTACGGACGTCTAATCAACATGTACCCTTAGACAAAAAGGTGTAAACTACTCCTAATGTTTTGATATATGAAACAGAATGGTAAATTCTACTGAGTAACTAGGGGTACTGGTGTCTAATCAACGTGTACCCTTACGTCAAAAGGCATGAATGATACCTAACTATTCTGAACTCTTTAAACAAAAAGGAAACAAAAAATTTTGCATTAACCCTAAGGTAAAAAAATTAGAATTGTCAAATTGTTTAACCTCAATACATATGCTAGTCCCTCCTAAAGAAATTCACTGATTTTTGGGTGAGTAGGATAATGTAAGACTAAATCTGTCATGATTCAAATGGTTCTGGTTTATTGCTATTAAGGGTTAATGTAAACTTATTCAGAGAGTACAGTTGCTAAACTCTAACCTTTATTATTCTTAAACCAGAATTCTATCAACAATGTATTATATAGAAACTTATACCTGAAGAATTTGAGCTATGTATGCTTGATTAATGAAAGATAAATCAGTTTGTCAATCAGATCTCTCCTGTAATTTCACAACTTTGATATTATCATCTCAATTTTTTGTCAGTTCACTGATAAGATCCAATTGTCTCTATTGTTGACACCCGTTTTGTGACCAATAAGTTGGGTCATCTCCTTATTCATCCTATATGATGCTCCGAGTTGTTCATCTTTGTTGAACCTTCTTGATCAGCTGGAGGTTTATTTCATGGGTCATGTCTCCTTGGTTGGGTATGATTCCTTGTGGCTTGTCATTGGATGAAGCGTAGCAAGCTTTTATCTCATTTTGGATCCTTATTGTCTCTAACGGTCTATACCAGAGGCATTACATCACTCTGACGCATCTGCCCTGGTCCGTTACATCATGTAGAGTCCTTAAGCTTAAGGCCTTCTTTCCAATGCTTATCCTTTTGGTTATCCGTTGACTCTAACGGTCTATACCAGAGCCGTTATATTCCTCTAACGCGTCTTCCCTTGACCGTTACATCCTTCAAGAGTCCAACATTTGAAAGCTTCTTTCGTTGATCTTATCTTCTTAAGGGATAAGGTTGTGTGACGGTCTTCCTTTGGAGCGTTACGTCCCTGTGACGGTCTGTCGTGCAGCCGTTACATCAAACAGAGAGTCCTAGCCAAGTCTGCTCCTTCTCTGCTACTCCATGGTCGAATTGAGAGTTTGATCTTGTGATTTCTCTTCCAAATCTGATCCTCAGAACCTTCTGTTTGTTTCTATGGACTCTTGGGAGTATTATCTTCAAGAGTTTGCTAAGAATCATCCTCCTTTTTAGCTGGATTATCCTCTGCTCGATCGGAGAGTTTGAGGGTCTATAAATAGAACCCTTGACTTCATGGCCTGGAGAGGAAAAATCTACAGTTTGCGTTGAAGCGCTGCCGCGTTCTGGAGTCACACCCAACCAAGGAGAATTGATTTTCACGTCCATCTGCTTCACAGTCAAGGGAGTATTTGGTTTTCCAAGCGTTTAGTTCCATCATTGTTCTTAGTGTTCTTCCTTCCTTCCTTTGCATCATAGCATTGTCCCACTCCTTCTTTCACGTTCCTCCACTTGTTTCAATCATCTAAGCATCTTTCCTATCTTTTAAAACACCCAGAGGGGTTAAAAAACCAAACTTCCCCTGTATTCCCCTTTCCTTTTGAATGATATCAAGTTCATTTGAGAATTGATGCTACATTGTTTGAAAGGCTAATTTGGGGTTGTTTTTCTTGTGTTCTACGTTCTTTGGCAGGTTTACAGGGCTCATTAGATGAGGCCCAAGCTTTCTGGCCGGATGGAAAGTTTGGAGTTTGAAGGATTCACAAGCTTGTCCTGTAGATACTCTGACGGTCTTCCTCAGACGCGTCAGGTTCCTCTAGCGGTCTATCGGGCGATTGTCACACATGCTGTGACGCGTGGGAATTGGACCGTTATATTCAACAGAGCTACAGTTTCCTATTGGTTTCTCTCTCCCGTGGGCGGGTGCGTCATCCTCCTATTCCAAGGTATTTCTCATGTCTTTGGCTTGTGTTTACCTTGGTGGCGATCACGTTCTTTCTTGGTATTGGGCATTAGCTTTCTCTCTCTCATATCTCTTATTTACTCTTGCTTGCTCCACCTCTACGGTGTGTTTTTCTTTATTCTTTATTCCACGCCCCGGCGTGTGTTTTTCTTTATTTGTTTAGCTTAGTTTTGATGATTGAGATAGCATGCCCATGCTAGAGCTTATGCTGGTTGCCTAGGTTCATGGTTCACCTGTTTATAGGTTGATTGACTTTATCACTTGGCTCATATTTCTATTTAGTCGGCATCATAAGCCCATCTTGCAAAAGAAGCGACACATTGAAACCAACAGTTTTTTGGCGATCACGGTGGGACAACTTGTGCCAATCGTATTTTGATCTCTGTTTAAACCTGCCATCCTTCCCTTGTTTGGTTTTCCCCGGATTTCCCTTTTATTTCCTGTTGTTTCTGGTCCCCTGGCTCCTCTGACGGTCCTGAGTTCCTACGTTACACTGCTTCTGATGGTCTGGTCTTCGACCGTCACCTTGCTCTGACGCAGGGGTTATAGACCTTTACACTCCAAATAGGTACGCATCCCGAGGTGCATTTTATTTCCGTAGTTTCTGCTATGATCTTTATACTTGGGTGTTATCTGGTCTCCTCCCTGGTTGGTTTACATACTCATATCATTGTGTGCATAATTGTTTATTAGATTCTAGGTTAGAATTTGCAAGCACCCCGGTGCATATAGGTTCATGCATATTTTCATACATTAGATTGTATTTTTCTACCTTGGTGTGCGGACCTCTCGTCTCCATATTCCTTGGGGCCGACTAGGAAATCACACCATGGACCTCCATAAGTCCCTGCGAGCCGTGCATTCCCACACGGACGCCGGGCTGGTTGTACCCTTCCCACCCCATGTCTAGGAGTGCATAAGTGAAGGAGTGAACATTTAGAGTCAAACCAAGCCTTATACCCCTCTCCTATTAGGAACCCATTGCTGAGAGCACATTTTAATCAATTCACTAAAGTTCCAAAGGAGAAAACCATAAAACCTTGTTCCATCATCTTAAAACAACTTGGTTGCCTTTGAGTGTTTTCATTCTTTTATCACATCTTTGAAAGTCATCTTAGTTTGGTCACTTATTGTGTGATTGTAGTGTGTTGTTTGCATCTTGTTAAGGTTGTTCATTGGATGTGGAGTCCCCTCCATCCGTTAGAAGCGTCATCACCCGGGGGCGAGTCCCTCTCCTCATCCTATTTCAACCCACTCTTCGAATCTACTCTGGCTTCCTTTGATCTTCCTTGGTCCCAAGAGGAGTCTCTCCCTCAAGGGCTTCTAGAGGATCCCTCTAGGGTTGTCTCGTTCCAGCCCAGAGAGGGGCCCATTCCTCCCTCATCTTCCATCCCTATGCAGAATGCTCCATCCACTCAAAATCCTCCTCTCCCTTCTGCCAATTCTGTCCTTCAGATGATGGCTCAATTAGACCCGGCCCAGCTTCAAGCGGTCTATCAGGCTATGCAGGGGTCTAACTCCCCGCCTTCCCCAATTATGCAAGGCCAATCCAATCCTTTCATTGCTCAGCATAGAGCCGATGGGCCCACTATCCAGCCCATTGATCTCACTCCGGTCCAACCTAGGACCCTCAGGTTCTCCAATCTCGAGATGGGCCAGTCTTCGGGTTCGACCCAGCAAGCTTTTGATAAAGGTAACACCATGGTTCCTCCCTCTTTCCCGTCGGATCATCATGTCTCAGGCCCAGCTATGCCACAGATTCTAGTTAGCTCGAATGATTTCATGTACCATCAGTAAGGGGCAGCCCAGGTTCCTACCAATATGGGTCATCCTTCGATCCAGTATCCTTCCTATGGGCCACCTCCTCTATCTGCTTACCCTTCCGTTCCTCCAAACTCATCTTTCGCTGTCCTTGCTCCCTCCCGAGAGCAGGAGTTGCTGGATAAGTGGGCCGCCATGCAGCAGCAACTTGACTTCCTTCAGAAGCGGGTTGGCCCTCAAACCTTGGCAGACGTTCCAGTCCCGAGCTTCCAGAACATCCGATTCCCTCCACAGTCCGAGCTCCCCAACTATAGAAAGTATGATGGGAACAACAATCCCTTTATTCATGTGAGGGACTTCTTATACGAGTTGGCGTAGTTTCAATATGACGATCGCCTCATGGCATATCTATTCCGCCGATCACTAGATGGTGTCGCACTGGAATGGTTCTATTCTCTGCCACTAGAAGATGCTGAAAGTTTCAAGACAGTAAAAGTAAGTTCATCCAGCGGTTCGAAGATAGAGTCGGCCCGAAATATTCATTTACAGATCTGGTGGCTGAGAAAATGAAACCAGATGAGGAGTTCGCTACTTACGTAGATAGATGGAGGCAAATGGCCGCTAGAGTGCCCGACCACATTCCGGAGGAAGAGAAGGTCAAGTTGCTTATTTCTAATGCCACTCCGACCTTCCGCAACATTCTAGCTATGAATGATATAGCCAACATGCATCAACTGTATAGCCGAGCGCGCTTTATTCAGACTCAGTTCAAAGATTCCCCCATACACTCGCTCTTTGAAAACCAAAAGCCCAAGTATCATAAGAAACCTCAAGGGCCTGTTATCGAGGGGATCCAAACGAACGAGCAAGTTCAAGCCGTTACTTTCCCTTTCCAAGCCGCACCCTTCCATTTCCCCCAAAACCCCCGCACTCCACAGAACCCCGCTCCCCAAAACTTCCAAGTCACTCCACAAAACCCTCCGCCTACCTTCGCCACTCCACAAAATACCTTCGCCGTACCACAGCAATCACCACAACCCCCGCAATATCACAATGTCCCTCCACCTAACGGCTACAACAACAACAACAAGCGTCCGGCTCCTAAAAGGGCACAGTACCCACCCTTGCCAGAAACCCTCACGGATATCTTCTCAGCTCTCATGTCAGTGAATGCTATACAACTTCCTCCGGAACGGCCCAACTGGAACCCGGTCGTTGACCAGACAAAGTACTGCATGTTCCACAGGCAGTCGGGCCACACCATTGAAGGATGTTTTCAGTTCAGGGACCTAGTGTACGACCTTCATGAAGGATAGAGGATTGACTGGGCCGAGATGTACAAGGCCATTGTTGAAATCAAAGAGAAGAGAAGGCTGCCGCCAAGGTAGCAAGTGCAGCAGCAACAAGCACCGCAGCAGCAGCAGCAGCCACAGCAACAGCAACCGGTTTAGGATTTGGGGATTCACCAGAACCCGATGCCAAACCACCCTCCCGCTCCACAGCCTCAGCCGCCGGCACCGGCTCAGGTCAATGTTGTCCAACTCCCGGCTCCTAACGTCGGGTGGTCTTTTGATGACAACGGCACCACGCCGCAGATAATGGCCCTCCACCATAATCACCGCAATCCCCTCGCTTCCCCCAATATTTTACCTACACACCCAACACCTTCACCACTTGTTCTCCCATTCACACCCGCTCCTGTAAATCCACCACCAGTTATCCCTGCTACCATCATTTCTCCATCACCCACTTCACCTATCACTACACCTCCGCTAACCTTTCCTCAACCCGTGCCCACGCCTATCATCACTACCCCACCTTCCACTAATCCCTCACCCCTCATCCGTCCATCACCACTTATTACCTCCACCAACCCCACATCCCACCAGATCCTTTCTCTACACCGCTTATCCCACTCATCCACCCCACGGGGCCAATCATATCACCTCCTGATGCCGTGCCGGCACAAAATCTCGCCCTACAGAGCGGGCGGTTGTTCCATCGAAATTATCCTACCACTTCTAATCTTCAGTCCTCCCAACCGGCTGCCGAGCAAGAAGAAGCCGAACCTCTGCCGGGTACCCAATATGACCTGATACATCATTTGGACAGGGTGCCTGCCAAAATTTTTGTTCTGGAGCTCATTAAAAGGTCTACACTTCACCTGGATGCTCTCAGAAATTTCCTACAGAAGGTGATGGTTAGCGAAGATATGGCAGTCGACAGCTTACCTACCGCACTGGCAACAATCTCCAAGGGGCCCGTTATTACCTTCTCTGAAACCGAGCTAGCACCTCTAGAAGCTCGGCAAATGCCGCTTTGCATCACTATTATTTTGAACAAAGTCAATATTGAGGCGGCACTAGTTGATACATGGGCATCTATCAATGTATGTCCGCTCAGCACTCTCAGGGCCTACAATATACCAGAAGAACTTCTAGGCCCAACTCCCACGACTATAGCTGCATATGACAACTCAAGGAGAGCATGTCACGAGGTGGCCACCATTCAAGCTGAGCTTGGGCCTCTTACTATGCCCGTGGAATTCTATGTGCTAGACATTGACCCTATGTTCAAGTCTATCTTGGGTCGTCCGTGGATTGACACTCTCAGTGCCGTACCGTCCACCGCACATCAATGTCTTAAATTCCCTTTTCAAGGGAGGGTGGTCAAGGTCAAAAGCTTATCCATGATCCAGTCTGTGAAAGCCATTTCAGAGAAGATCTGGCCCACATTATGGCCCAGCAGCCGGCCCGTCATTTCTGTGCTGGATCTAGATTTCCCTTGAGCATATGCACCTCGCAAGCCCTACCCCCGTCGATGTCGAGGTGAAGCCCCATATAAGAGATTCCAAAGGTTGGGACATCATATTAAAGCTGGGTTACCAACCGGGGAGAGGCCTCGGTGCACAATTACAAGGGCGTACTAAGCCAGTGCCCAAAGGAAAAAAGATGAGTAGGCGGGGTCTCGGTTACCGAGAGTCTGCGTTATCAATTTTGGGCGATTCAGGGCCACTTGCCTGGGACTATCGTCAACACTTTGTTAAAGGTCCTCTTCAGCCAGGTACCCTAAATTTACAGCCAGCACAGCCAGAAAAGGATGCAGCTTGCACCATCGCTGGGCCACCTCTCCTACCAAAAGGGTCTATTGATTATATGACAAATTTCAGCCCGTCATTTGCTAGAATGTTCAGCGAACCAGATGGCCATGGTCAGAGGGAGAATCAAGAAACCCGGCTCGTCCAGTGGAGGCCAAAGAAACCAGCTGATTATCTGCAAGAAAAGGGGAGCTCACCCGCTATCATTTCTTGGTCTCCCTCCCGTCTCACATCTCTCTTTCAACTATTGGAACCCATTCCCCATTCTCCCCCTATGATGGCCAATCCGTACTTTACGGAGGGGCCACCTGAAATCTTGTTTGTCCCATGTGCATGTGGGTGTTGCCCACCCATTGATCTGTCAACTCTATTCACTCCTCCTTCCTCTACCACTCCACTCCACGAGATGTGGTTTCGATCCTCCGATCCATTCTTCGATTGCATCTTCCCCGAGTTATTCCCCATGCAACTCCCGCCTCCTCCATCCTGCTGTGTGGTCTCCACTGATCTCCAAAAAAAACGTCAAATTTGAAACGGAGATTTCGGTGGAAGATTTGCTACCTTGTCTCCATCCTCCTCCCAGGGGCACGAGTCCCATGCTCCTTCCTTTCCACTAGATTTTCTTTCTCTCAAGTTAGGCGAAGGGTCCGTCGAGTCTAGGGAAGTAGAGTCAGTTAGAACTAGAGAAGTAGGGTCCTGTTCTAGGTCGTCCAATCCTTCCAAATCTGAGTCGCGCTTGCTCGCACGTCAATCCATCCCTGATAGGTTCTTGCAGGATCTAGCTCAGCGATGTCATGCTCTTTTGAAGTGTCCAGGATTTGTTGCTACGGCAATCATGATTGAAGATGAAGAGGAAATAGAAGGGGTGTGGAGCAATGACGGACTCGGTGTCTATGAAGTCTTGGATGAGAAAGACCCGATTGATGATGAGGACAGCAACGTAGATGACACTGCCGATCTGTATGCACGAGGATTAAAGAAATTTGATGAGCCATCGTCGGCAGCGGATGAACCTACGAAGGAAATAAATTTGGGAACTGAAGAAGACCCTAGGCCCATCATTATTGCCGCTAATCTCCCTCTACGAGTAGAAGAAGATCTGATTAAGGTTCTAAGGGAGTATAGCGATTCCTTCGCCTGGTCTTATGAGGACATGCCAGGTCTTGACCCCTCTTTAGTGGAACATCGACTCGGGCTTAAACCAGGGGCAACACCTGTGAAACAACGGTCAAGAAGATTTCACCCCCACATGACCTTGAGGATTAAAGAAGAAGTTGACAAGTTATACAAGGCCAGAATCATTAAAGTTGTTCTATATCCCCAGTGGGTGGCAAACATAGTCCCTGTTATCAAGAAGGATGGAAAGGTACGTATCTGCATCGATTTCAGGGATCTTAATAAAGCATGTCCCAAAGATGACTTCCTGATGCCTCACATAGATGTTCTGGTGGATAACACTGTCGGGTACGAAGCTTTCTCATTCATGGACGGTTACTCAGGCTATAACCAGATTCGCCTCGCTCCGGAAGATCAAGAGAAAACTTCCTTCACCACACCTTGGGGCACGTATTGTTATGTGGTTATGCCGTTCGGTCTGAAGAACGCAGGTGCCACTTATCAGAGGGCGATGATGGCCATCTGTTGGCACCCAAAATGTGATCGTCGGCGACCAAGCCATAAAGATGAATGATGCGGCCCGCTGAAGCATGGAAGCCCTTAAAGATCAACATACTGAAGACTTCTCGAGCTGCCAGAGCCTTAAGTCACCCTGTATGAACGCCAGAAACTTCACCTCAGGAGAACCAAGATGAACTCACAACCAACCGACAGTGCGACCAAGCCTGCCCAATGAACCGGCATTGACTCCGTCGTGCCGCAAACACTATACCCATTGTCCGACCAAGGACGATGGTCTACCCAGTGGCTACCCACCTCATGAAAGATTCTCCTGAGATGAAAGAGTCCCCTTGGATCTTCAGAACGGAGGACCGAAAGCTCAGTCGGCAAAAGATCCCGGTCACCCGGCACGGGTACGGCTTCCCAGCCCAGATGGGCCCCTTAGTGGCCGAATGATCACCCAACTCAGGCGGGACTATCCCTGGTGTTATCCCACCCTCCAAGGAGCATTGAGCACAAGCCAGACCGAGCCAGCGACACTTATCATAGTGCCGAGAGCCGTGTCAGCAGAAAACCCGCGTGATCAAACCAAAGTCATCGGAAGTTCCGAGAATGGCCGTACGTTGACCTGAAAGCTTTAACAAGGCGTCTCTTCAAGGTTTCAAGGAGCATTGGAGAGATAAATGTTCACGGTGACCCCCGAAATCATCCCCGAACTCATCGGCTGACTCGCGACGTGCGAAGAGCATTAACACGGCGCGCCCTAAACCAACGCGCCCCCATCTGGCGCCCCTTATTCCTGTGCGCAAAGAACCTTCCACCCGATGCCCTCCTATTCCGACGCGCAAAGGATGGAGCTCCCTTTCCCGACGTGCCATTCTCCACGCCGGGTTAAAAACTTCGAATCTGCTCCTATATATAGGCAGCCGTTCGATTGATAAAAGGGGGGGGGGGACAATTGGAAATAGAAGAAGAGGAGGCTTTTAGGGGAGAAGAAAAAAAGGGAAAAGAGAAGGGAGAGGTCGAAGGTAAAATCATCGAGGGGAGAGAAAGGGTTTCTTGCGAGCGAAGCAGGGTTCCTCGGAGTGCCCGTTGCCACCGTCTTCCCTCCTCTGCCTGAAGCCCTCCGGAGCCGGAGAAGAAGAAGGCATCCCGATACTCTGTTCTGGGAACAGGTGGGCGCCTGTGTTTTCGTTGATTCCCGACCTTCCTTTCTATCTGTTGAATGTAAGCGAGAGGGGGAGGGATGGCGATGATATGAGCCAACCTCTCCCCCTTCTCCGCATCTTTTTTTTACTGATTGCTCTTCTGTGAACTCTCCTGCGAGTTGAGTGGTGGCCGTGCCGCGATGCCGGCACCGAACTCGTAATATGTGCGTGGTTTCCCCCGTCAATGGAATGATAGCATGTCTACATGAATGTGCCAATGGGTTGAATGTTTACCGTCTTGTCCTCCTCTTCCGGTGCTATTTCGTTCGATGTGTATATATACATATGGGTCTTCCTGTATACGGCTTTGAGATCTCGATTTCTCCAGATTCCGAACGCGCCCTGGTATCCCATGGGCTACATGGATAACCCCTCCCTGTGTCCTCCTCGGCTGTGCCTGTGCACACGCCGCTCTCCGTTTTGATATGAAATCCGACCTGCACCTCCCCTCCTCTTTGCATTTCTCCGTTGTTCAGAGGTGGCCAGTGATGTTTCTGGGATAGTGAAGCCCGCTTCGCGACTACTGCATCCCAATCATTTGTGGGTATGCGTGTGTAGGTAAGCATTTCTAGTTGCATATCGATCGCCTCTTTCCGTGATTGCTGTTGCATTCTATTCCATGAATGGCAACCCGGTCTCATGAGCATCAACATCTTGGCCCTCCACCCAGAAGGGGGATATCTCCCACCGTTCACAGAGCTGCTAATGGGCCGTGGGAACTCCACTCTCGAATGATGGATGTTTCTCATGAGTCACAAGCTGATAGCAATAGGGAGCTCCAGCCCAACAATCTCAAACCCGCAGCTCTTCAGGACCCTGTGGTGACCAAGGGGTAAATGCTCCTAGCAGGCTAGTCCTCGGAGCCTCTTTCGCTAAGGGTCTCTCCCTAGCCAGTGTAGTGTATGCTGTAGGTCGCCCACCCCTTGTAGGCCAGTCCTCGGGGTGTTGCTTCCGTCACGAGCTTCCCCGATCCTCTGCTTCCACCCACGGAGCTTTGGTGCCCCTCGTAGGCCAGTCCTCGGGGTATCCTATCCGTTGGGAATTTGCTGGCTGTCACCATGCAGACCGGCGGTTTAGGGACTTACTCTACAAGTGAGTATGACCCCGTTACTCTCCTGCAACCTTTCAGGTTCAGGGGAGATGCTGCCCAATTTTTGGCAGGTGTTGGACAGGCAAGTCGTCTATGCGAACTGGCTGTAATTGAATACTCATTCTGAATCAGGGACCCTAGTGCTCGAGTATGGACCTCGAACTAGCTCATCACTTCATTCTGGAGGGGCTCTGGACCCCAATTAAACAAGCAATCACCCAACTAACTTCAAAACTCTCACCCGAATCTTAATAAACTTAAATGGTTTCAAAATTCATCAAAAAATAAGCTAAAACGGCGCGGTCCTAATCCGGCGCGCCCTAATACGGCGCAGTACCCCCCCGCGCCGGATTAACAGTAGACTCATGGCTTCTTGTTTTTATTTGGTTCGTTCCCGGTGCACCCTAAACCGGCGCGCCCCAAAGCCATCGTGCCGGGCTAACTTTGCCATGGCCGTGCCGGATTAAGCATCTTTCACCTACGTTTGGCCGCGCCGGGGAAACCTACCCCTATGCGTGGCCGCGCCGGTTTTGAACCCTTATGCTATTTTAATCACTCACTCGCCTCCGGAGCGATCCTCGTCACCCGTGGTCGGAGTTAATAAACCCTAATTAGTAATAAATTGAATAAGGGAAGGGCTGTTCGAGTCCGAATTGTTTTGTTATCACGCTTTCACTACCATGTCCGTCAGCACTTCACTTTCGTCATCATGCTTGTGTTACCATTCTCGTTCCCCTTGGCGAAGATTAATAAATGTGATTGATCACTGTTTGTTTTCATAACTCTATTGCCATGCTTAGCATAGTCACGAACATCATGCATGCATACTCGTATAGACCCTCGGGTATATCAAAGGGCATTGACAGAAGAACGGGTTACCCCCTATCGGAAGTCTCCGCTATGCGCGATGGTGGTCTTCGGACCTACGTCCTCCGCCACATACCAAGGGCCTCCAATTTAACGCACCATGCCTCTCTTGCATTATAGATAAACGCATCTCATGTGATCCCGTCATGCTAGCAACATCACATCTTTATTCCGGCCTCGACAGCCCACTATCTCGGCAATTAATCAAAGGTTTTCCCTCCTCGCGGGGGATGTAATTAACGCCATAGCCTTTATGGTATGGTGGACTGTTGGTCCCGACCGAATCTCACTTTCGCCCGACACGGGTCAGAATGAGCGCATAATAAATTTGTCACTCACGTGACTGGCACGCCCGCGCAGTCAATCAGTCAGTTAATTGCCAGCCAATTAATTGATTGATCGACACATGAAATAAACCAAATAAACCCAAATGATAATCATAAATAAATAAAAGGAAAACCGGAGAGAACGGAAAGATCCCATCGGAAACACCATCTTCCACGACATGATGCATATCTACATGGAAGCTTACGTGGATGACATCTTGGTGAAGTCAAGGACCAAAGAGGAACACCCCTCTATTCTGGCTAAAGTGCTGCAAAGAGCCCGAGAGTATAAGCTGAAAATGAACCCGAAGAAATGTGTTTTTGGAGTCTCTTTAGAGAAGCTACTAGGCTTTATAGTTAGCAAACGGGGGATCCAGATTGATCCTAACAAAGCACAGGCCGTCATGGACATGTGGTGCGGACACCCGAGCAGTTGAGCGGCGCGAGACGCCGAGCCACCGGTACCGCACACGGAGCACGACTCGAGCCACCTCAGCGTCCATCTGGCTCGGAGACAGCCTGGAGACTCCGCCTTGAGCCTCCCCATTTATCATATTTAGTTAGCCTTTATGTGTGTGTAGTTTGTGTTTATTTCATTTTATACGGTTTGTAATTATGAGTGTACGAGCGGTTTATTTGTAAAATGGGACCCATGGGCCCCACGGGACCCCCAGGCCCCCTCCCATTGGTCCATATCAGCCTTGTGGGGTTGGTCAAAATCCAAGGTGGACATCTAGAAGCCTTGGACTAGTCAATTGTCCACATGGGGGACAAGGGACCAAAATGGTCAACAATTCCAACCAAACCCACCTACCATGTCCCCCCCTTGGTCAAGGTGCGCCCCCCTCCCCTTTTGTTTAATATTTTTGTTGTATTTTGATCAAACTTCATCCTAGCCATCCATCCCTAACCCCTAGATCCAACGGTGGAGGATGGATTAGATGGGTGACCTATATATGCTTGTATTTTCCCATTTTCATGAATTAATGCCATAAGAATTGTGAAAAAGCTTGAAGCTCCAGCCTTGGTGCGCCCCCTCCTCCTCTCCCTCTTCCCTTTGAAGCTGTGAAGGCTTCCTTCTGGTGGTGAGACTCCACCCTATCAGTTCCGGTCGCCGCCGCCGCCGCCACGAGCCGCCACCGCACCGCCACCGCCATCAACGGAGTTCTGCCTGCGCAGTACCACAGAAGCTTCCATGAATTTCTTGTCTCAGCCACGAACTCAGATAGATCTAGAAATTTTAGTGGATGTTCCAAAGGTGTCAAGGACATCCCACAAATTTTGGTTTGCCATTCAGATCTCATTTCCTATTTTTTGATTTTCTTCCACTCTTCCATTTCGGTTCTGCCAGAGTTCTGTCCAGATTCATCCCCGCCCTGAGTTTCATGTCTTAGGTCCACTTTTTGATTTATTTTGGTTCGCCCAATTTTATTGGGGATTCCACCCATCCATACCTTCATCCACAATTTGTATCAATTTTTTATTCGCCCATCTCATATTTTCTAAAAATCGTTCTCAGACCCATCTATAGTTCTGTCCACCTATTCCCAGATCCGACCACCAGTCACCCCAAAAATAATAGTAAATCACCACCACCTCCAAATAAAATTCCAAAAATAGTCTCAGTTCCGTGGTTTGATACCCTACAACTTTGAAGAAGAGCTCAAGAGCTGAATTGGAGGTTTACTAGGCGGTCAATGGTGGTTCTCAGACAAGTGCCCTGCAGCTCTGAGATTTCGGTTACTATACAACAGGGACATGTAAATTCATTAAAGTTCTGATCCGACCAGATCTAGAAGATCTCTCTGGGTCTAGATTGAATCATTTGAAGA
The DNA here is from genome assembly GCA_022559845.1 of Amorphophallus konjac. Taxonomy (NCBI): domain Eukaryota; kingdom Viridiplantae; phylum Streptophyta; class Magnoliopsida; order Alismatales; family Araceae; genus Amorphophallus; species Amorphophallus konjac. The sequence continues at coordinate 126,547,907 of CM040127.1, forward strand.
GAGCTTTCTAACAATAGCTCATGCGTCCCGATCCGACGTCGGGATTGGTCGCAGCGGTCGTTTTCGCCGGAGCGCGCGCCTGAAAATAGCAACTAAAAATCCGTGGGCAGCAACTTCAAAGCTTGGGAATCGGGACCGATCGACCCCCGATCGGTGTTCCCGGCCGACCGTCATCCGTGGAGGCGCGCCACCAGGGGTCCCCATCATAGTGGGTCCCACCCCCGTAGATCCGGAGGACAGCGCCATCCGTGGGCCCCGCGGGCCCGCAGAACCCGCCGTTCGGAAAGCACGAAAATGCGGAGTTCGGCACCGCCGGGCGACATCAAGATGCTGCCCGTCAACCCGAGTTGCGTGATTCCCGGGCTCCACATGTGACCTCTTACCTCCCTACGTGGAGTGGGTCAAATCTTTGTATTGCTGTGATATTGTTTAACCGGGAGTCCGTGATTCGGCCGGGGTTGTCTTCGCCACGTCGGGTGCGTGGAGGTAATGGTCCGAACCTCTTGGCATTCATTTGCTTAGCTAGTATATGGTCTTTTGCCGCTGCCGAGAGTGTAGGTACTAGCCCGTGTGTCCATGTCACCTCTGTGAGAGTGAGAGTGACCCGTCCCGCGACTCGATCCGAGTCCGGAAGTTGAGTCGGACTACCCTTGACCTCCGCCGGTTTCTTAACCGCGCACGGTCCGCGCTTTCCCTCGCTTGGGACGACGAGTGAGCTTCCACTTCTGTTAGCGACGTTTAACCACTAGGAGCTCGTAGTGTCGGGCTTAGTGTCTCCCTGGTGTATGTTGCTGGTCGTGTCTTCATCTAGAGTCCGAGGGTGGCACCATATAGTGTCGTCTCCCGTGTCCGTCCCGCATCAGTTTGGTATCAGAGCGAGTCGAGTCTAGGGTAGTCGTTGCATATGTCTTGCATAATCTAAGTCGAGTCTAGTATCATCATTATTTACAAAACAAAAAAAAGAGTGTTTTAAAATTGCATTTCATCCCGATAACCCGGTATATCAAAAGGTGTTGTCCGAACGTTAGGTTACGCCTATCGGGAAGACCGCACACTTGCGAGAGTGATCTTCAGATCGATTAACTCCGCCACGTACCGGATATTGGTTTAGGTCTAGGTGCATTAGTCGGTGTTTGCATTAGTTGCATTCCAACCTTGCATAGCCGGTCTAGTGTCGTGTCCAAGTGTCGGCATGTCCAACATGTAGTTTCCCCCCAATTTCCCATGGATTCCCAATCATCCGGGCAATATGGCCGTTGGTCCACCCATGGGCTTGGCAACCACCCACTCCACTTCCGTAGGCCCGAAGCCTTGAATTTTTATGGCTCCAATGGCCCGGGCGACTACCTCAAGTGGGAGGCCGCCATGGACACATACTTTGATTGTTATACTATGTCCGAGGCAATGCAATTCTCTTTCGCCAAAGAGCGGCTTCTTCATGAGGCTGCCGAAAAGTGGGATTACATCGAAAGAATGAGAGAGGTTAGGGGGCAATGGCCCATCAAGTCATGGTGGGACATGAAGAGAGAGCTTAGGAAGGTCTACGTACCCCAACCGGTCACCTCCAACCGGCCCCACCCAATCACTTCCAACCAAGTGGGTCCTAGCCGGAGGCAAAGAGCCCCACATGTCGATGAGCCAAGACCCAATCCTAGGACGGTTGACTACGGGCCAGTCCACCAGGATATCCCTATTCCAACCCACTCCGTTGCCGAACTTATGCAAATGATTTTGGACCGGTTGGATGGGATGGATAGGACACGTACTCCTAGTGATTACTCCTACCCGAGCCTAAGGAGGTCATCGCTGGTAGTCTTAACCCGGCCCCATCAACGGAGTCGCCAAGCCCTCTCCCCATCATAGTGGATCCTCCTTCCCCACCCATGAGAGCTCCATCACACTCACCTTCCGATCTTATTTCGGAGCCCTCTCATTTGGAGCCACCTCAGCCCGAGCCACCCGTGTTTCTAACGGGTATGCTTGTCATAGCTGAGCCGCTTCTTAGCTGGCTCAAGAAGGGCTTGGTCCCACTTCCCTTCCCATCTATGGACCCTATCCTACCTCTGGTGCCAATCAATTCATTTCATACCACTTTCCGGTCTAGTCACTATGTGGATACATTGGATGACCTTCTTAAAGGGTTAGATCGGCAGTGGACATTTACGCACTTGTTGGCTCCAGGCTTCGACCGACCCACAGGTCGTAGTTTCACTCATCCCGCTTTAGGGTCCATCACCTCCGTGTACACCGTGGGTCATGTTACCACGGAGGTTCTTCTACTCCTCCCTACGCTGGCCGAGTCTAACTTCATTTCCTTTTACCCAAGGGAGGAATCTTACTTTCTACCTATGACTGTCGTCCCACCTCTCACAATGAATGAAGGTGATCAATTACACCTCCAAGATTTCCAAATGTGGGACAGCGATTTGTGGAAGCCTAGTCCGAGGGGTCATACCTTCTTTGATCCCTTCGACCCATTCTCTTGTGGACCCCGTGACCCACCATATTTACTCCACCCTTTTGAGAGAGTCCACCATCATACCCCCACCATCTCATCTCCCTTCAAGGATGAAGGAGATCAATAACACCTTCTAGACTTCCACACATGGGATCTTGAGATGAGGGAATCCATATCGAGGGGTCACACATTCTTTGATCCCTTCGATCCCTTTCTTAGTGGTCCCCTTGGTTCACAATCTCCATTCCACTTCTTTAAAGGAGGTCACCATTATACCCCTCCCCCATGGACCGGGCCATCGGCACCCACCGAGTCCATTCAAGGGCGAGAGACACCCTACCATCCAGTCCCACCCAAACCTCCCAAATCCAAAGGACCGTCTTATGATTGTACCGACCCTCGGTCACACCTAGGGTATGCATGGCACACATTCGGATGTCCTGGACCACCTTGCATATGATTGGGTAGAACTAACATTAGGTTTGTTTAGGGTCGTGTGTGCATCCGTGTGTTTCTTTTCTTTTGCTAAGCATGTTAGGTCGTGTGTGCATCCTGTGTTTCTTTTCTTTTGCTAATCATGTTAGGAGTCTGCATGACGATGTCCGTCGTCACAGTTGAGGCCAGCAATGCACGGTACAAGGAGTTAGCCGATGTCCACCGACACCACCGAGAGTTCCACGAGGGCGAATACGTCATGATCAGGGTAAGACCTGAACGGTTTCCCTCTGGAACCGTTAAGAAGTTGTAAGCTCGCGGAGCCAGTCCCTTTAGAGTGTTGAAACGCGTTGGATCCAATGCGTATGTTGTGGACCTGCCCGAGGAATATGCTATAAGCTCTACCTTCAATGTATCGGATCTTGTTGCATATAGGGACCCAGCGGTGATCCCTAGTGAGCCTTTTGAGCCATCTCCTCCCCTTGAGAGTGATCCCACACCTGAGTGTCCACTTCCACCTCCAGCCCCTTTTTCACGGCAGCGTGAGCATATAGATCGTATACTGGACGAGCAAGTGATAGTTACCAAGAGTGGATCTTACCCGCGCTACCTAGTGCGATGGAGAGGACGGCCCACTACTGAGGACACATGGATCACACATGGCGAGTTGCAGCAGATCGATCCGGATCATCTGGAGCGATACAGGAGCGATGCAGACCCTTACTCGACAGGGTCGAGTTTCTCCCACCCGGGGAGAATTGGTGCGGACACCCAAGCAGTTGAGCGGCGCGACACGCCGAGCCACCGGTACCGCACACGGAGCACGACTCGAGCCACCTCAGCGTCCATCTGGCTCGGAGACAGCCTGGAGACTCCGCCTTGAGCCTCCCCATTTATCATATTTAGTTAGCCTTTATGTGTGTGTAGTTTGTGTTTATTTCATTTTATACGGTTTGTAATTATGAGTGTACGAGGGGTTTATTTGTAAAATGGGACCCCTGGGCCCCACGGGACCCCCAGGCCCCCTCCCATTGGTCCATATCAGCCTTGTGGGGTTGGTCAAAATCCAAGGTGGACATCTAGAAGCCTTGGACTAGTCAATTGTCCACATGGGGGACAAGGGACCAAAATGGTCAACAATTCCAACCAAACCCACCTACCATGTCCCCCCCTTGGTCAAGGTGCGCCCCCCTCCCCTTTTGTTTAATATTTTTGTTGTATTTTGATCAAACTTCATCCTAACCATCCATCCCTAACCCCTAGATCCAACGGTGGAGGATGGATTAGATGGGTGACCTATATATGCTTGTATTTTCCCATTTTCATGAATTAATGCCATAAGAATTGTGAAAATGCTTGAAGCTCCAGCCTTGGTGCGCCCCCTCCTCCTCTCCCTCTTCCCCTTGAAGCTGTGAAGGCTTCCTTCTGGTGGTGAGACTCCACCATATCAGTTCCGGTCGCCGCCGTCGCCGCCACGAGCCGCCACCGCACCGCCACCGCCATCAACGGAGTTCTGCCCGCGCAGTACCACAGAAGCTTCCAAGAATTTCTTGTCTCAGCCACGAACTCAGATAGATCTGGGAATTTTAGTGGATATTCCAGAGGTGTCAAGGACGTCCCACAAATTTTAGTTTGCCATTCAGATCTCGTTTCATATTTTTTGATTTTCTTCCACTCTTCCATTTCGGTTCTGCCAGAGTTCTGTCCAGATTCATCCCCGCCCTGAGTTTCATGTCTTAGGTCCACTTTTTGATTTATTTTGGTTCGGCCAATTTTATTGGGGATTCCACCCATCCATACCTTCATCCACAATTTGTATCAATTTTTTATTCGCCCATCTCATATTTTCTAAAAATCGTTCTCCGACCCATCTATAGTTCTATCCACCTGTTCCCAGATCCGACCACCAGTCACCCAAAAAATAATAGTAAATCACCACCACCTCCAAATCAAATTCCAAAAATAGTCTCCATTCCGCGGTTTGATACCCTGCAACTTTGAAGAAGAGCTCAAGAGCTGAATTGGAGGTTTACTAGGCAGTCAATGGTGGTTCTCAGACAAGTGCCCTGCAGCTCTGAGATTTCGGTTACTATACAAAAGGGACTTGTAAATTCATTAAAGTTCTGATCCCACCAGATCCAGAAGATCTCTCTGGATTTAGATTGAATCATTTGAAGAGAGCTTTCTAACGATAGCTCATGCGTCCCGATCCAACGTCGGGATTGGTCGCAGCGGTCGTTTTCGCCGGAGCGCGCGCCTGAAAACAGCAACTAAAAATCCGTGGGCAGCAACTTCAAAGCTTGGGAATCGGGACCGATCGACCCCCGATCGGTGTTCCCGGCCGACCGTCATCCGTGGAGGCGCGCCACCAGGGGTCCCCATCATAGTGGGTCCCACCCCCGCAGATCCGGAGGACAGCGCCATCCGTGGGCCCCGCGGGCCCGCAGAACCCGCCGTTCGGAAAGCACGAAAATGCGGAGTTCGGCACCGCCGGGCGACATCAAGATGCTGCCCGTCAACCCAAGTTGCGTGATTCCCGGGCTCCACATTTGACCTCTTACCTCCCTACGTGGTGTGGGTCAAATCTTTGTATTGCTGTGATATTGTTTAACCGGGAGTCCGTGATTCGGCCGGGGTTGTCTTCGCCACGCCGGGTGCGTGGAGGTAATGGTCCGAACCTCTTGGCATTCATTTGCTTAGCTAGTATATGGTCTTTTGCCGCTGCCGAGAGTGTAGGTACTAGCCCGTGTGTCCATGTCACCTCTGTGAGAGTGAGAGTGACCCGTCCCGCGACTCGATCCGAGTCCAGAAGTTGAGTCGGACTACCCTTGACCTCCGCCGGTTTCTTAACCGTGCACGGTCCGCGCTTTCCCTCGCTTGGGACGACGAGTGAGCTTCCACTTCTGTTAGCGACGTTTCGCCACTAGGAGCTCGTAGTGTCGGGCTTAGTGTCTCCCTGGTGTATGTTGCTGGTCATGTCTTCATCTAGAGTCCGAGGGTGGCACCATATAGTGTCGTCTCCCGTGTCCGTCCCGCATCAACATGCCCCCGCCGAAGAACATTACGTAACTTCGAGGATTGATTGGAAGATTGCAATTCATCAGAAGATTCATATCCCAACATTCGCAGAGGTGCCGCCCATTTTATGAATTGCTCAAGGCGGGGGTCAAATTTGAATGGAATCAAGATTGCCAAATGGCCTATGAGGATTTAAAGGAATATATATCCAATCCCCCGGTTTTGCAACCTCCGATCCCTGGGAAACCCCAAATCCTATACATCTCGATCATTGAGGACTCCCTAGGGGCGGTCTTAGCACAAGTAGACGATGAAGGGAAAGAGCGGGCTGCTTATTACCTCTCTCGGTTATTTAACCCGACTGAGGCCAAATACACCGCTATGGAGAAGACTTGTGCCGCCTTTGTGTGGGTAGCTCAGAAGCTTAAACACTATTTCCTTGCCCACCCAGTTAGGTTGATCTCTAGAATGGACCCGATCCGCTATCTCTTAGAAAAGCATGTCCTTTATAGTAGGTTAGCTCGTTGGGAGAGCTTCCTCTCCCAGTTTGATATCACATTTGTCGTTCAGAAGGTGGTCAAAGATATGCCATCGCTGAGCATCTCGCCCATCTCCCCATCCCTCACACTGATTCTATTCAGGATGATTTCCCTAACGAGCATCTCTCTGTCATTTCTCATCATCCCTTTTGGTCTCTGCACTTTGATGGTGCACTCAATTCTCAGGGCCGAGGGATTGGCGCTGTTTTGCTCACTCTAGAGGGAGTGACGATTCCTTTTGCTTATCAACTCCGATTTCCTGCTACCAACAATATTGCCGAGTATGAGGCTCTACTAGCCGGATTGAAGCACGCTTATCTTCAGGGCGCGCGTTACTTGAATATCATAGGTGACTCTCAGCTCGTCCTGCGGCAAGTTCTGTCCACCAACCGCACTCGTGACCCCAAGCTTAAACCATATCAAGATTTGGTCACGCTCCTTGCTAGGCAATTCTGTAAGCTGATCTATATCCATACTCCTAGGTCTCAGAACATTCTAGCTGATGCCTTAGCTTCGCTCGCTTCCTCTCTATCCTTCCCTCTCAGTCGGAATATTGAGACTATCGTCGTTCAGAGATTGGACGCACCCTCTCTTCAGGATCCTTGGTACATCAACCTTAGGAAAACTGTAGAGGCGAGGGCTGAGAAGGAAGACCTCAAGGAAGTATCTTTGATGGAGTTAGAAGAGATCTTAGAGGAAGAAGAATTGCCCTAGTATCATGAAATCAAGTTGTTTTGCAAAGACGGATCGTTCCCAGAAGGGGCAAACGCCGAGCAGCGCAAGTCAATAAGGAGAGCCGCCCCAAGGTATACCATCGTTGCAGGATAACTATACAGGCGCGCTACCAATGGGATGCTCATGAGATGTTTAGATGATAATGAGGCTTGGAAGGTGGCTGAAGTAGCCCATTCTAGTGAGTGTGGAGGTCATGTTAATGGCCAGGCTCTAGCGAAGAAAATCCTTAGGCAGGGCTACTACTGGCCCACTCTAGAGGAAGATTGCTCCCTCTACGTTCGGAGGTGTCTTAAATGCCAACTCCACGTTGATAAAATTCATGCTCCAGCTTCATCTCTCCATCCTCTTTTTGCTCCTTGGCCATTCTCTATGTGGGCTTTCGATGTTGTCGGCCCGCTCGGCGATCCTAATTCTCAGATCAAGTTTAAATCATTTATCCTTCCTACCACTGAGTACTTCACCAAGTGGGCCGAAGCGGAGGCATACGCGGAGATCAAAGCTACCACGGTGTGCCGCTTTATCATGAAGAATATCATCTCGCGGTTTGGAGTGCCAAGCAGCATCATCACCGACAATGGACCCCAGTTCATCTCTCAAGAGCTCAAGGACCTCTGTAAGAAGTTCAATATTGCATTGCATCATTCATCTCCATATTATCCTCAAGGCAATGGTCAAGCCGAGGCCACTAATAAAACCCTTCTTAAAATTATAAAGAAAACATGTGAATCTCATAAATTTTCTGATTGGTCAGAAAGATTGGTGGAAGCTCTGTGGGCTTACCGTACCTCCGTCCGTACTCCTACGAGGCAAACGCCCTATGCTCTTACCTACGGGATGGAGGCGGTGCTCCCATATGAAATCTTGATCTCTTCCCTTAGAGTGCAGCTCGATAAGGAACTTAATCTCGATGAACGTCGAGAGGCGTTGCTCGTTCAGTTGGAACTCTTAGACGAGAAGAGGATGAACGCGGCCGATCACGTATCCGTTTATCAAAAGAGAGTTTCGCGCTATTTTCAAAAGAAGGTGATTGAACGTAAATTTCAAAAAGGTGATATGGTTTTGAAATGCAAATTCACTCGGTCTGCAGGTCCTAGGTCTAAATTACAACCTAACTGGGAAGGGCCGTTCGTTGTAAAAGAGGCTTATCCAGGGAATGCTTATCGCTTAGTGAATGCTGAAGGTGAGGAGCTCGCTCACGCTTGGAATGGGTTGTATCTTAAGTGTTTCTTTCCTTAGAGTCTAACCACGTGCCACCCCGACGACGAGGTGTATTTCTTTCCACCATGAAGAAGGTCCCGAGTACGGCAATCACACACTACACGACGTCCCTGGTCAGGCTTCCCGCTTTGTAGACATCGTTTCTCCTTGGCCATGCTCTGGGGGAAAGTTGAAGTCCCTGTCTGTTTCTTTCTTTGGCTGAATCCAGGGGCAAGAGGTGAATAAGGAGGCGACGACTGATATGGGCACCCTGACGAGAGAAGGTCTCAAATAGGGGCAGTCCGTTATGACCTGGCACCACAAAAAAGAAAAAAAATAGAGCAACGAAAAAGAAGAAAGCAAAGGAGCAATCCTTGTGACAAAAACAAAAGCACTATCTTAAAAGTCTACCTACCAATATTCCAAAGGCTCCGAAAGAAAGAAAAGCTAGGCATGGCAAGAGTGGCAGTACAGTTCCCCCGCGGGACGCATGAGCCCGGTCATATGCGTGCCTAGAGTCGACGAAGGTTCGATGACGGACATAAAGCCCCGGCACAACAGACCAAATCTCTAATGGGTTGTCTGGAGAGGAACTCCAGTCCTAAAAGCTTCTATATCTAGCTTAAGCTTACCCCTGATAGGATCGGTGCGATGGATACAGAGGGGGGGTGAGTGTATCCCTCTTCAAAAATGCCCAGATTAAAACCAATCAGAGACAATTAGTTAGAAATCAACTGAACTGCTCTCTTATCACAACCGTGGACAGAGAAGCTCAGACTCACAAATAAGTTCTAATTCTTCTGAGCGAAAGAACAAACACTTCACAATCATATAAGCTCCCAAGGAAATCATAACAAATCAACCATGCATAACCTGTAAAGGGGAGATAGAAGACAAGGAGCAAACGCACAAGCCAAACCACGGCACAGATAATTTTTAGGTGGTTCGGTCCACATACCTACATCCACCCCTCACTCTAAACCGGAGTGAGGCTTCCACTAGCTAACGCTAGAACCGCAGACTCAGTCTGCAACAGGTGCTGCCTAACAGCTTGACCAGGGGAACAACCTCCCCTCTCCCTCCAAACCGGAGGGAACCACTAGTGACTACCCGTCACTAGCAACCAGAGACCGAGGTCTCTCTTCCTCCACCCAGGAGGGTACCCACAAGCGACACCAGTCACTTGCAACCGGAGACACAAGTCTCCCTTTTCCTGAGTCCACAGGAGGTACCTCAATCTCAAACCAGAGAATCGGAAAAGACAAAACCAAGGAAGGTAAAGTAAAAACAAGGAACGGAAAATACAGCAGTCAGAAAGTTGGAAATGATAATAACATAGATGTGGCTCCCATGGAGCTGACTGACCTGGATTTGATCCACGGTCCAGTAGACAGATCTTCAATAAATTCTTCTTTCTTCTTCTCCACGAACTCTCTCTCTCTCTCTCTCTTCCTCTTCTTTCTTCTTCTCTCTGCTTCTCTTTCTCTCACGATGTTCTCCCTTTTTCTTCTCTGCTCTTCTCTTCTTCTTCTTCTGTTCTCTGCCTCTCTGCTGCTCTCTTCTTCTATCACTCTCTGCTCTCTTGATTTTTCACTCGCTTGATTACGATCTCTCAGCACGATCGCTTCTATTTATATCAGCAGCAGCTAGGGCGTGTACAGGGCTTGTGCCCTCTTTGTCCAGAGTACACCTCGGATCACGTGCTAGGTGCCAACCTCGGATCACATGCCCAAATATTTTCTTCTCGAAGGATGTACCTGTCAAGCAGTCATAAGAAGATATTAGAGGGATGTATAGAGTTGGTTCAGGCTTTTAACAAAGCGTGTACAGACAGGATGCAACATTGAGTGTATGGACTTAGTGTGCACACGAGAACTATGTACAGACTTGTTTTGAACAATGCACAAATGCATATAGGAGAGTGTGTACATTGGCGATGAGTGCTTAGGCGTGCTTAATGTACAGACTTGATGAGAACGATGCATGAACAAGCCATAGCGAATGTATAGACTTAACCAATGCGAACACAGGCTGTACACACTTTGATTACGTGCATGAGAAAGCAGTGTACAGACTTGCTGTGAAGAACAATGCCCAAATGCAGTGTATGGACTTAGAATGCATGAGACAATGATGTATAGACTTGCACGAGCAGGCGACAATGTATAGACTTGATGCAGCTTCAAAGCAACCATGTGGAGACTTTACCGATGTACAGACTTCACGCGATGTATAGACTTAGTGTTCTGAACGTAGGTAAATATAAGGAGTGTATATACTTGAACCCGTGCATGCCAAAACCAATGTACAGACTTGCTGTGCTTACGCATGGACTAAGTCTGTATAAACTTGATCATGCAAACGACGACACCAGTGTACAGACTTGAATGCTCGAAGCACATGATGTATAGACTTGAAAGACGATGCATTAGACGATGCATGAGACGATGCATGCACAGACTTGGTCTTACAATGTATAGACTTGAAGGTATGCACAGAGACGCTAAGTAAGACGGTGGTGAACAGACTTAGTCTCAAGACGATGCAATGTATAGACTTGGGTGTGTGTGTGCATGCTAGAAGCAATGTATAGACTTGAATGAGACGGTGGATGTACAGACTTGATAATGCAACCTAGGGCGATGTACAGACTTGCTGAACGAACGATGCCCAGCCATTGAGGAATGTATACACTTGAGTGCGTGTATACTAGAACGATGTATAGACATGATACACTAAATGCATTGTGCACATGAGAAAGTATGTATAATGAATATGGATGCACTCACTTGCCACTAGCTGTACAGACTTGCAACCTATGTAGAGACTTGTGTGTTGCAGCAAAGACAATGTACAGACTTAGTCATGCGTGCACAATGGCTTGCAACGAACAATGTACTGACTATGACATGCTCACAGTTAATGCATGTACAGACTTGTATGAAGAACAGGCTGTACAAACTTCAGACTCAGCTGCGAACTGAGCTAAAGAATGTATAGACTTGCTCAGCTATCAGCTAATGGATGTACAGACTTAATGAGATGATGCATGCATGCACAATGAAGTGTGTACAGACTTCATGTGTTTGCTGGTCAAAGGTCGAGAATTCAAGAAAGGAGACCTGGTAATGGTCAAGAGAAGAGAAGTAATGGCCTCCAACCCCAAAGGGAAGCTGGTCAAAAATTGGGTCGGACCATTTGTCGTCCACCGAGTATATGAAGGGGGTGCCTACATCCTGGTAGACCACAAAGGAGTCATCCAGTTCTCGCCCCTCAACGGAAAGCATATAAAGCTGTATCACACGGCACAACCGGCATTCCCGGAATGACCTACCCTTATCTTGGTCTAGTGGCACTCCGCCCTGACCGAGCTACCCTTCCTTGGTTTAGTGGCACTCCACCCTAGCCGAGCTATCCTTATCTTGGTCTAGTGGCACTCCGCCCTAGCCGAGCTATCCTTCCTTGGTCTAGTGGCACTCCGCCCTGACTGAGCTATCCCTCCTTGGTTTAGTGGCACTCCACCCTGATCGAGCTACCCTTCCTTGGTTTAGTGGAACTCCGCCCTAGCCGAGCTACCCCTCCTTGGTTTAGTGGCACTCCGCCCTAGCCGAGCTATCCCTCCTTGGTCTAGTGGCACTCCGCCCTGACCGAGCTATCCCTCCTTGGTTTAGTGGCACTCCGCCCTAGCCGAGCTACACTTATCTTGGTCTAGTGGCACCCCGCCCTAGCCGAGCTACCCTTCCTTGGTTAAGTGGCACTCCGCCCTAGACGAGCTACCTTTATCTTGGTCTATTGGCACTCCGCCTTGATCGAGCTATCCTTCCTTGGTATAGTGGCACTCCGCCCTGATCGAGCTATTCTTCCTTGGTTTAGTGGCACTCCGCCCTAGCCGAGCTACCCTTATCTTGGTCTAGTGGCACTCCGCCCTGATTGAGCTATCCTTCCTTGGTTTAGTGGCATTCCGCCCTAGTCGAGCTACCATTATCTTGGTCTAGTGACACTCCGCCCTGATCGAGCTACCTTCCCTTGGTCTAGTGGCACTCCACCCTGGCCGAGCTCTCAAAAGAATACACCATATTGCCATTACGAACCTTACGTCCGAACTGGCATGAAACCCTTCCCCTACGTTAGCATTATCTTCTTGCTAACGAATAAACCCTTTCGGCTTAAGACTTCGTGTCTCAGCCGGCCCTCTCACAATGTTGCCATTACGGGCCTTACGCCCAAACCGGCGAAAGATCATTCCTTTGCGTTAGCATTCAGCCCTTGCGAACAAATGAACTGCTCTGCTCGGCATAAGGCCCGGTGCTCCGGCCAACAGCCGTCTACTATCAACCAAGGGTCGGACACCACGCTTCGACCTACCACTTTTTATATCCTCAAAAAAAAAGGGGGTTAAAAATAGAGATACCCCGCCAGACTTGCTCCTATATTAGGACAAGTGCAAAAATGGCTATAACCCAGCTGTGGCGAAAACCCGAAAGTGCGCTACAGGCAACATCGGGTACCCCTCCACGTGAAAACCCGAGAGGGCGCGTGGGTAAAAGCAAGAGGGGGCTGGCTTTGGCGAAAACCTGAAAGGGCGCTTAATTCAGTAAAGTGGTAATTTAAAAATTCCTCTTTTTGTTCTCCATCCGTAGAAACTCCAAAAAGGGACAATCATCAAAAGTCCCACCGGAGATCCTCTAACAAACCCATGTTCGACCCTCGTCATCATCGGCGAGATCGGTTGATCTCTACCCCTAACTTGGACCTTCCGTCCTTGTTAATAATCCTACCTTTGCTTCGGCGTGTGACCCAAGCTGATGAACAAACCCATGTTCGACCCTCGTCATCGTCGGCGAGATCGGTCGATCTCTACCCCTAACTTGGACCTTCCGTCCTTGTTAATAGTCCTGCCTTTGCTTCGACATGTGACCCATGCCGATGAATAAACCTATGTTCGACCCTCGTCATCATCGACGAGATCGGTCGATCTCTACCCTTAACCTGGACCTTCCGTCCCTGTTAAGAACTGTACCCTTTGCTTCGGCATTTAACCAACGTCGATGAATAAAACTAGGATCCGACCCCTGTCATCATCGACAAGGCCGATCGGCATGCTAGCGGGCAGGCTCTCCTGTGTCCCGGCTTCTTCCTACACAAAAAAAAAGAAAAAAAAAGAGGGGTTAAAAATAGAGATACCCCACCGACCTTGTTCCTATATTAGGGCAAGGGCAAAAATGGCTATAACCCGGCTGTAGCGAAAACCCGAAAGGGCGTTACGGGCAAAATCGGGTACCCCGCCACGTGAAAACCCGAAAGGGCGCGTGGGCAAAAGCAAGAAGGGGCTGGCTTCGGCGAAAACTCGAAAGGGCGCTTAGGTCAGTAATGTGAATAAAAAAAATTATATAAATGAATGATGAATAGTGATGATCCATCCACCGTCCTGAAGACCCTTTACAGGGTCGAAGCGGAGTTTTCATCCAATGTCCCACCTATATATATATATTTTCTACCCTTTCCGGTTCTTGTCATCATCGAAAAGATCGTCTACCTTTTTGACCCTTGCCACCATCGGCAAGATCGGTCGCTACCCTTTCCGGTTCTTGTCATCATCGGCAAGACCGTCTACCCTTTTCAACCCTTGTCACCATCGGCAAGATCGGTCGCTATCCTTTCCGGTTCTTATCATCATCGGCAAGACCGTCAACCTTTTCGACCCTTGTCACCATCGACAAGCTCGGTCGCTACCCTTTCCAGTTCTGGTCATCATCGGCAAGACCGTCTACACTTTTCCACCCTTGTCACCATCGGCAAGCTCGGTCGCTACCCTTTCCGGTTCTGGTCATCATCGGTAAGACCATCTACCCTTTTCGACCCTTGTCACCATCGGCAAGATCAGTCGCTACCATTTCCGATTCTTGTCACCATCGGCAAGACCGTCTACCCTTTTCGACCCTTGTCACCATCGACAAGATCAGTCGCTACCCTTTCCGGTTCTTGTCACCATCGACAAGACCGTCAACCTTTTCGACCCTTGTCACCATCGGCAAGATCGGTCGCTACCCTTTCCGGTTCTGGTCATCATTGGCAAGACCGTCTACCCTTTTCGACCCTTGTCACCATCAGCAAGATCGATCTCTACCCTTTTCGGTTCTTGTCATCATCGGCAAGATCGTCTATTTTTTCGACCCTTGTCACCATCGGCAAGATCGGTCGCTACCCTTTCCGGTTCTTGTCATCATCGGCAAGACCGTCTACCATTTTCGACCCTTGTCACCATCGGTAAGATCGGTCGCTACCCTTTCCGGTTCTTGTCATCATCGGCAAGACTGTCAACCTTTTCGACCCTTGTCACCATTGGCAAGATCGGTCGCTACCCTTTCCGGTTCTTGTCACCATCGGTAAGACCGTCTACCCTTTTCGACCCTTGTCACCATCGGCAAGATCGGTCGCTACCCTTTTCCGGTTCTTGTCACCATCGGCAAGACCGTCTACCTTTTCGGTCCTTGTCACCATCGACAAGGTCACTCGCTATCTTTTTCGGTTTTCATCTCCTAGACTGACCGGCTTTCTATCGACCCTTGTCGCCTTCGACATGATCGGTCAACTTTTCCCCCTAACCCGGACTCCTCGTCCTCATTAAGCAGCAGATTGTTTTTGCTCCATATAGACTCTGTTGATGAATAAGCCCTATCCTCAGTTTCCATCAGCTTTAACGGATTCGGCTGATGGGCCATCTGTCCTTATTTCCTAGCCCTAAAGAGGCCTCTATACTCTTTTGGGTCCTCTGGACTCTCGGCTTGCACTGCCCGTTGTTTAGTCCCGAGAATACTCACGGCGCGGTGGAGCGAACACCTCACCCCTTTGCTGAAGGCGTGAGCGCTCTCCTGCCCTCGTGACCCACACGCTCGGACTAGAATTAACTAGCGAATGGAAAGGAAAAAGAAAAGAATAATGAAAGAGTGGAGTCGTCATTTAACAACAAAATGAAGATTTTCATTCCTATAGAATAAAGGGTACATGTTACGCGGGGCATTCCCCGGAATACATGAAGTCTATCAAAAAGAGGCAAATAGAAAAGGACTATGACAGAGGGCGTCGGAAGATGTCCTCCAGCGCCGGAATGCCCAGGGAAGGATGGCGGGCTAGTTCTTGCAGTTTGAACTCAGTGGCCTCCAGCTGAGATAGTCTCTCCCCGAGGGAAGCAGCTTGTCCCTCGGCCATCTCTGCCTCCTCCACCCTCTGGACCTCCAGGCGTTCTACCTCTGGAAGCTCAGCCTCTGCCCTTGAAAGTTCGGCCTGTAGGTCTGCTATCCGGGCCGTGAGAAAGCTTCGGCGCTGCAAAGAGGCGTCGGCGTTATCCCTTATCCTCACCGCAGCCCCTTTCAGAGAGATGAGAGCTGTTCGGCATTCGGCTCGCTCTAGTGTTACGGCCGCCAGTTGGTCAGCTGCCTCCCAGCCTAAGAATTCCCTCATGTTTACATATTTCAGAAGCAAAATCACCCGTGGAGTCCAGTCGTCCATGGGGCCACCAAAGGCCAACAGCGAGCGGGATAAGTGCTCTATCAAGCCCCTCAGTTGAACATAAGTCAAATCCCTGCTGGCCGTTATGGTCTGCTGAAGGGTCCCTAAGAACTACCACACAAAGTCACTCGAAGACTGGAGACCGAGCGGCGATGTCTCTGGTAGTTCGAACTCCACTCTGCTGTCCACAGTGGCCCAGATATCATCGCCCGTCCCAGAAGATGACGACGGTGATGCGGGACGGGACCACGGACACGACAAGCTCGTGACTGTCCCTTAACGAGGGAAGCGTCGGACGTGCGCGGTTGAGAAACCGGCAATGAGCTAGGGTGATCGGCTCTCTCGTGTGCCCGGATCGGGTCACGGGACGGTCTCGCACTCTCTCGCAGCAGCGGTAATGAATAGATAAAGCGAGCTAGATATCCCTACACATGCTCTCTAGCAGCGGCATAAATAAATATATATGAAGTAAGCAAATGCCAAGTAAGGGAGCAAATGCGATACCTCCACGCGCTCGGCATGGGGACGTCAGACCCGGCCGAAACTCGTACTCCCGGGATAAATATTACAGAATGATGACAGCAATGAAATATTGCCCACTCCACGCAGGGAGGTAAAGGGCTACACAACTGGGCCCGGGAGGACCGAATTCGGGTTGACGGGCGGCTTCTCGCGTCTCTTCGGCAGCACCCGAACTTGTGGCTGTGGGGCCCAAGCGCTGTCCGGAGGGGCCGTGTGGGACCCGGTGGCACCGCTGTAGTGGGGACACTTAGGGAAGCACTCCCCGGGCTGGCGACACACTGGTTCGCCGGCCGGAGGCCAGGCGGCTCCGTTCGGCACCGGTCGGAATGACCGGCCACGGATCTACCGGTTCTATTTTCCGGCGTGCGCTCCGGCGACAACGGACGCTGCGATCAGCCCCGATGTCGGAATGCAACAAAACTGGCGTCGTTGGAAAGCTGCTTCAAAGAGCTTCAACATTATGGGAATACAGAAAAATAACAAAGCCTTTACTTCTAATTGGCGAATTTTGAATGTTGCTGTTGTACAATGTCTGAACTCTCAGACTAGCAGGGAACGTTCCTGTGGATTGCCTTTGACCGTGAGGTAAACGTCCGAATCTGGGGTTGTGTTCTTCAGAAAAGTTATGGGAAATCAAGCTACGAAAGTAGGACAATTTTTGGATCTGTAGTTGGGGAAGACTATGAATTTCTATGATTTTTGCACTAGCAGTGGGTCGGATCTGGAATCTGGCGGAAAACACTGTAGCTGAGGAAGAACACGAATTTTTAAAAATCGATGGAACGCTGATCAAAAATTAAGAAAATTCGTGGATGTAGGGGATTATGGACAGAACTCATAGTAAAATTGGGAGGGTTTGGAAAAATCAAAAAGGTGGTAGGAGATGGGAGACTCAGAGCTGTTGTCACTGTAGATAGAGACAAAACAGATCTGGGAATGACAAATGAATGAAAATGGAAAATTACTAAATGGAGGATTTTTGACGTGAAACATTAGGTGGAGGTGGGGATTCAAGGTAAGAACACACCCTCAAAATGTTAAATCCATCTGAGCTTGTGGCTGGCAGAAGGAATTCACGAAATACACCTCTATCCAGCAGGACATAAACTTGAAGACGGCTCCGCGGCGGCTCGAAGGCGGCACGAACGGCGGCGGCGGCGGCACAGATGATCACCGGAGATAGAGGGGAGGGGATAGGATATAGAAACTACTCTAGAATTAGAGGTTGGAGGAGATGAACCAGAGGGGAGGAGCTGGGGGCGCACCAAGCTTCTTGTCTTACAACAAAAATTCTGATTTTTCATTGATTTTTACATGAAAATACATGGTTTTATATGCTAGGTATCTAATCAATTGTACACCCTTGGATCATGGGCTTGGGGTTGAAGGGCTGGGATGTGGTTTGAACAACACACAAAAACTAATAAAAAATCAAGGGGAGAGGGGCGCCCCCTTGACCATGGTTAATGGGGTTGAATGGGTAGGTGAGGTAGGTAACCCACCTTGGACTAATTAAGCCACTTGTCTCCCATGTGGTCAAATGGCATTCAACCCTTCTAGATGGCCACCTAGGATGGTTGACCAGCCCCACATGGATGACATGGACCAATGGGAAAGGGCTGGGGGCCCCCTTGCTGGTCCTACTGACAAATTACATAGAAACCCACACAATCCGTGGGAATGACGCATTGGCTTATAAAGCCGTACAATTGCGTACATACTTTCCAAGGATATAAACACAAACTAAAAGGACATAAATGCAAAATAAAAAGTACATGCTCGACGTCGATTCCCATCAACTCTCCCCGGGTGGGAGGAACTCGACCCCGTCGAGTAGGGGTATGGATGCTCGAGTACTCTGGCGGATCTGTCACCGTGCCAAGTAATGCGAGTACGCTCCACTCGAGTGATCGTCACCTGCTCATTCTATATATACTCGATATGCACAAGCTGCTATGGGCCAGAGGTGGACACTCCGAATGAGGCACTCTCAAAAAGGGAGGTGGCGGCTCGAAGACTCACTAGGAATCACCGCTGAGTCCCTGTAGGTGACTAGATCCGGGTGTAGATATAGAACCGATCCCATACTCATCGAATGAGTCCACTCGCCTCTTACTCATAAGAGAACGACAACGAGCTTGGACAAGACACATGCAGACAAATAAACGACACACAAACCATGCAAACAAACCACATAAAACAAACCACACAAGGAAAACACACCGACTCATATATGACCCTAGACACACCTAATGTTAGTCCAACCCGTACATGGATGACGGCGGACCAGGACACCCGATCGTGTGCCATGCATGCATGTTATGTAACCGGAGATGGGTGGCATGGAGAACACCTAAATGGCCAAGTATGACCCAGTCATGCATGGATGCCCCTTTGGATTTGGGAGACTTGAGAGGGCTAGGGAAGCCGAGTGTGGAAGGGCCGGATGTGGGTGTACTGGAGATGGGTTTAGGTGGGTCGAAGAAACCAAAATCTCCGTTACCCCCAAATAATGGTTCGGACCTATGGCTATGTAGAGGTTGCTTGGCCCGAGTGGAAAAGGCATGATAGTGAACTCCGCGGAGGAAGTGAAGTGAAGATGGAGACTCGGGAGATTCACTAGTGAAGGGGTCAAAAGGGTCGAAGAAGGTATGACCCCGTGAGATGGATTCCAACATGACATGGTCCCAATCGTGAAATTCTTGAAGGTGCGGGTGGTCACCTTCCTCCGTCATGGTAGATGGGACAGTGTATAGGAAATATGACTCCTCCCTCGGAAGCAAAGTCATGAAGTCGGGCTCATCCGGTAGCAGGAGAAGTAGAAGAACCTCCGTGGTGACACAACCCACGGTGCACTCGGAGGTAATGGACCCAAAGGCCGGATGGGTGAAGCTACGACTCGTGGGTTGGTCGAAGCCTCGGGCCAAAATATGCGTCAACTTGCATTGTGAATCTAATCCCTTGACAAGATCGTCTAACGTGTCAACATGGTGACTAGATCGAAATGTGGTATGGAAGGAGTTGACCGGCACTAAAGGTAGGGTGAGGTCCATGGATGGAAAGGGAAGTGGGACCGAGCCTTCCTTGAGCCATCTAAGAAGTGGCTCAGCTATATAAAGAGTACCCGTTAGAAATACGGGGGGGCTCGGGCTTTGGTAGTTCTAAATGAGATGGTTCCGAATCAAGTTCAGAAATAGAGAGTGATGACATTGGAGCTCTCATGGGTGAGGAAGGAATGTCCTTCTCGTGGTGAAGGGGTCCTTGGGGTGGCTCCGGGAACAACCAATCTACCCCGATAGACCGATCTAGGCTAGTACTAAACCGATCTAGGCTTGTACTAAACCTTTGCACTTGTCCCATCATGGCTTGGAACATTGCGCCCACTTCATCGGGACTATAAGCTCGGGATGCGGCCATGGTTGCAAAGATGGGGTTGGGCCCCCTCGGAATGGAGATGCAAGACCATTTTTTTTAGTTTAAAAGCAAAATGTGATGCTAACTAATGTACCTAGACATAACCAAAACTCGGTACGCGGTAGAGATAACCGATCCGAAGACCACTCGCGCAAGTGTGCGACCTTCCCGATAGGCGTAGCCTAACGTTCGGACAACACCTTTTGATATACCGGGTTATTGGGATGCAATGCAAAAGACACTTTTTTTTTGACACCCTAGACTCAACTTGCTCTGATACCAAATTGATGCGGGACGGGACCACAGACACGACAAGCTCGTGACTATCCCTTAACGAGGGAAGCGTCGGACGTGCGCGGTTGAGAAACCGGCAATGAGCTAGGGTGATCGGCTCTCTCGTGTGCCCGGATCGGGTCAGGGGACGGTCGCGCACTCTCTCGCAGCAGCAGTAATGAATAGATAAAGCGAGCTAGATATCCCTACACATGCTCTCTAGCAGCGGCATAAACAAATATATATGAAGTAAGTAAATGCCAAGTAAGGGAGCGAATGCGATACCTCCACGCGCTCGGCGTGGGGACGTCGGACCCGGCCGAAACTCGTACTCCCGGGATAAATATTACACAATGATGACAGCAATGAAATATCGCCCACTCCACGCAGGGAGGTAAAGGGCTACACAACTGGGCCCGGGAGGACCGAATTCGGGTTGACGGGCGGCTTCTCGCGTCTCTTCGGCAGCACCTGAACTTGTGGCTGTGGGGCCCACGCGCTGTCCGGAGGGGCCGTGTGGGACCCGGTGGCACCGCTGTAGTGGGGACACTTAGGGAAGCGCTCCCCGGGCTGGCGGCACGCTGGTTCGCCGGCCGGAGGCCAGGCGGCTCCGTTCGGCACCGGTCGGAATGACCGGCCACGGATCTGCCGGTTCTATTTTCCGGCGCGCGCGCCGGCGACAACGGACGCTGCGATCAGCTCCGATGTCGGAATGTAACGAAACTGGCGCCTTTGGAAAGCTGCTTCGAAGGGCGTCAACCTTATGGGAATACAGAAAAATAACAAAGCATGTACTTCTGATTGGCGAATTTTGAATATTGCTGTTGTACAGTGTCTGAACTCTCAGACTAGAAGGGAACTTTCCTGTGGATTGCCTTTGACCGTGAGGTAGACGTCCGAATCTGGGGTTGTGTTATTCAGAAAAGTTGTGGGAAATCAAGCTACGACACCCGGACTATTTTTGGATCTGGATTTGGGGAAGGCTACAAATTTCTATGATTTTTGCACTAGCAGTGGGTCGGATCTGAAATCTGGCTGACAACACTGTAGCTGAGGAAGAACATGAATTTTTAAAAATAGATGGAAGACTGATCAAAAATTAAGAAAATGCATGAATGTAGGGGATTATGGACAGAACTCCTAGTGAAATTGGGAGGGTTTACAAAAATCAAAAAGGTGGTCGGAGATGGGAGACTTAGAGCTGTTGTCACTGTAGACAGAGATAAAACAGATCTGGGAATGACAAATGAATGAAAATGAGAAATTACGAAATGGAGGAGTTTTAGCGTGAAACTTTAGGTGGAGGTGGGGATTCAAGGTAAGAACACACCCTCAAAATTTCAAATCCATCTGAGCTCGTGGCTAGCAGAAAGAATTCAGGAACTACACCTTGTCCAACAGGACAGAAACTTGAAGACGGCTCCGCGGTGGCTCGAAGGCGGCACGAACGGCGGCGGCGGCGGCACAGATGATCACCGGAGATAGAGGGGAGGGGATAGGAGATAGAAACCACTCTAGAATTGGAGGTTGGAGGAGATGAACCAGAGGGGAGGAGCTGGTGGCGCACCAAGATTCTTGGCTTACAACAAAAATTCTGATTTTTCATTGATTTTTACATGAAAATACATGGTTTTATATGCTAGGTATCTAATCAATTGTACACCCTTGGATCATGGGCTTGGGATTGAAGGGCTGGGATGTGGTTTGAACAACACACAAAAACTAATAAAAAATCAAGGGGAGAGGGGCGCCCCCTTGACCATGGTTAATGGGGTTGAATGGGTAGGTGAGGTAGGTAACCCACCTTGGACTAATTAAGCCACTTGTCTCCCATGTGGTCAAATGGCATTCAACCCTTCTAGATGGCCACATAGTATGGTTGACCAGTCCCACATGGATGACATGGACCAATGGAAAAGGGCTGGGGCCCCCCTTGCTTGTCCTGCTGACAAATTACATAGAAACTCACACAATCCGTGGGAATGACGCATTGGCTTACAAAGCCGTACAATTGCGTACATACTTTCCCAAGGATATAAACACAAACTAAAAGGAGATAAATGTAAAATAAAAAGTACGTGCTCGGCGTCGATTCCCATCAGACGGCATGAGCTGTAGTGCACTGGTGTGGGGAACAACCGTGGTGGCCGATACGGCAGATGGAGTCTCAATGACGACAATTTCCCTCCCAGCCCCCAGGGATGGAGCTGCAACAGAAATATCTAGAGCCAAGGACATCTGTTCTTCGACGATCTCTCTCGCCTCTATTTCGGAGGGGCCATCCTTCTCCGAAGCCGAGTGTTGTGCGACTTCTAATGGCTGAGAGTCCTCGACTGCTACCAAACTATCAACCCTTACAAGTGCTCCGGGTCCAGCTGGAGCCACTGCCGCCGCATAGTCCTTGGGGTATCGCAGTGCGATAGGCCGCAAGAAGGACGGGAAGGTTGCCTGACCCGCGCCTAGAGTCGGGTGGGGTATCTGCACCGTCATGGTTGGCAGCACCACCTCAGTCTGCACCAGAAATATGTACATCAGAAAGCTAGAAGGAAGAGAAAGAAAGGGCAGCAGACGCCGACTACGGGTGGGTCCTTACCTCAGCCGGTACTAAGCTCAAATCTCTAAGGGCAACTTCTCCAGTGCCAGCCTCTCCGCTCACAAGCGGGCCTGACGGCCCGGGACCACTCCCTGACAGCCGAGGTGGGCTAAAAGTCAGATGATCCCTCTCATAGGCCGAAGACGCCCCGGCATCCTCAGTCTCTGTGTCAACAGGTGGGAACTCCTCATCACTAGAGTCGCCACCATAATCGACCTGCTCAGAGGAAGAGGACTCCTCTGCTCTTTCGGGACGCTCCACCGTCGGAGCAGGAGCCTCGCCAAGAGGAGCATCACCCGTAGCAGGAGCTTCCCCCGTGCACCCCACACCAGGAGCAACAGTGGATGGGATCTCAAGGGCAAGTTCACCCTGCCCCTGGATAATCGCTTCTTCTACACCCTCCGAGCCCGAAAGTAATGACGGTTGTATATCAACCAAAATTTACGGTAAGAAATGGTCAAGCCGGCTGAAGACATGAAGATTCGCGGTGGCGTCACAATTAAACTATAGATTACCTTCCATTTCCTGTCTGAGCATTGGAGAAGGCAGATCTCTCTCTACGGGAGCAGCAGGGATTTCCTCTACCCCTTCCCTAGTCGCGACATCTACCGTCGCCTTCGGCCCGATGACCGCGGCAATTGTGTCGGCAACCGTCAGCATGGGCTAGCCAAGGCAGTCAAAGTGAGCTAATGAACTCTGAAGAAAAGGAGAGCCTACCTCTAGCTTCTGGCCTTTGTGTGCGAGAAGCCTCGAACTCTTCAAAGGATACAACCGGAGGAAGAACGGTTGCTGATTCCCTTTCCGCGGCCTTCTTTCGACGCGCCCGTGTCACCCAGGTCATCGCCGCTTTCGCCTTCCCGACGGCCTCTCTCAACTGGGATCGAGTCCGCTTTCTCAAATCACCGGGAGGCAGTGGCGTTGTGGTCGGGGCCGGCTCGGGAACCTCGAAGTATGTTGGATTCTGAGCCTTTATTATCAGCTCCCTAAAGTGCCGGGTCTCCTCCGAAGTTGGTCAGACTGCACATGCACAAAGGTGAGAATAATACACCACAATGAAGGAAGGAAGCTGGCCGAAGGGCCTGAATGAATAAATGAAACATACTTGCCGGCCCCGTGTAGAAGGGGAAGAGAGGCCAATAGTATAGCGATGGCATTTTGTCTCTTGAAGCTGCCTCGCGAATAAGCCAACATAAGTCTCCTATCTTTTCGCTCGGCTCAGCCAGTAGCGCCAGGTCCTCGTGGCCACGAGAAGACAAGTGATAATATAAACTCAGGTGATCTAGCCCCCATCTGTCGGCTTATTCGAATGAGATATGGAGGGGTCGGTCCAGAATGGCTTCGCTAGGGCCACCCACTGAGAGACCGTGTGAACGAAGGAGCGCAAATAGCCACGAGGTGTTGTCATATAAAGCATCCCGCCTGTCTTCCCTACGGATGAAAGTCTGATAAGGGTACAACCTATCCACCTCAGGACGCTAGTCGGCCACAGCCGAGATGGGCTCCTCCATTGGCAGGGGGAGTTGCTGAAGGACCACCCTCTCGATGCTTACCCGGCATAAGCCCCGAAGTGTTTTCACATAGTCATCCTTGCTGATTGTAGGCAGCTTCGGGACAACTTTCATCCTGCAACTTTTTATGACCTTTCGGGCCTCCAGATAGGCCCTCGCCTCCGTATGGGTCCAGGATTTCAACTTCCTCAAATAAGAAGACTCAATATCAAGGACTGGCTCTGGCTGGGAATCCAGAAACCTATGCTCTGCTACGGCCCAACACTCTCACCGGGAGCTCCTGTAGAACCCCGTCCGCGCGTTCCACCACTTGATATACTCAGGCGTGAGGCGGGGAAAACCGGGAGGGGTTGGCACCCTGAAAGAAACATCTTCCCGGCGGTGGAAGAAGTCCCACCATATCCGGGTATCATCATTTGAAACTTGCCCGACCCTGTGCCTGTTACGCAATGCAAACTGTGAAGAAGAATGTGGAATGTGTTGGTCGTAGCTGAAGTTCCGGCTGAAGCGTAATGGGTAGTACGGCTCCAACCACAAAATGCCGCTCTTGCGGAATACAAGGACACTCGGCCTGATAGCCAACACCCCGTCAACCAACTCTAGCTCAAGAATTGGTCTGGTACATTTGGCCTCGAAAATCGGATGGATATACTCCTCAGTCTCAAAAGGCTTGCACTGCCTCGTCCTGTTCACCAGCGGGCTGGAATGGGCAGCTAAGCTCCAAAAGTGAAGAACCCCGGGTGAATCTGTGGGAATATGGACCAACTTGCCCCGGATGGCGAAGAGCTGCTCCGCTAGTGAGGATGGCTTAGCACTCGCGAATTCTATCATCCGCGGAACAAGAGGAACCGACTGTAACGCCCGAGGAGCCGCCTCTAGGAATAGCGTATAGACCCAAGCATTGAAAAAGTGCAACGGACCAACCGTCTGAAGATTCCTAGGGAGACGTGTCTTGTGCAGGTCTCCCAACATCTTGTAAATGAAACACAGAGCCACCGGGCAAAGAGATAGCTTGGTACCCTAAGCCATGAGACAAGTAGGATAAATGGCCTCTGCCCTAATCACGCTCTCGTCACCTTGCGGAAGAGCGAAAGAACATATCCAGTAGACCAGGTACGCAGCACAGTGGGTGACTGCGTCGACACCAGTAGGGTTTGGGTCCTCCATCTGCCCTCCTCTTGAAGATGATGATGAGGCGGCCTGGCGCCGGACTCTCATCTTCCGCTTCTGTGCCACTGGCGCTATCGGGGGAAAATCTTCATACTTCTTCTTCCCGCCGAAGAAATATTGGAGCCAGGCGCCCATCCGCACCCTCCGCTTCTCGCCCGGCTTCCGAGCTTCCCTCGTATCGTGTGACGAATGATAGAGGGTGCGGAACGCCTTCATCATATAGCGATAAGCATAACCCGCCAGATACCGACCCTCACCGTCGGTCTGATCCTTCAGCCAGTCAGGCCAGCAGACCTCCTCATACGGTTCTCCATCGATGGGTAGGCCGCTAAGCTGTGAAAGGCTCCATAGATCCAGAGAGGTCTCTCCTTCCGAGGTATAGAAAGTGTTGTACTCGGGGCAAAACACTTCGATCATGCCGCAGCATAAGCCTCGGGAGATGGGGTAGCGATATCTCGAGGCATACACGATGTGGTAGAAGCCAGCCCTGGTCAGGATGGGAGCGTAATGATGCAGCACATAATCTGTGAACTCCACCGCTCCAGGTCTAAAAGCGTGAGCGTCGGTGGCCCTCAGCTCGGTAAACCACCCCACAGATATCTGGTGCTTGAAGCGGATCGCCAGGCAGTCCAGCAGAAATGATTCTTCTCTGTCCCCCCATTTCAACGGGGCAAGAAACAAGCCAAAGATCGGCTTCTCCCGGTCCACCCTGCCGGCAGAATCATTCCACCGAGCGCGTACTAATTCAGGGCCTGTCACGCCCCGAACCGATAGCAGCGGAACGTGTCGTTTGCTCGGAACGTGGCAGTTACAGTCGTGAATGATCAAGAGCAATCGCATAAGACTAAAATAATTTTGAACAACAATAGGGATTTTATTTCTAATATAAATCTCTTACAAGAACTTGTTTTCCAACTTAGAGACTCCAACACAATGGAAAGAAAAGAAACGACATACTAACAGACTTAGACAAAATAACTGAATGAGAGATGACAAGTTAACTTAACTAGACAATACTATCTAGACTCAAGAAAGATAAAAGACTCGGGTTCACTAGTTTCCGAAGCTCGCTTGCACACTTGTCCCACCCGTGTGAGTCTCGGTCTCACTAGCCACCTGATTACCTGAAAAATGTTGGAATAAAACGGAGTGAGCGAACGCTCAGTAGGAAATTATATCTCAAGAACTAGCAATGGGTTTAAGTAATTACAATTTTTCACATGTAAATGCAATATGGCTATGCATGTAGGAAGAACTGAGTAAGTAAAACTAATCAATAGAATAACACGTCGTATAAACCATCCAAGTGAGTCTTAAACAAGAGATATTCATGAGAGACTTTATATATTATTGGCTATTTCACGCAAATACTTTGCCCGTGTCGGGCCACGCTAGTAAAGTCACGCAAGTCGAGTCACACACGCGAGAAAGAGAGAGTGTGGAATGCCAAAGATCAAGAGAAAGAGTACTTCGGTGCAATGCAAGACACCGTGATCAATCAACTCCCATGGGCACTAGTACTTTTGGGTGCTCCTCCCAGGACCAGATCGGGCCCCTATATGCACAACATTAAAGATAGATCTAGACATCCACGATAGTTTATAGCCAATAAGGAGTTTCAAGAACAAGCTTTAATAGGATGATAAGATAAGATTTTTATGGAATTCAAGGGCAAGGCCCTTGAGTAAGGACATTCTTGCGATAAAAATCCACGCGAAGCATATAAACCATGACATGTCGGTAAACAGGGTGGAATTGGTTCCTTAACTTGGGTACCATGACAATTAAGTGCCCATATGTAGATGGTCACTCTTTTTAATATAGAATTGAGGTCCACAAGAACATCATAATGATGTTTGATATAGAATTGGGGTCCACAAGAACATCACTATAATGGCATGCTTTCCCCATTCATTAAGATAATTCTCATATCATACACATAGCATAACATGAGGGCCGGTATACCATGTTTCTATAGAGAGACATGGCAAAGATTGTGTAATGGGTTTTTATGGTACAACCAGCTCAGTCGGCCTTGAGGGAATCCAAGGCTCGAGGAGTCTTACGGAGGTCTCTATGACTAACTCGCTAGTCCAAAGGAACGGAATGTCCAATGGAGAGCTTGTATGTCACTGAGAGTTAGTGGGTAAACGATAAAACACCATGAAACATGGGACTATATTCACGGACTGGAATATAGTGCCGATATATATATATATATATTATAAACTCTCGGTTAACAGAAACAAGGGAAAACAGTAATACAGAAAATAGCGACTTAGCCAAGTCATTAATTATCCAATTAACGCCTTACAGAGGGGCGTTTATTTACAAATTTGACGACTTATACATTAGTCGTCCCTTCAATATTTCTATTCTGTAGAAAATCAATATTCTGGAATTTTAACAAAAACGCGCCCTGGACAGGGGCGTTACTTTTCAATTAGCGCCCTAGTCTGGGGCGTCAGTTCAATAAGAGACGACCTTGTGCAGGTCGTTAATTCAACAATTTTCCAAATTTCAGATAATAAAATTTCAGGAGAAAGGGTACATGATCATGACAGGAAAAATAGCAGGGTTTCACAGGTATACTCATGCAATATATTAGATTCATGGTTACATAGATATTAAATTTTAAACATGGGTATTTATTAATTACATGTAATTGACGACTTCTGGGCAGGGCGTCAAAATAATATTTAGCGCCCTAGTGTGGGTCGCTTCTTTAAATTAGCGCCCTGGTCAAGGGCGTTTATTTAAAATTTCATAGAAAACATTCGAAACCACAATAAAACTATATGCATGGATGAATATATGTTATTAATATGATTTCATAAGTTACTTTGGGCTACAATCCTTGAGAAAACCTACCTTGATGACGATCGAGATGAGGGTACTGTAGAGAATATGATACTCTGTTTGAAACAGAGTCTCCTGAGAACTAGGTAACTGCTATCCTCTAGCAGTGAGGGTGGTAGTAGACGAGAAGTAACTTCTTCTCTGTTCCGAATGTAGAGAAAGAACATAGCTCTCCCTCCCTATTCTTTAAACTGAAGAAGATGGAAGACGATGATGAACCTTACGTTCTTCAGCAAGACGTTGCAGACAACCTGTATAAGGAGGATGAAGAACTATCAACGTTCTTCATGTTCAAAACAGATTTGAAAAAGAATTAAGAAGGAAATCCTCACCACCAAGAGAAAAGAACCTCCTTCTGTAACTCACGCTCAGAACAACATCAGCAAGAGAAAAACCTTAGGGTTGGCTCGATGGAAGAGTATTTATAGGGTTTTTAGGATCGTAATGGAGTTAGTGTTGTATTGGAAGTAATATTTCCCTAATAGAGTTCTTACCCTATTCAATCTTCCTCGTAGTTATCCAGAAACTTGCTCTGGATAGTCTCCTCGGTCGAACGAAACTCAAACTGAATTAACGTTCTAAGTGAGGGCGTTAATTTAAATTGACGCCTTGTCAAGCGTCGTTTCTTGTATGAAACGCGCCCAGGTGGAGGGCGTTTCCTTTCCTTTCCTTAATTTTATTTCCCGTCGTTTGAAATTTGACGCCCTAGGGTGTAGGCGTCCTTTCGAAATTAATGCCTTGTATAAGGGCGTTTCTTCTTGAAGTAGCGCCTTGACCCAAGGCGTTATTTTCCTTCTGGCTTATTCTTATGCGTTTAGGCTTTCATCATCTATTTACTTATCTTTTATTTTAATTTGATTTATTTAAAAATCTTATTTGTATCAGGGTTGCTACATTGCATTAAATGCCTTACTTAAAAATAACTTGTTATTTACTAACCCTCATATACCCCTTAATAATTTGTATGCATATAGGGATTTTATTCCTCATAATTTGTTTAACTTTTATTAGTCCTTGTCCTAGGTATCAGAGGCAGGTTCGATCTGAGCAACCCTATAGGAATATCACTTGACCATTTATTTATTTGAATAAATTTTATTTATTAAACATTATATACTTATAAGAGTATGTATTTATCATTATGTATATTTTTATTTCTTATTACAAAATTACCGGGCGTTACACCCTCCCCCACTTAAAAGAATTTGGTCCCCAAATTCACACCATCTTCCATTCCTAACAGAGAACTTATTATGAGCTTATACAGAAGAAATCCTAAGTATGGAAAAGAGCTAGTTTATGATTTCGGGTGAGGGGTACCTTCCGCAACCGTCCCTTTGGCAAGTTTGGTTAAATCTTGAACTCATCTTGGAGGCTTCTTGGTTAGAATAGGGCATTCCACTATCTTATGATCTAAGCTCCCGCAATGCAGACACGCTCCCGAACTCCACCAACACTTCTTCGATTTGTGACCATATCTTCCACAAGATTTACACTTATCTTGCGAGCGATCTGCCGAAGCTTCCTTATTACACTTCTTACATTTATGGCATTTCTTACACCTTTGTGAAATTTCACCCTCATTTATCCTTTTCTTAGTAACGGTGAACTTTTCAGAGTCATCTGTTCGATCCTTCCCTTCAACTCTTTCTTTTTCTTCCACCATTTTCTCTAGCTCTTGAACTCTCTTGACAAGGTCCGCGTAAGCTTGGATGTCCACTAAGATCATCTCATGAACAAAGCTTGGCTTAGATGCTTCCATTTTATCTAGGTTCCTGCAAGGATGAGTGGGGAGATAATTTATTGACGCAAGAATTAATGTCAATGAAATGTAAATATTTTATCTTTCTTTTATAACTTTAACCCCAAGTTCTACCCCATCTCTCACGGAATTCGTATAGGATGACCGGCAATGATACTCAACCTATCACTTAGACTTAACAATGTAAGGATTTTGAAAATCGAAACTCTAATATGACTGACAAGGATACTTGACCTATCATTCGAACCAAATAACTGGAGGATATGAAAGCCGAAGCTCTGATATGACTAACAAGGATGACCTATCCTTGGGACTTAATGACTAGAGGATATAACAACTGGAGGATGTGGAAGCCGAAGCTCTAATATGACTAACAAGGATGACCTATCCTTGGGACTTAATGACTGGAGGATATAACAACTGGAGGATGTGGAAGCCGAAGCTCTGATACCACCTCTGTCACGCCCCGAACCGATAGCAGCGGAACGTGTCGTTTGCTCGGAACGTGGCAGTTACAGTCGTGAATGATCAAGAGCAATCGCATAAGACTAAAATAATTTTGAACAACAATAGGGATTTTATTTCTAATATAAATCTCTTACAAGAACTTGTTTTCCAACTTAGAGACTCCAACACAATGGAAGGAAAAGAAACGACATACTAACAGACTTAGACAAAATAACTGAATGAGAGACGACAAGTTAACTTAACTAGACAATACTATATAGACTCAAGAAAGATAAAAGACTCGGGTTCACTAGTTTCCGAAGCTCGCTTGCACACTTGTCCCGCCCGTGTGAGTCTCGGTCTCACTAGCCACCTGATTACCTGAAAAATGTTGGAATAAAACGGAGTGAGCGAACGCTCAGTAGGAAATTATATCTCAAGAACTAGCAATGGGTTTAAGTAATTACAATTTTTCACATGTAAATGCAATATGGCTATGCATGTAGGAAGAACTGAGTAAGTAAAACTAATCAATAGAATAACACGTCGTATAAAACATCCAAGTGAGTCTTAAACAAGAGATATTCATGAGAGACTTTATAGATTATTGGCTATTTCACGCAAGTACTTTGCCCGTGTCGGACCACGCTAGTAAAGTCACGCAAGTCGAGTCACGCACGCGAGAAAGAGAGAGTGTGGAATGCCAAAGATCAAGAGAAAGAGTACTTCGGTGCAATGCAAGACACCGTGATCAATCAACTCCCATGGGCACTAGTATTTTTGGGTGCTCCTCCCTGGACCAGATCGGGCCCCTATATGCACAGCATTAAAGATAGATCTAGACATCCACGATAGTTTATAGCCAATAAGGAGTTTCAAGAACAAGCTTTAATAGGATGATAAGATAAGATTTTTATGGAATTCAAGGGCAAGGCCCTTGAGTAAGGACATTCTTGCGATAAAAATCCACGCGAAGCATATAAACCATGACATGTCGGTAAACTGGGTGGAATTGGTTCCCTAACTTGGGTACCATGACAATTAAGTGCCCATATGTAGATGGTCACTCTTTTTAATATAGAATTGAGGTACACAAGAACATCATAATGATGTTTGATATAGAATTGGGGTCCACAAGAACATCACTATAATGGCATGCTTTCCCCATTTATTAAGATAATTCTCATATCATACACATAGCATATCATGAGGGCCGGTATACCATGTTTATATAGAGTGACATGGCAAAGATTGTGTAATGGGTTTTTATGGTACAACCAGCTCAGTCGGCCTTGAGGGAATCCAAGGCTCGAGGAGTCTTACGGAGGTCTCTATGACTAACTCGCTAGTCCAAAGGAACGGAATGTCCAATGGAGAGCTTGTATGTCACTGAGAGTTAGTGGGTAAACGATAAAACATCATGAAACATGGGACTATATTCACGGACTGGAATATAGTGCCGATATATATATATATATATATATATTTATGAAACCCTCGGTTAACAGGAACATGGAAAACAGTAATACAGGAAAATAGCGACTTAGGTAAAGTCATTACTCATAAAATTCACGCCTTATACAGGGGCGTTTATTTATGATTTGACGACTTATACATTAGTCGTCCCTTCAATATTTCTATTCTGCAGAAAATCAATATTCTGAATTTAACAAAAACGCGCCCTGGACAGGGGCGTTACTTTTCAATTAGCGCCCTGGTCTGGGGCGTCAGTTCAATAAGAGACGACCTTGTGCAGGTCGTTAATTCAACAATTTTCCAAATTTCAGATAATAAAATTTCAGGAAAAAGGGTACATGATGATGACAGGAAAAATAGCAGGGTTTCACAGGTATACTCATGCAATATATTAGATTCATGGTTACATAGATATTAAATTTTAAACGTGGGTATTTATTAATTACATGTAATTGACGACTTCTGGGCAGGGCGTCAAAACAATAATTAGCGCCCTAGTGTGGGTCGCTTCTTTAAATTAGCGCCCTGGTCAAGGGCGTTTCTTTTTGAAATTACATAGAAAACATCTGAAACCACAATAAAACTATATGCATGCACGACCGATGATGTTATTAATATGATTTCATAAGTCACTTTGGGCTACAATCCTTGAGAAAACCTACCTTGATGACGATCGAGATGACGGTACTGTAGAGAATATGATACTCTATTTGAAACAGAGTCTCCTCAGAACTAGGTAACTGCTATCCTCTAGCAATGAGGGTGGTAGTAGACGAGAAGTAACTTCTTCTCTGTTCCGAATGTAGAGAAAGAACACAGCTCTCCCTCCCTATTCTTTAAACTGAAGAAGATGGAAGACGATGATGAACCTTACGTTCTTCAGCAAGATGTTGCAGACAAACTGTATAAGGAGGATGAAGAACTATCAACGTTCTTCATGTTCAAAACAGATTTGAAAAAGAATTAAGAAGGAAATCCTCACCACCAAGAGAAAAGAACCTCCTTCTGTAACTCACGCTCGGAACAGCATCAGCAAGAGAAAAACCTTAGGGTTGGCTCGATGGAAGAGTATTTATAGGGTTTTTAGGATCGTAATGGAGTTAGTGTTGTATTGGAAGTAATATTTCCCTAATAGAGTTCTTACCCTATTCAATCTTCCTCGTAGTTATCCAGAAACTTGCTCTGGATAGTCTCCTGGGTCGAACGAAACTCAAACTGAATTAACGTCCTAAGTGAGGGCGTTAATTTAAATTGACGCCTTGTCAAGCGTCGTTTCTTGTATGAAACGCGCCCAGGTGGAGGGCGTTTCATTTCCTTTCCTTAATTTTATTTCCCGTCGTTTGAAATTTGACGCCCTAGGGTGTAGGCATCCTTTCGAAATTAACGCCTTGTATAAGGGCGTTTCTTCTTGAAGTAGCGCCTTGACCCAAGGCGTTATTTTCCTTCTGGCTTATTCTTATGCGTTTAGGCTTTCATCATCTATTTACTTATCTTTTATTTTAATTTGATTTATTTAAAAATCTTATTTGTATCAGGGTTGCTACATTGCATTAAATGCCTTACTTAAAAATAACTTGTTATTTACTAACCCTCATATACCCCTTAATAATTTGTATGCATATAGGGATTTTATTCCTCATAATTTGTTTAACTTTTATTCGTCCTTGTCCTAGGTATCAGAGGCAGGTTCGATCTGAGCAACCCTATAGGGATATCACTTGACCATTTATTTATTTGAATAAATTTTATTTATTAAACATTATATACTTATAAGAGTATGTATTTATCATTATGTATATTTTTATTTCTTATTCCAAAATTACCGGGCGTTACAGGGGCCCTGGTCAACAGCCCATCTTCTGGAGCCAGATCTTGCAGCCCTAGCACGACGCTCCATTTCCTGACCACTCCGGGAAGATAAATTGGCCTTCCCCACACCACACAGTCTGATAGGCTATCCCTCTCTACTAACAAGGCATGCTCGGCTTTGTGGACGAGGAACAGATCTCTATTCCCCTGAAGATTGAAACGCCGAAGGCAGGACATCAGGTGCTTGTCCTTGGGGTGATCTCGCCTAACGGCGTCTTCCCGGTCATAATGAAAAGAATCACCTCTGAGAATGAGGAGACGGCCAGTGTCCACAGTATCGGTCTCCGAGTCCGAAGATTCTACAACTATAGCAAGCTGATCATGCCCCCGATCGAGGGAATGAACGTTCTCCCACGTCACCACGGCACGAGAGGCAGAAGAAGAAGAACCGGATGCCATGATGGCTGTAAAAAGCACATCAAACAATAAGCAAAGTCAGAAAATAGCTGATCAAAGGTATATTTCTGACAAAATTTCAGCAGAGCCTCCCCAGCACGGGAGATTGCCAAAGAAAATCAGGAGCACGTCCACTAAGGGAACGGTCCCTAAAAGCAGCCACCGGCATTACACCGAGGCCAAAAGGAACACCTGGCGAAATAGCTCCGAGGGCAAGCCCTACCAGAAGCCTCCCGGGGCCCAAAAATGGGTTTAAAACCCGAATGAACGACACTCCACTCACCCCTGAGAAACTCGCTCTCGCCCTCACCTCACTCGGCGCCGCAGGAAGAGCAGGAAGAGAGAGAAAGAAATTTTTCAAATGAGGAAGAATGAAGAAAAAATCAAAGGGGGAAGAATATATACGGAAGCCTCCCCTTCGGTTAATCTGGCGCGCTATTTAGCGCGCCGGATTAAGTTCCTTCGGTAATAATGCGCGCCAGAATTGGCCACGCCGAATTAAAACGTCAATGGAAAAGGCACGCCGGATTACTGGCCAAATGCCCAGGACCGCGCCGGACTACTGGCCAAATGCCCAAGACCGCTCTGGATTAGTTGTTAAAAGCCAGGACCACGCCGGATTAACCCGTGCCGTATTAACATTCAAATGACGCCGGATTAACATCCGTGCCAGATCAAGGGCCATCCCAAGCTCCTGTCAACTGAAGAGGAGATCATTCCAGGTGAAGCTCATCCGTCGGCCTTGCGACACTCGTGCCTCACTTGCAACACCCACGTCTGGGGGGCATTTGTTGGCACCCAAAATGTGATCGTCGGCGACCAAGCCATAAAGACGAATGATGCGGCCCGCTGAAGCACGGAAGGTGATAAATATCAACATACTGAAGACTTCTCGAGCTGCCAGAGCCTCAAGTCACCCTGTATGAACGCCAGGGACTTCACCTCAGGAGAACCGAGATGAACTCACAACCAACCGGCAGTGCGACCAAGCCTACCCAATGAACCGGCATTGACTTCGTCGTGCCGCAAACACTATACCTGTTGTCCGACCAAGGATGACGGTCTACCCAGTGGCTACCCACCTCAAGAAAGATTCTCCTGAGATGAAAGAGTCCCCTTGGCTCTTCAGAACGGACGACCGAAAGCTCTGTCGGCAAAAGATCCCGTGATGTGAAACGGTCTACCTAGGATGATAATGACCCTTAGACCTATGCATCCACAAGCATACAAGCTCTCAATTCGGCTCACCGTGCGACCTATCTCACGCGACGCACATGCGCTCCCGGTGGGTCCGAGTGATGCCGGCGAGGATCCGGGGTGGGACCCTAAGGTTTCCACCGGTTGGTGGGCTTATGGCTGACCCCTAATGGGCCTGGGATACCCAATTTATGGGCGGGCTAGCACGCTGGGGCGTGGGCTTGGGTGGCGCTCTCTCACTTGCCACGGTGGTGCGCTCGTGGTTTCACAAACAATCAAGTCCGGGCACTCAATTACCGCCAACGAGCTAAGGAAACGATACTAGCTAAGCAAAGTAAATGAGGACCAGGAGAGGGACCAGAAGCTCACCTGATCGGTGTGAAGACACCGATCCCGGCCGGAGACGATGGGCGCGCCGGGAGGCGTGGGTATGCACCCGAACGCCGCGGCGGGGTAGCTTGACCTGCTGGTTAGTTAATTACACAACTACGCCTCTCGCAGGAGGGGGGATCTCGGGGTGGGGGTTATGGAGTTTACACCAAACACTACCACCACGCAGGGTGGGGCCTTCAGCCGGCCAAGCGGGGTGGGGAAAATTGGTTAATTATCACACCGGCGGTCGATACCGAAACCTGTCCGGTTCTGGGATTCTGGACCAGCAGTCACTGATGTAGCCGTAGAACACTTTCTGGAATTTTGCCGGAGGCGCGGTCGGTGTCGTTGGCTTCGTAACAGAATAGGGGTGCGCCTCAAATTTTATGGATTTTCGTTCTGCACGAGCCGGGCTGCCACGATCGACCGAACGGGGTCCCTGTTCAGGACCTGCACAGGTTCAGCTTCTGAACAGCAGATTGCCGAGGACGCCACGAACGCTCCCGGGCTCTGTTTTGCAAACGGCCGGTGTCGATGGAAGCGTGGGGAAGTCTACTTTCCAACGGAGCCGGCCTCGCCACTGTCTGAAGTCCGTGTGGACAGGATGGTCCCGTTGAAGGGGGACAGGTCGGGGAAGACAGACAGGAGGCAGAACGAACGCCCGGCGGTATAAAAATGGTAACTTCCACTTACGGCGTTCAAACGATGCTCCGTCTTCGGCTTCTGAAAGCTGACAGGGGGAGGAAGAATTTTGATGAAGAGTTTGATGACCGATTCCTCCAGTCTTGGCCGCTGCACGAGGGTCGAACAGAGATGGCCTTCTGGTTGAGCCCCCAGTGCGCAGTCGCGGTAGAACGGAGCTAGCGGCCGGCCACGATCTTGGAACGGAGCGATTCCAACTCGCCTGCGGAGAAGACTCGTGGATGCACAAGTTTGCTGAAGCGCTTGGATGCCGAATCCTCCTGGAACGGGTTGGAAAATGCTCTGCAAGTTGGGGCCAGAAACTGCCTGCGGGCTGGAATGGATTTGTGGAGGGGAGGCTAAGGTGGTGGTGGTGTATGAGGGTGGAGATGGAGGGGGGTGCGACCCTAGGAGGGAGGGGAAGGGGATGGACGACCTAGGGAGGTGAAGGGGTCCCTTGGAGAGGGGAAAGGGGTCTTGGGTGGAGGAATATGGCTTGGGAAGGGTGGGGAGTGGCCTTGGGAAGGTGAAAGGGTGCCTGGGAAGATGAAAGGGTGCCTAGGAGAAGGGGTTTCCACCTAGGGGTTGGAGGGGGAATTGAATGAGTGTATAGGGAAGGGGGAGGGGTCTTAAAGAAGGGTGATTAGGGAGGAGAGAGAGGGGATTTCGAAATTTAGAGAGAGAGAGGGAGAAGTAGTGAGAGAGAGAGAGAGAACTATAGAGAGAGGGAGAGAGAATACTTGAGGGTTTAATTTTTCAATTCATCAAAAGTTGTTACAAATGGGAGAGGGGGGGGTCCTTATATAGAGTTGGACCATTTGCACAAAACCCCCTAACAAAGTGCATAAATGCAAAAGACCAAGAGACAGGGGGGGGCGCCCATGGGCCAAGCCCACTAACTGGGCCCAATGTCCTCAACTAAGGGTCCAAATGACTCAAGACTTGGATAATTAACTCTAAGACCTAGATAATGGACTCAAATAAAGGAAAATTACACATGATATGACTCAAATAAAGAAACTACATAAGCAACAAATAAAGATAGCCATGAGGACCACATCTCCAAGGGGTCACGAAGTCGGAGTCGCCTCGTGCCATAGGGAATGCCGGGAGATGTCCTCATCAAATCCCCCGGGGTGGGGAGAACTCGACCCCGTCGAGTAGGGGTCCAATCGGCTCTCGTACTGCACCAGCAGGTCCGGGTCTAGGCGCATCAAGTCCTCTCGGCTTACCCAAGCATCCTCGGTCGGGGAACGGCCTTTCCACCTCACGAGGTAGCGCTGGTAGACCCTGTTCCTGGTAAGTGTGCTCTGCTCATCCAGTATTGCCTCCACTTGCTCAAGTCGGCCTCTCAATCGGGGTGGTAGTTTCGCTCCGGGAGGGTCACTCACAAGGGGGGGTAAAGGCTCGAGATCCTGACTGGGTTCCACCGTGGGGCCCTTATAGCGAACCAGATCCGCCACATTGAAAGTGGGGTGAACCCCAAAGCCCTTAGGTAAGTCGAGCTCATAAGCATTGGTACCAACCCGTCTTAGAACCCGAAAGGGTCCCAAACCCCGTGTCCTCAATTTGGAGGCGGGCCCTGGGAGGAGCCGCTCCGTTCTCACCATCACATGGTCTCCCACTTGGTATTCATAGTGACGACGATGAGCATCGGCCTGCCTTTTGTAAGCCTCGTTGCTTTTGCCTATATGCTTGCGGATGTTTTCATGTATCTTTGTGGATGTTGACTCACTAGGAGA
The DNA here is from genome assembly GCA_022559845.1 of Amorphophallus konjac. Lineage (NCBI taxonomy): Eukaryota > Viridiplantae > Streptophyta > Magnoliopsida > Alismatales > Araceae > Amorphophallus > Amorphophallus konjac. Next base: position 126,586,079 of record CM040127.1, read on the forward strand.
TAATGGGGGTCCTGGACAACCAAAAGTGGACCTATCATGCAGTGGTGCTACACAGACTTTGGTAGACCTAGGAGGCTTATGCGTCTTGTCAAAGGGGGTGGGGATGGAAGACCCGGAAAACCCATAAAGGGACCTATCATGCCATGCCATGTAGGCCCTAATAGACCTAGGTGGGCCAGGACAACCATAGATGGATCTATCATGCATGGTGGTGATAATTACCGGGGAACCCGAACTTCCTTGAATATTTCTCTCATGCCTAAGACTTGCGACGAACGAGGGTGGGCCATTACATCCGTACATAGACCACTCATACTTCTTACATGTCATGTGGGTGATTTGAATGAATGGACCCGACTCATGAATCATGTCAAGCGGTGTGGTGTGTCTAGACACATGCATTCCTTCCCAAATGGCATCCCTAATGTGTATGGCTTGGTGTGGGAGTTTCCTCTCATAGGGGTCAAATGGGTCTGGGAAAATAGAGTGGGCCTGGTCTATTAAGGTGGGTGAGGGTAGGAAAGGGTGGGTGGTGGGTAAGGGGGGTGGGTTGCATGGGGGTCTAGACTCCCATAGGAAGGGGTCAAAGGGGTCATGGTAAGGGTCCCCTAGGGAGAGGAACTCCAGGTCCTCATGTAGCGGTGAGTCATCCTTCTCTAAAGAAATAATTGGGCCGAAGTCTTTGGTGGGTGGATCAGCCAGGAAGGGATGGTTTGACACTCTACCCGAGATAAGCAATTCTAATTCATGGAGAGCAGCAGGCTCATCCGGTGTAGGGAGGATTAGAAGGAGGTCGCTAGTGTAGCAACCTACAGTGTAAGCTGTGGTGATGGATCCGACACATAGATGTAGGAGGTCAACGCTCCTAGGTTGGTCAGCCATTGTGGCCAACATGTCGGTCAACTCTATTTGCCATGCTAGGCCCTTAAGAAGGTCATCCCAACTCTCAACCTCATAGGAGGATTGGATAGTGGTGTGATAAGAGGAGAGAGGGACTATGGGGAGGTGTTGTTCCATGGGAGGGTAGGCATGGGCCATTATCTCTCTAATTGGGCTACCCATCAACCAGCTAACAAGGGTCTCTCCTAAAATAAGCTCGGTCCCATCTAGAGAGGGTGGTGTAGGGTGAAGGTTACCATGTGAGTTTTTTTCTTCAATTTGGACATGTGTGGTCTCCATGTTGGGAATTGGGTCCGGGGTGTTCACCACTTTGGGGTCGGGTATGGGTTCCTCCTCCAAAGAGGTGAGAGAGTATGTTCGGGGTGGGGTGGTGATGGTAGGTGCATGGCGCCCCCAAGGTGATGAGCAAGGTCGGAATTGGGTTGGGGTTGGAAGTGGAGGTAGTGGGAGTCTAGGTTGGGGTAGGTTTGTAGTTGGAAGTGGAAGGTGGGTTGGGTGAAGACAGTTGGATTGGTCGATCTTGGGTGGGGCATCCCTTATAGGGGATAATGGAGGGGTAGTAGTAGGGGCTACGGGGGTTTGGGGAGTATGGGTCTCATGGGGAATAGTGAGTTGCGGGGTGGTGACCGGTGCGGGCCTAGGTGGAGGGGTGGGCACGGGATCCACTTGGGTTTGAACGGTGAGGGTTATGGAAGTGAGTTTTAGTTGGGGAAGGTTGGTGGGGATTGGGTTTTCCTGACTTGACTCTTGGCATTGTGCCTCAAATTCTTCCTCCCATTCAAGGGGAGCTTCATGAACTTCAATCACTTTCTCAACTCTTTGGGGTGGAGGGGTTTGGTAGGGATTTGTGGGTTGGAGGGTGGTGGTCTTTGGGGGCCTAGGTGGAGGGGTGGGTAGTTGGGACAGTTGGGTTCTAAGGGAGAGGAGTTGGTGGCGAAATGTGGAGAGGGGATCGGTTAGGGGTGGTGGGGGCGGAGTCCTATGGATGGTCTTAAGTTGGCCGGGTTGGGATTGAGTAGTGGTGGTGCTCCTCGGGCTAGGGGTGTGTGAGTAGGAAGAGTAGGAAGGTTTTGGAATGTAGATTTTCCTAAGTTCTCTCGTCATCTCTTCCCACGAGTGAATGGGCTCTTGCCTCTCAATCCTTCTTATGGCCTCTATGTGTTCCAATTCTATCTTGGCTTGACCCCGAATTTGTCCCTTGGCCCTACAAACTCTTGTGTGTCCGTATACCCGATTCCTCTCAAAGTTCCTTTCCATTGCAGCCTCCCACTTGAGGTAATCACTAGCATGCGACCCATCAAAGGTAACACCCTCATCTCGAATAATGTCCCAAAGTATTGGGTTGATCGGATCCCGGTAGTGGGCCGAGTGGGATGGGTATGTGGTAGCCATGATTCATGAACTAGATGACAATGCGCCCTAGGACTAGACTTAGTAGAGACAAGTCTAAAACTTGCTCTGATACCACTTGATGTGAAACGGTCTACCTAGGATGATAATGACCCTTAGACCTATGCATCCACAAGCATACAAGCTCTCAATTCGGCTCACCGTGCGACCTATCTCACGCGACGCACATGCGCTCCCGGTGGGTCCGAGTGATGCCGGCGAGGATCCGGGGTGGGACCCTAAGGTTTCCACCGGTTGGTGGGCTTATGGCTGACCCCTAATGGGCCTGGGATACCCAATTTATGGGCGGGCTAGCACGCTGGGGCGTGGGCTTGGGTGGCGCTCTCTCACTTGCCACGGTGGTGCGCTCGTGGTTTCACAAACAATCAAGTCCGGGCACTCAATTACCGCCAACGAGCTAAGGAAACGATACTAGCTAAGCAAAGTAAATGAGGACCAGGAGAGGGACCAGAAGCTCACCTGATCGGTGTGAAGACACCGATCCCGGCCGGAGACGATGGGCGCGCCGGGAGGCGTGGGTATGCACCCGAACGCCGCGGCGGGGTAGCTTGACCTGCTGGTTAGTTAATTACACAACTACGCCTCTCGCAGGAGGGGGGATCTCGGGGTGGGGGTTATGGAGTTTACACCAAACACTACCACCACGCAGGGTGGGGCCTTCAGCCGGCCAAGCGGGGTGGGGAAAATTGGTTAATTATCACACCGGCGGTCGATACCGAAACCTGTCCGGTTCTGGGATTCTGGACCAGCAGTCACTGATGTAGCCGTAGAACACTTTCTGGAATTTTGCCGGAGGCGCGGTCGGTGTCGTTGGCTTCGTAACAGAATAGGGGTGCGCCTCAAATTTTATGGATTTTCGTTCTGCACGAGCCGGGCTGCCACGATCGACCGAACGGGGTCCCTGTTCAGGACCTGCACAGGTTCAGCTTCTGAACAGCAGATTGCCGAGGACGCCACGAACGCTCCCGGGCTCTGTTTTGCAAACGGCCGGTGTCGATGGAAGCGTGGGGAAGTCTACTTTCCAACGGAGCCGGCCTCGCCACTGTCTGAAGTCCGTGTGGACAGGATGGTCCCGTTGAAGGGGGACAGGTCGGGGAAGACAGACAGGAGGCAGAACGAACGCCCGGCGGTATAAAAATGGTAACTTCCACTTACGGCGTTCAAACGATGCTCCGTCTTCGGCTTCTGAAAGCTGACAGGGGGAGGAAGAATTTTGATGAAGAGTTTGATGACCGATTCCTCCAGTCTTGGCCGCTGCACGAGGGTCGAACAGAGATGGCCTTCTGGTTGAGCCCCCAGTGCGCAGTCGCGGTAGAACGGAGCTAGCGGCCGGCCACGATCTTGGAACGGAGCGATTCCAACTCGCCTGCGGAGAAGACTCGTGGATGCACAAGTTTGCTGAAGCGCTTGGATGCCGAATCCTCCTGGAACGGGTTGGAAAATGCTCTGCAAGTTGGGGCCAGAAACTGCCTGCGGGCTGGAATGGATTTGTGGAGGGGAGGCTAAGGTGGTGGTGGTGTATGTGGGTGGAGATGGAGGGGGGTGCGACCCTAGGAGGGAGGGGAAGGGGATGGACGACCTAGGGAGGTGAAGGGGTCCCTTGGAGAGGGGAAAGGGGTCTTGGGTGGAGGAATATGGCTTGGGAAGGGTGGGGAGTGGCCTTGGGAAGGTGAAAGGGTGCCTGGGAAGATGAAAGGGTGCCTAGGAGAAGGGGTTTCCACCTAGGGGTTGGAGGGGGAATTGAATGAGTGTATAGGGAAGGGGGAGGGGTCTTAAAGAAGGGTGATTAGGGAGGAGAGAGAGGGGATTTCGAAATTTAGAGAGAGAGAGGGAGAAGTAGTGAGAGAGAGAGAGAGAACTATAGAGAGAGGGAGAGAGAATACTTGAGGGTTTAATTTTTCAATTCATCAAAAGTTGTTACAAATGGGAGAGGGGGGGGTCCTTATATAGAGTTGGACCATTTGCACAAAACCCCCTAACAAAGTGCATAAATGCAAAAGACCAAGAGACAGGGGGGGGGGGCGCCCATGGGCCAAGCCCACTAACTGGGCCCAATGTCCTCAACTAAGGGTCCAAATGACTCAAGACTTGGATAATTAACTCTAAGACCTAGATAATGGACTCAAATAAAGGAAAATTACGCATGATATGACTCAAATAAAGAAACTACATAAGCAACAAATAAAGATAGCCATGAGGACCACATCTCCAAGGGGTCACGAAGTCGGAGTCGCCTCGTGCCATAGGGAATGCCGGGAGATGTCCTCATCATCCCGGTCACCCGGCACGGGTACGGCTTCCCCACCCAGATGGGCCCCTTAGTGGCCGAATGATCGCCCAGCTCAGGCGGGACTATCCCTGGTGTTATCCCACCCTCCAAGGAGCTTTGAGCATAAGCCAGACCGAGCCAGCGACAGTTATCGTAGTGCCGAGAGCCATGTCAGCAGAAAACCCGCGTGATCAAACCAAATTCATCGGAAGTTCCGAGAATGGCCGTACGTCGGCCTGAAAGCTTTAACAAGGCGTCTCTTCGAGGTTTCAAGGAGCATTGGCGAGATAAATGTTCACGGTGACCCTCGGAATCATCCCCGTACTCATCGACTGACTCGCGATGTGTGAAGAGCATTAACACGGCGCGCCCTAAACTGGTGCGCCCCCATCTGGCGCCCCTTATTTTGGCGCGTAAAGAACCTTTCACCCGGCGCCCTCCTATTCCGGCGCGCAAAGGATGGAGCTCTCTTTCCCGGTGCGCCATTCTCCACGCCAGGTTAAAAACTTCGAATCTGCTCCTATATATAGGCAGCCGTTCGATTGATAAAAGGGGGGGACAATTGGAAATAGAAGAAGAGGAGGCTTTTGGGGGAGAATAAAAAAAGGGGAAAGAGAAGGGAGAGGTCGAAGGGAAAATCGTCGAGGGGAGAGAAAGGGTTTCTTGCGAGCGAAGCAGGGTTCCCCTGTTGTGCCCCTGAAGTTTTGATGATCTATAGTTTTGATGATAGCAATTAGTATGAGTCACAAGTCTATTCAGTTTATTCATCCATGCATTCTTAAGTCTAGACATTGCTTGTGCAGCAGACACATTAAGTCCATACATCGCATGACTCGCAGGCTAGCAAGTCCATACACTGCATGGCTCGCAGGCTAGCAAGTATGTACATCGCAGTCATCGCAGGCACAGCAAGTCCATACACTGCATGACTCGTAGGGTAGCAAGTCTATACATTGCATGCAGAAGTTCAAAGTCTATACATTGATGCATTGCTTGCACTTGTGAAGTCTATACATTGGCAGTTGTCCTGCAGCGTCAACACAAGTCCATACATCGGTTGCAGCACTGCACGCACACTCATGTCCATACACTGCATTGTGGCATGCACACTAGCAAGTCAATACATTAGGTATCTTTACCTACGTTGCAACTCGCAAGTCTATACATTGGTATATTTGACCTACGTTATATTCTCGCAAGCCTATACACTGGCATCTTTACCTACGTAGGACTTGCAAGTCTATTCATCGTGTAGTCTGCACATTGTGGCTAGCAAAGCCGGTACAACAGTGTGTTAGCAAGTCTATACATCGACATTGCTCGCATGCAGAAGTCTAGACAGTCTTAACCAAGTGTGTACACTGCCATCTTGCAGCACAGCATAAGTCTGTACACTGGACCGTCTCACTGAGCGTCTCAAGTGGACACCAAGTGTGTACAATGGCATCTTGCAGCATAGCACAAGTCTGTACAGCCTATGAGATCATCTCAGTCAGCGTCTCAAGTGAACACTATGTCTATACAATGGACCGTCTCACTTAGCGTCTTTGTGTAAGTCTCTCGCCACCAAGTCTATACATTATGGCACGTAAAGTCTGCACAACGCAGTGTCTGAAAAGTCTGCACATTGCTATAAGCACACATGCAAAGTCTAGACAGCCATGGGCAAGTCTATACAACGCATTGCATGCACGCAGGTCTAAGTATGTACACTGGCTGCATCATGCATGCATAAAGTCTATACACTGCATCTTAGCATGATTGCACATCACTCAAAGTCTGTACACTGGCTGCAACAGGCTCGCACACACTAAGTCCATACATTGCACAAAGTCTGAACATCGGTATCTTTACCTACGTCTAAGTCTATACATTCCCATAGGCATTGTGCATTGTTCAACTCAGAGTCTGTACATCGTTATGCTGCCTTGTGCCGTAGCAAGTCTATACATCCTCTATGCTCGAGATTTGACGCCCACCAGAAGTGGCGTCACTTCTGAAACCAAAACCTAACTGTAAGGCATCTTTTTGTTGAGCATCGCTTCATCAACTCTATACATTGTCTGCTTGCATAACGTTGAGTCTGTACATCACTTGAACACTCATTGCACTCATAACTCTATACACTGCATTCATGCACTGCACGAAGTCTGCACATTGTGTTGCTTTGTTCACACTTTGTTTTGCTAAGTCTACACATTGATGCACGTTTACTTCTGCATATTTGATGTCTATACAGGGCTTAAGCTTTGCATATACAGAATCTATACATTGCACAGCATTGTATTCACAAAGTCTGAACATGGCATAAGCCCTGCATGCGTAGAGTCTGTACAGGCCATAGCACTGTATTCACATAGTCTGTACAACGCATAGCCTCACATTCATAGAGTTTGAACACTGCATTGCTTCGCATTCACTGAGTCTATACTGCTTCAGCTCTACTTCATGAAGTCTATACATTGCTTCAGCTTTGTCTTCACATAGTCTGTACAACGCAATTGTCTTGCTTCATGAAGTCTATACATTACTTCAGCTCTGTCTATGTATAGTCTGTACATCAGTTAATCCTTAAACTGATAATTCCTTTCGAATGTCTGACAGGGACTATCTGCAGAGACTGATGACTTGGCTCGTGATCCAAGGCTGGACGAGGTGCTCAGAGTGCGACACGTGTATAGCAACAAGACGAGATGCTGCCACGTGGTCCAAATCATTGGGCGGGAATTCAAATGCCACACGCCCTTCGAATAGCTACTGGTATAAAAGGAATTCTTCTGCTTCAGAAGACGAAAGATCGAAAGAGCAGAAGCCAGAGCTAAAAGAGAAGTACAGACAGTGAGCGCCTGCACGATCCAAAGAGAGAAGAAGATTCAGAGAGAAGAAGAGAAAGAGAGAAGAGAAGATTGAGAGAGTTGAGTTGAGAGAGCTTTCGAGAGATCTTGTAAGTCAGACTCTTGGTTCAGATACCAGAGCTGATTCTGCTCATACTTGATCTACATTCGTCTTGTTTTTACATTTCGTTTGTTTCTGTCTTTCTTGCTTTCGATACACTTTTGTTATCAAGCTATGAGGCAGCAATTGTTGTGGAGGTTTCCACTGGATAGGTGAAGCTGTAATCCTCAGCGGGCGAGACTTGGTCTCAGATGGCTAAGCTGTATTGCCCATCGGTTGCAGAGGATCTGTCCCTCTGGTCGGCAAGCTGTTAAGCCCAGCGAAGCTGTGTATCAGCGGTTGTTGGCAAGCTGTGAAGCCCAGCTGTTCAAGCTGTTAGTCAGTAGGATCCACATTACAGTTGGAGTGTGGGGTGGACGTAGATCTCTGGATTGAGATCGAACCACCTTACAGATCGGTGTCTACTGTGTGATTGCTTGTGGTTGTGTGATTTCAATGTGTTCCTTCTACTGCTATACAGTTGCTTGTTTTAATTCCGCATTAGAGTCAACTGTGTTTTAAAATTAGACATTAGATCTATTCACCCCCCTCTAGATCCACTCTCCGTTGTAATAGACTGCGTCCATCTAACATAACAGCTGGTATAAGAGCCTAACTCTTCTACAGGGACTCATCGCCCGAAGAGAAAGGTACAGATGGATGCTCGAGGGATGATAGCTGAAGGACACTCAACCACAAAGCCCCCATTCTTCGATGGATCTAACTATGCATACTGGAAGAACCGTATGCAAGTATTTTTGAGGGCGAAGGATTATGAGATCTGGAAGGTAGTAAGCAAGGGACCTTATGAGCTGTCCCCTAATGAGGAAGTCTGGACCAAGGAGGAGATCAGGAGGTCTACACTAAATTGGAGTGCCATAAACGCCATTCAGTGCTCTCTGCACCCTACAGAATTCTCCCGCGTATCAGCCTGCAGTTCAGCTAAGGAGATGTGGGATGCACTTGTAGTGATCCATGGAGGGACCTCTCAAGTTAGAGAGACGAAGGCTAATTTCCTAGTGTCTGAATATGAGGCATTCAATATGAAGCCAAACGAGACCATCAAGGAGATGTACGCTTGATTAACTATTATCACAAATGGTCTTAGAGGTCTTGGGAAACCTCAGACAGAATACGATGTAGTGAGGAAGATATTGCGTTCCCTGACTCATGCTTGGCATACTAAGGCTACAGTGATGGAGGAGTCAAGGGATTTGCGAACCACAAGGGCTGATGAGCTAATTGGCTCGCTGATGGCATATGAGATTAATATGCCAAAGATAGAAGAAGCTGAGAGGAAGAAGAAGCCAATCCCTCTGAAAGCTGGTGCCAGCAAATCCAGCAAATCTAGCAAATCCAGCTCTAGCAGTTCATCATCCGAGGAGTGCCTGAATGAAGAAGATATAACTCGTACTGAGATGGCAATGATGACCAGAGAGTTCAGGCGGTTCATCAGGAAAGGAGTAGGACGATTCAGCCTAAAGAAATATAGTGGCGACCGAAGGGATAAAAGGTATAAACATAACCCTGCTAAGAAAATTGAAACTAATACTTGTTATCAATGCATGAAAATAGGCCATCTGAAAGCTCCTGTCCAGAGAATCAGAAATACAAGGGCAAGTCAAAGAGAAGGAACACGAAAGGGAAAGCAATGGTGAGTACCTGGAGTGATGAAGATGAAGGTTCCTTCAGTAGCAGTTCAGACAGTGAAGCCGAATCTGAGAAGCCCATTTGCCTTATGGCAACAAGCTCTGAAGACAGAGAGGAGGACTCAGATGAGGTAATCACTAGATTCGAAAATTTCACTATTGCTGATTGGGTAGATGCCTACCATGACATAGCTGATAGAGCTGATGATATTAGAAAGGAAAACAGGCATCTAAGAAGAAAGATTAACTCCATGCAAAATGATACAACTCTAACTGATAAAATTGCATGTCTAGAATCTGAGAATAAAAAATTGAAACTCACATGTTCTGAATTAGAAGAAATCAAGAATGAGTCAAAAGCCTCTAAAGAAGAAAATGAGAGGTTAGAAAAAGAAACTGATGAACTGAAATTGAAAATTCAGAAATGTGAGAGTGAGATAAAAATAGTGAATGAAAAATATCAAGATGTCCTAAGTGTGAATACAGAACTTAAGAAATCTATTGAAGATATTCAAAAGGATAATGAGGACAAGCTTAAGACTATTGAGAAAATGACCCAAGGTTCAGATAACCTAAATACTTTGTTAGGGTCAAAGGTCAACTTCAGAAAAGAGGGCCTTGGATTTAATTCTAGTGCAACAAAAACCTTTGGAATGAAAACTATTTCATTTGTTGCATAAAAAGAGAAAGGACCTCTAATTAGCATGAATTCAAACATTTCAATGAACAAAACTGCTAATCTGAAAAAGCCCAGTGCTGAGGAGAAGGGCAAACGAAAACTGAATGAGACTAGTAGAGCTAGCACATCCAAACAAAATCCCAAAGCTCAGTCTCAGGTTAGGGGTCAACCTACACAGTCTTATAAACCCCATGTTAAGGTCACCAAGTCTCCACCATCACCACCACCTATGAAGAAGACCCAATACACACCTATGAACAGGTCAGCAGGGTCCAAGGTGCAGGGGAGGCAGAATGCTTTTAGAGCTCAACCCAAACATTTCTACCAACCTAGAGCCCAGTCCCACTTCTTTGCACAGTCAACCTATCCAAATAGGTCAGGATGGACTAGGACTCAAGGAAGGTTTACAGGTTATGGACATCAGGCTACACAGTCCTATAAACCTTACACTAGGAATTGGGTTAATGGGTATGGCTCTTGGACACCTAGAAACCAATATTTCCATAGCCAGCCCAATGATTACTATGGCCAAAATTTCGTGAATACATCCTGGCCAAGGCATTGACACAGAAATAATCAATCTGTAAATAATCATGCTAGTGTCAACAAGAAAAAGCAAAACAAAAAGAAATCTGGAAAATCCACTGAACAGAACTGTTTCAAACAAATGTGGATTCCTAAAAGTCTGCTTTCTTGTTTTAATTACTTTTCATCTTCTCTGGAGCCCAATCAGTCTTGGGTTCCAAACTTCTCTACATTATTGTGTGTGCAGGTATGCCTGGAAGCCAAGAACAATTTGTGGTACTTGGATAGTGGCTGCTCCAGGCATATGACAGGGGATAAGGCCAAGTTCTGCATGCTGATAGAGAAACAAGGAGGCCTTGTCACCTTTGGTAGCAATACAAAGGGTAAGATTGTTGGAACATGTAAGGTAGGTAAGTGTACTACTTGTTGCATTGAAGATGTCATGTTGGTTGAAGGATTAGCTTATAACTTACTTAGCATCAGCCAGCTATGTGATAAAGGATGCAAAGTGCTTTTTGACTCTCAATGTTGCAAAGTTTTTGAACCTGATTCCGAAACTGTTAAATTTTCTGGTAAGAGGATAAATAACACTTACATGATAGATTTAAATGATATTCAACATTCTAACCTATGCCTTACGGCTAGTAGAGAAGACTTAGCATTTTTATGGCATCGTAGGTTAGGTCATACTAGTTACACTGTTTTGCATAAACTGAATAAGCATAGCATGGTTAAAGGACTTCCTGAAGTTTCCTTTAAGAAAGAAAATAAAATGTGTGATGCATGCACTCAGTCCAAGTTAACTAGAAAGTCATTTAAATCTAGGACAGAAAATCTATCTTCTAAACCTTATAAGCTGATACACATGGACCTTTTTGGGCCAACCAGGTCTGTCAGCTTATCAGGGAGGAGGTATGGATTTGTCATGGTAGATGATTTTTCTATGTAAACTTGGGTATACTTCTTATCACATAAAAGTGATGCATTCACAGAATTTACGGAGTTCTGTCTTAAGAAAAACCAGAAACTTGAAAATATTCTATCTGATCATGGAGGTGAGTTTGAAAACTCATAGTTTGATGAATTCTGCAGGTCAAATGGAATTAACCATAGGTTCTCCTTACCAAGGACACCTGAGCAGAATGGAGTTGTGGAGAGAAGGAACATAACCCTAGTAGAGATGGGTCGTACACTCTTGGTTGAAGGTGGTCTACCAAGGATGTTCTGGGCTGAAGCAGTAAATACAGCCTGTTATGTAATTAACAGAGCCATGGTAAGACCTTCTACCCAGAAAACACCCTATGAGATCATAAAGGGTAAGAAACCTTCAATTGCTCATTTCAGGGTTTTTGGTTGCAAATGTTTTATACATATAAATGATAAAAGAGACCTTGATAAATTTGAACCTAAAGGTGAACCAGGAATTTTTCTTGGTTATTCTGAAAACACCCGAGCATATAGAGTGTATAATCTGAATTCTAAAACTGTTGAAGAATCTCCACATATTATTTTTGAAGAATCTTTGGTAAAGTCTAATATTGGTCAATGCAGGAATGAAGACAATGGTGATATTCTGAAAGAAGGGAATCCTGCAGACAAATCCGAAGATGAGGAAGGAAATGAAGAGCTTAATGAAGAAGAGCCTACAGTTCAGGGGGAGGTAAATGAAAATCATGATAATGAAATTGTCAACATTAGATATCTAAAAGATCATCCTGTAGATAATGTGATTGGTAATTTGCATGACCCTCCTAGGACTAGAGGCCACTTAAGAATTCAAAATGAATTGAATGCATATGCCTTTGTATCAAATGTAGAACCCAAGTCCATTGACTGTGCTCTCAAAGATGTGCATTGGAATAATGCCATGCATGAAGAGCTCAATCAATTTGACAGGAATAAGGTGTGGCACTTGGTTCCACCTCCTGATCATGAAACAGTCATAGGGACTAAATGGGTGTTCAGAAATAAAACTGATGAATCAGGGAATGTGATTAAAAATAAGGCCAGACTTGTAGCTCAGGGGTATAATTAGGAATTTGGAATAGACTTTGAAGAGTCTTTTGCTCCTGTAACCAGGTTAGAAGCAATCAGAATCTTATTGGATTATGCATGTTCCATAGGAATAAATCTTCAGCAGATGGATGTAAAATATACTTTTCTGAATGGGGAAATCAATGAGGATGTCTATGTGAGGCAGCCTCCTGGATTTGAATGCTTAGACTTCCCTAATCATGTCTATAAACTCAGAAAAGCTCTCTATGGTTTAAAGCAAGCTCCTAGAGCTTGGTATGACAGGTTGAGCAAATTCCTCACTGATAAGAACTTCACAAGAGGTGTAGTTGATCAAACATTATTCACCAAGGTGAGTCATTCAGATATTCTTATCATTCAAATTTATGTGGATCACATTGTGTTTGGGTCAATTAACCCCAAATTGTGTGAGGAATTCTCTCAAATTATGACTAATGAGTTTGAAATGAGCTCAATGGGTGAGCTCAAACTATTTCTTGGACTGCAGGTTACACAATCAAAGGATGGTACCTTCATCTCTCAGTCCAAGTACATAAGGGATCTATTGAAGAAGTACAAAATGGACAACCTCAAGGAAATAGCTGCTCCAATAGGTACCTCAACCAGTTTGGATGAAGATCCTCAAGGTAAACCAGTGGACCAAAGGCTATATAGAAGTATGATCGGATCCCTTCTATATCTTACAGCATCTAGGCCTGACATTCAATTTTCAGTGTGTTTATGCTCTAGATTTCAGGCTAGTCCCAAAGAATCACATCTTAAATCAGTGAAAAGGATTTTTAGGTATTTACTAGGCACCCAAGAGCTAGGTCTTTGGTATTCGGCCAAGTGTGAGTTAGAACTTCTAGCTTACACTGATGCAGATTATGCTGGGTGTCGAGTAGAGAGAAAAAGTACTAGTGGATATTGTCAATTCCAAGGTGGCTGTCTAGTATCTTGGGCATCTAAGAAGCAACACACTGTAGCTTTGTCTACAGCTGAAGTTGAATATGTTGTAGTTGGTAATTGTGCTACCCAAGTACTATGGATCAAGCACCAACTGGATGATTATCAGATAAAATTGGGATGTATTCCAATGTTATGTGATAATACTAGTGCTATATGCCTTGCTAAGAATCTTGTTCATCATTCTAGGACTAAGCATATAGAGATAAAACACCATTTTCTTAGAGATGTTGTAAATAAAAATGAAATTGAAATGAACTTCATTGAAATAGAAAAACAACTTGCTGATATCTTTACTAAGCCACTAGGGAATGAAAGGTTTAAATTTCTTAGAAGAGAACTTGGCTTGTGTAAATTTCAGCATGATGAATAAACTCTCTGGATTGCTTGAATAAACTTTGTGAATGTTGATTGTTGCACCAGACTCGTTATCATGCATAACATTCATATTTTTTTTTGGGCATCACACTTATGATCATCATTGCATATCATCTAGTCATGACTGTGTCTAAGGTCTCTCTCTCATCTAAAGTCACATGCATATAGACAGGGGGAGTATTGTAAGAAATTTAGAACGGTCATCAAGTTTATTGAAATTCAATTCCTTGACCCTGAATGAGTTGAATCTGACATATGGCAATCTGTTAGTCAGTTCTGATTCCTAAGCAATAGAAAACAGACTTCTTCACTTATAAGAACTTTAATTGCTTAAAGACTCACTAAATGGTTTAAATTTTATAAAGTTTAAAGTTTAAAGATTGCAATCAGTAAATAAGAAAGCTGAAAATTGATAAAGCTCTCAACCCTTATTTTATTTCATGTCAGACAAAGCCAATTATATCTGAAATCTAAAAACTCATCTAAAATCCTGTTAGAGAAGGCTAAGTTTGGGTATTGTCCTTAAACAAGTCATTCTGAAACAATTAAAGGACAGCTAAGAAAAATATTGACAAACATTGAAAATCAATTGAAAAACACAATTGGCAGAGCAATGACTGGTAAATTACTGAGAAACTAAGTGATCCATCAAAGAAATGGACTATACTTAAGTCATGAAGTGTATCAGTTATCTCTGTATAAATGATCAAAACAATGGGGTGGTTTCATTGAGTACCTGGGGGTAACTAGCGTCTGATAAACGTGTATCCTCTCACAAAAAGGTGTAAATCAGTTCTATTGAGTTTGATCATAGGCAGAATGGTCCATAATGTTGAGTATCTAGGGGTATTGGCGTCTGATAAACGTATACCCTTACGCAAAAAGATAAATGGTACCTGAATGGCCTTAATGAAATACAATGAAAAATGCTGTTCCTTCAAAAGAATTTTCAAGGATGTCAATTTGTTTAATTTCAATACATGACCTGGTATCTCTTAACAACTTTTAATGAGTCTACGAAAGTAAGATATTCTGAAACTGAATCTCACATGCAAATGTGATTTTGGTTTATTGTTTTATCATGCACAGAAAACTTATCCAATGATTGTAGTGCATGAACTTAAAATTTATAACCTTTAAACCAGAACACTATCTGAAAGCTATTTTTCAATTCATATGACTGAAGACTCTGTGCTTTAGAATGCTTATTCCTGAACTACTTGTTCAGAATGCCAGTCAGATGATCTCTCTTGATTCTTCCCCTTGTAATATCTTTCCCTCCTCTTTGTTGATGGCAAAGGGGGAGAGTATTGTCTGTTTGTTGAATTCCAGGGGAAGTGTATACATTGTTTTGGCAAAGGGGGAGATTGTTAGAACTTGCATTCTCATAGCATGCATTAGGAGTCAGTGTAACTCATAGTATTTCCATCATCAAAAAGGGGGAGATTGTTGTGCCCCTGTAGTTTTGATGATCTATAGTTTTGATGATAGCAATCAGTATGAGTCACAAGTCTATTCAGTTTATTCATCCATGCATTCTTAAGTCTAGACATTGCTTGTGCAGCAGACACATTAAGTCCATACATCGCAAGACTCGCAGGCTAGCAAGTCCATACACTGCATGGCTCGCAGGCTAGCAAGTATGTACATCACAGTCGTCGCAGGCACAACAAGTCCATACACTGCATGACTCGCAGGGTAGCAAGTCTATACATTCCATGCACAAGTTCAAAGTCCATACATTGCTGCATTACTTGCACTTGTGAAGTCTATACATTGGCAGTTGTCCTACAGCGTCAACACAAGTCCATACATCAGTTGCAGCACTACACGCACACTCATGTCCATACACTGCATTGTGGCATGCACACTAGCAAGTCTGTACACTAGTCCGTCTCACTGAGCGTCTCAAGTGGACACCAAGTGTGTACAATGGCATCTTGTAGCACAGCACAAGTCTGTACAGCCTATGAGATCATCTCAGTTAGCGTCTGAAGTGAACACTATGTCTATACACTGCACCATCTCACTTAGCATCTTTGTGTAAGTCTCTTGCCACCAAGTCTATACATTGTGGCACGCAAAGTCTGCACAACGCCGTGTCTGAAAAGTCTGCACATTGCTATAAGCACGCATGCAAAGTCTAGACAGCCATGGGCAAGTCTATAGAACGCATTGCATGCACGCAGGTCTAAGTATGTACACTGGCTGCATCATGCTCGCATAAAGTCTATACACTGCATCTTAGCATGATTGCACAGCACTCAAACTCTGTACACTGGCTGCAGTAGGCTCGCACACACTAAGTCCATACATTGGACAAAGTCTGAACATCGGTATCTTTACCTACGTCTAAGTCTATACATTCCCATAGGCATTGTGCATTGTTCAACTCAGAGTCTATACATCGTTATGATGCCTTGTGCCGTAGCAAGTCGATACATCCTCTATGCTCGAGATTTGATGCCCACCAGAAGTGGCGTCACTTCTGAAACCAACGCCTAACTGTAAGGCGTCTTTTTGTTGAGCATCGCTTCATTAACTCTATACATTGTCTGCTTGCATAACGTTGAGTCTGTACATCACTTGAACACTCATTGCACTCATAACTCTATACACTGTATTCATGCACTGCACGAAGTCTGCACATTGTGTTGCTTTGTTCACACTTTGTTTTGCTAAGTCTACACATTGATGCACCTTTACTTCTGCATATTTGATGTCTGTACAGAGCTTAAGCTCTGCATATACAGAATCTATACATTGCACAGCATTGTATTCACAAAGTCTGAACATGGCATACGCCCTTCATGCGTAGAGTATGTACAGGCCATAGCACTGTATTCACATAGTCTGTACAACGCATAGCCTCGCATTCATAGAGTCTGAACACTGCATTGCTTCACATTCACTGAGTCTATACTGCTTCAGCTCTGCTTCATGAAGTCTATACATTGCTTCAACTTTATCTTCACATAGTCTGTACAACGCAATTGTCCTGCTTCATGAAGTCTATACTTTGCTTCAGCTCTGTCAATGTGTAGTTTGTACATCAGTTAATCCTTAAACTAATAATTCCTTTCGAATGTCTGACAGGGACTATCTGTAGAGATTGATGACTTAGCTCGTGATCCAAGGCTGGACGAGGTGCTCAGAGTGCGACACGTGTACAGCAACAAGACGAGATGCTGCCACATGGTCCAAATCATTGGGTGGGAATTCAAATGCCACACGCCCTTCGAACAGCTACTGGTATAAAAGGAATTCTTCTGCTTCAGTAGAAGCAAGATTGAAAGAGCAGAAGCCAGATCTAAAAGAGAAGTACAGACAGTGAGCGCATGCACGATCCAAAGAGAGAAGAAGAAAAAGAGAGAAGAAGAAAAAGAGAGAAGAAGAGAAAGAGAGAAGAGAAGATTGAGAGAGTTGAGTTGAGAGAGCTTTCGAGAGATCTTGTAAGTCAGACTCTTGGTTCAGATACCAGAGCTGATTCTGCTCATACTTGAGCTACATTCGTCTTGTTTTTACATTTCGTTTGTTTCTATCTTTCTTGCTTTCGATACACTTTTGTTATCAAGTTGTGAGGCAGTAATTGCAGTGGAGGTTTCCACTGGATAGGTGAAGCTGTAATCCTCAGCGGGCGAGACTTGGTCTCGGATGGCTAAGCTGTATTGCCCAGCGGTTGCAGAGGATCTGTTCCTCTGGTCGGCAAGCTGTTAAGCCCAGCGAAGCTGTGTATCAGCGATTGTTGGCAAGCTGTGAAGCCCAGCTGTTCAAGCTGTTAGTCAGCAGGATCCACATTCCAGGTGGAGTGTGGGGTGGACGTAGATCTTTGGATTGAGATCGAACCACCTTAAAGATCGGTGTCTACTGTGTGATTGCCTGTGGTTGTGTGATTTCAATGTATTCCTTCTACTGCTATATAGTTGCTTGTTTTAATTCCGCATTAGAGTCAACTGTGTTATAAAATTAGACATTAGATCTATTCACCCCCCTCTAGATCCACTCTCCGTGGTAATAGACTGCGTCCATCTAACATAACATCCCCGGAGTGCCCGTTGCCACCGTCTTCCCTCCTCCGCCTGACGCCCTCCGGAGTCGGCGAAGAAGAAGGCATCCCGATACTCTGTTCTGGGAACAGGTGGGCGCCTGTGTTTCCGTTGATTCCCGGCCTTCCTTTCTATCTGTTGAATGTAAGCGAGAGGGGGAGGGATGGTGATGATATGAGCCAACCTCTCCCCCCTTCTCCGCATCTTTTTTTTACTGATTGATCTTCTATGAACTCTCCTGCGAGTAGAGTGGTGGCCGTGCCGTGATGCCGGCACCGAACTCGTAATATGTGCGTGGTTTCCCCCGTCAATGGAATGATAGCATGTCTACATGAATGTGCCAATGGGTTGAATGTTTAGCATCTTGTCCTCCTCTTCCGGTGCTATTTCGTTCGATGTGTATATATATATGTTGGTCTTCCTGTATACGGCTTTGAGATCTCGGTTTCTCCAGATTCCGAACGCGCCCTGGTATCCCATGGGCTACATGGATAACCCCTCCATGGGTCCTCCTCAGCTGTGCCTGTGCACATGTCGCTCTCCATTTTGATATGAAATTCGACCTGCACCTCCCCTCCTCTTTGCATTTCTCCGTTGTTCAGAGCAGGCCGGTGATGTTTCTGGGATAGTGAAGCCCGCTTCGTGACTACTGCATCCCAGTCATTTGTGGGTATGCGTGTGTAGGTAAGCTTTTCTAGTTGCATATCGATGGCCTCTTTCCATGACTGTTGTTGCATTCTATTCCATGAATGGCAACCCGGTCTCGTGAGCATCAACATCTTGGCCCTCCACCCAGGGAGGGGGATATCTCCCACCGTTCACAGAGCTGCTAATGGGCCGTGGGAACTCCACTCTCGAATGATGGATGTTTCTCATGAGTCACAAAGCTGATATAAATAGGGGGCTCCAGCCCAACAATCTCAAACCCGCAGCCCTTCGGGACCCTGTGGTGACCAAGGGGTAAATGCTCCTAGAAGGCTAGTCCTCGGAGCCTCTTTCCCTAAGGGTCTCTCCCTAGCCGGTGTAGTGTATGCTGTAGGTCGCCCACCCCTTGTAGGCCAATCCTCGGGGTGTTGCTTCCGTCACAAGCTGCCCCGGTCCTTTGCTTCCACCCACGGAGCTTTGGTGCCCCTCGTAGGCCAGTCCTCGGGGTGTCCTATCCGTTGGGAATTTGCTGGCTGTCACCATGCAGACCGGCGGTTTAGGGGCTTACTCTACAAGTGAGTATGACCCCGTTCCTCTCCTGCAACCTTTCAGGTTCAGGGGAGATGCTGCCCAATTTTTGGCAGGTTTTGGACAGGCAAGTCGTCTCTATGGACTGGCTGTAATTGAATACTCATTCTGAATCAGGGACCCTAGTGCTCGAGTATGGACCTCGCACTAGCTCATCACTTCATTCTGGAGGGGCTCTAGACCCCAATTAAACAAGCAATCGCCCAACTAACTTCAAAACTCTCAACAGAATCTTAATGAACTTAAATGGTTTCAAAATTCATCAAAAAATAAGCTAAAACGGCGCGGTCCTAATCCGGCGCGCCCTAATACGGCTCGGTACCCCCCCGCGCCGGATTAACAGTAGACTCATGGCTTCTTATTTTTATTTGGTTCGTTCCCGGTGCGCCCTGAATCGGCGGGCCCCAAAGCCATCTCGCCGGGCTAACTTTGCCATGGCCACGCCAGATTAAGCATCTTTCACCTATGTTTGGCCGCGCCGGGGAAACCTACCCCTACGCGTGGCCGCGCCGGTTTTGAACCCTTATGTTGTTTTAATCACTCACTCGCCTCCGGAGCGATCCTCGTCTCCCGTGGTCGGAGTTAATAAACCCTAATTAGTAATAAACTGAATAAGGGAAGGGCTGTTCGAGTCCGAATCATTTTGTTATCACGCTTTCACTACCATGTCCGTCAGCACTTCGCTTTCGTCATCATGCTTGTGTTACCATTCTCGTTCCCCTTGGCGAAGATTAATAAATGTGATTGATCACTGTTTGTTTTCATAACTCTATTGCCATGCTTAGCATAGTCACGAACATCATGCATGCATGCTCGCATAGACCCTCGGGTATATCAAATGGCGTTGACGGAAGAATGGGTTACCCCCGATCGGAAGTCTCCGCTATGCGCAATGGTGGTCTTCAGACCTACGCCCTCCGCCACATACCAAGGGCCTCCAATTTAACGCATCATGCCTCTCTTGCATGATAGATAAACGCATCTCATGTGATCCCGTCATGCTCACAACATCGCATCTTTATTTCGGCCTCGACAGGCCACTATCTCGGCAATTAATCAAAGGTTTTCCCTCCTCGTGGGGGATGTAATTAACGCCATAGCCTTTATGGTATGGCGGACTGCTGGTCCCGACCGAATCTCACTTTCGCCCAACACGGGTCAGAATCAGCCCATAATAAATTTATCACTCACGTGACTGGCACGCCCGCGCAGTCAATCAGTCAGTTAATTGCCAGCCAGTTAATTGATTGATTGACACATGAAATAAACCAAATAAACCCAAATGATAATCATAAATAAATAAAAGGAAAACCGGAGAGAACGGAAAGATCCCATCGCAAACACCATCTTCCACGACATGATGCATATCTACATGGAAGCTTACGTGGATGACATCTTGGTGAAGTCAAGGACCAAAGAGGAATACCCCTCTATTCTGGCTAAAGTGCTGCAAAGAGCCCGAGAGTATAAGCTGAAAATGAACCCGAAGAAGTGTGTTTTTGGAGTCTCTTCAGGGAAGCTACTAGGCTTTATAGTTAGCAAACGGGGGATCCAGATTGATCCTAACAAAGCATAGGCCATCATGGACATGCCCCCGCCGAAGAACATTACGTAACTTCGAGGATTGATTGGAAGAATGCAATTCATCAGAAGATTCATATCCCAACATTCGCAGAGGTGCCGCCCGTTTTATGAATTGCTCAAGGCGGGGGTCAAATTTGAATGGAATCAAGATTGCCAAAAGGCCTATGAGGATTTAAAGGAATATCTATCCAATCCCCCGATTTTGCAACCTCCTATCCCTGGGAAACCCCAAATCATATACATCTCGATCATTGAGGACTCCCTAGGGGCAGTCTTAGCACAAGTAGACGACGAAGGGAAAGAGCTGGCTGCTTATTACCTCTCTCTGTTATTTAACCCGGCTGAGGCCAAATACACCGCTATGGAGAAGACTTGTGCCGCCTTAGTGTGGGTAGCTCAGAAGCTTAAACACTATTTCCTTGCCCACCCAGTTAGGTTGATCTCTAGAATGGACCCGATCCGCTATCTCTTAGAAAAGCATGTCCTTTCTAGTAGGTTAGCTCGCTGGGAGAGCTTCCTCTCCCAGTTTGATATCACATTTGTCGTTCAGAAGGCGGTCAAAGGATATGCCATCGCTGAGCATCTCGCCCATCTCCCCATCCCTCACACTGATTCTATTCAAGACAATTTCCCTAACGAGCATCTCTCTGTCATTTCTCATCATCCCTTTTGGTCTCTGCACTTTGATGGTGCACTCAATTCTCAGGGCCGAGGGATCGGCGCTGTTTTGCTCACTCTAGAGGGAGTGACGATTCCTTTTGCTTATCAACTCCGATTTCCTGCTACCAACAATATTACCGAGTATGAGGCTCTCCTAGCCGGATTGAAGCATGCTTATCTTCTGGGCGTGCGTTACTTGAATATCATAGGTGACTCTCAGCTCGTCCTGCGACAAGTTCTGTCCACCAACCGCACTCGTAACCCCAAGCTTAAACCATATCAAGATTTGGTCACGCTCCTTGCTAGGAAATTCCGTAAGCTGATCTATATCCATACTCGTAGGTCTCAGAACATTCTAGCTGATGCCTTAGCTTCACTCGCTTCCTCTCTATCCTTCCATCTCAGTCGGAATACTGAGACTATCGTCGTTCAGAGATTGGACGCACCCTCTCTTCAGGATCCTTGGTACATCAACCTTAGGAAAACTGTATAGGCGAGGGCTGAGAAGGAAGACCTCAAGGAAGTATCTTTGATGGAGTTAGAAGAGATCTTAGAGGAAGAAGAATTGCCCTAGTATCATGAAATCAAGTTGTTTTGCAAAGACGGATCGTTCCCAGAAGGGGAAAACGACGAGCAGCGTAAGTCAATAAGGAGAGCCGCCTCAAGGTATACCATCGTTGTAGGAGAACTATACAGGCGCGCTACCAATGGGATGCTCATGAGATGTTTAGATGATAATGAGGCTTGGAAGGTGGCTGAAGCAGCCCATTCTAGTGAGTGTGGAGGTCATGTTAATGGCCAGGCTCTAGCGAAGAAAATTCTTAGGCAGGGCTACTACTGGCCCACTCTAGAGGAAGATTGCTCCCTCTACGTCCGGAGGTGTCTTAAATGCCAACTCCACGTTGATAAAATTCATGCTCCAGCTTCATCTCTCCATCCTCTTTCTGCTCCTTGGCCATTCTCTATGTGGGCTTTCGATGTTGTCGGCCCGCTCGGCGATCCAAATTCTCAGATCAAGAAAAAATCCTTTATCCTTCCTACCACTGAGTACTTCACCAAGTGGGCCGAAGCGGAGGCATACGCGGAGATCAAAGCTACCACGGTGTGCCACTTTATCATGAAGAATATCATCTCACGGTTCGGAGTGCCAAGCAGCATCATCACCGACAATGGACCCCAGTTCATCTCTCAAGAGCTCAAGGACCTCTGTAAGAAGTTCAATATTGCATTGTGACAGAATCGACTTCAACAAAAGTATTAAATATATATCTATGTTTAATCGTCTCTTGTTAATTGGGTCGCATGTTTGGGCCAAATGGGCCATGTTTTATGTTTTGTAGTAATTATGTCCCCAACTATCATGTAAGAGTCTTTTTTTATTTGTGTCTTTTAGTCTTCCTAAGGGAGTTATGAGTGGTAGGAAGTAGGTGTTAGGTGAGTTATCTTTTGATCTTCTTTGTGGAGTCTATAAAAGGTCTTGTAATCTTTGTTTAAGCAATTAAGTGATTAGACTTTTTGGAAACAATATCCCAAGTGAGGTGAGAAGCCTTCCTTGTGTTCTCTTCTCCGAGAAGGAGATGGGGTGAGATGCCCCTCCCCGTGGGTGAGAAGCCCAAGTTACCCGGCCGTGAGATGCGGCCCCAACCCCTCCCTCTCCCACTGCTACAGTTTCACCATCTTCCTATTCGACCTTCCGTGTTCCACCGCAGACCCCTTCCTAGCCATGCAAGTCCAGTTGTCTCTCCACTGCTCCCTTCATCCACCTCACCTACAAACATGAGTCATGCCTCCTCACCCCCCCCAGTCGCCTTCCTCTCCTATTTCTCTTCCACCCCACCTGCAACATGAATAGGGCCTCTGGCCCCGCCTTCTATGCCACCTACCCTCCAAGCACCATGCAGAACACCAGGCATCAGCCCGCCCCTCGCCAGCACGCAGCCATCGTCTCAGGCACCTAGTTCACCGCCACCCTACACCCTACGCCTTGCACCCCTGCTCGCCACCGTCGAACCGCACCCAACTCGGCAGCAGCAAGGAGGAGCTCGCACCGTCGAACGCCACTACATCTCGCCATGAAACTTCCCTACACGGTAGCATGCTGGTGACGTCGGCCGCAGCTCCGAGAGTCGACGGACCACGGTCCCTCTCCGAACATGGCGACCACTCCGCGTCCGGACATGGCTAGCATGGCAACCGGGCATGCAGCGGCATCCGAGCACGGCGCCGACGAACGAAGGGTCCAGCCTCACCGGAGCTCCACCGCTGCCAACCCCCTCCATTCCCTACAAGCACGGTGAGCACGTCCTCCCCCCCCCCCCTTCGGCTGGGTGCGATGCCCAGATCTTCCCTTCCCTTCCCTCTTACGTCCCCATCTCTCATTCTCTCTAACTCTCTCTAACTCTCATGCCCCCTCTCCCTCAGTCATTCTCCCTTCCCACGCACGTAGCCACCCTCCACCGGCCAAACTCTCGCCTTCTCATCTTCATGCACCGCAGGTGCCTCTTGTGTTGTGTAGTGGACAACAGATCTAGAGGGGAGGGGTGAATAGATCAGCCCCACTTTTCGCAATGCGGCCCTCTAAACAGCTAGTTAAAATGAATTGCAGCGGAATAGAAACTAGCTTCCAAGAATGTTATGATTCACTTAGCAAGATAAGCAAGATATATAATAATTCGATCCTAAGCATGCATCTAGAACGAATCAATCACACAAGCAAACCACACTAGACAGGATTTTTAAGGTGGTTCGGACTGAATCCTCAGCCCTACGTCCACCCCTCACCAAAACCCGGTGAGGCTTCACTTGTGCAGCGCACAAAACCGCAAATCGGAAACCACCGATTGCCTTCCTACTCACCACCTGGTAGGGACGTCAACAGCAAATTGGAACACCCTCCAATTGCCTTCCTACTAACCATCGGTAGGGATGAATCACACTTTCAATGTTTAAACAATAATGAAAATGAAACAAATGTGAAGGAACTAAAACAAGAGATTGAGTTATGAGTGAAAATGAATTGGCCCTTGTATGGAATGTTGATCAGCAACAAGGCTCCTCTTGGCTTCAACTCAATCTTCTTGATTCACCCTTGATTGGATGAATATTCTTCACGGAGTACTATTCACGTGAACAGTACCTCTTCCTTCAACTCTTCTCTCTTGATCTTCTCTTTGAACTTCTTTGAATGAATGAAGGAGATGATGAAGCTACCTTGAATCTTGATTGCTTCTTTAGCTTCTAGGTGTTTGAATGCTTGAAATATCACCTTGAATGAACTTGAAAGAACTTGAATGGATGAAGAAGATTTCCCTTGATAGTGAGCTTCAATGGATCCCCTTGAGATGATGAAGAGGATGGAGGATGCAGCTTTCTCTTCTCTTGGCCTTGATCTTGATCCCCACTTGAAGAGCTTGAACACTTGAGGATGAAGACCTTCTTCACAGAGTACTGTTCACTGCTACAGTGCTCCGAATTCCTCTTCCTTGAACACACTCTAGCAGCCTCTCTTGTAACCCTCTTGAAGCCCTTAGGGTTTCCAACCCTCTTGTATTGGTTTTATAGACCTTGAATGGTCCTTGGACAAGCCTTAGACCAGATCCACAATTTGTGGGTGATTAGGTGACTTTAGGATTAAACAAATCAAGGTTGAATGGCTCTTTTCGAAGTTGGAAACAAAGTCAAAAATGAAGGCTCGGGGCTGGCGGTCGACCTACAGCTTCTGGCGGTCGACCGCCACTGAAACACATATAACCGGGCGATCCCTGGGAAAATCGGTCGACCGCCACTGGCTGGCGGTCGACCGCCAGCTGCCAGAACTGCAGCTGGGCGTACCCTGGCTGGGGCGGTCGACCGCCCCTGTGCTGGCGGTCGACCGCCAGCTGGGAAGAGCCCGGGTCACCCCGGTTCGGTCCGTTGGTCGCACCAGCTCCGTCGCTTGAGTCCGTTAGCCACCCGTTCATGTCTGTGGCATCGACCTTGATTGTCTTGAAGTTTTATTACTGAGTATTCAAGCCAATTTTTGTTCCGGGGGCTCCGCCCCCGGAAACCACCGCAAGGGGCGCTGCCCCCTTGACCCCCGCGACCACGCAGGTCGATCCGCGTGCGAGGGCGCAACATTGAGCTTTCGTGTGCATATCTATCATGAACAAACAATCACATATGTCAGTCATAAGAGCGTGGAAAATAACAATGACTAATTGTGTTAAGCCATTATCAAAACCAAGAATACACAAAACTCATATGACTATAGAATGATGCCGAATGACCCATGTGACCACAGAATGACTCAAATGACCTCAGGGACACAACATTCTCCCCCTTTTTGATGATGGCAACACTGTGAGTCATTATGTGATATGAATGTCTAAAAAGGCACAAGTTATAACCAATGCAATATATGCAGCTCAAGATTCATGATAGTAGCATGTCAATGCAGATATGAATGCAGATATGAATGTTATGCTATGTGACATGTGCAGCTCAAGATCCATGATAGTAGTAGCATGTGAATGCACATATGACATATGAATGCGATGAAATTATGCAAACCCCAGCACATACACAAACGCACATAAAGGTTTCTCTCCCTTGGACTCAATGCACTCTCCCCCGTTGACAACATGATAACACATAGCTCTTAGCTCTAATGAAGGACTCACACAAAGAATTCTCCCCCTTTGCCAACAGCAAAAAGGAGTGATTAAGGAAACTGTTTGTGAGACCAGAGCTGAAAGGAGTGAAGAGCAAGCCATTATATGCAAAACTGAAGCATGCCATAAGCAACATATATGGTTCAAAGCTAATGAAATCCGAGATCATTAAAAGAGTTCGAAAAGCAGCTACATCTAAGATTTAATAGAAATGAACCAAAGGTGCATATCATGGCAGTGTTTAACCGTCCTTTGTCTTATATATCCATATTCAATAACCACTAAGGGAAGAACACAAGAACTAGTATTGAGGCTAAACAATCATGACTAAAGCATGGAATTTTATGATTGAAGCAAGAGGTTTCATATTTTGATTTCCAATATCGTTTGAATTTGAAGGCACATGACTCATATTGTACGAGCAATCAAGTCTAGTACACGCCTCCTAGCCGTAAGAATACACGTTGTTTAGACGCCAGTATTCCTAGGTATTTGGCAAGACTGACTGTCATGCTGCAAGATGAACAGAGATAGCAAAGTCACGTCATGACATATCCAAACTCATTTCATTGATGAGAAGATATGTTTCTTAGCAATTATGCCATTGCTCTGCCTAGAGTCCAAAAGTTTTAAGACAGAGATAACAGGGGCACATCATGACATATGCATTTGTCACTTGATTTGATGACATGACATGTTTCTCCGTGCAACAATATCATTGCTCTGTCAGAATGATTTTCAGGAATTCCAGCTCATCAAGATGTTTAGAAACAATACTAAACTCTAGAGTATCACCAAGATTGCCATAAAGTCTGGATTTGCAGATTTCAGGATAGTCATGCAAAGCACAATATGCAATCGTTAGTTAAGGTCTATTAAATCCACATAACATAGATGATTTCAAAAGAAATATTTCAGAACTGCAAGGAACTCATTAAATCTGAACCATTTTATGGAATGAACAATCATCAAGGCACATAATAGAGAGCTCTTACACCATATATTCGCTAGTCTCATGAGCTCATATTCAGACTGTGAGCCAAGAAATGTAGATTGCGAGAGGTTAAGAGATTCAACAAAACTCCCCCTAAGGATATGCAATGGATGCACGAAGGAGTGATGTTTGTAAGCTCATGTAATGATAACAGTCAAGAGGAGAATGACCTGAAACATGCAGGGGTTGTCATGAATTTGGCAGAAATGATGTGCATGACCCAACACATGGTTGTACACTTATTAAATGCAACAGAATGAATTTGAAGCATATGCATGAATGCTGCACAAGGATAACTCCCCCTTACTATATGGCCTATATGCGACATTGACGCATGGTACTTGGCGGAGGTGAAACCTCACGCATATTGAGTGCTTCGTGACAAGCATAACTTGCCCTTCCATACATCAACATTTGATATACCATGGCCATGCGAGAATGATGCTACACAAGTGCATTATGAACACGAATTCAAGGTGATTATGCATCATGACATGCAATGCTACACCATAAGCAAAATAACATATTTGACATATAAACAATGCATGGACATATGCAACAACACACATCTAAATGAAACAAGATTATCGTATCAAGTTTTATTGGCCTGAGGTCGGCAAAGACCAAGCTCCCTTCTGAGTGTTGAAAACCTATCATTACACAAGGGCTTGGTAAAGATATCAGCAATCTGATTCAATGTATCAACAAAATGCAGTTCAAAGTTTTTCTTACCGACCTCATCTCTAATGAAGTGATGCCTAATCTCAATATGCTTAGTCCTACAGTGCTGGACTGGATTTTTGGCAAGGTTGATAGCACTAGTGTTGTCACACAGAATCGGGACACAACCAAGATCCACCAAGTAGTCTTGGAGTTGGTGTTTAATCCACAACACTTGGGTGCCACAGCTCCCCGCAGCAACATATTCTGCCTCCGCGGTTGAGAGGGCAACCGAGTGTTGTTTCTTGGAGGCCCAAGAAACTAAACACCAGCCTAGAAACTGGCAATAGCCACTAGTACTCTTACGATCCAGCTTGCATCCAGCGTAATCCGCATCAGAATAAGATATAAGAGATAAATCACATGATGACGGATACCACAATCCCAAATCTTGAGTGCCGGCAAGATATCGAAGGATACGTTTGACGGCAGTCAAATGGGATTCTCTAGGACTAGCTTGAAATCTAGCACAAAGGCAAACACTAAACTGGATATCCGGTCGGGATGCAGTCAAGTAAAGCAAAGAACCAATCATACCTCTATAGACCTTTGCATCCACCAATTTACCATTTTCATCCGAATCTAGTGAAGTTGAGGTGCTCATAGGAGTTGCAATGATTTTGCTGTTTGCCATGTCAAATCTTTTCAACAGCTTCTTAATGTATTTGGCTTGATTTATGAAGCATCCGTCTTCTCCTTGGTTGACCTGCAAACTGAGAAAGAATTGAAGTTCTCCCATTAGGCTCATCTCAAATTCGCTAGTCATGAGGTTAGCAAATTCCTCACACATTTCAGATTTAGTAGAACCAAACACAATGTCATCAACATAAATTTGAACAATCAAGATATTTTTACCTTGCTTCTTGGTGAAAAGTGTTTGATCTACCTTACCTCGTGTGTACCCTTTTTCATTGAGGAATGAGCTTAGTCTCTCATACCAAGCTCTTGGTGCTTGCTTAAGTCCATAAAGCGCCCTGTCTAGCTTGTATACAAAATCTGCATTGTTAGAATTCTCAAAGCCAGGGGGCTGCTCAACATAGACTTCTTCTTTGATCAAGCCATTCAAGAAAGCACTTTTGATATCCATTTGATAAAGCTTTATTCTAAGAGAGCATGCAAAGGCAAGTAAGATTCTGATGGCTTCAAGTCTAGCAACCGGGGCGTAAGATTCATCAAAGTCTACCCCAAACTCTTGATTATACCCTTGAGCCACCAATCTAGCCTTATTTCTTATTATCTTGCCATCCTCACTTAGTTTGTTCCTAAAGACCCATTTAGTGCCTATGACAGATTGTGACGAAGGTCTAGGAACAAGATGCCAAACTTGGTTTCTTTCAAACTGGTTTAACTCTTCTTGCATGGAATTTATCCAGTTTTCATCTTTTAAGGCTTCATCAATGTTTTTGGGTTCATGCTGTGAGACAAGAGCAAGTTGATCTAATTCTTCCACAATCTTAAAATGTGACCTTGTTCTAGGTAGGTCATTCAAGCTACCAAGGACATTCTCCAAGGGATGATCCTTAAGGATTCTAATGTTTGTAGAATTGTTACCTTCTCCTGGAGCTTGATTCCTTGCACTGCTTGATTCAGCTCGGTCACCATCTTCTTTTATTTCTTCTTGTGAAGGATCACTCTTGTCCTTTATGCTTAGGAATTCCCCATCTTCATCCTTTTTCCTGCAAGAGTTATCATTGTTAGAATCATGATATTCATCAAAAGAGACGTGGGGTGATTCTTCCACAGTTTGACTTTTAATGTTATAAATTCTATAAGCCCTAGATCTATCAGAATATCCAAGAAATATACCTTCATCGCTCTTGGGCTCGAATTTATCTAGATCTCTTTTGTCATTATTGTGGATGAAGCATTTTGATCCAAACACTTTCATATGAGAGAGAGAGGGCTTTTTACCTTTTAGCAACTCATACGGAGTCTTTTTGGTGTGTGGCCTTACCATAGAGCGGTTGATAATGTAACATGCCGAGTTTATCGCTTCAGCCCAAAATCTCCTTGGAAGTTGCCGTTCAGCAAGCATAGTTCTTGCCATCTCTACAAGTGTTCGGTTTCTCCTTTCAACTACACCGTTTTGCTCCGGCGTTCTTGGTGAAGAGAATCGGTGTGAAATGCCTTCAGCCCTGCAAAGGTTATAGAAGTTAGCATTTTCAAATTCACCACCGTGATCAGATTGAATCTTGGAAAGTTTAAACTCACCATCCTGCTTTATCTTCATGTAGAATGCCTGAAACTCATCAAAAGCATCATGTTTATGTGTGAGAAAGAAAACCCATGTGAACCTAGAAAAATCATCCACCAAGACATATCCATATTTTCTACCACTTAAGCTAGCAGTTCTCGTTGGGCCAAACAGGTCCATATGAATTAGCTCGAGTGGTTTGGATGATGTATTTTCAGATTTTCCCTTGAATGATTTTCTAGTTTGTTTACCTAGGGCACATGCATCACACAATTTATTTTCTTGTTTAAAGGATAGTTCAGGCAAACCTTTTACCATTGAATGCTTCAAGAGTTTATGCAATACATTGTAGCTAGCATGTCCTAGTCTACGATGCCATAACCAAGCAATTTCAGATTTTGGTGCAGCAAGATAAATGTTTAAATGAGCAGGATCATCTAAGTCAATCATGTAAACATTGTTAACTCTCTTACCAGAAAATTTTACCTTATCAGATTTTGGTTCAAGAATTCTGCATTCATGAGAGTCAAACAGCACTTTGTGACCCTTATCACACAATTGACTTATGCTTAGTAGGTTATATTTCAATCCTTCAACTAGCAACACATTTCCAATGGAGTTGGAGAGGTTCTTACCTACATTACCTGTTCCAATGATTTTTCCTTTGTTGTTTCCTCCAAATGTGACGTATCCTCCTTCTTTTTCCTCCAAGAGACAAAATTTTGATTTGTCTCCCGTCATGTATCTTGAGTAGCCGCTATCAAGGTACCACCTGTTATGCATGACTGCAAGACACTCCTGCACAAGCAATTAAGCAATGGTGTTTGGAACCCAACCACATTTGGGTCCCTTCAAACTTTTCAGAATTTCAAAACATGAAACCATTTCTTTTGGAATCCAAACCTTCTTAACATTCATGCTTTGTTTGCTTGGAGCAGGGATTTGGTTTTTCTTTTCAACCTTGACATTCATTTTCTGTTTGGAGGCTCTTGGTTGGAATTTATGAAAGTTTGATGAAGTTGGTTTATTAACCCATTGAGGCCGTTGGTTGGTTTTGGGTTGAAAGTGATTGTTTTGCCACCTATGGGATTGATGAACACAGAAATCACAATTGTCCCAAAGATAGGGTGGTGTTGGCCTATATGAATGTGGAATCCAGTTATGGTGATATCTGGAAGATTGAGCATGCAATGGCCAAGGAAGTGTTGACCTATACTGCGTGGAAGATCGACCTTTCTTAAGCTTTTGGACAGGCTTTTTGGGAATGTTGGTGACAATCTATTCAATCTTTTCTTTCCCTTTCTCCTTTTGTTTTTGCTGGTTTTGAGTGGAAGTTGTGTTTGAGGTGGAAGCTTCGGAAGATGAAACAAATGTGACAGTTTTGAGCCCAATTGGCCTTTTGTTTGTTGGTTCAAAACCTAACCCTTCCTTGTTGAAGTTCATTCTAGTACCTAGCAATGCATCTAGGTTTTCTCTTCCATCCACAAACTTTTCTAAAGATTGTTGTTTATCCTTCAACTCTTTTTGTAGGTTTTCGATATTTTGAAGAAGTTGAATGTTGACTTGTTTGACAGCTTCATACTTTTCATTGCTCAATTTACTATCTTTTTCATAGCTTTGCATTTTGAGCTTCATACTATCAATTTTATTTCTCAAATCCTCATTTTCAGTTTCCAAGTCAGCCATTTCTTTTCTTCCTTCCTCCAAATCCTCAATCAGCTTCTTAAGATCTTCAATTTCAGTCTCAAGTAGAGCATTATTATCATTCATATTATGATCATGCACAAATGAGTTAATTTTCTTTTTCAATGATTTATTCTCCTTTTCATACATTTCATATTTTTCCATGAGTTGTATGTATGCATCCTCCCAATCATCAGTTGTATAATTTTCAAATGGAGAATTTACCTCAGTTTCTTCATCACCTTTGGCCATAAGGTAGAAATCTTCTTTTTCATTGTCCGAGGAGCTAGTTCTGTCATCACTTTCCTCTTCATCGCTCCATGTGGACACCATGGCCTTGTTCTTCTTCTTGCCCTTCCATTTGTCGGCCTTTTTGAATCTGTCGGGACAATCATTCTTAAAATGTCTTGGTTTATTGCAAGAATAGCAAATTATTTTATCAGGTTTCTTAAAGTTTTCAGAATTAGATTTGAAACCATTTTTTACCTTTGACCTTCCTCTCATGAAGCTCTTACCTTCCTTTCTCAGAAATTTTTTGAACTTACGAGTGAGCATGGCTACGTCATCCTCTTCTCGCTCACTTTTCGAATCCTCACCTTCATCGGAAGAGCCTTGACGGCTGGGTCCTGCTTTAAGAGCAAGGGACTTCTTCTTAGGTGCCTCAGCCTCTTTGTTCTTGAGGTTGATCTCATAGGTCATTAATGACCCAATGAGTTCATTTACCTTGGTGGTTGCAAGATCTCTCGACTCTTCAACCACGGTAGCCTTTGTATGCCATGCTGGAGTCAGTGATCTGAGAATCTTTCTTACAATTTCATGTTCTGAATATTTCTTTCCCAAATCAGTCAAACTGTTAGTAAGCACAGTTAATCGAGCATACATATCTTGAATTGATTCATCAGGCTTCATGCGGAACATTTCGTATTCAGAAACTAAGATATTAGCTTTTGTTTCTCGTACCTGAGAGGTTCCTTCGTAGATTACCTCTAACTTATCCCACATTTATTTTACAGATGTGCAGGTGGCCACTCTTGAGAATTCTACTGGATGGAGTGAGCATTGCATGATGTGTTTAGCATTCCAATTGACAGTTGATTGCCTTATCTGTTCTTTGGTCCACAAGTCTTCATTTTCCGTAAGCTAATACGGACCTTTGCTGATCACTCGCCAAAGTTCGTAGTCTTGGGCACGAATGAACACCTGCATGCGATGTTTCCAACAAGGATAGTTAGTTCCACTAAAATAAGGAGGCCTATTCACTGCATGTCCTTCGGGTAGAAAACCCTTGGACGCTGATCCACCATTTCCCTCAAGGTCGTTGGACCCCATAATGAGAGATTAGGCTCTGATACCACTTGTTGTGTAGTGGACAGCGGATCTAGAGGGGAGGGGTGAATAGATCAGCCCCACTTTTCGCAATGCGGCCCTCTAAACAGCTAGTTAAAATGAATTGCAGCGGAATAGAAACTAGCTTCCAAGAATGCTATGATTCACTTAGCAAGATAAGCAAGATATATAATAATTCGATCCTAAGCATGCATCTAGAACGAATCAATCATACAAGCAAACCACACTAGACAGGATTTTTAAGGTGGTTCGGACTGAATCCTCAGCCCTACGTCCACCCCTCACCAAAACCCGGTGAGGCTTCACTTGTGCAGCGCACAAAACCGCAAATCGGAAACCACCGATTGCCTTCCTACTCACCACCTGGTAGGGACGTCAACAGCAAATTGGAACACCCTCCAATTGCCTTCCTACTAACCACCGGTAGGGATGAATCACACTTTCAATGTTTAAACAATAATGAAAATGAAACAAATGTGAAGGAACTAAAACAAGAGATTGAGTTATGAGTGAAAATGAATTGGCCCTTGTATGGAATGTTGATCAGTAACAAGGCTCCTCTTGGCTTCAACTCAATCTTCTTGATTCACCCTTGATTGGATGAATGTTCTTCACGGAGTACTATTCACGTGAACAGTACCTCTTCCTTCAACTCTTCTCTCTTGATCTTCTCTTTGAACTTCTTTGAATGAATGAAGGAGATGATGAAGCTACCTTGAATCTTGATTGCTTCTTTAGCTTCTAGGAGTTTGAATGCTTGAAATATCACCTTGAATGAACTTGAAAGAACTTGAATGGATGAAGATGATTTCCCTTGATAGTGAGCTTCAATGGATCCCCTTGAGATGATGAAGAGGATGGATGATGCAGCTTTCTCTTCTCTTGGCCTTGATCTTGATCCCCACTTGAAGAGCTTGAACACTTGAGGATGAAGACCTTCTTCACGGAGTACTGTTCACTGCTACAGTGCTCCGAATTTCACTCCCTTGAACACACTCTAGCAGCCTCTCTTGTAACCCTCTTGAGGCCCTTAGGGTTTCCAACCCTCTTGTATTGGTTTTATAGACCTTGAATGGTCCTTGGACAAGCCTTAGACCAGATCCACAATTTGTGGGTGATTAGGTGACTTTAGGATTAAACAAATCAAGGTTGAATGGCTCTTTTCGAAGTTGGAAACAAAGTCAAAAATGAAGGCTCGGGGCTGGCGGTCGACCTACAGCTTCTGGCGGTCGACCGCCACTGAAACACATATAACCGGGCGATCCCTGGGAAAATTGGTCGACCGCCACTGGCTGGCGGTCGACCGCCAGCTGCCAGAATTGTAGCTGGGCGGACCCTGGCTGGGGCGGTCGACCGCCCCTGTGCTGGCGGTCGACCGCCAGCTGGGCAGAGCCCGGGTCACCCCGGTTCGGTCCGTTGGTCGCACCAGCTCCGTCGCTTGAGTCCGTTAGCCGCCCGTTCATGTCTGTGGCATCGACCTTGATTGTCTTGAAGTTTTATTATTGAGTATTCAAGCTAATTTTTGTTCCGGGGGCTCCGCCCCCGGAAACCCCCGCAAGGGGCGCTACCCCCTTGACCCCCGCGACCGCGCAGGTCGATCCGCGTGCGAGGGCGCAACATTGAGCTTTCATGTGCATATCTGTCATGAACAAAATATCACATATGTCAGTCATAAGAGCGTGGAAAATAACAATGACTAATAGTGTTAAGCCATTATCAAAACCAAGAATACACAAAACTCATATGACTATAGAATGATGCCGAATGACCCATGTGACCACAGAATGACTCAAATGACCTCAGGGACACAACATCTTGCCCCCCCCCCTACTACGCCCTCATATCCCGTCAGAACCTTTACATACTCCACAGTCCAAGCACCCCCACAGTCCAAGCACTCAGAAAAGCAGAGCACCGCCCCGTACCCTTCCATTCCCCTCCATAACTATCTTTAGTTGACCTTAATCTAATACCACCCTCCCTCACCCTCTCTTCCCTTCATTCCTATATCAAAACGCGCTCAAGCTTCTGCCCTGATAGCTCATTGAGAGAGCCTCCCAAAAATAGAGCCCCGTTTCTCCATCTGTCCCATCACTATTGGCCACAAAAGAAAATAATTTCTGAAGCATGCCCCACCCATGTTGAAGAAATGAAATCAACAAAGGAATCCCTGAAGTTAATTGTCATTCATTTGGAAATGGTAACATCACCAAAATGATAGAAAAAAATGAAAAGAAAAAGAAAATGGGGTGATGAATTTTGAGAGGTTCAGGAAAGAAAAGGAAATAGAAAAAGAAAGATTAAAAATGAAAAGGAAAGAGAAGGGAGAAAATGATGGAAAAAGAAAATTTTAAACCTGGATGCTTTCGTCTCACATCAAATGGTATCAGAGCAAGTCGTCCGATTTGTCCCAACAAGCCGGGGTCCTGCAGTTCGAGATTCAAGAATCAAGGTTCGAGGTCGAACCTTCTCCAAGTGGAGGGGTTTGACGGAATCGACTTCAACAAAAGTATTAAATATATATCTATGTTTAATCGTCTCTTGTTAATTGGGTCGCATGTTTGGGCCAAATGGGCCATGTTTTATGTTTTGTAGTAATTATGTCCCCAACTATCATGTAAGAGTCTTTTTTTATTTGTGTCTTTTAGTCTTCCAAAGGGAGTTATGAGTGGTAGGAAGTAGGTGTTAGGTGAGTTATCTTTTGGTCTTCTTTGTGGAGTCTATAAAAGGTCTTGTAATCTTTGTTTAAGCAATGAAGTGATTAGAATTTTTGGAAACAATATCCCAAGTGAGGTGAGAAGCCTTCCTTGTGTTCTCTTCTCCGAGAAGGAGATGGGGTGAGATGCCCCTCCCCGTGGGTGAGAAGCCCAAGTTACCGGGACGTGAGATGCGGCCCCAACCCCTCCCTCTCCCACTGCTACAGTTTCACCATCTTCCCATTCGACCTTCCCTGTTCCACCGCGGACCCCTTCCTAGCCATGCAAGTCCAGTTGTCTCTCCACTGCTCCCTTCATCCACCTCACCTACAAACATGAGTCATGCCTCCTCACCCCCCCCAGTCGCCTTCCTCTCCTCTCCCTCTTCCACCCCACCTGCAACATGAATAGGGCCTCTGGCCCCGCCTTCTATGCCACCCACCCTCCAAGCACCATGTAGAACACCAGGCATCAGCCCGCCCCTCGCCAGCACGCAGCCATCGTCTCAGGAACCCAGTTCACCGCCACCCTACACCCTACGCCTTGCACCCGTGCTCGCCACCGCCGAACCGCACCCAACTCGGCAGCAGCAAGGAGGAGCTCGCACTGTCGAACGCCACTACATCCTGCCATGAAACTTCCCTGCACGGGAGCATGCTAGCGATGTCGGCCGCAGCTCCGAGCGTTGACGGACCACGGTCCCTCTCCGAATATGGCGACCACTCCGCGTCCGGACATGGCGAGCATGGCAACCGGCCATGCAGCGGCATCCGAGCATGGCGCCGACGAACGAAGGGTCTTGCCTCACCAGAGCTCCACCGCTGACAACCCCCTCCATTCCCTCCAAGCACGGCAAGCACGTCCTTCCCCCCCCCCCTTCGGCTGGGTGCGATGCCCAGATCTTCCCTTCCCTTCCCTCTTACGTCCCCATCTCTCCTTCTCTTTAACTCTCTCTAACTCTCACGCCCCCTCTCCCTCTATCATTCTCCCTTCCCACACATGTAGCCTCCCTCCACCGGCCAAACTCTCGCCTTCTCATCTTCATGCACCGCAGGTTCCTCTTGCCCCCCCTACTACGCCCTCCATCTCCCCTCAGAACCTTTACAGACTCCATTGTCCAAGCACCCCCACAGTCCAAGCACTCAGAAAAATAGAGCACCGCCCCGTACCCTTCCATTCCCCTCCATAACTATCTTTAGTTGACCTTAATCTAATACCACCCTCCCTCACCCTCTCTTCCCTTCATTCCTATATCAAAACGCCCTCAAGCTTCTACCCTGATAGCTCATTGAGAGAGCCTCCCAAAAATAGAGTCCCGTTTCTCCATCTGTCCCATCACTATTGGCCACAAAAGAAAAGAATTTCTGAATCATGCCCCACCCATGTTGAAGAAATGAAATCAACAAAGGAATCCCTGAAGTTAATTGTCATTCATTTAGAAATGGTAACATCACCAAAATGATAGAAAAAAAAATGAAAAGAAAAAGGAAATGGGGTGATGAATTTTGAGAGGTTCAGGAAAGAAAAGGAAATAGAAAAAGAAAGATTAAAATGAAAAGGAAAGAGAAGGGAGAAAATGATGGAAAAAGAAAATTTCAAACCTGGATGCTTTCGTCTCACATCACATTGCATCATTCATCTCCATATTTTCCTCAAGGCAATGGTCAAGCCGAGGCCACTAATAAAACCCTTCTTAAAATTACAAAGAAAACATGCAAATCTCATAAATTTTCTGATTGGCCAGAAAGATTGGTGGAAGCTCTGTGGGCTTACCGCACCTCCGTCCGTACTCCTACGAGGCAAACTCCCTATGCTCTTACCTACGGGATGGAGGCGGTGCTCCCATATGAAATCTTGATCTCTTCCCTTAGAGTGCAGCTCGATAAGGAACTTAATCTCGATGAACGTCGAGAGGCGTTGCTCGTTCAGTTGGAACTCTTAGACGAGAAGAGGATGAACGCGGCCGATCATGTATCCGTTTATCAAAAGAGAGTTTCGCGCTATTTTCAAAAGAAGGTGATTGAACGTAAATTTCAAAAAGGTGATATGGTTTTGAAACGCAAATTCACTCGGTCTGCAGGTCCTAGGTCTAAATTACAACCTAACTGGGAAGGGCCGTTCGTTGTAAAAGAGGCTTATCCAGGGAATGCTTATCGCTTAGTGAACGCTGAAGGTGAGGAGCTCGCTCACGCTTGGAATGGGTTATATCTTACGCGTTTCTTTCCTTAGAGTCTAACCACGTGCCACCCCGGCGTCGAGGTGTCTTTCTTTCCACCATGAAGAAGGTCCGGAGTACGGCAATCACACACTACACGACGTCCCTGGTCAGGCTTCCCGCTTTGTAGACATCGTTTCTCCTTGGCCATGCTCTGGGGGAAAGTTGAAGTCCCTATCCGTTTCTTTCTTCGGCTGAATCCAGGGGCAAGAGGTGAATAAGTAGGCGACGACTGATCTGGGCACCCTGACGAGAGAAGGTCTCAAATAGGGGCAGTCCGTTATGACCTGGCACCACAAAAAAGAAAAAAAATAGAGCAACGAAAAAGAAGAAAGCAAAGGAGCAATCCTTGTGACAAAAACAAAAGCACTATCTTAAAAGTCTACCTACCAATATTCCAAAGGCTCTGAAAGAAAGAAAAGCTAGGCATGACAAGTGTGGCAGTACAGTTCCCCCGCGGGACGCATGAGCCCGGTCGTATGCGTGCCTAGAGTGGACGAAGGTTCGATGACGGACATAAAGCCCCGGCACAACAGACCAAATCTCTAATGGGTTGTCTGGAGAGGAACTCCAGTCCTAAAAGCTTCTATATCTGGCTTAAGCTTACCCCTGATAGGATCGGTGCGATGGATACAGAGGGGGGGTGAATGTATCCCTCTTCAAAAATGCCCAGATTAAAATCAATCAGAGACAATTAGTTAGAAATCAACTGAACTGCTCTCTTATCACAACCGTGGACAGAGAAGCTCAGACTCACAAATGAGTTCTAATTCTTCTGAGCGAAAGAACAAACACTTCACAATTATATAAGCTCCCAAGGAAATCATAACAAATCAACCATGCATAACCTGTGAAGGGGAGATAGAAGACAAGGAGCAAACGCACAAGCCAAACCACGGCACAGATAATTTTTAGGTGATTCGATCCACAGACCTACATCCACCCCTCACTCTAAACCGGAGTGAGGCTTCCACTAGCTAACGCTAGAACCGCAGACTTAGTCTGCAACAGGTGCTGCCTAACAGCTTGACCAGGGGAACAACCTCCCCTCTCCCTCCAAACCGGAGGGAACCACTAGTGACTACCCGTCACTAGCAACCAGAGACCGAGGTCTCTCTTCCTCCACCCAGGAGGGAACCCACAAGCGACACCAGTCACTTGCAACCGGAGACACAAGTCTCCCTTCTCCTGAGTCCACAGGAGGAACCCCGATCTCAAACCAGAGAATCAGAAATGACAAAACCAAGGAAGGTAAAGTAAAAACAAGAAACGGAAAATACAGCAGTCAGAAAGCTGGAAATGATAATAACATAGATGTGGCTCCCATGGAGCTGACCGGCCTGGATTTGATCCACGGTCTAGTAGACAGATCCTCAATAAATTCTTCTTTCTTCTTCTCCACGAACTCTCTCTCTCTCTCTCTCTCTCTTCCTCTTCTTTCTTCTTCTCTCTACTTCTCTTTCTCTCACGATGTTCTCCCTTTTTCTTCTCTGCTCTTCTCTTCTTCTTCTTCTTCTTCTGTTCTCTGCCTCTCTGCTGCTCTCTTCTTCTATCACTCTCTGCTCTCTTGATTTTCCACTCACTTGATTACGATCTCTCAGCACGATCGCTTCTATTTATATCAGCAGCAGCTAGGGCGTGTGCAGGGCTTGTGCCCTCTTTGTCCAGAGTACACCTCGGATCACGTGCCAGGTGCCAACCTCGGATCACATGCCCAAATATTTTCTTCTCGAAGGATGTACCTATCAAGCAGTCATAAGAAGATATTAGAGGGATGTATAGAGTTGGTTTAGGCTTTTAACAAAGCGTGTACAGACAGGATGCAACATTGAGTGTATGGACTTAGTGTGCACGCGAGAACTATGTACATACTTGTTTTGAACAATTCACAAATGCATATAGGAGAGTGTGTACATTAGCGATGAGTGCTCAGGCGTGCTCAATGTACAGACTTGATGAGAACGATGCATGAACAAGCCATAGCGAATGTATAGACTTAACCGATGCGAACACAGGCTGTACACACTTTGATTGCGTGCATGAGAAAGTAGTGTACAGACTTGCTGTGAAGAACAATGCCCAAATGCAGTGTATGGACTTAGAATGCATGAGACAATGATGTATAGACTTGCACGAGCAGGCGACAATGTATAGACTTGATGCAGCTTCAAAGCAACCATGTGGAGACTTTACCGATGTACAGACTTCACGCGATGTATAGACTTAGTGTTCTGAACGTAGGTAAATATAAGGAGTGTATAGACTTGAACCCGTGCATGCCAAAACCAATGTACAGACTTGCTGTGCTTACGCATGGACTAAGTCTGTATAGACTTGATTATGCAAACGACGACACCAGTGTACAGACTTGAATGCTCGAAGCACACGATGTATAGACTTGAAAGACGATGCATTAGACGATGCATGAGACGATGCATGCACAGACTTGGTCTTACAATGTATAGACTTGAAGGTATGCACAGAGACGCTAAGTAAGACAGTGGTGAACAGACTTAGTCTCAAGACGATGCAATGTATAGACTTGGGTGTGTGTGTGCATGCTAGAAGCAATGTATAGACTTGAATGAAACGGTGGATGTACAGACTTGATAATGCAACCTAGGGCGATGTACAGACTTGCTGAACGATGCCCAGCCATTGAGGAATGTATACACTTGAGTGCGTGTATGCTAGAACGATGTATAGACATGATATACTAAATGCATTGTGCACATGAGAAAGTATGTATAATGAATATGGATGCACTGACTTGCCACTAGCTGTACAGACTTGCAACCTATGTAGAGACTTGTGTGTTGCAGCAAAGACAATGTACAGACTTAGTCATGCATGCACAATGGGTTGCAACGAACGATGTACTGACTATGCCATGCTCACAGTTAATGCATGTACAGACTTGTATGAAGAACAGGCTGTACAGACTTCAGACTCAGCTGCGAACTGAGCTAAAGAATGTATAGACTTGCTCAGCTATCAGCTAATGGATGTACATACTTAATGAGATGATGCATGCATGCACAATGAAGTGTGTACAGACTTCATGTGTTTGCTGAATAAACAATGTATAGACTTTAAGTGCAATGCAAAGGCTGTACAGACTTCAATGCTCCATGCTCAAAGATGCTAAGTGAGACGAATCTTAACAAGTGTATAGACTTGAAAATGCACGAGAGACATGAAATGCATTGGCTTATCACATGCACAAACATATCAGCAGAGAGTGTGTAGACTTGTGTTCATGCCTGAAACTAGAATGTGTAGACTTGTGTTCATGCCTGAAGCAGGAGTTGTATAGACTTGAGAGATGTTGCACACATGCACAATTAACACGCATTGACCATAAATGCAAGCAATGCACAAACATAATAGAAAGGAATGTGCAGACTTTGTATGCCACGAAGGGATGTACAGACTTTGTGAATGCATATGCCAAGACCATGTACAGACTTGAAGTGGCATGCAGCAGACGATGTACAGCCATGGCTCATGAATGTATAGACTTTGCCAGCACCAAGTCGATGTACAGACTCTGCGAGCGCCAAGCCGATGTATAGACTTTGCGAGATCCTGGACCATGTACAGACTTAGTGTCTCATGCAACCAAACAAGTGAATGCACAAGCAATGTGTAGACTTTATGTATGCAGAATGCAATGTGCAGGACTTCCACAAGCAGACTTTATGATCTGACAGAATGACTGAACATATGAATGCTTTAAGATCTGACAAAATGTTAATGACTGAACATCACATGGTGACTCACAGTGTTTGACTCACATCAAAACCAATCATCAAAACCACAGGGGCACAACAACCCCCGTGTTCTATTTTCCTTTTTAGGATCAAGACTAGTACCCTGGGTATGGCTCTGGTAGAGACACCATCATGCAAGTTGGGCCTTGGCCAGGGGTTGTCACCTTGTTGCACGCCAACCTTGGGAACTCTCGATGTGATAAGGAGGGCTCACGTTGCTAGGGGAGGCCCTGGTTTTCAAAATAAAAAAAAATCATATATTCCAAACTAAAAAAAAATCATATATTTTCAAAATCCAAAAAAACCAAATATTTCAAAATCCAAAAAAAATCATATA
The DNA here is from genome assembly GCA_022559845.1 of Amorphophallus konjac. Taxonomy (NCBI): domain Eukaryota; kingdom Viridiplantae; phylum Streptophyta; class Magnoliopsida; order Alismatales; family Araceae; genus Amorphophallus; species Amorphophallus konjac. The sequence continues at coordinate 126,627,933 of CM040127.1, forward strand.
TTTTAAAACCCAAAAACACCAGATATTTCCAAAATCTCACAAAAATTCAAATATTTCCCAAAATTCCAAAAAAATTCCATCATATGCATCGCATGCATTGCATTATTTCCATTATGTCTTCCGCCTATTTAAAAAGGCTCCACCCCTTGACCAAATATCAAGAAATGGTCATTCTCTAACTTGCTTTAAAGCAAAGGGTTGAGTCTAAGAACATGTCTAACTTGTTTCTTGTCTAAGTGTGTGCAGAACGCAGGTTCAAGTCCAGGGTGAAAACTCACAACTATGCAGGTTCAGGTCTATAATGCGCCAGCATCAGACCGCCATAGTCATGTAACGGTCCATCCTTCGACCGTCACAGAACGTTGGCTTTCATTCTCTCAACAGCCTTTCTCTAACGATCTTCATGTAGACCGTCAAATCATTCTAACGGTCTGTCGTTAGACCGTTACACTCTCCAGAGAACAAACTCGCAGTTCATTCCCCCTGACGGCCTGTCGTAAGACTGTCACATCCTTCTAACGGCCCTATGTAGGACCGTTACACTCTCCAGAGGCTCTGTTTTCACATCATTCTAGCCAAGTCAAGAATCAAGAACTCATGCTCATGCAATTAAGACATTCCCATATCATTCAAATGAACTTAATAGAACCCAAAGCTGATAAAATTCCAGAGCATCAATTACATTAATAAACAAGGGTCAAGCTACATTCAACTTTCTATCCGCAAGAGGGTGGATCTTCCTTAACTCCTTCATGTAGCTACGACGTGCTTCGTCATTTTCTTCCACTTCTTCTTGCCATGGACGCACCTTGCTGATCTCCCACATGATCAGCGCGTTCTGAACTGCTCTTTCGTCCTCCTCGGTCCCCATCTTCCTGGGTAGAAGGGGAGGGTAGTGTCATAGTGATGGGGACATCACCTCCCATGCCCACGATCACAGCTCGTCTCCTCGCCCCGGTTGCATCCGGCATGGTCTAGTCATTTAATTTTGAGTCCTATGTAATTTTTATTTGAGTCATTTGATGTATTTTCCCTTTTATTTGAGTCATGTTCCTAGGTCTTGAGTTCATTTCCCTAAGTTTGAGTGTCATTAGGTTGTCTAGTTAGCTATTGGGCCCAATTCAGTGGGCTTTGCCCAAGGGCTCTCCCCTACCCCCTAGGTTATTTGTCATTGAGTCAATTGTCAGGGACTTTTGTAGAAATGTGGGTTTCCTATATATAGGACCCCATTCCCCCCCATTTCAACATAATGAATTAATGAATGAAAAACTTGCCACTTTGAGAGTTTACACTTCTTATCTAGTGGAGAGATTCCATTTTTTGGGTGAGAAACCCTAGGGGAGAGATTCCCCACCCTTCCCTCTCTTAATCTCTCTTTTTCACTCCACTTTCTCTCTCCTCAACACCCAAATTAGAATTTTCTTCTCTCTCCTCCCTTCCCAACCACCTCCACTCCCCACCTACCCCATTTAAGCCTCTTCCCATTCCCCACAACCCTCATCAATACTCCATCCCTTCCCAAGACCCCCTCCACCAATCCTCTCCTCACCATCCAACCCCCAACTACCCCTCCCACTTTCCCAAGCACCCTTCCCACTTTCCTAAGCACGCTTCCTACTACCCCAAGCACCCATTCCCTTCCCCAACACAACCCCCCCCATTCCCAAGACAAACAAATTAACCCCACCCTTAAACCCATTTTCAAATACCCTTTCCCTCTCACCCACCTTCCCAAATTCGCAGCCCCCACTACCACCATCTGTTGGACCCTCTTCCAGACCTTATTCTCCACCTCCCACACCTTAGAACACCCCCTCCAAGACCCCCTTACAACCAGGGGTCACTCCCACACTCATCTACCCCCTTCCCCTTCTTCTTTTGTGGTCATTGGAAGCTACTTCGAAGTTGCAGTTTGCTGTCCAGAGGTTGCAGATGAACCAGCAACTTGCAGCGGCCACCACGACTTCCTTTGGACGAGTTTGAAACCCCAAGAGCCAACGTCGGAAGCGTCTACCAGTCTCCTTCGCAACAGAAGTGGTTTCATCTTATTCCGATCTCCGAGCCGTCCAGGAGGTCCATTCTCCCACAACTGCGCAGTTCTGCCTCAGCTGAGGACCTGAGCCAGATTAGAAGCTCTGCCACGACGAACCCCGAAGAAATCAGTCCATGAGTTCTTCTTCAAAGTTCTTCATTGCCCAGTCTACTTCCAGAATCAAGAAACAGAACTTCATTCGGCGTTCGTGATCCAGAGTTCTCATTTTTCTCCCTCAGCTACGCAGATCTGCTACTCATAGTCTGCACCGACCAGTCGTCATTGTTCTGCATCCCCTAGTCTTGTCCGACATCGGTTGACTTCCCCGTCAGTTTTTCTGCGAAGAGGACTCGTCCACAATTCCAATGACTCTGACGGCGCTTGATTCCAAGGTCGGGAACTGCCGGGGCATCCTCTGCAACCTGCTGTTGGAAACCAGGAGCTAGCTCTGCAGAGATCCTGATCCGGAGAGAAAGCTTCACCACGACAATCCCCGGAGGAATCAGGCCACGAGCTCTTCTGCAAAGTTCTTCCTCTCCATGTCTACTTTCATAAACAAGAAGCCAAAGTCCGTTCGGCATCCGGCAGAATAAATTACGAATTTTCTTCCTCAGGCGTGCGACTCTACTTCCCATAGTCTGCACCGACCCCCACTCACTGTTCTGGGTCCCCTGCTCTTCGCTGGCATCTTTCGGCTTCCCCGTCAGTTCTGTTGCAAAGAAGACTCGTCCACGGTTCCAGTGGCTCTGGCGGCACCTGATTCGGAGTTCGGGAGCGGCCGAGGCAACCTCTTCTTCCTGCTATTAGTAACCAGTTGCTGTCAGTCCGAGAATCAGCGTCCTTGTTCGAGCACCTGCCCAAGCCAGCAGCGACCCCAGAAGAATTCGGCAAAATTCAGAGGCACTCCAGTTCCAGTAACAAAGATTTTCCCACTGGTCTCGCCCTCGGCAAAATTCCTGATCACGTTCTGCAGCCACAGTACCGACTGTCTGTCCACAATTGCCGAGAGAAGACAGATTCAGCATATTCACTTCATCATCGTTTTAGCCCTAGTTTTCCCCACCCCGCTTGGCCGGCTGAAGGCCCCTCCCTGCGTGGAAGTAGTTTTGATTTTAACTATCATCTTCCCTTCCCCACGATCCCCCCCTTGCATGGGGTGTAGTGTTGTAATAGTTTAAACAGGTCAAGCTACCCCGGCGCGGCGTGTGGGGAACCCACGCTTCCCCGCTCGCCCTCGTCTCCGAGCGGGACCGGTTTCTTCGAACCGGTCGAGTAAGTTCTCCAAACTTTGCTCTAATTTGTGCTTGTTCTTTCAATATTAGTTCATAAACTCCGCTGGCCGTGAATGAGAGCCCGATCCTTAAGCTCTTGTGCTATAAGTGATCACCGTGGGAAAAGAGAGAAACCGGTGCCTTTGGCACTTGGTCGGCCCCATTGTCTTGGGCTTCCACATCCATTGGGAATCAAGTCTTGGCCTTGCTGGCCCTCTACCAGCAAGGGCCCAACCCCTCAACCTCACCTTGGCATTGCCAAGTTACCCCGGGCTTGGGTGAGCGACGAGAGAGCGGCGGCCCAAATTGGCCCATTTAGATTGCGAATGTGCTTGCTTGCTTAAGTCCAAGGTCGTGTCACATCAATTGGTATCAGAGCAAGTTCTAGACTTGTCTCTATGATGGAAATCTCAGTTCAAGATTCAAAATTCACGAGCTTTGTGGGTTTGATGAGATCGACAGTTTACACAAAATCTGAGCTGAACCTTCTCCGAGTCAGGAAGTTTGACGGAACAAGCATCTCCGAGTGATCGGCAAGCAGCTTCATCAACAAATGCAATCAAATGGGCCATTCCATGCTAATCGTCTCATTTTATTGGGCCGTATACATGGGCCTAATGGGTCATCTCTATGAAATTTTATTCACAATAAAAGAGTCTTATTATGTATTTTAGTCTTTCGGTGTCTTTAAGTATTCCTAGGGAATCATGATAAGAAGGTATTAAGTGTTAAGGAGTCTTATTATGTATTTTGATGTTTCCGATAGGGTGTCTTTTAGTATTCCTAGGAAGTCATGATACTAAGTGGTAAGTGTCTCTTAATCTTCCTTGTATGCCTATATAAGAGTCTTGTATCCCACGGTGGAAAAACAGTGAATGAAATCTTATTTTTGGAACCCCCATGTGAAGCCCACGTAGGAGGGGCCTTCCCCTCCATTATCTTCTTCCCCCCCCCCCTCTTTTAATTCCCATGGCCGTGAGTGCCTGTTCTTCCTTCCCTCTCCACGGGTGAGATGCCCAGTTCTTCCCTCCTTGCCACGGGTGTTGATGCCCTTCATTCCTCCCTTCTCCTCCAGCCACCAGGATCTTCCGCTCACCCTCACAGCTTGGCCGAACTTCCCGTTCCCCAGTTCCTCCTGTCTTCTAACCCAATCTTTCACTGCTGCGGCAGTCTACCCCCTTGCCTCGCCCTCTAAGCTTCTTCCTCCCGGTCACGCTATTACCTCATACGCCCACGCTACCTCCGTTCCCGTCATACACGCACTGCACCCCTTTCCACAGCCTCAAGACAACCCCCTGCAACCCCAACCACGTCCACCCACTATCCCCATAGCTTACACCCACAAACACCACCACTAAACTTAGCCCCCACTCCACAAGCCCATCCCAAACCCGCAGGCAGCTTCTGGCCCAATTTGCAGAGTAACTTCCAGCTCGTTCCAGGTGGATTCTGCATCCAAGGTCTTCAGCAAAGTTGATCGTCCACAAGTCCTCTTCGCAAGCGAGTTGGAATCGTGTCGATCCGAGTTCGTGGCCGCCCACAAGGGACTTTCTTCCCCGACTGCGCAGAGAAGGCCTGACAGCGACCTGAAGCGGTTTGGGGCAGCAACCACGACCTCTTCTTGAAGGATTCAGGCTCCAGGATCTTCATCAAAGTTCTCCATCCTCAAGTCAGCTACCGGGATCAGAAGACGGAACCGCAATCAGAGGTCGGTGGCCAGAGTTACAAATTTTATACCCCGACGACCCCATTCTGCCTCCTGTCTGTCTCCTCCGACCAGTCCCCACTCAACGGGACCTGCACGTCCACACCGACATCCGACTGAGGCGAGACCAGTGCCGCTGGAAAGTAGTCGTCCCCACGATTCCAACGCCACCTGCCGCGCACCAAACGGAGTTCGGGGTTGCTCGTGGTGTCCCTGTCAAGCCGCTGTTCAGAAGCTGCCCCTGCACAGAGCCAGAACGGGGTCCCCGCTCAGTCGTCCGTGGCGACCAGGTTCGGGCGGAACCAAAATTCAGAAAAATTGTGCTGTATCCCTACCCTGTTACGAAGCCAACGGCACCAACCGCGCCTCCGGCAAAATTCCAGAGTGCGATCCACAGCCACTTCAACAGCTGCTGGTCACAGATTCCAGAACCGGACAGAATCGACTTCGGCTTTTGTCTTCAACAGCTGCTGGTCACAGATTCCAGAACCGGACAGAATCGACTTCGGCTTTTGTTTCACATCAAGTGGTATCAGAGCAAGTTTTAGACTTGTCTCTACTAAGTCTAGTCCTAGGGCGCATTGTCATCTAGTTCATGAATCATGGCTACCACATACCCATCCCACTCGGCCCACTACCGGGATCCGATCAACCCAATACTTTGGGACATTATTCGAGATGAGGGTGTTACCTTTGATGGGTCGCATGCTAGTGATTACCTCAAGTGGGAGGCTGCAATGGAAAGGAACTTTGAGAGGAATCGGGTATACGGACACACAAGAGTTTGTAGGGCCAAGGGACAAATTCGGGGTCAAGCCAAGATAGAATTGGAACACATAGAGGCCATAAGAAGGATTGAGAGGCAAGAGCCCATTCACTCGTGGGAAGAGATGACGAGAGAACTTAGGAAAATCTACATTCCAAAACCTTCCTACTCTTCCTACTCACACACCCCTAGCCCGAGGAGCACCACCACTACTCAATCCCAACCCGGCCAACTTAAGACCATCCATAGGACTCCGCCCCCACCACCCCTAACCGATCCCCTCTCCACATTTCGCCACCAACTCCTCTCCCTTAGAACCCAACTGTCCCAACTACCCACCCCTCCACCTAGGCCCCCAAAGACCACCACCCTCCAACCCACAAATCCCTACCAAACCCCTCCACCCCAAAGAGTTGAGAAAGTGATTGAAGTTCATGAAGCTCCCCTTGAATGGGAGGAAGAATTTGAGGCACAATGCCAAGAGTCAAGTCAGGAAAACCCAATCCCCACCAACCTTCCCCAACTAAAACTCACTTCCATAACCCTCACCGTTCAAACCCAAGTGGATCCCGTGCCCACCCCTCCACCTAGGCCCGCACCGGTCACCACCCCGCAACTCACTATTCCCCATGAGACCCATACTCCCCAAACCCCCGTAGCCCCTACTACTACCCCTCCATTATCCCCTATAAGGGATGCCCCACCCAAGATCGACCAATCCAACTGTCTTCACCCAACCCACCTTCCACTTCCAACTACAAACCTACCCCAACCTAGACTCCCACTACCTCCACTTCCAACCCCAACCCAATTCCGACCTTGCTCATCACCTTGGGGGCGCCATGCACCTACCATCACCACCCCACCCCGAACATACTCTCTCACCTCTTTGGAGGAGGAACCCATACCCGACCCCAAAGTGGTGAACACCCCGGACCCAATTCCCAACATGGAGACCACACATGTCTAAATTGAAGAAAAAAACTCACATGGTAACCTTCACCCTACACCACCCTCTCTAGATGGGACCGAGCTTATTTTAGGAGAGACCCTTGTTAGCTGGTTGATGGGTAGCCCAATTAGAGAGATAATGGCCCATGCCTACCCTCCCATGGAACAACACCTCCCCATAGTCCCTCTCTCCTCTTATCACACCACTATCCAATCCTCCTATGAGGTTGAGAGTTGGGATGACCTTCTTAAGGGCCTAGCATGGCAAATAGAGTTGACCGACATGTTGGCCACAATGGCTGACCAACCTAGGAGCGTTGACCTCCTACATCTATGTGTCGGATCCATCACCACAGCTTACACTGTAGGTTGCTACACTAGCGACCTCCTTCTAATCCTCCCTACACCGGATGAGCCTACTGCTCTCCATGAATTAGAATTGCTTATCTCGGGTAGAGTGTCAAACCATCCCTTCCTGGCTGATCCACCCACCAAAGACTTCGGCCCAATTATTTCTTTAGAGAAGGATGACTCACCGCTACATGAGGACCTGGAGTTCCTCTCCCTAGGGGACCCTTACCATGACCCCTTTGACCCCTTCCTATGGGAGTCTAGACCCCCATGCAACCCACCCCCCTTACCCACCACCCACCCTTTCCTACCCTCACCCACCTTAATAGACCAGGCCCACTCTATTTTCCCAGACCCATTTGACCCCTATGAGAGGAAACTCCCACACCAAGCCATACACATTAGGGATGCCATTTGGGAAGGAATGCATGTGTCTAGACACACCACACCGCTTGACATGATTCATGAGTCGGGTCCATTCATTCAAATCACCCACATGACATGTAAGAAGTATGAGTGGTCTATGTACGGATGTAATGGCCCACCCTCGTTCGTCGCAAGTCTTAGGCATGAGAGAAATATTCAAGGAAGTTCGGGTTCCCCGGTAATTATCACCACCATGCATGATAGATCCATCTATGGTTGTCCTGGCCCACCTAGGTCTATTAGGGCCTACATGGCATGGCATGATAGGTCCCTTTATGGGTTTTCCGGGTCTTCCATCCCCACCCCCTTTGACAAGACGCATAAGCCTCCTAGGTCTACCAAAGTCTGTGTAGCACCACTGCATGATAGGTCCACTTTTGGTTGTCCAGGACCCCCATTATCTCCTAGTGAGTCAACATCCACAAAGATACATGAAAACATCCGCAAGCATATAGGCAAAAGCAACGAGGCTTACAAAAGGCAGGCCGATGCTCATCGTCGTCACTATGAATACCAAGTGGGAGACCATGTGATGGTGAGAACGGAGCGGCTCCTCCCAGGGCCCGCCTCCAAATTGAGGACACGGGGTTTGGGACCCTTTCGGGTTCTAAGACGGGTTGGTACCAATGCTTATGAGCTCGACTTACCTAAGGGCTTTGGGGTTCACCCCACTTTCAATGTGGCGGATCTGGTTCGCTATAAGGGCCCCACGGTGGAACCCAGTCAGGATCTCGAGCCTTTACCCCCCCTTGTGAGTGACCCTCCCGGAGCGAAACTACCACCCCGATTGAGAGGCCGACTTGAGCAAGTGGAGGCAATACTGGATGAGCAGAGCACACTTACCAGGAACAGGGTCTACCAGCGCTACCTCGTGAGGTGGAAAGGCCGTTCCCCGACCGAGGATGCTTGGGTAAGCCGAGAGGACTTGATGCGCCTAGACCCGGACCTGCTGGTGCAGTACGAGAGCCGATTGGACCCCTACTCGACGGGGTCGAGTTCTCCCCACCCCGGGGGATTTGATGAGGACATCTCCCGGCATTCCCTATGGCACGAGGCGACTCCGACTTCGTGACCCCTTGGAGATGTGGTCCTCATGGCTATCTTTATTTGTTGCTTATGTAGTTTCTTTATTTGAGTCATATCATGTGTAATTTTCCTTTATTTGAGTCCATTATCTAGGTCTTAGAGTTAATTATCCAAGTCTTGAGTCATTTGGACCCTTAGTTGAGGACATTGGGCCCAGTTAGTGGGCTTGGCCCATGGACGCCCCCCCCTGTCTCTTGGTCTTTTGCATTTATGCACTTTGTTAGGGGGTTTTGTGCAAATGGTCCAACTCTATATAAGGACCCCCCCCTCTCCCATTTGTAACAACTTTTGATGAATTGAAAAATTAAACCCTCAAGTATTCTCTCTCCCTCTCTCTATAGTTCTCTCTCTCTCTCTCACTACTTCTCCCTCTCTCTCTCTAAATTTCGAAATCCCCTCTCTCTCCTCCCTAATCACCCTTCTTTAAGACCCCTCCCCCTTCCCTATACACTCATTCAATTCCCCCTCCAACCCCTAGGTGGAAACCCCTTCTCCTAGGCACCCTTTCATCTTCCCAGGCACCCTTTCACCTTCCCAAGGCCACTCCCCACCCTTCCCAAGCCATATTCCTCCACCCAAGACCCCTTTCCCCTCTCCAAGGGACCCCTTCACCTCCCTAGGTCGTCCATCCCCTTCCCCTCCCTCCTAGGGTCGCACCCCCCTCCACCTCCACCCACATACACCACCACCACCTTAGCCTCCCCTCCACAAATCCATTCCAGCCCGCAGGCAGTTTCTGGCCCCAACTTGCAGAGCATTTTCCAACCCGTTCCAGGAGGATTCGGCATCCAAGCGCTTCAGCAAACTTGTGCATCCACGAGTCTTCTCCGCAGGCGAGTTGGAATCGCTCCGTTCCAAGATCGTGGCCGGCCGCTAGCTCCGTTCTACCGCGACTGCGCACTGGGGGCTCAACCAGAAGGCCATCTCTGTTTGACCCTCGTGCAGCGGCCAAGACTGGAGGAATCGGTCATCAAACTCTTCATCAAAATTCTTCCTCCCCCTGTCAGCTTTCAGAAGCCGAAGACGGAGCATCGTTTGAACGCCGTAAGTGGAAGTTACCATTTTTATACCGCCGGGCGTTCGTTCTGCCTCCTGTCTGTCTTCCCCGACCTGTCCCCCTTCAACGGGACCATCCTGTCCACACGGACTTCAGACAGTGGCGAGGCCGGCTCCGTTGGAAAGTAGACTTCCCCACGCTTCCATCGACACCGGCCGTTTGCAAAACAGAGCCCGGGAGCGTTCGTGGCGTCCTCGGCAATCTGCTGTTCAGAAGCTGAACCTGTGCAGGTCCTGAACAGGGACCCCGTTCGGTCGATCGTGGCAGCCCGGCTCGTGCAGAAAGAAAATCCATAAAATTTGAGGCGCACCCCTATTCTGTTACGAAGCCAACGACACCGACCGCGCCTCCGGCAAAATTCCAGAAAGTGTTCTACGGCTACATCAGTGACTGCTGGTCCAGAATCCCAGAACCGGACAGGTTTCGGTATCGACCGCCGGTGTGATAATTAACCAATTTTCCCCACCCCGCTTGGCCGGCTGAAGGCCCCACCCTGCGTGGTGGTAGTGTTTGGTGTAAACTCCATAACCCCCACCCCGAGATTCCCCCCTCCTGCGAGAGGCGTAGTTGTGTAATTAACTAACCAGCAGGTCAAGCTACCCCGCCGCGGCGTTCGGGTGCATACCCACGCCTCCCGGCGCGCCCATCGTCTCCGGCCGGGATCGGTGTCTTCACACCGATCAGGTGAGCTTCTGGTCCCTCTCCTGGTCCTCATTTACTTTGCTTAGCTAGTATCGTTTCCTTAGCTCGTTGGCGGTAATTGAGTGCCCGGACTTGATTGTTTGTGAAACCACGAGCGCACCACCGTGGCAAGTGAGAGAGCGCCACCCAAGCCCACGCCCCAGCGTGCTAGCCCGCCCATAAATTGGGTATCCCAGGCCCATTAGGGGTCAGCCATAAGCCCACCAACCGGTGGAAACCTTAGGGTCCCACCCCGGATCCTCGCCGGCATCACTCGGACCCACCGGGAGCGCATGTGCGTCGCGTGAGATAGGTCGCACGGTGAGCCGAATTGAGAGCTTGTATGTTTGTGGATGCATAGGTCTAAGGGTCATTATCATCCTAGGTAGACCGTGTCACATCACTCTACTAAGTCTTGTCCTAGGGCCATTGCATTTATCACTCGATCATCATGGCCACTTCCTACTGAGCCTACTCGTCTCGCTTGGACCCAATAGATGCCTTTGTGTTTGATGGATCCCACCCTAGTTTATATCTAGAATGAGAAAGCTCCATAGATCACCACTTTGGGAGGTTCACCCTGTCAGGGTCTATGCAAGTCAACTATGCCAAAAGTTTGCTATGGCGCCAAGCTAGGAATGAATGGCAAAACATTGTAGGCTTAAGGGAAGTTGGAAGGCAAGAGCCAATCGACTCTTGGGTTGAGATGAGAAATGAACTTAGGAAGATTTATGCCCACATGGACCCTCCTATCACCATAGAAGAAGCCCAAGCTCCCACCAAGAAAGAAGAAGAGCCTCAATCTTCCCCCACCCCTCATGGTCCGGATCCTCAAAGGCCATGCACCGTCACACATGGCACCCTCACCATAGATGAGTCCATACTCCAATGGCTCAAGCAATGTCCCACCCTCCCTAGCTCACCACCATTGGGATATAAATCCCAAATTGTTCCCACCCGACCTCTCCATGTCACTTATCAAAACTTCTACTCTATGGAAGACTTGGGAGACCTTGTGGATTGCCTACATTGGCAAGCCCACTTAACCAGCCTACTAGCCATGGGACCATTGGAGCCTAGCACCGTCAACTTTGTCCACCCATCCATCGGTTCCATCACCTCCCTTTGCACAAGTGGGCATTGTACTAGTGAGATCCTCCTATTTCTCCCCTTGGAGGAAGAACCCATCCCGGTCTACTCCCCACCCCTTGAGATCCCAAGTACCTTGAACGGTCAACCCACTAGAGACCTTGGACCAACTACTTGGGAGGAGGATGACTCACCACCTTGTAAGGACCTTGGGGACATAGAGTTCCTCTCTCTAGGTAGCCCTTACCATGATCCCTTTGACCCATTCCAATGGGAGTACAGATACCCATGTGGCCCAACCACCTTATCCACCACCCACCTTCCCCTACTCCAACCCACCGTGATGGATCAAACCCACCCCTTCCTAGACTCGGGTTACACCTTGGGAGCCATGACCTTGGGCCACATATCCCTAGGTAATAAGGTTGTGCCCCACCCCATGATGACCACCTTCTTAGATCCATTCGATCCTTTCCAATGGGAGTCCAAAGATTGTCCCACACCTATACACATGGAAGTCACCTTTGGGAAAAGCACGCATGTGTCTAGGTTTACCATACCCCTTGGCATGAACACTATGTCGGGTCCATTCATTCATATCACCCACTTGTCAAGTAGAAAGTATGAGTGGTCCATATTCGGATGTCATGGTCCACCTTCATTCATCATGGGTCTTAAGCATGTCAATGACATCTACGGATGTCCGGGTCCCCCTATATTTATCACCAATTTGCATGATAGGGCCACCTACGGGTGCCCCGGCCCACCTAGGCTAACCAACGTCTACACTGCAACATTACACGATAGGTCTACTTTTGGTTGCCCATGTCCACCCATCACCCCCGGAATGTCTGCATTCACAACATTGCATAAAGAGATCCGCAAGCACATTAGCAAGAAGAATATGACTTATAAAAGGCGAGCCGACTCTCATCGACGTCACCAAGAATTCCATGAGGGTGACTTTGTGATGGTAAGGACGGAGAGGCTCTCCCCGGGAGCCATCTCCAAATTGAGGCCACGTGGGGCTAGTCCCTTCCAGGTCCTGAGGCGCATTGGTGCAAATGCCTATGAGTTAGATCTCCCCGAGGAATATGGGGTTAGTCCCACATTCAGTGTCGCCGACCTAGTGCCATACAAGGGACCCACGGTGGTACCTAGTAAGGATATTGAGCCTATTCTCTCCGTTGAGAGAGCACCCACCAGTGAGGAGAGTCCACCAGCCAAGAGAGCCCAGCGTGAGCGCATTGAATGAATATTGGATGAACATGTCACTACCACCGGGAGCAAGGTATACGAGCGCTATCTCGGCAGGTGGATGGATCGGTCTCGTTCGAAAGACTTGAGAGCAGTACCACTTCTACACCCTCCAAGGAGGGAAGGACACTTACTCGACGGAGTCGAGTTCTCCGCACCCCGGGAGTATGATGGGGACATCACCTCCCATGCCCACGATCACAGCTCGTCTCCTCGCCCCGGTGGCATCCGGCATGGTCTAGTCATTTAATTTTGAGTCCTATGTAATTTTTATTTGAGTCATTTGATGTATTGTCCCTTTTATTTGAGTCATGTTCCTAGGTCTTGTGTTCATTTCCCTAAGTTTGAGTGTCATTAGGTTGTCTAGTTAGCTATTGGGCCCAATTCAGTGGGCTTTGCCCAAGGGCTCTCCCCTACCCCCTCGGTTATTTGTCATTGAGTCAATTGTCAGGGACTTTTGTAGAAATGTGGGTTTCCTATATATAGGACCCCATTCCCCCCCATTTCAACTTAATGAATTAATGAATGAAAAATTTGCCATTTTGAGAGTTTACACCTCTTATCTAGTGGAGAAATTCCATTTTTTGGGTGAGAAACCCTAGGGGAGAGATTCCCCACCCTTCCCTCTCTTAATCTCTCTTTTTCACTCCACTTTCTCTCTCCTCAACACCTAAATTCGAATTTTCTTCTCTCTCCTCCCTTCCCAACCACCTCCACTCCCCACCTACCCCATTTAAGCCTCTTCCCATTCCCCACAACCCTCATCAATACTCCATCCCTTCCCAAGACCCCCTCCACCAATCCTCTCCTCACCATCCAACCCCTAACTACCCCTCCCACTTTCCCAAGCACCCTTCCCACTTTCCTAAGCACCCTTCCCACTACCCCAAGCACCCATTCCCTTCCCCAACACAACCCCCCCCATTCCCAAGACAAACAAATTAACCCCACCCTAAACCCATTTTCAAATACCCTTTCCCTCTCACCCACCTTCCCAAATTCGCAGCCCCCACTACCACCATCTGTTGGACCCTCTTCCAGACCTTATTCTCCACCTCCCACACCTTAGAACACCCCCTCCAAGACCCCCTTACAACCAGGGGTCACTCCCACACTCATCTACCCCCTTCCCCTTCTTCTTTCTTGGTCATTGGAAGCTACTTCGAAGTTGCAGTTTGCTGTCCAGAGGTTGCAGATGAACCAGCAACTTGCAGCGGCCACCACAACTTCCTCCGGACGAGTTTGAAGACCCAAGAGCCATCGTCGGAAGCGTCTACCAGTCTCCTTCGCAACAGAAGTGGTTTATCTTCTTCCGATCTCCGAACCGTCCAGGAGGTCCATTCTCCCACAACTGCGCAGTTCTGCCTCGGCTGACGACCTGAGCCAGATTAGAAGCTCTGGCACGACGAACCCTGAAGGAATCAGTCCATGAGTTCTTCTTCAAAGTTCTTCATCGCCCAGTCTACTTCCAGAATCAAGAAACATAACTTCATTCGGCATTCGTGATCCAGAGTTCTCATTTTTCTCCCTCAGCTACGCAGATCTGCTACTCATAGTCTGCACCGACCAGTCGCCATTGTTCTGCATTCCCTGGTCTTCTCTGACATCGGTTGGCTTCCCCGATAGTTTTTCTGCGAAGAGGACTCGTCCACGATTCCAACGACTCTGACGGCGCTTGATTCGAGTCAGGAGCTGCCGGGGCATCCTCTGCAACCTGCTGTTGGAAACCAGGACCTAGCTCTGCAGAGATCCTGATCTGGAGAGAAAGCTTCACCACGACAATCCCCGGAGGAATCAGGCCACAAGCTCTTCTGAAAAGTTATTCCTCTCCCTGTCTACTTTCATAACCAAGAAGCAGAACTCTGTTCGGCATCCGGTAGCAGAAGTTACGAATTTTCTTCCTCAGGCGTGCGACTCTGCTTCCCACAGTCTGCACTAACCCCCACTCACTGTTCTAGGTCCGCTGATCTTCGCTGGCATCTTTCGGCTTCCCCGTCAGTTCTGTTGCAAAGAAGACTCGTCCACGGTTCCAGCGGCTCTGGCGGCACCTGATTCGGAGTTTGGGAGCTGCCGAGGCAACCTCTTCTTCCTGCTGTTAGTAACCAGTTGCTGTCAGTCCGAGAATCAGCGTCCTTGTTCGAGCTCCTGCCCAGGCCAGCAGCGACCCCAGAAGAATTCGGAAAAATTCAGAGGCACTCCAGTTCTAGTAACAAAGATTTTCCCACTGGTCTCGCCCTCGGAAAAATTCCTGATCACGTTCTGCAGCCACAGTACTGACTGTCTGTCAACAATTGCCGAGAGAAGGCAGATTCAGCATATTCACTTCATCATCATTTTAGCCCTAGTTTTCCCCAACCCGCTTGGCCGGCTGAAAGCCCCTCCCTGCGTGGAGGTAGTTTTGATTGTAACTATCATCTTCCCTTCCACACGATCCCCCCCTTGCATGGGGTGTAGTGTTGTAATAGCTTAAACAGGTCAAGCTACCCCGGCGCGGCGTGTGGGGAACCCACGCTTCCCCGCTCGCCCTCGTCTCCGAGAGGGACCGGTTTCTTCAAACCGGTCGAGTAAGTGCTCCAAACTTTGCTCTAATTTGTGCTTATTCTTTCAATATTAGTTCATAAACTCCGCTGGCCGTGAATGAGAGCCCGATCCTTAAGCTCTTGTGCTATAAGTGATCACCGTGGGAAAAGAGAGAAACCGGTGCCTTTGGCACTTGGTCGGCCCCATTGTCTTGGGCTTCCACATCCATTGGGAATCAAGTCTTGGCCTTGCTGGCCCTCTACCAGCAAGGGCCCAACCCCTCAACCTCACCTTGGCATTGCCAAGTTACCCCGGGCTTGGGTGAGCGACGAGAGAGCGGCGGCCCAAATTGGCCCATTTAGATTGCGAATGTGCTTGCTTGCTTAAGTCCAAGGTCGTGTCACATCAGATAGTGCAGGAACTTCTGTCCGGGGTAGTCCGATTTGAAGGTGGCACCGGTGCGGGTTGTAGATCGCCAGGGCACTATTTCCTACTAGCTGGAGGTCGAGGCCTGGTCGCTGCGGTATTCTAAGCGAAGTGCTTTGAAGGATTCTTGGTCGCACTATGAATTTGTATAATGGTAAGGTGTTGAATAAGAGGCGCCATTCATCCCGTGTTTTCTTATCCGCCGTCCGGCATTCCACCTGCAAAGGAAATACAAATGCACCTCCAATAAAGAACAAAGGGTGGCTCCCGAAGATTCGGCTAGCTAAAGTTTTGTCTTCCTTGGGTTGAAATTTGATTCTCACGCCCATCCAACATTCGAGGAGTATCATGGAACCGAATAAAGGTCCACCTAAGCAAGCAGAGCTTAGTCCTTCGTAGAGATATGAAAGGATCGCTTGAGATATGGACAAACCCCGCCACGACCCGCTAATAATGCTAAGATTTTGGGTATCTAAGAGGTGGTCGGTAGTTGGGAAAAGGAAGACTCCGCATAAGCAAACCGACACCACCTTGGCTATTGCTTCATATCTCTCCCACTTTTTTTTACACTGAGAGATTATCCACTGTGCCATAGGTATCAAGTGAACATGGTGTGGGCTGATCATGGTCCTCACGTCCTTTGGATTGTGTATGAAATCGCTCAAGATCAAGGACGGGTCAATTGGTTCAACCGTATAGCACACTAGATTTTCATCCCCCGCCTTAGTCTTAGGAAGGGCTAGGTAGGTCTCTACCTCCTCTAATAGGACTGTAGCTTCAAAGGAAGGGAAGATGAAAGTATGTGTTTGGGGATGCCACAATTCTATGAGGGCTAAAATGCTTGGCCAATCTAAAGTCAATTTCTGAAAGTTCTTGCCCAAAACCAATAAAGGTTGGAGGTGCCATGCCCTAAGGATTGCTAAAACTTCTAAAGGGAGTTCTTTGATCATGGGAGCCACCCACTTCAAGTTGGAATAACATCTTGGACCAGGAAGAGGCTGGAAAGAAGGAGGAAGAAGAAGAGAAGATCATGAGGAGTTGAAGTGCAGAAATTGGTGAACTTAATTAAGGATATAGAACTCACCACTCTTTGAGCACTTGAGCTCAGATGCTTGGGGATTGATGTCAGCCTTTGCAACTCTCCATGCTCTTTCCTAGCGGCTTTAGGACCGGTGTAGACCTTCTCCTCCATGACCATCACTTCGAAGCTTCTCTTCATGGTGTTCCCTGCTCTTTAGAGGGGTTCTTCAGCCCTTGTAGCAATGAATTCAGAAATCTACAATTTTTGGCAAAGCTCCCAAGTTTTAAAGGCTTGCTTTTGGTTCTAGGATGATAAGATTTGGGTTAGAAGGTCTTATCCTAAGCCTAGAAGAGTTCTAGTGTGGATTTAGGGTTTCTTATCTCGAGATTGGGCTCTCACGGTGTAATCCGTCTCAGAGTACACCTTGTTCTCTGACGGTCTATCGTAGGATCGTTATTTGTCTCTGACGCTCCAAGCCTGGGCCGTCACATTACATGTGGGTTTCTTTCAGCCCAATCAAGCTCTATCATGTCTGACGGTCTGAGCTATGACCGTTACCTTCTGTGACGCACTATCATTAAGACGTCACATTTCCTACCGTTCAGTCTTGGCTTCTTCTTGTTCAATCATTCCTCACGGTCTGATCACAGCCGTTACTTGGCTCTGACGCTCCACATCTGGACCGTCACATTTTCTGCAACCCACTTTCAATCTAGCATTGTTCTATCGTCCCTAACGGTCCGGCGCTAGTCGTTACTTCATTCTGACGCTCCCCAGTGGACCGTCAAATTTCCTGCTGATCAGGTTGCAGTCTGGTCTCTGTCATCCCTGACGGCCCCACATTAGTGCGTTAAATAACTCTGACGCGTCTTCTCTAGACCGTCACTTTTTCTGCTGCTGGTTCTGTGCCATTCTCTTCTGCCTGAGGTTAGACCAGCCGGTCTTACACATTTGCCAGTCCGTTCACACATTCCATTCATACATACACTCATGTATTCTATTCATACACACATTGTTACACTCATCCATGCCATACATTCATTCACATTTATTCCCTCCATCTTCACATCCATTCACATCCACATTCATCCATTCATCCACATAACAAAACGAAACATAAAAAAGAATCTGCATTCATTTCCATTTACATAAGTCATGTACAAGTAAGAAAAATTAAATACAAAGCTCATTTGGCCGGCTTGTCCGCCGGGCTGCCGTCATCATCTCCACCCTCGGGTCTCCTCGCTGGTGGTGCTATAGAGGCACTCTCCTCCTGCTGTCCCCTCTCTGCCCTCTCATTCCTCCGCTGGCAGGAGGAATTGACGAGGTAGTCAGCTGTTGAGTCGGTACGGGCAACGCTCCTCGGTACTCCACTCTGAGAGGCGCTCCGATCTGGTCCTCGGCCCATCATCCGTATAGTCCTCTCTAGGGTCCGTACCTCGACCTTCATGTCATGTGCCTGGAGCCGCGCTGCTCGTGCCTCGGACCGGTATCTCTCTAGGTCTGCCGTCTGTGTGACCGTCCACTTAAGCTCTCCTCTCAGTCGGGCCACCTCCGTCCGTAGCAGTTCTGTCTCTGCTCGAGCCCGCTCAGTCTCAGCCCGGTTCCTCTCTGCCTCTGTCCGAGCCTGCCTCACCTCAGCCACCGCCGCGGCCAGCTCTCTCGCCTGTAGTTTTCATCATGATTAGTCAGAAAAGTGTTTAAATTTTGCATAAGCATTTTAAGTCAAAGCATTTAGCATCTTACCCGCTCTGCAAGGGTGTCCTCCGCCTCCTCGGCCCGAGCAACCGCTCGGGTGAACTTGGCGTCTCGTTCGGCTCTGCCTCCCGCGGGCTGCGACGGCGACGGGACATCAGGTCCTGCTCTTCGAGCTCCCTCAGCCCGTTGCATTTAGAATTAGAGTTAGTCGGTCGCATTTGCAGCATTTGCATCATAAGCACAAATCATTTAAGTCTCAGGTTTTGGGAATCTTACCAGGAGCTCCAGGGCGGTCCGGTACTCGTCCCGCTGCTGGATGGTGATGTGGAGTAGCCCCTCGAGCTCGGCTATCCGTCCCTCAGGGTCTAACTACATTTAGAAAGCATATGAGTTAGTGCATATAGGAAATTTTCATATAAAAGCATTCAGAAGTTTAAGTTTAGAAGTTCATACCGGTCGTCGGGTACCTCGGTACACCTGGTCCCCGTACCACCAGGCGAAGGCTTTCAAATATGCCTCATCACTTTCGGCCCGCTTCTTCACTGCCTGACCTCTCCTGTTCCAATCATGGACATATTTCACCTTCGGGCGCACCAATCCACATCGCCACTGATGCCCTTTGATGACTTGCCCGGGCGCTCGTCACTTCGGAGCGGGAAGGTCACCTCAGGCTGGTGTAGTCCCCTGGTCCATAGGATCAAGTGGTAGTGCAGTGGCTTGATGACATTGATGCAGTGCAACCACACGTCCCGCCCGCGGTATGAAAGGGATGTCTGGACCCATGACTGTCCCTCGGTACCCTGGTCCTGGTACGGGGTCCATCTCACCTGAAAATCATGTTAGTCCATTTGTTAGCATATAGGAACATTCATAAACATTCAGAAGCATTTAGAAGCATTCAAAGCATTTAGAGTTCTGGGCTTACCGCCGTATGCGGGAAGGAATCCAGCTCATCCTGGATCGCTTGGGTCAATCTGGTAATCGACCCTGAGTCCCTCGCAACTATCCATCGTCTGGCGATCGGGATCCGCTCGGGGTGGAGTAATGTGCCTCTCCCTATCCTTGGGAGGTATATGAAGCTCCAGATATGCATTTAGAAGTCAATATTAGTCGATTGCATTGCATAATCATAATAGGAAGCATTTAAGTCAGGTTTACCTGTAGGAAAGGCGAGAAGCCGCCTAGCATCGTTTGCCGGTCCGTCGTGCTGAGCGACTCGAACAGGAAGGCCAGGATCGCTGCTCCCCATGCATATCTCCCTACTCTACCTAAGTCCTCGAGCAGTGGTAGCAGTCGGCAGCTGATCACATCCGCTCGAGTCGCGAACAGCAGCTTCCTGAATAGTAGCATCAGGAACCGCCTCAACACGCGATCTCCCTCCGGTCCCGCCTCTGCGGCCACATGTGGGTGCACCTGCTCTATCACTCGGTCTATATGCTCCTCGGGTAGCTCTCCCACTGCAATGGCAGCTCCTCTCAGTCCCAAACTCGCCTGCAGTCTCGATCTCGAAAGCTGGGAGGAAGTATGGCCCGATATGATCAAATCCAAGCCCAGCAGCTCCTGGGCGAACTCCCTGTAGTTCCCGTAAGTCCACCCGGTCGCTGCCGCTCCGTGGGCCCTCAATCCTGTGATCCGCGGTATGTCTTCCAGCGTGGGGATCATATGGCCCCATGGGAAGATGAATGCTCTGCTGATCGAATCCCACCGCTCGTGCAATGCATATAGCAGCGGAGTGTCCATCATGATCACCTCGATGCTCAGCACCTCGGTGAATCCCATCGCTGCTAGTCGCTCTCTCTGGTAGTCAGGTAGTGCCTGGTAGACTGCCCGGATCTGAAGCCATGATATTCTTGTTTGTCTTTTTCCCTGCATTCATTTAGAGCATAAGTTAGTCAATTGCATCATAGAAACCTCGCATAACATTCATATAACAAAAAAATTGAATAACTAAAAACCTAAAAAAAAAATAGTTCTGATCTCTGGTGATTGTGACGGCCCTGGGGTGGCGCGTCACACGGCTCTAACGCACCAGGGGTGGTGGGTTAGGCTCATGACGGTCGCTGGAACGACCGTCACGCTCTCTGCTAAAGGGTGTTCTCCCCTTTTGTTTCCCTTGGCTTCTCACTTTGGCCGAATGGCCTACATGTGTTCCTAATGGGTTCATAGACCCATTTTCTACCACCCATTCATGCATGCATACACTTAAAAACTCATAAAAATTAAGAATTGAAAATTAGGGCGAGTGGCCTACCTCTCGGTCTTGGCCCCTCTTCCTCTTTTTCTCTTGTGCTTTGGGTTCTCCTTCATCGAGGGGAGCTTCCCCTTGATCCTCCTCAGCCGTTGGAGCCTCTTCTTCCGCCATTGGCTCCCTCGCCGTCATTTCTTCTTCCACGGGCGGTGGGATCACCTCTCATTCTATCCGACGGTGGAGGCAGAGGATGGCCTTCCTCTTCATCCCCTTTTCCCTTCTCTTCGGTGGCTGTGGGGCCTCGTCGCCGGCCATCCTCATCGGTGGCCGCCGGTGGTCGTCTCGGTGGTCTGGGGTTTCTTTTGGGGGTGTTTAGGGCTTGAATGAATGTGTGAATGAGTCTTGTGACCGTTCGGTTTTTTTTTTTTGAGCGCTCAGGAAATGTGACGGTCTATCGCCAGACCGTTACAGACTCTAACGCGTCTATCCTAGACCGTTAGGTCCGTTTGAATTGTGCATTGAAGAATGTGAACCGCCAAAGCTCTGACGGCTTAGTGTTGCATCGTCAAAGTGGTGTGACGCACCATCTGGAGACCGTCACAATTTGTAGATTTCTTGATGGAGAAAATGGTCTATTTGATGCTTGAATGATGGCATTTTCTTCCCTAGTGTATATTATTAATGCTTTTCATGCGTACGAATGGTTATGCCTTGTTTCATGCTCATATTAAATGTCATTGGCTAACCTTTGTTCATGGATGAAGTTATGAACATCATCATTCGCCAGTTTGCCGGGCAGGTAAGTCAGGTATTGTATCCCAATTCCTTTACCCTTTAATGCATTACTATATGTTATCTATGATATATTATCTCGAGAACCGACTGGTCATTCATGTGTTCTGGGATCTGATGTTCCCCTTAAACAAAAATGATGATGATCTAAGTGCACATGTTTAATCATTGGATAGGCCGTTAGGTTGGAAAAGTTTGGGGACGATAGTTCTGTCTTGCACACCGTGGTTGCAGATGGTGTCCTGACCCTGATTTCTCCGGTCTAGCAATATTATTCTCGAGTATCTTGTTATTTTATCTTTCTTTGCATTCATTTTAATGATTTCTTTATTTTATCCCAGCATGCATCATGCGCATTCTTTGAGCATTCATGACCATTCATCTGTCAAGATGTCTCACTGATGGTGAATAGATGTGTTCTTGATCTCGAATAAGGAGAGTCATTCAACTCTGAATTAGAAGGTTTCCTTCAATATGCTCGCTTGATTTGGTTAGCTGAAGATTCCTTCCTGGAGTTTAGTTAATCATCTTTCTCTTTCCGTTGCCTCCGGCGGCCAACCGTGTTTTCCTTTCCTTAGTTGGTAGTTCCTCCATACTTGCGTCATTTGGTTGGCTATTTCCTCGTGATTAGTTCGAGGTTTTCTGGAAAATTCCTATCGCTCGTTGGTTGAGAACGGGTGCCGTTTGCCTTAACGCCCGCTTTTTAGTCCACTCCGCTTCACTTCCGCTTCATCTCCATGCTCCATTTCGCTTTCGCTTCACTTCCGCTCGCTCCCCTGTAAAAAGGACGTTAAGGAGGGGCATCTGTTGACACCCGTTTTGTGACCAATAAGTTGGGTCATCTCCTTATTCATCCTATATGATGCTCCGAGTTGTTCATCTTTGTTGAACCTTCTTGATCAGCTGGAGGTTTATTTCATGGGTCATGTCTCCTTGGTTGGGTATGATTCTTTGTGGCTTGTCATTGGATGAAGCTTAGCAAGCGTTTATCTCATCTTGGATCCTTATTGTCTCTAACGGTCTATACAAGAGGCGTTACATCACTCTGACGCATCTGCCTTGGTCCGTTACATCATGAAGAGTCCTTAAGCTTAAGGCCTTCTTTCCAATGCTTATCCTTTTGGTTATCCGTTGACTCTAACGGTCTATACAAGAGCCGTTATATTCCTCTAACGCGTCTTCCCTCGACCGTTACATCCTTCAAGAGTCCAACATTTGAAAGCTTCTTTCGTTGATCTTATCTTCTTAAGGGATAAGGTTGTGTGACGGTCTTCCTTTGGAGCGTTACGTCCCTGTGACAGTCGGTCGTGTAGTCGTTACATCAAATAGAGAGTCCTAGCCAAGTCTGCTCCTTCTCTGCTACTCCATGGTCAAATTGAGAGTTTGATCTTGTGATTTCTCTTCCAAATCGGATCCTCAGAACCTTCTGTTTGTTTCTATGGACTCTTGGGAGTATTATCTTCAAGAGTTTGCTAAGAATCATCCTCCTTTTTAGCTGGATTATTGTCACGCCCCAACGCGGAATATCGGGACGTACAGTTAGAAACTAGCTAGAGATAATATTAATATGATAAACTAAACAATCATACAGGTGCTATGGAAAGAAGTACTTCTATTGATCAAGAAAGACTCCAAGTTTTATTACAATAACCATCAATGCTTAAACACGATCAACCATAACTTCCAAACTGATTCTAATACAATAACTGACTCCAAAAGGTAAATAAAGTGCTAACACAACACTAAGGAGTAACTAATGTAAACAACTATGCCAACTCGGCATCTACTAACAGGTACACTCACGGGTATCACTCCTGTCCCTCCCCTTCAGTATGCGCATCGTCACCTGAATAGCCTGGAAAGGGGGAAAACACCTATATGAGCTAACACTCAGTAGATAATAACAGGTAAGTTTACATGATTAACCAATTAGTTACATTTTCATATGCAATGACAAGAAAAGAAATAACTGACGAAACGATAAAACAGCGTAATATAAGATCTTGCAAGGTCAAGAAATATATGATGACAAGAATTTAACAAGAATATCAAGTACAAGAATGTTCAATAGGAAATTGAAATATAGAATTGGCCAACAAGCAAGTGTTTGAAACATCAAGTCAAGCACGATAATGTAACAAGTATAACAAGAGATTTTCTGTCGTAGACGTCACGTTGATCATGCACTCGGTGCAATGTCTCACCATGTCATTACAAACTCCCATGGGCACAAATACTTTTCAGGCGCTCTCCCCAGGACCAGACCGGGCCCTTATGATGCGTTGGCATTGATTTGTTGGATCCAAGATCCCAAGTTTTGTCTAGACATTTAATCAAGTTTACTGGCCAACTAATCAGAGGAATTTCTGTCGAAAGTACGAGATTTAAGGACTAACATGTCCTAGGATTCATTAACTTAAAAACTCGGTATACGGTCACTTCTGGGCCGTCTGACAGGACATACGGCTACTACCGACCGCATTACAAGAGCTGGACCAAACTCAGTCCACGAGGTCAAGAATGAACGGTTGACAGTGTGCCGTTCAGGTAAGTAAGCAATACGTGACCTTAAGACACAATTACGATACTTATACGGACTACACTAGACCGTTCATGGAGACAAGCAGTCAACTATGGGCTGCTCATGTGCTGATTAGCCCAAGTTGATCCGTGACTTATAACCCAGCGATTTGGTCACAATTTCCGGGTCGTAGCCGTGTCATACGGGTCTCAAAGGGCGGATTCTAACTCACCGGATAGGGTGTCCGGGTAGAATCGTACTAAGGGACAGCAATTTAGGCTTAATGGCCGTAATGCCATATATATTGTTAGTGTGCTATTAGTCTATTCTACCGGGGTATAAGGGCTTTTAATTGATTTCCTAACAGCCATTTCAAAATACCTTGATTCGTGAATTATTATAATCTCAATTTCAAGAGATAAGTTAATTACAAGATGGTAACTCAAGATACTAGAACAAGCCAATAATGACAATAGACAATAATACAAGACAGCAATTTACTTTAAAAATTACCATTCTATTATATGGGTTTCTAATTAACCATTTGTGTGCGTTGAAGTGGAGATAGTAATCGGAATGGTTTTTACACTTTGATTGAGTGCAGGGATCATTGTTCTTCAATTTTGGATTGAGGAACACCGGGCTTAATTTGAGATCATAGGGTTGCATGTATGGGTCATTGGTTCCTCAAAATATGGTTTTTAATCAGATTAGGTTTGAATGGGTCGATCCCCTCACGGTCCGGATCGATCCTTGGGCCAAAAACAAGCCTATCGGGTCTGTCAGCATATGGGTCGACCCATTGGGTCTACCCTTGGAAAACCAGGGGTCTGCCTGCGTGTGGGTCGACACATGGGGTCGACCCCTACACAGATAGACTGTTGTCTGCTGTTTGGGTTGACCCCTGGAAAACCAGCGGTCTGCCAGCGTGTGGGTCGACCCTCGCACGGACAGACTCCTGTCTGTGTATGGGTCGACCCCTGCATTCGCAGATGCGAACGTGACTTCCGGAAACCCATGAATCTCACGCAATTGGTGTCTAATTAGACTGAGATCTTAACCCCATGCCCCTAGGTTCTTGATGGACATATTAGGGTCATACTACAAGGGTTTGGAACACTAAATTCATCGGAAAACCAATGGAAATCACAACCTATCTAGGAAGAACACTTAAAAAACCTAGTCTTAGCATGCTTCTAATCAAACACGAAATACTCTAAGCATGGTCTATAAAAATTGGGACTTTCTACGCTAAATGATAGATAACATGCTGATGATTACAACCATGTACATTAATTAGAGTTGGGTCTATTATTATCTACCTGAATCGAAGAGAGATTTAGAAGTTAGAATGAAGAACGCCTATTTGACAACCCTTCACTATTTCCACGAGATCTCTCTCCACACCTAATAGAATTTGGGGCTTTTACTACCAATGGAAAGCTAACTAAGAGAGGAACAAAATGGTATATTTACTTACATGTTTTGGCCAAGATTACCTACCTCAATTGAAGGAAGGAAGAGGGCATAAAAAAAAACCTGTGAACTCGGACACTCCTCCAACAAACACGAGAGATCTCACTAGATCGGAATCCTCTGCGACCACCACCACTCCCAAATGAAAATAGACACATAGGGCTTTCTTTTAATAGGTCATACTCATTCTGGATCCTTCGAGTAAGGGAGAAATCGACCCATCAAGTGGCGTGTTCAAAACGCCGCCGAAATTGTTGACCTAGCCCATGCGCGACCAAATGCTCCCCATACGATAAAAATTTCGTGGCATTGTTAGAGGGGAAATGATCCTCTCTTTAATACCTTTCATTTGCCCCTGAAATCACCTGATTTGGTTAAGAAATGAGCTCGAATTGAGGATTTTAATGTGGGGTTAACATTGAGCACGAATTTGGTTAGGTAGGTGTGAAAATTTGACTAATCCCACTAATTCGGCCTAGTTAATGATTTTATTAGGGTTGGCCACAGAATAAAAAATTGTTAAACGTAATTGATTCTACAAGAATATGATTTTTATGGATTTTTATAAAATAGTCGAAATGTGACTTATTCTATGAATTAATTCCCATTAATTCAAATAAATTCAAATAATTTCTAATTAAATTTCTAAAAGAATTTGGGGTATTACACCCTCCCCCACTAAAAGAATTTGGTCCTCCAAATTCACTGCACTTTAATACAGAGATAGGGAAAGACTAGCTCACCTAGAATAAGTCAGGATACCGCTTCCGCATAGTATCTTCAGACTCCCAAGTACCTTCCTCAGCTCCACGCCGACACCACTGAATTTTGACCATAGGTATGGAACGATTCCGGAGTTGCTGTTGTTTCCGGTCTAGAATCTTGATAGGTCTTTCTTCATAGGTCAAATCTTCCTTCAATTCGAAATCCACATGCTGAATGATATGAGTGGGGTCGTACACATATTTCCGTAACATAGACACGTGGAAAATATTGTGTACGCCTGACAATTGAGGCGGTAATGCTAATATGTAAGCAACCTCTCCCACTCTATCCAGAATCTCAAACGGACCAATATATCTCGGACTCAGCTTGCCATGAATGTCAAATCTTCGAATCCCTCTTGTAGGAGAGACTTTCAGAAATACATGCTCGCCAACTTGAAATTCCAATGCCCTTCTTCTATTGTCAGCATAACTCTTCTGTCTTGATTGAGCCACTTGTAACCGGTCTCGGATAATACGGATGTTCTGTGATGATTCTGAAATAAGATCCGGTCCAAGTCATTGCTTTTCACCTACCTCGTCCCAATACAATGGGGAACGACAACTTCTTCCATACAATGCTTCAAAAGGGGCCATTTGAATGCTGGATTGATAACTGTTGTTGTAGGCGAATTCAATCAAAGCCAAATGGTCACTCCAGCTGCCTCCAAAATCGATCATGCAGGCTCTAAGCATATCTTCCACTATCTGGTTGGTTCTTTCAGTCTGTCCATCTATCTGTGGATGAAAGGCAGTACTAAAATTCAGACGAGTACCCAAAGACGCTTGTAGTCCCTCCAGAAATGTGAAGTAAACCTGGGATCTCTATCAGACACAATGCTGACAGGTATACCATGGAGCCTTACCACTTCCTTCAAATACAAAGCAGCCAATACATCAACTGT
The DNA here is from genome assembly GCA_022559845.1 of Amorphophallus konjac. Lineage (NCBI taxonomy): Eukaryota > Viridiplantae > Streptophyta > Magnoliopsida > Alismatales > Araceae > Amorphophallus > Amorphophallus konjac. The sequence goes on from CM040127.1 coordinate 126,654,916, forward strand.
CCATTTGGACTTAACGGGTAAGAAATGAGCTGACTTTTTCAATCGATCGACAATCACCCACATTGCATCCAATCCACCACGAGTCCTAGGTAGACCCATAATGAAGTCCATGTCAATGCTTTCCCACTTCCAATGGGGTATGTCGAGTGGTTTCAGCTTTCCTGCCGGTCTGAAATGTCCAGCCTTGACTTGCTGACAAACCAAGCATCTACTCACGAAGTCTGCAACTTCCCTTTTCATATTCGGCCACCAAAAGGATCTCCTCAAATCCTTGAACATTTTAGTGCCTCCAGGATGAATGGTGTATTTGGATCTATGTGCTTCCTCAAGAATCTTGTTCTTTAACTCAGCTTCATCAGGTACACAAGTTCTATCCTGAAATAACAATCTTCCATCGTCAGCCATCGTGAAGTCAGGTCTGCTGCTCAAGCTTCCCTTGATCTCTACTAGCTCGGGATCATTATCTTGCAAAGACATGATTTCCATCAACAATTCGGGCTTAAGTCGTATCTGTGCAATCATAACTCGATCATTGTCAATATTCAGATCCAGGCTAGCTAGTTGTTCCAGTAGCCTCCACTCTTGTAACATGAGACTTGACAATCTAGCTACAGGCTTCCGGCTTAATGCATCTGCCACAACATTGCCTTTTCCAGGATGATACTCAATCGAGAAGTTGAAGTCCTTCAAGTACTCCAACCATCTTCTTTGCCTCATATTGAGTTCCTTATGAGAAAATAAATATTTCAGACTCTTATGATCTGAAAACACTGTGAATGTTTCTTAATACAAGTAATGCCTCCATATCTTCAAAGCAAACACGACTGCTGCAAGTTCCAAATCATGAACAGGATAATTCTCTTCATGCTTCCTCAACTGCCTAGAAGAATAGGCAATCACCTTCCCATGCTGTATGAGTACATAGCCTAAACCAATACCTGAAGCATCAGTGTATACGACAAAACCTCCTTCACCAGAAGGTAAAGTCAATACAGGTGCAGTAGTTAAACATTCCTTCAAAGTCTGAAAGCTTCGCTGGCAATCTTCTGACCAATCAAATTTGCTCTCCTTGCGGGTTAATCTTCTCATAGGTACCGCAATCTTAGAGAAATCTTGGATAAATCTCCGGTAGTAGCCTGCCAGGCCTAGGAAACTTCTAACTTCAGTCACACTGGTAGGCTGATCCCAATTCTTCACTGCCTCTACCTTAGAAGGATCAACAGAAATTCTTTCCTTTGTGATGATATATCCGAAAAAGGACACCTCTTGCAGCCAAACTCACACTTACTGAACTTGGCATATAGCTGATGATCTCTCAATAGTTGTAATGCCATCCTCAGATGTTCAGCATGCTCCTCTTCATTCTTGGAATAAATCAGGATGTCATCAATGAATACCACGACCCATTGATCAAGATAGGGCCGAAATACATTGTTCATCAACTGCATGAAAGCTGCTAGTGCATTCGTTAGACCAAAAGGCATAACGACAAATTCAAAATGACCATACCTGCTGTGGGAAGCTGTTTTATAGGTATCCTCTTCCTTGATCCGCAACTGATGATATCCAGATCGAAGATCGATCTTAGAAAAATACTGAGCTCCCGCTATCTGGTCAAATAATTCGTCAATCCTTGGTAATGGATATTTGTTCTTGACAGTCTGCTGGTTCAATTGCCGATAATCGATGCACAACCTCATCGAACCATCTTTCTTCCGGACGAATAATATAGGGGCTCCCCAAGGGGAAGAACTTGGACGAATGAAACCCTTCTCGAGGAATTCCATCAACTATTGCTTTAATTCTCTCAGTTCCGCAGGAGACATACTATAAGGAGCCTTAGAAATAGGAGATGTGCCAGGAATGAGATCAATAGAGAAGACAACTTCCCGCTCAGGCGGAAGTCCTGGTAGTTCCTTTGGAAAGACATCAGGAAAATCTCGGACAACAGAAATGTCCTTAATCTCAATCTGATGCTCAGGGGTTGCACAGACAAAGGCTATAAAAGCCTCGCATCCTCGTCTCATCAGTTTATCAGCTCGAAGAGCCGAGATAAGTGATACGGAGTTATGGTGCTTAACTCCCTCAAAAGAAAGTCTCGGGTGCCTAATAAAAGACACAGAGCTAGAACTGCAGTGAACACCTACCTCATATCTAGCTAACCAATCTGCTCCTAGGATTACATCATAATCCTTCATGTCCATGCAAACTAAATCAGCTGGTAAATTCTGTTCGTCAATCTTAACCTTGCTAGAAGGATAGAAATGTTGTATTGCCGATCTAGAACCAATAGGTGTTGATATTTCTAATGGAGAATTCATCAAAACAGGTTCCACAGCTAAAGACTTAGCGAATCTCTGAGAAATAAAAGAATGTGTGGCACCCGTATCAAAAAGAACAAATGCTGGCTTGTCGAGTATAATAAGAGTACCTTCGACGAGTCTACCATCCTCGGCGGTTCCTGCTTCATCTGCGTGCAAAGCTTGGAGCTTGCCTTGCGGCTTTTGATGCCTTATGGTTTTGCCGGGGTAGCTTGCTCCGATAAAAGAGGACAATTAAGGATACGGTGCTCCTTACTTCCACATCACAAACAGGAGCCCAGCTTGCGCCAGCACTCCTCCATCTTGTGACCAGGACGATCACAAAACTTGCACACGCCCTTGAAGGGAACAATAGGGCCAGGCTTCTTGTCTTCGTGCTTCGGTATCTTCCCCTTCCATGATCCAGAACCACTCCACGAACCAGGCCCACTAATAGGCCTCTTCTTGCCATACCTGGGTTTGATATTCCCAGAACCCTTAGGTTGTTCCTTCTTTGTGCCTTTTCCACGGATTCTCTCCATCATTTCTAAAGTATCTTCCAGGACTTGAGCTTTCCTCACCATCTCGGAATAAGTCAAAATTTCCATCGGTGCCAGTTGATTGATATAATGCAGCCTCAGTCCATTAAGAAAGCACTTAGCCTTCATTTTCTCGGTGGATATTAAGTGAGTAGCATAATGAGAAAGCCGAGAAAATTGAGCTTCATATTCTGCCACAGATAGACTTCGCTGCTTTAAAGTGGCGAACTCCGCTGCCTTCTTCTCTTGCACTCTATCAGAAAAATATTTGCCATTGAAGAACTCCTCGAACTCCTCCCATGTGACTTGCTGATCACCGAGAGTCGCCTTTACCGATTCCCACCATGTCCTTGCATCACGTTCCAATTGAAAGGTCGAGAGAAGGACATGTTCTTGATTGCTACATTGTATTACTTCAAATATCCTTCCCATCTCATCCAGCCAATGCTCGGCTTCATCAGGGTCAGTCGAGCCCGTAAATCTCAGTGGATTTATCCCTCGAAAGTTCCGATATAAATCGCGAGTGCCATGGTTTGTAGCTCCTGCTTGAGCCACTTGTTGCAAAGCCTGAGTAAGGCCTTGAACCGTGCACTGCAAGTTCCTCCATTCCGCACGTTCAGCTGCCATTGCCAAAGCCTACACGTGGAATAGATCATTTAGGTTCATTAAAAATAGATAATATCGCAATTAAGGTATGGACTTAACCCAAGTTTCTACCCAATCTCACCAAACCATGTCCTTAGACTTATACCAAGGTTATGGGTCCTATGATAACACTTAGAACCCAAGAACTTAGAACACCTAGGAATATTAAACCTAGGCTCTGATACCAACTAAACTGTCACGCCCCAACGCGGAATATCGGGACGTACAGTTAGAAACTAGCTAGAGATAATATTAATATGCTAAACTAAACAATCGTATAGGTGCTATGGAAAGAAGTACTTCTATTGATCAAGAAAGGCTCCAAGTTTTATTACAATAACCATCAATGCTTAAACACGATCAACCATAACTTCCAAACTGATTCTAATACAATAACTGACTCCAAAAGGTAAATAAAGTGCTAACACAACACTAAGGAGTAACTAATGTAAACAACTATGCCAACTCGGCATCTACTAACAGGTACACTCAAGGGTATCACTCCTGTCCCTCCCCTTCAGTATGCGCATCGTCACCTGAATAGCCTGGAAAGCGGGAAAACAACTATATGAGCTAACACTCAGTAGATAATAACAGGCAAGTTTACATGATTAACCAATTAGTTACATTTTCATATGCAATGACAAGAAAAGAAATAACTGACGAGATGATAAAACAGTGTAATATAAGATCTTGCAAGGTCAAGAAATATATGATGACAAGAATTTAACAAGAATCTCAAGGACAAGAATGTTCAATAGGAAATTGAAATATAGAATTGGCCAACAAGCAAGTGTTTGAAACATCAAGTCAAGCACGATAATGTAACAAGTATAACAAGAGATTTTCTGTCGTAGACGTCACGTTGATCATGCACTCGGTGCAATGCCTCACCATGTCATTACAAACTCTCATGGGCACAAGTACTTTTCGGGCGCTCTCCCCAGGACCAAACCGAGCCCTTATGATGTGTTGACATTGATTTGTTGGATCCAAGATCCCAAGTTTTGTCTAGACATTTAATCAAGTTTAATGGCCAATTAATCAGAGGAATTTCTATCAAAAGTACGAGATTTAAGGACTAACATGTCCTAGGATTCATTAACTTAAAAACTCGATATACGGTCACTTCTGGGCCGTTTGACAGGACATACGGCTACTACCGGCCTCATTACAAGAGCTGGACCAAACTCAGTCCACGAGGTCAAGAATGAACGGTTGACAGTGTGCCGTTCAGGTAAGTAAGCAATACGTGACCTTAAGACACAATTACGATACTTATACGGACTACACTAGACCGTTCATGGAGACAAGCAGTCAACTATGGGCTGCTCATGTGCTGATTAGCCCAAGTTGATCCGTGACTTATAACCTAGTGATTTGGTCACAATTTCCAGGTCGTAGCCGGGTCATACGGGTCTCAAAAGGGCGGATTCTAACTCGCCGGATAGGGTGTCCGGGTAGAATCGTACTAAGGGACAACAATTTAGGCTTAATGGCCGTAATGCCATATAGATTGTTAGTGTGCTATTAGTCTATTCTACCGGGGTAGAAGGGCTTTTAATTGATTTCCTAACAGCCATTTCAAAATACCTTGATTCCTGAATTATTATAATCTCAATTTCAAGAGATACGTTAATTACAAGATGGTAACTCAAGATACTAGAACAAGCCATTAATGACAATAGACAGTAATACAAGACAGTAATTTACTTTCAAAATTACCATTTCATTATATGGGTTTCTAATTAACCATTTGTGTGCGTTGAAGTGGAGATAGTAATCGGAATGGTTTTTACACTTTGATTGAGTGCAGGGATCATTGTTCTTCAATTTTGGATTAAGGAACACCGTGCTTAATTTGAGATCATAGGGTTGCATGTATGGGTCATTGGTTCCTCAAAATATGGTTTTTAATCGGATTGGGTTTGAATGGGTCAATCCCCTCACGGTCTGGATCGCTCCTCGGGCCAAAAACAAGCCTACCGTGTCTGTCAGCATATGGGTCAACCCATTGGGTCGACCCCTGGAAAACCAGGGGTCTGCCTGTGTGTGGGTCGACCCATGGGGTCGACCCCTGCACAGACAGACTGCTGTCTACTATTTGGGTTGACCCAATGGGTCAACCCCTGGAAAACCAGGGGTCTGCCAGCGTGTGGGTCGACGCCTGGGGTCGACCCTCACACGGACAGACTCCTGTCTGTGTATGGGTCGACCCCTGCGTTCGCAGATGCGAACGTGACTTCCGGAAACCCATGAATCTCACCCAATTGGGGTCTAATTGGACTGAGATCTTAACCCCATGCCCCTAGGTTCTTGATGGACATATTAGGGTCATACTACAAGGGTTTGGAACACTAAATTCATCGGAAAACTAATCGAAATCACAACCTATCTAGGAAGAACACTTAAAAAACCTAGTCTTAGCATGCTTCTAATCAAACACGAAATACTCTAAGCATGGTCTATAAAATTGGGGCTTTCTACGCCAAATGATAGATAACATGCTGATGATTACAACCATGTACATTAATTAGAGTTGGGTCTATTATCATCTACCTGAATCGAAGAGAGATTTAGAAGTTAGAATGAAGAATGCCCGTTTGACAGCCCTTCACTATTTCCATAAGATCTCCCTCCACACCTAATAGAATTTGGGGCTTTTACTACCAATGGAAAGCTAACTAAGAGAGGAACAAAATGGTATATTTACTTGCATGTTTTGGCCAAGATTACCTACCTCAATCGAAGGAAGGAAGAGGGCCTAAGAAAAACCCACGAACTCGGACACTCCTCCAATAAACGCGAGAGATCTCACTAGATAGGAATCCTCTGCGACCACAACTGCTCCCAAAAGAAAATAGACACATAGGGCTTTCTTTTAATAGGTCATACTCATTCTGGATTATTCCAGGAAGGGAGAAATCGACCCATCAAGTTGCATGTTCAAAACACCGTCGAAATTGTTGACCTAGCCCATGCGCGACCAAATGCTCCCAATACGATAAAAATTTCGTGGCATTGTTAGAGGGGAAATGATCCTCTCTTTAATACCTTTCATTTGCCCCTGAAATCACCTGATTTGGTTAAGAAGTGAGCCCGAATTGAGGATTTTAATGTGGGGTTAACACAAATTTGGTTAGGTATGTGTGAAAATTTGACTAATCCCACTAATTCGGCCTAGTTAATGATTTTATTAGGGTTGGCCACAGAAGAAAAAATTGTTAAACGTAATTGATTCTACAAGAATATGATTTTTATGGATTTTTATAAAATAGTCGAAATGTGACTTATTCTATGAATTAATTCCCATTAATTCAAATAAATTCAAATAATTTCTAATTAAAATTCTAAAAGAATTTGCAGTATTACAATTATCCTCTGCTCGACCGGAGAGTTTGAGGGTCTATAAATAGAACCCTTGACTTCATGGCCTGGAGAGGAAAAATCTGGAGTTTGCGTCGAAGTGCTGTCGCGTTCTCGAGTCACATCCAACCAAGGAGAATTGATTTTCATGTCCATCTGCTTCACAGTCAAGGGAGTATTTGGTTTTCCAAGCGTTTAGTTCCATCATTGTTCTTAGTGTTCTTCCTTCCTTCCTTTGCATCATAGCATTGTCCCACTCCTTCTTTCACGTTCCTCCACTTGTTTCAATCATCTAAGCATCTTTCTTGTCTTTTAAAACGCCCAGAGGGGTTAAAAAACCAAACTTCCCCGGTATTCCCCTTTCCTTTTGAATGATATCAAGTTCATTTGAGAATTGATGCTACGTTGTTTGAAAGGATAATTTGGGGTTGTTTTTCTTGTGTTCTACGTTCTTTGGCAAGTTTACAGGGCTCATTAGATGAGGCCCAAGCTTTCTGGCCGGCTGGAAAGTTTGGAGTTTGAAGGATTCACAAGCTTGTTCTGTAGATACTCTGACGGTCTTCCTCAGATGCGTCAGGTTCCTCTAGCGGTCTATCGGGCGACCGTCACACACGCTGTGACGCGTGGGAATTGGACCATTATATTCAACAGAGCTGCAGTTTCCTATTGGTTTCTCTCTCCCGTGGGCGGGTGCATCATCCTCCTATTCCAAGGTATTTCTCAGGTCTTTGGCTTGTGTTTACCTTGGTGGCGATCACGTTCTTTCTTGGTATTGGGCATTAGCTTTCTCTCTCTCATATCTCTTATTTACTCTTGCTTGCTCCACCTCTACGGTGTGTTTTTCTTTATTCTTTATGCCACGCCCCAGCGTGTGTTTTTCTTTATTTGTTTAGCTAAGTTTTGATGATTGAGATAGCATGCCCATGCTAGAGCTTATGCTAGTTGCCTAGGTTCATGGTTCACCTGTTTATAGGTTGATTGACTTTATCACTTGGCTCATATTTCTATTTAGTCGGCATCATAAGCCTATCTTGCAAAAGAAGGGACACATTGAAACCAACATCTATCAATTCTTTGTTTGCTGATAGCAAACGGGGAGAGTTTGATGCCAGAGTTTCTTGATTCTTGATTGATGGCTAGGGATAGCTGGCAAAGGGGGAGAGCTTGCCTTGTTTGTCTAAGGGATAGCTGGCAAAGGGGGAGAGATTGCCTTGTTTGTCTGTCTATCTTCTACTGCACTTGACTGTGACCTTTGCATATTCTGACTCATAATGTAATATGTGTTGCCATCAAAGTATAGTCGTGTTACCATCATCAAATAGGGGGAGAATGTTGTGTCTCCTCTAGATTAGATGTCTAGTTTTGATGTTGGCAATAGTGTGTTTGACCTTAATTTGACTCTGGCAACATTGTTATTTTAAAGTCTTTACTTTAGTCAGAAGAAATTCTTGTTCATAAGAAGGTAGATGCATATTCATATTGTTGCATTGAAAGGTCGGTGCACATTTGCATATAAGTCTATATGGTCGGTGCATATATCCAATTCTATTCTAAAGGTCTATGCATGTGCAAAATTATTGCATTGAAAGGTCGGTTCACATTTGCATATAAGTCTATAAGGTCAGTGAACATGAAGAAATCCTACACTATAAGGTCGGTGCACATTCACTTTATATAGTCTATCAGGTCGGCACATACATTCATTCCAGTCCTAAAGGTCGGTGCATTTGCAGAAGTCTTGCACCAGAAGGTCACTGCATTTGTAGAAGTCTTGCACCATAAGGTCAGTGCATATGTGGAAGTATTACACCAGAAGGTCAGTGCATTTGTAGAATTCTTGCACCTGAAGGTCGGTGCATATGTGGAAGTATTGCACCAAAAGGTCGGTGCATATGTAGAAGTATTGCTCCATAAGGTCTGTGCATATCTGGTTTCTAGAGAAAAGTCGATGCATGTCATAGAAAGGTCGATGCTAGTGAGCTAGCGACTGTAGCATAGGTCAATGCATGTTATAGAAGGGTCGATGCTTGTAAATCATCACTCTCAAGGTTGATGCACCTTGTGCATTCACTATAAAGACAGGTCGATGCACCTTCATTACAGAGTCAGTTTGTCTGGCAAATAAGGTCTACCTGTATAACTCTAAGGTCAATGTTTCTATTCTAACCTGTTGTATGTGTTAGCTATACAGGCTAATGCATCTCATTTATGCAGCGATGCTCTTAAAGAATTTTGTGCATACACTTATATGAATTTTCTGACCGTGTGAAGCATCTGAAACTGCATTTGCTAATAATTATTACATGCTTCATAAGTCTCATAAATCCTTGATTCTGTTTTGGACAGAAAGGAAGAAACAACCCAGATCCATGCTCGAACACCTGCGTTGCATAATGGCAGACCACATTACTCTCACGTGGAATTTAAAGTGAAGCGGATTAAGGGCACGTGATCCAAGACACGAAGCTGAACTAACATCCTGCCACGTGAATCATCTTATCTTCTACTCCAGACACGTGGGCCCTCGAAATGCGTGTTCAGGATAAAGTTATTAGGTGGGAGTGTGTCTTCCACGCGCCCAAAATTTGAAAAGCTCGTGGGACCATTGACTCACGCTCTCCTGTATAAAAGGGGATTGAGCAGTCAAATTCGAAAGTGAGGGAACAAGAGTGAAGCTGATCAAAAGAGGAGAAAAGAAATGAAAAGTAAGAGAGTTCCAGAGGTCGAGAGAGAAGAGTGTGAGAAGAGTTCGAGAGTGAAAAAGTCTGTTACAGAGAGTAAGAAGAAAATAGAGTGTTGTAAGTCTATCTGAGAGAGAGAAGTGAGATTGAGCAGAAGAGTATTGTCCTGACTTCTGGATCAGATCTAGAGTCAGATCACTCCAGTGGATCTATAGTTTATTCTTTCTGTTATTATTTTTTCATTGCCTCTGAAGTTTCTTTTTGAAATTACTGCAAGTTGTGTATTAGGGTAGCAAGCTATGGTGCTCAGCGGCTAGGTGTGATCCTTGGACATCAAGTTGTGTTGCTCAGCGGGAAAGCAAGCTGTGAAGCTCAGTTGATTGTAGGGATTTCATCCCCGAAGCTGTGGATCAGCGGAGTTCAAGTTGTTTGGCAGCGGAAGCCTTACTCAGTTGAGTAAGGGGTAGACGTAGATCTCAAGCTCGAGATCGAACCATCTTAAAAATTGATCTGTCTTCTGTGTGATTGCACATCTCTTTTTACTACAACTAGATGAATGCCTAGGATCATCTACTGCAAGTCGTTAATACTTTCAATATATTCATCTGTTGCTTACGCCCGAGTACACAACATAGTTGTTTGAATGTCTTCTGAATTGTCTGTGCTAATTCATCATAAGTTGACATTGCCTTGAATCGTTTAGCAGTTTTACCATCTTATATCTGATCTGTGATCGATAACTCAGCAATATATACAAATGGCTCAGTCAGAAGGATAGATTATGTCTATCTGGAAAATTGACCTTTGCGTGAGGAGGTTTTATAATCAAACCTTCGCCAGGTACTATACTGAGTTGATTGATCTTTTGGTTTTGGAGTTTTCAATGATTGACAACTATACTATAGCAGATTCCCCTCTTGTTAATTCAAACTATTTTTAGTGATTCTGTTCACAGTAGTTTCTTTTAATTCTGCATTGTTATTAACTGTTATAGAATTTGAAATTGGGGTAGATCTATTTACCCCCCCTCTAGATCACCCGTTCATCCTTTCACACATCAACAAGAGTGTACTAGCAAGCATGAGTAATTTTATCGTGAGCCTCGTGAATTTCACCCGTTTATAAAAAAAGTACACCCAGCGCAATGCGACGCTAGTGTTCATCATACCCCATGGTTTACAGTATGTTTCCGGCCATCCGCCGAGGGGGCTAGTGTCAAGCCCTTGGACACCATCCATTTCTGCCCTTGCATCTACAAGTTATAAATCAAGTCACTTCCACGAGATAATAAAGTCTCGGCCAATAATGTACAATTCAACAATAGTTTCATGATAATGTAACCAAGGTAAGAACGTACCAAAACAGAATCACAAAATCAAGGATGATTTAATGACAAGATCATGCTACGGGAGGAATCCGACAGCATAATGGAACATTTATTAATTTTTATAATTTATTAATGGTTTATTGTACAAGATGTTAAGGTCCAGTTAGTCTAAGGACCATCTAAGAATAGAGTAGAACGAACCCTTGGTGCGCGTTCATCGAACGAGTTGATGTAGGAAGAAAATTAGGTCGACGTAGTGAGTAGTCGGTGGCTGAACAATAACTCGACCAAAATAACCACCGCGATAATGAATTAACGCGCATAGCACGTAGGGCGCAATCAGGACTGTTCACAAAAAATGAGAAAAACCCTAAGTGCTCTCTAACTTTTAGGTTTTTTGGGTACAACCAGCTTGACAGCCTTGAGGGAATCCAATGCTAGCGTAGACTTACGGAGGCCTTGAAACATGATCACCTAGTTCGGCAAAAGGAATATCTGACGGAGAGATTTTCAAGTCCAAGAGATGTGCCTATCATGTGCAAAGTGTAAGTAATAGTCATGTACCGGAATACGCACCATATGTCATCTTATAAAATAGAAAGAGATGAGAAAGGAGCGCATTAATCTCATGTAAACCATTGAAAATTCATTTATATACAAATTATATGATGGTTTGGCATGAAATTAATATATAATGAAATTAAACTTTGAAAAGCATGCTAACACTAAATATGCAATTCTGACATGATCAGGAAGTGAGACTACTAAAATAAAACATGTATAATAGCGTATATATATCATGAGAAATAACAAGGTTTGATATGTGTCATGGAACATTAACACGGCATACACAACCGACACGTTCTTAAGTTAACACGGTGTAAGTAACGGGCGCGTTATAGTATGAATGTGATGTATCGGGCATGCGCGTTAATAGACGTGACCTCTGTTACGACTGCAATCATCCCTCTGTGAGACAGAGGCAATATCGATCTTACAAGGCTATTTTCTATGGCCAATAAACATGAACCCAACATGAATCTAGTAAAGGAAGCATGCTATAATGGAAATAGGGCATGGAGATGCATAGATTTTCATGATTTATGTCCAAGTCATCATCTTTTTATTAAAGGCAGGATTCATGCATGCTATGATAACTCTACATGCGTAGTGATAGTAAAACATGAAATTCTCCAAGTATGGTGCATGAGCTCAAACAAAATCAAAGGACTTTTGTTCCTAACACGTTACTTTAGCCATCCATGAGATAACCTACCTCTAGGGATGCTCCTAAGTAGAGAATTTCTGACTAGAAGTACACTCCTATTCTTGCGCGTCCTGTGTGGAACCAGCGATTTCCCAAACTTCTATCTCCTTAACAGGTTGACCTAAATTCATGGAAATTGGAGAGTAGGTAGAAGATACGAAGGGGAACAAATTTCTCTAAAAACTCAACATAAGATTACCTTTATTAGGGCTTCTAAATCTTGAATCTTCCCTGGACGGACTCACTCGTTCCTGTTCGATTTGTAGAGAACTGGCGACTTGTGGTGCTTCTATCTCTCCAACGGCTTGACCTCCTAGTACGAGTTTTGGAGAGGAATTAGTCAATACTAATGGGAATAAAATGTTCTTAAGGATTAACAAGTAATAACTCCTCCTTACTATCGAACCAGGCGAGCCAAAACTTGGGTTCGCGCAGGTTGGACATGGGTTATATTTGTAGAGAAAGTTCTGGGGTCGAGGGATTTGATCGAATTAGAGTCCTTATTTGAGGTAGATTCGATCCCTAAGAGTCCTAGGTAGATTTCCTTTTCGAGATAACATCGATCCATGGCCGAATCATGGATAAAAATCCAAGCTTTTCGTGTTTTACCATACCTCGGTTCCGTGAGATTATTGTAGTCATCCACAGTACCGCGACTATTATGAACGCGGTGTATCGTGCGAGCGCGTTCTGTCTTTTACTTCGAATTTAAATTTTATTCAAACTCCCCCATCTAATTATCCCTTACTTCCCTTATTTAGCCAATCGAAATCTGAAATGAACCCTAATTTTATTCAAACCCCCCCTTCTAATTGGGTCAAACCAAGGGTTAAGGTAGAAATTCATTAACGCGACACTCTTGAGGGTCATGATAACGGATTAATGCGACATACCATCTGTGCGCGGTCATTGAAGGAGTCGACACAGGAACAAAATCAGGTCAAGGTAGTATGTAGTCTGTGGCTGAACAATAATGCGACCAAAGTAACCACCGCGATAATTAATTAACACGCATGGGACGTAGGGCGCGAACAGGATAGTTCATAGAAAACGATGAAAACCCGAAGTGCTCTCTAACTTTTGGGTTTTTAGGGTACAACTAGCTCGACTACCATGAGGGAATCTAAGGCTAGCGTTGACTTACGGAGATCTTGAAACATGATCACCTAGTCCGACAGAAGGAATATCCGACGGAGAGGTTTTCAAGTCCAAGAGATGTGCCTATCATGTGCAAAGTGTAAGTAATAGCCACGTACCGGAATACACACTATATATGATCTTATAAAATTGAAAGAGAAAAGAAAGGAGCGCATGAATCTCATGTAATCCATTGAAAATTCATTTATATACAAATTATATGATGGTTTGGCATAAAATTAATATATAATGAAATTAAACTTTTAAAAGCATGCTAACACTAAATATGCAATTCTGACATGATTAGGAAGTGACACTACTAAACTAAAACATGTATAATAGCGTATATATATCATGAGAAATAACAAGGTTTGATATGTGCCACAGATCATTAACGTGGCATACACAACCAGCACGTTCTTAACTTAACGCGGTGTAAGTAACGGGCGCGTTATAGTACGAACGTGACATATCGGGCATGCGCGTTAATAGACGCGACCTCTGTTACGACCGCAATCATCCCTCTGTGAGACAGAGGCAATATCCATCTTACAAGGCTATTTTTTATGGCCAATAAACATGAACCCAACATGAATCTAGTAAAGGAAGCATGCTATAATGGAAATAGGGCATGGAGATGCATATATATACGTGATTTACGTCCAAGTCATCATCTTTTTATTAAAGGCAGGATTCATGCATGCTATGATAACCCTATATGCGTAGTGATAGTAAAACATGAAATTCTCCGAGTATGGTGCCTGAACTCAAAAGAAATCAAAGGGATTTTGTTCCTAACAGGTTACTTAAGCCATCCATGAGATAACCTACCTCTAGGGATACTCCTAAGTAGAGAGTTTCTGACTAGAAGTACGCTCTTGTTCCTGCGCGTCCTGCGTGGAACCAACGATTTCCCAATGTTCTATCTCCCTAACAGCTTGACCTAAATTCATGAAAATTAGAGGGTAGGTAGAAGATACAAAGGGGAACAAATTGCTCTAAAAACTAAACATAAGATTACCTTGATTAGGGCTTCTAAACCTTAAATCTTCCTTGGACGGACTCACTCGTTCCTGTGCGATCTGCATGGAACCAGTGACTTGTGGGACGTCTATCTCTCCAATGGCTTGACCTCCTAGTATGAGATTTGGAGAGGAATTAGTCAATACTAATGGGAATAAAATGTTCTTAAGTATTAACAAGAAATAACTCCTCCTTACCGTTGACCCAGGCGAGCCAAAACTAGGGTTCGTGTAGGTTCGACCTGGGTTCTATTTATAGCGAAAGTTCTAGGGTTGCGGGGTTTGATCGAATTAGAGTCCTTATTTGAGGTAGATTCGATCCCCAAGAGTCCTAGGTAGGTTTCCTTTTCGAGATAACATCGATCCATGGCCGAATCATGGATAAAAATCCAAGTTTTCCATGTTTTACCATACCTCGGTTCTGTGAGATTATCGCGGTCATCCACAGTACCGCGACCATTATGAACGCGGCATATCGTGTGAGCGCGTTCTATCTTTTACTACAAATTTTACTTTTATTCAAACTCTCCCTTCTTATTATCCCTTACTTATCTTATTTATCCTATCAAAATCTGAAATAAACCCTAATTACGTTTCTTTAGGTGGGCTTGGGCATAAAAGGCTTTGGAATAGGTCCTTTGGGCCTATTTAGGTGGGCTTAACCTTTTGGTTAATTTAAGGTCTTCAAAATTATTTGAATTAACCCATAATTCTCTTAACCCCATTAAGCTATTTTTTTATTCTAGCATAATCAGGGTTTCTACACCCTCCCCCACTTAAGAGAATTTGATCCCCAAATTCAATGCATAGGTTTTATGGAGAGTGATTACACATACAATTGAATAGTTCAGGAAATCTTTTACACATAGCTTCTTCTGTCTCCCATGTGGCTTCTTGCTCTAGCGTTTATTCCATTGGACCTTTATCATGGGAATAGTCTTGTTGCAAAGCTGACGTACCTCTTGGTCAAGGATTTTGAGTGGTCTTTACTCGTACGTCAGATCCTTTTGTATCACCATATCGTCATGACTTATAACATGAAACGGGTTATAGACATACCTCTTAAGCATGGACACATGAAATACATCATGGACGCCAGATAGTTGTACAGGCAATGCTATCAAATAAGTAACCTCCCCAACCCTTTCAAGAATTTCAAAAGGGCCGATGAATCTCGGAGTAAGCTTACCTTTGATGCCGAATCTTCAAATACCACGACTTGGGGAAAGTTTGAGAAATACACGATCTCCCACATGGAATTCCAGGTCTCTTCACCTGATATCAGCATACATCTTTTGTCTATCTTGTGCCATCTGGAGTCTTTCTCTAATCAGCTTCACCTTCTCAGTTGTATCTCGAATAAGATCAGGGCGTAGAAGTTATCTTTTTTCAACCTCATTCCAGCATATAGGTGAACGGCAACTCCTACCATACAGCACCTCAAACAGTGCCATTTGAATGCTAGATTGATAGCTATTATTGTATACAAACTCTATCAGAGGCAAGTGGTCGTGCCAACTTCCACCAAAATCAATTGCATACGCCCTAAGCATATCTTCCACCACCTGATTGGTTCTTTCCATTTGCCATTGATCTATGGATGGAATGTAGTGCTGAAATTCAACAGGGTCCCTAATGAATGTTGTAGACCCTTCCAGAATTGAGATGTGAATCGATGGTCTCGATCTGAAATTATGGTAACAGGGATGCCATGCAATTTCATAATTTCCTTTATGTACAAGGCAGCCAAAACATCTACAGACCATCAGCTTTTAATAGGTAGAAAGTGAGCTGATTTGGTCAAGCGGTCGATGATCACCCATATACCATCATGTCCACCTCTTAACTGTGGTAGACCCATGATGAAATTCATTCATATACTCTCCCACTTCTACTCGGGAATTTTCAAGGGTTGTAACTTTCCAGCGGGCCTTTGATGTTCTGCCTTAACTTGCTGACAAGTGAGACAGTGCGATACGTAGTCCGCCACTTCTCTCTTCATATTGGGCCACCAAAAGTTCTTTTTAAGATCTTGGTACATTTTGGTAGCACCAGGGTGAATGGCATACCTTGATTTATGAGCTTCTTCCATGATCAGTTTCTTAGTATCAGCATGATCTGGAGCACAGATCTGACCTCGAAATCTTAATCTTCCATCAGTTACGATAGAGAAATCTGGCAATTGATAAATATTAGCCTTGATTTCCATCAGTGTGGGGTCATTCTCTTGCAACTTGACTAGGTCTTCTATCAGTGTAGGTTGTGACCGGATATTGGCAATAAAACATTCTTCTTTTTCTGTATCGATGTCTAGATTTAGCTGAGCAAACTTAACAGTGAGATTAGGCATACCTTTCATGAGACTTGATAATATTCCCATTGGTTTCCTACTGAGTGCATTGGCTACAGCATTCGCCTTGCTAGGATGGTATTGGATGGCAAAATCGAAATCCTTAAAATACTCCAACCATCTCCTTTGTCCCATATTTAATTCCTTTTGAGAGAAAAGATATTTCAAACTTTTGTGGTCCGAAAATACAGTGATTTTCCCCCATAAAGATAATGACGGCAAATCTTTAAGGCGAATATAACGGCAGTTAGCTCCAGATCATGAACCGGATAATTTTTCTTATGCCGCTTTAGTTGCCTTGAAGCATAGCAAATGACCTTTCCATGTTACATAAGGACACACCTGAGGCCAATTCCTGATACATCTATGTATACTTCAAATCCACCACCTTCAACAGGCAGTGCCAGAATGGGTGCAGTGGTAAGATGTTCCTTGAGAGTCAAGAAACTCCCCTTGCACTCCTTTGTCCATAAAAAAGGATTTTCTTTTCTAGTATGCCTTGTTAGAGGGACGGCGATCTTGGAGAAATCCTTGATAAATTATCGGTAGTAACCAGCCAGACTAAGGAAACGTCTAATCTCTGATATAGTTGTTGGTCGGCTCCAGTTCTTGACAGCTTCTACCTTAGAAGGATCCAGGGTGATACCTTCTCTAGAAATAATATGGCCAAGTAATGAAACCTCCTTTAATGCGAACTAACATTTACTTAGCTTCGCATATAGTTGATGTTCTCTTAAGGTTTGCAAAGCAATTCTTAGGTGTTCTTCATGTTCTTCCTTTGTCTTGGAATAAATAAGGATGTCATCAATGAATACAACCATAAATCGGTCTAGATACAGCTTGAAACTATTGTTCATGAGTTGCATAAATGCTGCAGGGACGTTGGTTAACCCGAACGGCATAACCACGAACTCGTAATGTTCGTATCTGCTATGAAAAGCCATTTTGTGAATATCTTCCTCTTTAATCCTCAATTGGTGATATACAGACTTGAGGTCAATCTTGGAGAAATACTCCGCATCAGAGATCTAGTCGAACAGCACATCGATACGCGGCAGTGGGTACTTATTTTTTATGGTGAGCTGATTTAACTGCCGGTAATCGATGCAAAGTCTGAGGGATCCATCATTCTTCTTGACAAATAGGACCGACGTACCCCAAGGGGACGTGCTTGGTCGAATGAAGCCTTTCACCAGCAACTCCTGCAGTTTCTTCTTCAATTCTTTGAGCTCTATGGGGGACATCCTATAGAGAGCTTTTGACACAGGTGCTACTCCAGGTGTGAGTTCAATAGAGAAATTGACTTCCCTTTCGAGTGGTAGACCTGGTAGATCATAAGGGAAGACATCAGGAAATTCTTTTATGACAGGGATGATGGGATCTAGCAATGGTGCGTGTAGGATTCAAAGGGGGGAGTGAATGAATCCCTCTATCAATAAAAACTTTGACCAACTGAAAGCCAATTAATCCAAATGCAAAGGGCTGATTAAATCAGATCAAGACTCGAATAACTGATGTGCACTAGTAAATTTGAAAGACAAGCTAAACTACTCGAGCCTAGTCATGCATCTATCGATTCATAAAAGACAAGCAGGCCACACAGAGCACAAGGAGATTCTAGATGGTTCAGTCTGCTGCCTGCAGACCTACGTCCATCCCTCACTCAAATCCGAGTGAGGCTTCTTGCTGCCTTACAGCTTGCAAACGCTGCGCAACACAGCTTGCGTCCGCTGAGCCTCATAGCTTGCATACAAACGGCTGAGTAACACAGCTTGCTATCCAGAGGATCCTTCCTCTGACTGCTGAGGATTACAGCTTGACCTCTGCTGCCACACAGCTTGAACAGATGAGTAAGATTAAGAAAAGAAAATGGTAGAAAATAGCTACTGAAGGCTGACAATGAAATCCGATGAAATAGATCACACAGGAGCAGACTGGTCTGGATTTGATCCAAGTACCAGTGGACAGACTCTCAGATATTCTTTTCAAGATCTCCTTCTTTCTCTACCTCTTTTTCCTCTCCCACAAGCTCTCTCTTAATTTCTTCTTCTTTTCTGGATTGGGCTCGCTGCTAATCTTTTTACCTTCTCTCTGCAACCTCGTATTCTCTCAGTTCTCTCTCAATTGTTCATTCACAAACCTTCTTCTTCTCTGGACTTTAGAAAGGATTTATATATATATATCTTCTGTCTCTGAATCCCGTGCTCACGCCCTAGGCGTGTGGAGGGTGAACTCCCGCCCAAACGGCTTCCAGAAGGCTCTCAGCCACGTGTCACCATCTAAGCGTTGTAGCCTTCTACGTGGCACTCTTTCAGAGGTCGATCTGCCTTGGATCACGTGCCCCTCCACGGAGAGAAACACTGTCACAAAATGCAAGGTACTTAGTCAAGCACTTAGCACAGTCTGCACTGAGGTAATGAGAGAGTAAACATAGCATGCACTGAGTTGATAAAACCAGACGTGGGAAATGTAATGAATTACAAATATGCATGACACCATATTGACTTATAAATATGCATGACACCATATGCATAAATCTTAGTGACCACCCGTGTAGCTGATGTGCACGGACATGAATCCAGGAGGCACAAGAAGAAGACTATGTACCGAGTCAAAGAAAAAAAGAACCAAAGATATGCAATGGCTCTAGAGATGTCTAGGGCGAACAGTGCACTGACTCTTAAAGAAAATGCGTAACACAGTAGATCCACCGAGTTGGATTTGCGGTCCAGACACGAGTTGCACCGAGAGGATGGAGAAGAGTATACGGACAAAGGAAAATGCAAGACAGAACTTGCACCGAGATGATGGAGAAGAAAGCACTGACACTAAATGACAAGACTCAACAGTGCGTGCTGTGCAAGTATTGCACGGACCTAAAGACTTGCAGCGACCTTGAAAGGTGAGATGCAAAGACAAGGAATGCACGAGCCTAAATGCGCATGCTGCATTGAAATACACTGACCCCTTATGTGTATGAGACAAGTAATGCACCGAGATGAAAATGGAACGACAGTGTTTGTGTGTGAACATAGACTTGCACCGAGGTAATGTTTGCACCGAGGTAAGCACTTACACGTGAAATGCAGAACTAAGCTAGACTAGCACCGAGCTAGATCTCTAGCAGGACAACACATGCAATGACTATGATTCCTTTTATGAGATAACATGTAGCAAGTGAACCACACAAAACAAATAGAGTCGAAGAATTTTAAGCACTTTAATCTAAACATGATTCATAGAAAGTCATTATCAAAACTAGGGTTCCAACAAGCTCCCCCTTTTTGATTATGACAACTATGAGTCATGTATGATTAAACCATGACAATATTTAGAACTCAGCATTCAAACAACTGTGTAAATGAGCAAGATGCAAATATGCAACATGTAAGAGTAATGCTTCTCTGAGTATTAAGAAAACAAACATTAGTGTTTAATGTACATCTCTTTTCACATAAAAAAAAATTTTAGAAGCATCACATTTTCCTTCTTGACAGCTCATCATTCCACTTGACAATATCTTTGCAGAGTTTCTTGCAGAGTTTCTTTGCAGCATATACCCAGCAGAATCCATGAGGTCTTCTTCATACATGAGATTCTCTTCTCCCCCTTTGTCATTATCAAAAATGGGGAATTTGGAGAGATTAGTGACCTCGGTAGCTCCCCCTGTCTCTTGCAGAATATGATGTGTTCAATAAAGAAGTATGAATATCTCTAATTGAGTCTGCCAGTCTATCAAGTTTCTGATGCACAGTGTTCCCCAGCCTTTCCACTAGAGAGGTAACTGACTCTCGTTTGTTGAGAGCTTGTTTAACTGTCCCTGACAATGTTTCTAAATTAGACTCAATAGCTTCAAACTTTGTGATGATTTCTGGCTGAGTGGTTGCTATCTTGGTTAATGAGCTCTTTAATAGTTCAAACTCAATTTTCAGATCAAAGGTGTGGTCAAGAATTTTACCCATATTGGTGAATATGGAGACTTGGGTATCTTGAAGTTTACTAACCATGTCACCTATTCGTGTGATGATACCCATAAGAGATTCTAGAATTTCTCTTACAGTTTCATCTGTCTTTCGGTTAGCAGTTAAAAATTCTATCCCTTGGCGTTTCACAACTTTTTCCAAATGTTTCATTCGGCTCTCTATTCTGTCTATTTGAACAGTCTGGAACAGGAACTATTTGTTCATCAAGTCATTCTGATCTAGAACAATCTCTATCAGCTTAGATAACATCTGAGCAAGATTGGGTTCAGTATTTATTCCATGTGTACTAGAAGTAGAGGCACTGGAATCTGGCAGCTCAGTGAAGTATTCATGATGCTGTTCAGGGAGTGGAGGAGGTGGTATGCCAAGACTAATTAGTTCTCCAAGGTATGGACCATACTCAGGAGCCTGAGAGAAAGACATCTTGGGATACATCCTATGGTGAGGGGCAGGTCCCATTACATAGTCTTGTGATACTTCTTCAGTTGCCCCTGGAGCTAAACCAGTTGGTTGCTCATGTTGAGCTTCTTCAGTAGGTGGTTGAGCTCCTTGTTGATCATTTTCTTGTTCATTGACTACAGAATCGACAGTTCCTTCGTAAATTATTTCAGCAGCTTCTTTCATAACCTCATCGACCAGTTTAGCTATTTCCTCTTCCTCTACAATGATTTCCTCTTCTCTGTCATTAGGTAGTTCTTCTGTTAGAGCCTCTTCCTACGCCAGCTCTGCTTGATTAGTAACTAGTCTTTCCTATGATTGCTGTCCAAAAGCATCAAATATCTCATGAATATTGTGGTCTAATTTCTGAATGATGTCCTCATCCTGAACATGCTATTCAACTATTTCATGAATTTGAGGTGCCTCAGTTCCTGTAACTGCAGTTGGGTCCAGTTGAAGTTCTTGCTCATCAGAACCTTCAGTTTCTTGAACTTGAGCTGGTGGTTGATCCTTCTCCTGACTAATTGGTTCCATGGGTGACTGAGCTGATTGACTCTTACTTTGAATCGACTCAAGAATGAGAGTTTCTTTGAATGAGGCTTGTGTGGGTTGTTCAGACACTGACTCATCTTGGGTTTCTGTATCCTTTTCCAATAGAGTATCATTTGTAGAAGGAGTACTTGTTCGTTTGGTTCCTTTCTTTTTCATGAATGTATTAATGAAACCCATGTTATAAATGTTTATCCTGGGGATTGTTGACACAACTTCACCATCCAGTGAGATGTTTTCCTCTTTGAAAAATGTAGTCAACTGAGCAGCATAAGGAAAATATCTTCTTGACTCTTTGCACGTTCCCATAATCTGAATCATTACGTGCGGCAAACAGATTCTAATTTTCTTTA
Organism: Amorphophallus konjac; assembly: GCA_022559845.1. Taxonomy (NCBI): domain Eukaryota; kingdom Viridiplantae; phylum Streptophyta; class Magnoliopsida; order Alismatales; family Araceae; genus Amorphophallus; species Amorphophallus konjac. Next base: position 126,676,873 of record CM040127.1, read on the forward strand.
GCAAGTAGTAGAGAATGAACCGCTGAGAATCTGTTAGTCTACCCCTTCCTCCTACTTGTAGAGTAATCATGGAGGTGAGAATGTGATGGAGTAGTCTCTTGGATGCATAAAGTTTGTTGGTGTTATAATAACCGAGCTTAGTATGCCGCTTGTCATGAATATTTTTAGGCAGGTCAGTGATGAGGGAGAACGCATCATATAGGTTAAAAGTAAACCCTTCTTCGACCTCTCCATCTACAAGGACTCTTAGAATCATGTGAAGAGACTGCTCAGGTAGCTCTATCACTTTTCCTTTGACCAGAGAGAAGATTACGAACTTAGCATTATCGTACCTCAAGTTGTTGTAGAATTCTGCTACCAGAGTAGGGCAATACAACCCTATGCAAGCTTAAGAAATCTTTCCATTGCTGGAATTCAAACAGCTCAAGTACCTCAGGGAACTCAGAAGCCATCTCTTGATCAACAAAATCAATATACCGAGGGGGTATAATCTTCCCAGCCTCCAACACTAGTAGAGATTTCTCTGTAGACGTTGTAAATGTATCTCCCTTCCTCATGGTAGATGCTGCTTTCTTTTGTCTTTTCATCACTTGAAGTTGTCCTGCGGCCACCGTGGACATAGCATCTTCTGGGTGTGGCTGCTTCACTGACTTCCTCTTCCCTTTGCTCACAACTGACGAAATAGACATGGCGGCAGTGGGATGGAGGAGAGACGAAATGTGGAGACAGAGAAAGTGCACTGGGAGGAGAGACGGGTTGGAGAAGCGAAGGGTTGCAGGTTGTGCACGCGCAAAGGAGACACGGAGCGGGAGGACGCTTCAGCTTCGAAAGAAAAAGGTAAAATGGTAATGTAGATAGGGTTTCATATATATAGGAATATTACCAACTTTACCAATCTTCAGTAGACAATACCCAAAATACCCTTTCCTTAAAAATAAGGTGCCTTTCTTCGTAGAGAAGCAATTTGCGGAATATGAGATTATATCACACAGAGTAATTCTTCACAAGACATCTTATGAATTGAAGTCAATGAAGGTAAAACATCTTATTCAGGGAAACAACTCAGTCATTAAAGTCATTAATCTTACCGATCCTTTTCGTTAGCCAAAATCTGATTGAAGAACCCAGTTTTATATTTTTCTTAAGTTTGTAGAGATTAACTGAAAGAACCCTTGGGTCAACCATATATATATATATATCATTACTCCTTTTTCGCTCCATTTTTTTTATTAGGAAAAACTTCTGATGAGTATTCCAGTATAACTGCACCTTTTTTTACACAAGGACACATGTCTATCAAACACCAGAATCCCTGGTTACTCAGTGCAATTTACTTTCGTACTTCATATGTTGAACAGAGTTAGCATTAATTATCATGACATAACCTCTGAATTTCTTTGAAACAGATGGTCAGTTTCTCAAATGTCATGCCATTGCTCTACCAAAATTTCTTTCATCATTTTATATCATGGCGTATTCCCAGTTCTTTTATTAGAAAAATCTCTTTATCAAAACATAACAAACATATAAACCTTAGGTTTCCAACATATTGGCTGATTACTAAAGATTTTCATATATCAGACCTTCTACAGAGAAGCTTCCAATTTGGACTGTTTTAAAATCTTTGAGAAATCATTCACTGTTATTTGTGAGAACTATTCGGATAAGATTTAATGTTCATACACTGTAAATTATATCTCAATTTAGATCAGCAAAATGTTTTTTAGTTCAGAGTGATCTGGGCATTTAATTATTGAAGATGGTAAAGGTGATAGTATTTATCTATATACTACTCCCCCTGACTTGAACAACCAGAAACATTTAGAAGATAGAGAATGATAGGAGAGATAGGCCAATGACAAGGTAAGGAGGATGAATGTCATACGTGAGCAGGGTAAGAGCATTTCCAAAGACCACAGCTTGAACAGCCATCAACCCACCAGCACTTCTCTCAGTAAATAAATCATCATCCACTCTTCAGATAGTCTTCTCAAACATACTTTAGCTTACACCAGTGACAGAACCGGCAACAGTATTTCCAAATTCATCAGACACCACAAAATGACTCTTACTAGAGCAAAGCACAGCCTCTCAAGATTTTAAACATTCACACGGTAGCATCTAGCTCACTGAACCAATACCAGTGATACTCCACAAAAAGAGTTATCAGCTCACATCAGACCAGATACTTAAAACTCACCAGAAAAAGAGATACCAAATCTCATGTTCTCCTTTTCAGACGGGTATACCTCTAATGACCAGCTGCCTTAGATAGACTCAGCATCCCCTTTGAGTGAGCAGAGATTTCCATCAAACATTATTGTTTTTGTTTTTCTTAAAGTTCACATAAGTGTATCAACAAAATATGCATTCTACAGGAAGTTTGCATGGATTTCATTCTCAATATGTATTACTCATAAGAGAATGTCATCTATCATCTGAATTGTTTCAATTAATCATGCAGCATTCCACAGAGATTATTATGCAAACAAAAATTTAACAAGGAGACTAAAGGGTGGAATTTCACTGACCTTAGTCCTCTAAATTTATTTAGCTCCCTTTTTTTTAATTTTATCTTCAGGAGCACACCTGCAGCCAAAGAGTTATTTGAAAGTCCTTGGACTCCAAGGATTCTTTGGTCTAGCTGGATGAATAGCACCCCATATTGATGATTTCCAGCTTTTCCAAGAACAATTAAAAGCAGTATGACCTAATCTGCCACACTTATTGCAAATGGGAGGTTTATACATGAATACAGGATTCTGAATTCTCCTATATGCAACATGGTTCGTGTGAGCATGATATATTTTTCTGTCTCTTAAAAACCAGCATTCAGATTTAACATGCCCAAATTTTCCACAGTTAAGGCAGCTAACACTGTGATTTTGAAATTTCTTCACATGTTTCTTTGCATAACCACTTCTGTAGTTTTGATCTTCCAGTTTATTTAAATAACAATTATGCAGGTAATGACCCTTTTTGCCACAGTAATAACATGCATCGGAGACAACTCTATCAGGCATTTTCACAGACTTATTTCAAACTGTGTGGGTATGCTTGCATGCATTTAACTCATCATTTTCCAATACAATGCAATCATCCATAACATGTCCTTTCTGTCCACAGTAGTGACATGAAAAGGGTTTTGTGTTTGCACGTGACTGAATGGGGAAGCTTTTTCTATCATGCACTTGTTCAGGACTATTTTCAAAAATAAGAGAAACTTTAACAGCATTAGATGAAATTTTGGTTATATGTTTGTTTTTACTCTTCTTCTGTTTTCTTCCATTTTTTAAATTTTTACTTTGTTCTTCACTTCTCTTTACCGTGAACTGAAATACAGATGAAGTGGAAGGTTTTCCTTGTTCTGAACTTTTAACAAAGATAGTTTTCAATTTATTTCCATCAACCTTCTTCATTACTGGACTGTAACTCAGTCCCTCTCTCTGAAAATTCACATTAGCTCCAAGGAGCTTATTCTAATTGTCCTTTCCCTTAACAAACTTTGCCAGGGAATTCTTTAGATCTTGAATTTCAATTTGCAAGGAAACAATGTAGTCTTCACAGGAAATGACTTGATTATGCAAACCATCATTTAGACTTTTCAGAGTCTCATTCTCCTGTGTTAATTTCAATTCTATATTCACTTCTTTTTCTTCCAAGATCGATTTTCCTCTTTCAAGAGCTAGCCATTTTTCAGAAAGGACCGTATTCAGAACCATCAGTTTTTTATTTTGTTCCTTCAAATGGCTATTTTCTTCAATCAATTTATCTTGATATTCATCTGTTTCCTTTTTCTGTTTCACCAATGACTCATTTTCTTCTTTCGGGGATCTAATCAGATTCTTCTGCATATTGTCATCAGAATCTAAGTCTTCAATTAATTCCTTTAAGAATGCACATTCATTGCACGAATCCTCATTTCGAATTGAATTGTTTTTCAGGTTCTTATTCTCAGATTTTAATATATCCAGCTCTCTCTTCAACTTCCTTTTCTCAGATTTAATTCTATCATACTTGATCAAGAGATGTTCATTCAACTCTACCAAATCTTCAAATGTAAAGTTGACAATGTCAGAGTTAACTTGTGAGGAAGTTTCTTCAGTTTGAATCAGATCTTCATATGAAGCCATGAGACATTTCACTTCATCCCGGCTCCTGCTGGATGCTAACATGTCGAGCACTTCAGAGGCACTACAACAATTGGCAATGCAAGAGAATTTATCAGTATTTATCGCCCCTTTTATTATGTCCAGGGCTCTCTAATTCTCAGAGGATTTCAGTCTGTCTGAAGCTTTCCATAAGGATCTATCCTTTGGAACTTCATAAGGGCTGTGTGCAATGATTATCCACAGATTTGGATTAAACTGCATCACATGATCCCTGAACTGGTTTAGCCAGTTATAAAAATACAGACCCTCATATCTCGGGAGATCAACAAACAAGGACATCCTTAGATTAAATCATTGAACTAAATGTAGGACAAATCGAAGGCAAAGATAAGAGACACAGATCAAACAAAAACGCACTGAAACCAAATCCGGGAACTGATCTGCAGGTCGTGGGACCCTTTGTGCAGACAACTACTCTGATACCAATTGATGGGATCTAGCAATGGTGCATGAAGGATTCAAAGGGGGGGTGAATGAATCCCTCTGTCAATAAAAACTTTGACCAATTGAAAGCCAATTAAACCAAATGCAAAGGGCTGATTAAATCAGATCAAGACTCGAATAACTGATGTGCACCAGTAAATTTTGAAAGCCAAGCTAAACTACTCGAGCCTAGTCATGCATTTATCAATTCATAAAAGATAAGCAGGCCACACAGAGCACAAGGAGATTTTAGATGGTTCAGTCTGCTGCCTGCAGACCTACGTCCATCCCTCACTCAAATCTGAGTGAGGCTTCCTGCTGCCTTACAGCTTGAAAACGCTGCGCATCATAGCTTGCATACAAACAGCTGAGCAACACAGCTTGCTATCCAGAGGATCCTTCCTCTGACTGTTGAGGATTACAGCTTGACCTCTCCTGCCACACAGCTTGAACAGATGAGTAAGATAAAGAAATTAAAACGGTAGAAAACAGCTACTGAAGGCTGACAATGAAATCCGATGAAATAGCTCACGCAGGGGCAGACTGGTCTGGATTTGATCCAAGTACTAGTGGACAGACTCTCAGATATTCTTTTCACGATCTCCCTCTTTCTCTACCTCTTTTTCTTCTCCCACAAGCTCTCTCTTAAATTCTTCTTCTTTTCTGGATTAGGCTCGTTGCTAATCTTTTTACCTTCTCTTTGCAACCTCGTATTCTCTCAGTTCTCTCTCAATTGTTCATTCACACACCTTCTTCTTCTCTGGACTTCAGAAAGGATTTATATATATATATATCTTCTGTCTCTGAATCCCGTGCTCACGCCCTGGGCGTGTGGAGGGTGAACTCCCGCCCAAACGGCTTCCAGAAGGCTCTCAGTCACGTGTCACCATCTAAGCGTTGTAGCCTTCTACGTGGCACTCTTTCGGAGGTCGATCTGCCTTAAATCATGTGCCCCTCCTCGGAGAGAAACTCTATCACAAAACGCAAGGCACTTAGTCAAGCACTTAGCACAGTTTACACTGAGGTAATGAGAGAGTAAACATAGCATGCACTGAGTTGATAAAACCAGACGTGGGAAATGTAATGATTTACAAATATGCATGACACCATATTGACTTATAAATATGCAAGACACCATATGCACAAATCTTAGTGACCACCCGTGCAGCTGATGTGCACGGACATGAATCCAAGAGGCACAAGAAGAAGACTATGCATCGAGTCAAAGAAAAATAGAACCAAAGATATGCAATGACTCTAGAGATGTCTAGGGCGAACAGTGCACTGACTCTTAAAGAAAATGTGTAACACAGTAGATGCACCGAGTTGGATTTGCGGTCCTGACACGAGTTGCACCGAGATGATGGAGAAGAGTATACGGATAAAGGAAAATGCAAGATAGAACTTGCACCGAGATGATGGAGAAGAAAGCACTGACACTAAATGACAAGACTAAACAGTGCGTGCTGTGCAAGTATTGCACGGACCTAAAGACTTGCACTGACCTTGAAAGGTGAGATGCAAAGACAAGGAATGCACGAGCCTAAATGCGCATGCTGCATTGAAATACAATGACCCCTTATGTATATGAGACAAGTAATGCACCGAGATGAAAACAAAACGACAGTGTTTGTGTGTGAACATAGACTTGCACCGAGGCAAGGTTTGCACCGAGGCAAGCACTTACACGTGAAATGCAGAACTAAGCTAGACTAGCACCGAGCTAGATCTCTAGCAGGACAACACATGCAATGACTATGATTTCTTTTATGAGATAACATGCAGCAAGTGAACCACACAAAACAAATAGAGTCAAAGAATTTTAAGCACTTTAATCTAAACATGATTCATAGAAAGTCATTATCAAAACTAGGGTTCCAACAAGGGATTTCTTCTATGAGGATTTCCTTGGACTCGGTTGCTATTAGAGCCACGACTCTATCTACTTGAGGTCTCATGACCTATAGGGAGATCCCTCGGTGAGTTTTCATAAGCATAATATGTGACACCCCGGTTAAATAATAAAATATAAAAGTACAATTTATAATATGTATTGGAATTAAAGTTATTTTCTTACTATTTTTATGATTTTCTTAATTAAAGAATATTATTTATTTTTGAAAGCAGCCAAATTATGTCAACCAAAAGAAATAATTATTTTTCTATAATGACCATAAAAATAATTTCATATTTCACAATGTAATCGAATTTTCCACAATAATCTGAATTTAATATATATATAGATTAAATTAATGTGATTTCACCCGTAGGCTAAAGTTTCAACTAATTTCTAAAAATATGAACAATTATATTCTTGTAGAAAACGAAGTGTTTAACAATATTGTCAACTGGGCCGACCCCTAATAAAAATTTAATAAGGTCGAATTAAAGAGGTTTTTAGTCAAAAATTGTTGTTCTTACTAGCCCAACCTTAATCGATCAAATTTGAGCCCATTTCTCAACCAATTGAGCCTAAACCAGGCCCATTTGATAGGTTTACCCTAGAAGCCCATCTTCCTTTCGAAAACCCTAACTGTAGAGCTTTCTATTAGCCGTGGCGGTGTGGATTAGGTGGAAGAACTGAGTTTTTTGCCGATTTTAATCCCTTGGACTCTTGAGACTAATTCGATCTGTAGGAACCTTCTTAGACCCTATAAATAGAGGGCTTTCGACCCCCTGGAACCCTATTTGTCTCCCCAGCCGGTGGCGTGACCTAGGGTGGCCGATCGAGAGTGAATTTGGGTGAGGATCGGAGGCGTGTTTGCAGATTAGGCTTTCGGGCGTCTTCCTCCTTCTTCTTCGATTAAGGTAGGTTTCTCTCAGGCCCAACCTAATTAACTAACATGATTGTATAGAGCTCGTTCGTAGCTTTCATTTGAATCTATTTTTCCCAATTTGTGCTTTCTATATCATGCGTATTTCTAGTTTTATGAAAGGCATGTGATCAGGGTTTGTATCGTTCTTTCCGCTTGATTTAGGTAGGCTTATCGTAGTTAAATCCCTGAATTGATCATGCTATCTTGTGTATTTTTAAGTCCTCTTTCTAGTGATAGCTTATTGCCCAATTTTTATGCGTCGTACGATGAGTATTTAGTCATCTTAGGGAACCCTAGCCGAGCTCGCTGGAGTTCCGACGTGGCGTCATTAGCGCGGTACAACATAAACCGCTCTATTTTGAACGGCCCCTCGATAGATCGTGTGGTCGATATCGACGGCTAGTTTTTGACCGCCTAATTGCTCTTGTGTTAAAATTCTTCTTGAGCAGGATGGGCATGTCCAGACCGTTCACGAAACCCCGCGGCCCTAGATAAACCGTTCAGGCCATGTCTGACCTTCGGGCCAGCTTGACCTGCACGGCCTATCGACCTACTGCTGAGGCCCATTGAGCGGTTCTTGGCAGATCGTTCTGTCACGCAAAATTGTTTTGAATCTTGTTTTAAGGATGACTAGTTCTGATTAAATAATGCTAACGATAGGGTAGCAACCCACAATTAAATTGGAATATATGGAAGATAAATTAATATCAGATCTTACTCTATTATCTTGTTCCTTTCTTCCAATCATATTCTTTCATTCTTATCAATTTAAATAAAGTATAAAACTCAATTATGTTATATTAGCAATGAGAAATTGATATTAGGACTGTCTTGACAATCATTTCATTCCGGTGGAAATGTGACTGACCATCTATATTTATTTTCCGATGATTTATAACCCTCAAATCTTGTAATGGTTGGAACTCTCCACCGTATACTCCTTCCATCGGACTATGACCTCCATTATGAGACCTCCGTAAGTCCCCGCGAGCCTGAGATTCCCACGAGGATGCCGGGCAGGTTGTACCTCAAGTCCTGCACCTGTGAACTCAACCGGATCGCTTGCTTGTCTCTGCTCAGATTCATGGCCCATATGGAGCCGTTCGAGTCCGTATGTGGCCTGGATCTGACCGTTGATTTATAAGCGGCTTATAACGAACTGTTGTATGCCATTTGAGTGGCCCGATTAAGACCGTGTATCACTGGCTAAATGCCAACTCTTGATGGTCGATTATCCTTGATTGTTCTTCGACCAGGCCCTATTAAGTCGACCCATAAAGTCTTTAGGCTAACCTAAGAACCGTGGGCTGAACCCTGGTTCAGTTCCACCATCCCTGTGGTGGCCTAGGAGCCCTTTTTGGGTAGCTTTCTCTATCCTGCTTGGCCCAGTTACTGAACGGCCAAGACTGGGCCGTTTAGTTACTTGAGCAGACTAACGTCCGACCGCTCAATTGTTGCACGGCCCAATCTAGCCCGTTTAGCCTTCATCATGGACTCCTTTTCTTCTTGCATTGGACGGCTCTTTGTGGACCGCCTAGTTCAGTTCAGCGGCCCAATTTTTGACTGTTCTTTTATAGCGCGACCCATTTTAGATCATGTACCCACTTAGCTTCTGTTGGGTTGTTCTTCGGCCCAGTCATCTTTGCACGGCCCAGTGTGTGACCGTTCTGTCTAAAGCGGCCCAATATTGACCGCGTACCTTCCAGCTTTCCGAAAGTTGATGTTTTCATGGTTTTGATTATGTGAGCTGCTCTAGCCTATCTAGGCTATGGTACCTCGAGTTGGGACCTATTGTTAGGTCTATTGATGACATTATCAATTCTAAGTCATTTCCTTGAATGACTTTTCCTCTCGATTAAGGAGCTTATTGTTTGGAATCTCAAAAAAATCAATATTCTTATGCGCTTTATCTTGATTACATGAACTTGATCTTGGAACACTTGGCCATTAAACATTGTGGATGTCTAGATTTCGTGGGATCTATGATCCAAGCAAATCAATGCCAAGGCAAACACATTAAAGGGCCCAGTCTGGTCCTGAGAGGAGCACACGAAAAGTACTTGATCCCCGGGGAGGTGAATGACCAGGTGTGGCATTTGGCACTGGTACTATCTAGCATGTTGGGTCTACGACATTCCACACTCTTGTGATACTTGCTATACTTGCTTGAAAGTAGGAAGTGCTTGCTTGCTTTACTCGACTTGACTTGATATATGGCCATTCACTTGAAGTTCTGATTACTTGCTCTTGTCATCGTGACTTGCGATCTTTATCGTGCTAGTTATCTTGTTATCATGCTTCATTGTTTTCTCGCGTTATCCATGCATTCATGAAATGGTTAATTACGTAAACTATGCCTGATGATAGAGTGTAATTCCTACTGAGCTTATTGCTCACCCCCACTTCCCAACCCTTTTCAGGTAACGCGGTAGATGGAACGCTTGCGATTGGGATCGGGACAGCGTGATCGAGTGAACCCGGAGTTTTAGAGACCAGAGTCTGTCCTTTTTATTTTCTTAAGTCTAGATAGTATAGTGAGTCTTGTCATTTTCTCTTCCTTATGTCTTTTATTGAGTCCAAAATGTAAATTTTAAATTTTCAATCATCAATAAAAATATATTTTTATCAAATTAGTATGGCCTCCATGTGTCTAACTGTGTTTATTTATTCTGCTATTGCTATCATGACTGTTTCGCTATACGTTCAGAACACTGCTTCCCGCTGCTATCGGTTCGGGGCGTGACATAATGTCTAATACTTGTTTGTCTTCACTTCCTCCTTGTTTTAAAGGTTCAAATTTCAATGAATGACTTTTGCACATGAGTCATTATGTTAAAATTATTGATCCCAAACTTTGGGATTTAGTTGAGCATGATTCATATAGGTTGCCTAGTGATGAGTCTAAGTGGACTATAGAGCATGTGAAGAGATACAAAGATAATTCTAAACTTTTAAATATTTTTAGAAGTTCAATTGATCTTCAAAAATTTTCACTTGTAACGGCCAGGGAGATATTGAAATGCTTGATCAAGAACTACAAAGGAAAGAATGATAGTGAGTACTTGATGGCCGACAAGCAAGATACAACAAGTAAGGAAAGCTCCGAGCCAGACTCGGAAGGTGAGGAAATATCTTTTGAAGAGCTTATGGATTTGTATAATGAATTGGTTGAAAAGTATAAGAAGGTTAAATCTGAAAATAGAAAACTTAAAAAGAAACCTGAACATACTTTTCATGAAAATGGTTCTTGTGATAAATGTTCTGAACTTGAAGAACTTAAAAAGGAAAATAGTGATATGTTAATTCAGAACTCTTTACTTGAAAGTAATTTGAAAACTTTTGAAAAATCTTTTCATGAAAATTCTTCATGTGATAAATGCTCAAAACTCAAAACTGAAAATGAATCTCTATTGATTGATATCAAAAAATATGAAGAAATCATTTCATGTATGAGAGAAGAAAATGAAAAGCTGAAACATCTGAATACAACCATGTCTGAAAAATTACTTGCATTTGAAATGGGAAAAAGTTTGGTTGTTGATGAAACTGAAAAATTGCATGTGCTACAACAAGAAATTGAAAGTTATAAAACTGCAAATAGAGTGTTAAATGAAAGTGTTGTTTGCAGTGAATAAGAAATAGCTAGCTATGAATTACATTACATCCTTTGAAAAAGAAATTATTGATTTGAATGTTTCATTGTCTACTTTTGTCAAAGGAAAAGAAAATCTTGATAAACTCTTAGGAACCAAAGTGAACTATCAAAAGGAAGGCCTTGGATACAATTCGGTGAACAAAAAAAGTTTTAAAAATAAACTGTATACATCTTTTGTCTTGGGTTGGGATGTAGCTAGTTCATCAAACATTCACTCGGTTCAGCATGTTAAAAAGAAAACCCAGAAATACGATGTTAAGCAAAAATTGAACCAAGATTCGAAGTTGAAAAATGTCACGTCCTGAGATTATGTTGCGGAAACAATCGAGAACGTGAACAGCCGTCTAGTACGTCTCAAGCAAGCAATATAATCAGAGCGCTAACACATTCACACATAAGATGAATGGACACAATAATTGAACAAAAATCTAACTTTTATTCATAATAATAATCATGTACATGATATTGACTCTTTGACTAACTAAACTCAATAAAATAGAAAATTACATAGCGACTCTTGACTATCAACTAATGGCAATCTAAAGCTTCGCTCCTTCTTTAATCACTCTCGGATCCATCACTTGAATAGTCTAAATCCGAGCTGCTAGAATTTTTTGAAAAAGATGAGAAAAGTAAGGAATGAGTGCACATTCCCAGTAGATATCTTTGTATCAACATGAAGTCAATGTTTAAGTAATTAACATTTTAGCTCTAGAGTAAAGATAAATGAAACACGGTAAAACATGTTGTGTAAAACCAAAGTAACACAATTAACAAGATATGATCAAGGTGAGATATGAAAGTTCCAGTAGACTCAGAATCCGATCAAGCAAGAATATAACATGCATGTAACTTGGCCTTTCATGATCAAGAATGTAACGAGAATGCACTTTTCATAAACATAAAGGCTATGCACTAGAAAGTCACTTATCACGCCAGAATGTAATTTCACTAGATAGCCTCGTGGATTTCACTCATTTATAAAAGAAAGTACTCCCAGCGCAATGCCACGCCAATATCATCGTATCCCATGGTTTTCAATACGTTTCTGACAATCAGCCGAGGGGACTAGCATGGAGCCCTTGGATATAATCAGTGCCCGATCTGCATCTTCACGTTATGAATCCAGCTACTTCCATAAGTACAACAATAAAGTCTGGCCAATAATGTAACAATTCAAATAATAAGCACATGGTAACAATGTCAAGGTAAGAATGCTTCAATTAAGAATATGAGAGTTCAAAAATGCATTAAGGACAAGGTCACGTCACGAAAAGAATTCGACAGCATAACGGTATATTCATTAATTTTCATAATTCATTAGGTAGCTTATTGAATAAAGTGTTAGGTTCTAGATAATCAATAGACCATCTAGGATCATAGGAAAATCAACCCTTGGGTCAAACCTTGGGTTAATCAAGACTTAGGTATAAAATGGTTATATCGGAGCCATTTTTAGGGAAATAGCAGTTGTTTACTGGACCGTATGTGGATCTATGCGGTCATGACAAGATCATTTAGAAATAGAGTCGATGAAATGAATGAACTGGAACCATGTGGTCGAATCAAGGCCGCTAGACATCCTTTGCGGTCTGGTAAATGGCCGCTAGGTACCTCTAGCGGTCATCCATAGGGCCGCTAAGGTCCAGAACACAAAACACCGGTTAAGTGCTTTTTCGACAATTGGGTTTTAGGGTACTACCAGCTCGACGTCCTAGTGAGAATCCCAAGCTCGCGGAGTCTTATAGAGGCCTTGAAACAAGATCACCTAGTCTGGTGGATGGAATATCCAACGGAGAGGATCGCAAGTCCAAGATTGTGTATTTAAGTGCAAAGTGTATCTAATGACATCGTACCGAAATACGTGACATGTACTTAAGAAAAGACTCAAGGTGAGAGTGACATCGTGAAAGACATCGATCAAAACATCACTACATAGTCCATGAATCTTATGAAATTACGATTAATATAAGAGTATATGGTTTTTGACATGAAAGTAACATAAGCTTTAAAATAAGTCCAAAGTGCATAAAGAACATGAAATCTACTATGATGAATACTTAACATAACTATGTTTATGAATACAGTACGTAAAATAAGAGTAAGACCTAATTAGCTAGGCTTATCATATGATAATTAGGGCTGTTCTGTATTATGTTTCAGGTTAACAATAATACCGAACTCAGAAAATGAAAGCGATCTTGGAAGGACCGTTTCATGGGTGCTAGCGATCTATCGTAGGACCGCTAAAGGACTCCGACGGTCTCAGGAAGACCGTTTCTTCCTGTCTATTGTAAACAACAATAAATCGAAAATATATGCTAATCTAAGATAGATAGATGCATAGTAAAACGTGCCAGTAGGTAAATAAGGCATGATAAAATCATATTAAGACATGGAGATGCATCGGTAGTCATGATTTAAACTAGAATTATTATTTTTGTTATTAAAGGTAGGAACTATGCATGCCATGTTAACCCTATATGCATAGTCATAATAAAACCTCAAATTCGTCATGTACAATCAATGAAAATAAGAGGTAACATAGGGCTTTTATTCCTAACATAAGAATTTAGCCTTTTCATAAGATAACCTCCCTTTGATTTGGTCCCTAGACTTTAGATTTCTGACTGGAAGTAGACCCTAGTTCCTGCACATCCTATGCCAAACCAGTAACTTCCTGTCCCTCTTTCTGCCGATCCACTTTACCTAAGTCCATGAAAATTGGAGGGTAGGTAGAAGATACGAAGGGGAATAGAAAGTTATAAAGAATCAACTCCTAAATACCTCGATTAGGGCTTCTATGTTCCTGATCTTCACTGGACCGTCGCATTGGTTCCTGTGCAGTCCGTTATGAATCAGTAACTTGCAAAGGCTCTAACTCTCCAACGGCTAGGTCTTCTAGCACGAAAATTTGAGGGTAGTTAGATAAAACTAAGATAAATATAATGTTCTAAATAACCAACCTGAGATAGGGTTTCCCTACCATAGAAATACGTGAGCCAACATTAGGGTTCTTATGTGTCGAAGTTAGGGTCTATTTAAGGGTTCACCTAGGGTTTAAGGGATTAGATCAAACCTAGAGTCCTAAATTAGAGTAGAGTTAATCCCTAGAGAGTTCCAGACCCTAAGATCCAAGCTTATGGTTGTTGTCATTACTGTGGTGAGTTTGGGCACAGTATGCATGATTGTGTTTTAATAGATTTTGATGATATGTATGCCCAAAAATTATGGAGAGCACCCACTAAAGGTGCAACTAACCATCCGGGACCCAAGAAGGTTTGGGTACCCAAAATTGTTGAATGAGAACTTTATTGCAAGGATGTCTTGAGGCCAAGTGGAAGGTTTGAAAATAATGGCTGCTCAAGGCATGAGTTTTGAAAATAAATGTCTGAATTATCTTTGAAAATCTGAAATTTGCTTTAACTGAATTTCTATTCATGAAAATCATGAAAAATCAATTTTTCTCATGAGCTTGCATTGCATCTATATGTTCATTATTGCATGACTACATGGTATATTGAATGGTGATTTGAGGAAGGGTAGGTTATTCTTGTCTGAAATCTATCACCATGCGTAAGAATATGCCTCCGCCTGGTACCATGAGTAAATTATTCATTTAAGTCATAGGATACATGATTTTCAGAAAATATCAATTGTGAAATTTATGTACATAGTAACGGGGAGTTTGTTTTTTTATGAATGATTTTGAATTGTGAATCTAACTCATATTTGTGGAAATGCATCGCATGCCAATTACTATATCTGAATTGATCATGATATTGTTATGTGATTTTTGAATCAATCATTATGCCTAACAACTTAATAGAAAATCTTTGAAATAACTACAGTAGCTTATGGCACTTGGTGATGTTGTTCTTATGACAGGTATTGCTTCTACATACCTGAACTGATTATACCTCCATTCTGCTGTGATGAAAATGTCCAAATCTATTTTTGAATAATTCTTGATTAGAACTGTATGTTTGATAGCACATTTGAACTTAACGGCATATCTAGTATAACAAATGATGTTTGTGGAAGATTGGATTGTGTCCAGTCGAAAACTCTCACTATGTGTGAGTAGGGTCTTCGGACCTTCACCTCCGCCTCGTACCAGAACTTGTAAAATCAGTTTTACTTGTGGATGATTTCTAAACTTCTGAAATACTATTAAAAATTTGTTTTTGAATAATTTCTAAAAATAATTGGGTTGCATTGCTTAATTTTGATCATTTTTGCACCATTGTTCATAAAGGCCATGTCATGGAAAATGTTTATTGTTCATCATTTGAATGTGAATGTTTTCTTGTGCAATCTGTCATGATATTCTAAAAATCAAGCTCTTGCATCTTGTTTTTGCATATTGCATTGCATTCTCATGTCGTTATAGGTTGCATGCATTGGAGTTCATGTATTACGTGCATTTAGATCATTCAAATGAAAATTTGAAAACTTTCATCTTACACTCATGTTACGACTTGCACTTTACAATGCACTTAGGATATTCAAATAAAATATGAAATTTTGCACCTACATTGCATTTTGCATTGCATTTTGCATATTTCATCATTGTGTGCTTGCAAATTATATATGTTATTCACCCCCATCCTTTAGAATTTCTAAGACCTCATACTTCTTGCTAAACAATGTTGCAATTGAGTCATCACTAGAGTGTTTCATGTCATACACTCAGGGGGAGTAAATTTTTGATAAGTGCATCTAGATAGGGGGAGCTGCACTGTTATATGTTCATACAATTTTTGGTATACATGCTAAATCAAATTCGCACACTTTTTGCACAAAATATGAAAATGAGTGTTAAACATAAGGATATAGGAATTTCCTTTCAACACTCTAGAGATATTAAACTTGCCGCATGTATGTTGAAGAGGCAGTTGAGAAAAAGTTGCCTGCCTATTTTTGTAGAGAGCATCTAAAAAGAATGGCAGAGCAATGGTAAGTCTCACTAAGTAAACTGGATACACGTGTCACGCCCCGAGCGTGGAAGGAACCCGATATGCATGATGAGTTATATCATTCAAGTCAATCAGAGCATAAGTGTATTCGATACATAGACAGAGTGCGCAAAAGTAGAGATAAACCTAATCATTTATTCATAATAACCTTCAATGTAAATTCCTTTACATAACTTTTGATAAAGAAAATGCTAAAGGACAACTCTAACTCAATAAAAGGAAAAGTGTTGGATATTGTATTTTGATGATGACAAACACTATGACTCATATGTATGATGTCATATGTCTTCTTATGATTCCATATGTACTTATTGCATACAGTATGTATCTTGTTACATATAGTGTTTATTGTGTGCATACAATGCTCATATTGTTGTATAGATGAAGTACATGGAATGAACTGCTGCACATGTGCATCTTAGTTCATATGTGATTGTTTGTATGTATCCGTGCATATTCGTGCATGTATGTGCATGTTTGTAGATGGCTCTGTATAGGCATTGCATAAAGTCTTGTACAACTGCTCATATAAGTCAATGCATCACAGGTCAACCAAAAGTCAACGCATAGTCAATATTGTGCACATAAAGTCAACGTGTCTACATAAAGTTTGTGCACATGACATTTTACTGAATAACCTGTGTGCATGGCATTTGGTCGAACAGGTGGTGTGCATGATCTTCATACTACATTATGCTTATACAGAGCCAACGCCAGTTGCATCATGCATAATTAGAGTCGGTGCTAGTTGTGTTTTCACGCAGCCAAGGTCGATGCTAGTTGATGTTGTTTAAGTGCATGAGTCAATGCATCACATGTAGAGTCGATGCTAGCATCACACAGATTGCATTCAGGATCGGTGCTAATTGCACCTTGTGAACACTTAGGTCGATGTTAGTTCAACTTTGTGCATACTAAGGACGGTGATAGTGTCATGTATCTTGCATGCATAGTCGGTGCTAATCAGTATTGACTGAATAGTTAGGTCGGCGCACTTGTAAGCATTTTGCATATAAGGTTAGTCCACGTTCCAGTTAATACTGGACCTGAGTCAGTGCATATCTATCTTAGTTTTACTAAGGTCGGTGCATAGTTTGCACATTTTGCATTGCCATACGGTCGGTGCATTTTCTGTTGCTTGCATATAAAGCCCAAGCACATTGTGCGTGCAAAGGTCGGTGCATGCCTCATCTTTCGCATGTAGAAGTCAGAGCACATTTTACATAAGGTCGGTGCATCTTTTGTCCCATGCACACAAAGTCAATACATCGTCTGCATTATGCATAAAGGTCGGTGCAGGTTTAGGTGTCAAAGGCTCAAGGTCAATGTACACACTGTAGCAGGTCGGTGCACATTTTTCTATCTCGCATATGAAGGTCTGTGCACGTTACTACTTAATATATATGGAGGTTGGTGCATACACCGTAGCTGGTTGGTGCATGATGGCATGCAAACATATGAAGGTCGGTGCACCTTTTTGCCATGTGCATGTAGGACAGTGCATATATGTTTACTAAGGTCTGTGCACATTTTAACTTGAGCAACTAAGGTCGATGCACATTCTCTGGCATGTCATATAAGTCTGTGCATGTACTGTAGCACACTCAACTAAGGTCAGTGCACATGAAGAAGCTAAGTCATCTAGGTCGGTGCACATCTAAAGTCTCGACACACGCAGCCACATAAAGTCTGTGCACAGGTGAGTCTCGACACATGAAATCATACAAGGCCAGTGCATATGCATTAGGTAAGGTCTGTGCACATCTACTAGGCATGATTTGAGCATACAAGTATAAGGTCTGTGCTAGTGTGTCAAAGGTCTCATATGAAGTCTACGCATTGAAGCATTTGCATCATCATACCTTGTTTGATCTAAGCATCTGACATTTGATCTGATCAATTAAGGTTTCTGGATATTGATTAAACATATATTCTCTCTCTGATGCTATGACTATAAGGTGTCTTATTCCTTCTTGGCAGGGTTAAGTCAACTAAAGGACCCAGTTTCGAGCAGGGAGCTTTACACTTAATAAAGTCACATGAACTCAAAGTAAAGGCTCGTGATTCAAGACTGATCTATTAACTGGAGAACTTGACACGTGGAAAGTGAAAGTGCTGAGATTACAACACGTGGAAAGAAGAGATCCAGATCTGCGTGAAAATTTGGGCGAGAAACGTAGTTTCCACGTGCCCTCCTCTTGGAAAGGCTATAAAAAGGACATGATTCCTCAGATCTAAACACGGAGAAGGGGATTACAAGAAGGAGATGGCAGAAGAAGAAAAGAAGAGAAACTGGTAGAAAGCCAGCGGCAACCAGAGAAAGAGAAAGAGAAAGAGAGGGAGAGAGATATTGAGAGAGTTAGTAGCCATCTGTGAGTGAACTTCCAGTAGCTCGTGTGGTTGATAAAGTAAAAGAGAGTGCATCAGTAAGATTGAAGGAGAAAGAAGATTTGTAGCTCTTGGATCAGATCCAAGCTACATTGCTCCAAGAGCAAGCTATATTTTTTGAGCTTTATTTCCAGCTTTCAGTTGCTGAATTTTATCACTCTTATTTTTCCATTTTACATTCCATTTCAGAAGCTGTGAATCAGTGGTGGCATAAGCTGTAAGGCCCAGCGATTTGAAGTTGTGAATCAGCGGTGGCTAAGTTGTAATGCCTAGCGGAGCAAGCTGTAAGGACCAGCAGTTTAAGCTGTGTATCAGTGGAATCCACACTCTGGTTGGAGTGTGGGGTGGATGTAGGTCTGGAGGACCGAACCACCTAAAAATCTTCTGTGCACTATGGTTTGATTGTTCATTCATTTACGCTAGATGAATGTCTAGGTTCGCTTTCAGTCAAGTCTGCCTGAGTGTCTCATGAATGCATTGCATACCTAGATTGTTTCTGTAAACTGCATAGTTGCTACCGAGTTATCCACTGCATAGGCCTACGATCTGTTTGTTAGTGTGTCTCAACATAGCTCACAGTCAGCCACCAAGTATTTGATCATGTGCTTTACATTTAGTTAAAGTCAATCAGTTTTAATTCTGCATAGCTTACTAATTAGAGGTCAAATTGGGCAAAATTTTAAAAGGGGACTCATTCACCCCCCCCCCTCTGAATCCAGTTTCTTCCATCTTATAGACTTAACATTTAGTATCAGAGCCGGTCTATGACTATCCGGATCTAATGATCTGCAGAGGTTCCTGCTATTTTTGGTGCATTGTTGCTTTCAGTTCATAGATTTAAATCTGCTTGATAAGTGTTTTCAATGGCTTCTCCGTTGGTGTTTGATGGCTCCAACTTCAGTACATGGCTGGGAGGCCTATGTGTCCACATGAATTCCATTAATCCAAATCTATGGAATCTTATATCAAAAGGCCCACACAAATGACGTCAGAATGAGACCAAATGGTCTAAAGAGGACAGAATAAAGTATAGCGAGAATGATAGAGTTCTCATTATTCTGAGAGATGCAGTTAACACTAAAATGTTTCCTTGTATTGTAGGATGTGGTTCTGGAAAAGAAATCATGGATAAGATAACTAACATTCATCATGAGCAAGAACGAATTTGTCTGATGGCCAACCCGAGAGATCATAGTGAAGAAACAGCGTCTAAGATAAGCTCTAGATCAGAAGATATTTCATTTGATGAACTAGTAGTGATGTATGATGAACTACTAGAGAAATCTAGGAAAATGCAATCTGAGAATAAAAAGCTGAAGAAAAAGATTGATCAAAATAACTATGGATCTTCTTGTGAAAACTGTCCAAAGCTGAGACAGTCTTATGATTTGTGCTTGGCAGACGCTCACAAGTATAAAGAACAAATTTCCTTGCTGAAAAATGAAAACAATGAACTTGCTGCTAAGATTTCTGAACTAGAGAATAAACTGAAATCATTAGGAGATGATCAAATCTATAGTGCCCCAGAATTCATATAAATAATTTCTGAATTACAAAATAATTATCTAGAATTTATAAAGACCTAAATATATTAATAAAGGGATTATTGAAGTAATAAGACCTTATAAAGCCCAATTTGATGGAACTAATTAACCTATTCTATCTAATTATTATCTAAAAGGTTTAAGGACCAAGCCCATTAAGTTGGCCCACATTCTAGAACGTAATTAGCTTATTTACGTATTTTAAAGATAAATACTATTTTTATAAAATAATTATATGGATAGTTATCAAAAGAGTTTTATTAAAATGAAACTCTATACACGTTGAGTGTAACGGTCTATCGGGCGACCACCACAGCCATGTGACGCACCTATGGACGACCGTTATATCCTGCAGTTCCGTGGAGTGAAAAATAAGCCAAAAGATTGGATTTTTGCTAACTTATCTCTTAGGGATCGAGATAGGAAGACGAATAGAGGTGTTAAGGACACTTAGAAGTTGATCTAAGCTTTAACAAGGACTCTAGAAACGATCTAATCTTCAAACCCTAGCCAAAACCCTATAAATAGGACCTAGTTTTGAACTGAGCGACCCTTACTTTTGGCTCGTGAAGAATCAAGGTAAGGAGTCATAATTTCGGGTAAGTTCTTTAGAAGCTTTTGTTTATTATACTTTAGACTAATAGCTCTCCAAATTTCGTGCTAGGAGACCAAGCAACCAAGGAGATTGAAGCTTCCCAAGTTGCTGATTTACCACAAGAAGAGCAAGGATCAAAGGATAGCACCTAGCATCAAATTCAAAGTTTAAAAGTCTTAGAAGAGGTAGGTTATCTCATGAACGGCAAAAATAACATGTTAGGGATAAAAGCCCTCTGATTTTGCTTGATTACATGCACTTTAGCTCATGAATTTCATGTTTTAGTA
Organism: Amorphophallus konjac; assembly: GCA_022559845.1. Taxonomy (NCBI): domain Eukaryota; kingdom Viridiplantae; phylum Streptophyta; class Magnoliopsida; order Alismatales; family Araceae; genus Amorphophallus; species Amorphophallus konjac. Next base: position 126,697,732 of record CM040127.1, read on the forward strand.
GAGACATGCATATATCTATATTCTTAGCCCTAACTAAATTAAAAAGAAACTTCCTTGTGAAATTCACAGAGAACCCATGCATGATATTCGTTTAGCCTTCATTCTATCATATGGAATATTATATGTATGGTTTTCAGACATGATGCAAGTTGAACTTAGGTCATTGTTAATTATTACTGTCAGCAGAGGCTCTGACGGATCAGGGTAGGACCGTCACATGATATAACGTCCTTACGACCGATCGTCACACACTCTGTTATGTTTTTATTTCCATGTTGTCTCTAACGCACTAGGACAGGAGCGTTACATTATTGTAACGGCCCCTCAATAGACCGTCACAAGCACTGTGACGCTCTCCTGTTAGACCGTTAGACTCTGTGTTCTGTCAGCCCATGACAGAATAGTAACCAGTTAAGTTAACTTATAAATAAGCCTAGTTAGCTAAATTTTGACATGTTATTATTTCAAGTTTACTTACTAATTCATATTATAATCTGCATGATCTAGGCATCTTGAACTATTTTAAGTTATGTTAATTTTATGTGCCAAAACTTTATAGTTTTATAATTAAAAACATCATTTTCCAATGTTGTATTGATGGAGTTTATCTTGCTTCCACGTTGTTACATATTCTTCCTCTATCTATAGAGTCATTTTCTTTAAGTACATGGCACATACTCCGGTATGTTGTCCATTAGTTCACTTTGCACTATAGGAACATTATTCTTGGACATGAGGACCTCTCTATTGGATATTCCTTCCAATGGACTAGGAAATCTTGTTTCAAGGCCTCCGTGATTCTCCGCGAGCCTGGGATTCCCACTAGGACGCCGAGTTAGTTGTACCATTAAAACCCATTTGATTAGATTACACTATCGATGTTTTCTTGTTCTAGCTATGTAACGGACCTATACTGGACCGTCAGGAGCACCTAACGGCCCACTATACGACCGTCACACTTCACTGAGTCTATTTTATTAGTTCTAGATTCAGACTAATGTAACGGCCCCGAACTAGACCGTCACATCATGTAACGGCCCAGTACACGACCGTCACACTACTTGAGTACTTAACCTGAGGTTTGACCCAAGGGTTGATATTTCAAGGTTTCTAGATGACCCTTGATAATCCAGAACTTATCATATTCCTTAATAGACTTAATATAATGAATGAAAGTTAAGAAATATACCGTTATGCTAACGATTTATTTTATGGGCATAACATTGTTTAATCTCATTCTTGATTCCTCATATTTAAATTGAAGTATTCATTCATTGATTCTTATTATCTTGAATTTATTTGAACTTATATTCTTGGTCATACTTTATTGTCATGCGTGGAAAAAGCTTGATTTATACTTGAAGATGCGATCGAGCACTAATTGTTTTCAAGGGCTCTATGTTAGTCCCCTCGGCTGATTGTCGGAAACATACTATTTTATAAACCATGGGGTATGATGCTACTGGCGTCGCATTGCACTGGGAGTACTTTCTTTATAAATAAGTGAATTATCCACGGCTCGTGAAGTGAAAATTCACAACACGATGCAGCATGATTGATTCTTGTACATGACTTTCTTGCTTGATGTTCCACAGAAATTCACGAGGTACTTGCTCATAAGTAAAAGATACTAGATTGATGATTATGTGGCTTGCTAGTACATTCTCGATACATTCTTGTTCATGAAAGGCCAATATCATGTTCTTGTTACATTCTTGCTTACTACTCATTCTATCTTATATGATCATGTTGTTACTTTGGTTTAATCGCGTGATTGATCGCATTCGCATGATTTTTTCCTCATTCTTTAGAGCTAAATTATTAATTACTTTAATAGTGCCTTCATGTTGATGTGAAGATACATATTGGGCAAGTGTGCTCATTACCTATTTCTAATCTTTTCAGGAGATGGAAGTGATTCGGATTCGGAAGGTTCAAGTAGCGGATCCGAGAGTGAATAAAGAATGAGCGAAGACTTAGGAAGTCTACATTGTTTAGATCGAGTCAATGTAATTTCGTATTTCTTGAGTCTAGTAGAGTGAAAGATGATGGAAAAATAATTGTATTTGACTATTAATCATTTATGAAATAAAGTTGGAGTTTGATTAAATATTATGCAATTACATTTATGTGTGTGATTGTCTTGCGGTCTGATCGTTCTTGCTTGCAAGAGGCTTACCATGCCGGCTGTTCGCGCTCCCCGAGTTAGTCTTCCGTTGTAATAAAGGCTCGAGGCGTGACAGTTAAGTTGGTATCAGAGCCTAAGTCTCGGGACTTAGGAAGAAGGAATCATGTCATAGGTTAAGTCCAAGGTTTAAGGGCCCCTACCTATGAACTAAGGAAAAAGTTTCCATACCCATGTGAGAAGTGGGTAGAGCCCGGGATAAGATAATTAATTAGCTTTAAGATTTATTTTGTTCATTCCAATTTCATGAGAAATAACAAGTTGTTATTTTCTCCCAGGTACCTTATCTTACAAATGGCTCATCGTGTAGATTGGGATGGTATGTAACAAACAGTTGCCGGCCTTACCCAGGCATTGCAAATTATAGCGCAAGGTGGCACAGGGGCAAGGGGTGGTGACCTACATCGTAATTTCTGGAGTTTAAATCCTCCGCGATTCTATGGTTCGTCTAATCCCGACGAGGCGGAGAACTGGATAGACGAAATGAATCATATATTTGATGTCATCCAATGCACTGATCAGGAGAAGGTGTGTCTCGCAACCTTTCAACTTAACAAAGATGCTCGCACATGGTGGAAGTCAGTTCCGGCACCTCCGGCCGATGCACCTCATACATGGGACGATTTTCTCACTTTGTTCCGTGCCAAATACTTTTCCGAGCATGTGAAAGAAAGGAAGGCTATGGAGTTCGCCGCTCTTCGGCAAGGAATGATGGCGGTTGCCGAATATGAACTATAATTTTCAAGATTAGAACCTTACGCACCGCATCTAATCAGTACCGATCTACTCAAGGCAAATCAGTTTATGGATGGGTTACGACTCGGCTTTATTCAGCAGCTCAGGACCTAAAACATCCGTACATATGCGGAGATGGTTCAGCGGGCATATTTGTGTGAAAGGACCTTAGAGAAGGTTGATAAGTTGAAAGGGAAAGGAGAAGAATCAAGCTGACGATCGGATCGGCGTTATAAGAAAGAGAAATTTAGTATCACGGAACCCTATCAAAGCCATGATAGTAAGAAAAGATCTAGGAATGGGAATGGTGGAAGTTCCCATAATCAAAAGAAAGTCAAGAAGGAGAAGGAGCAGGTCGCCACGGCTTGCACGTTTTGTGAAAAATTCGGCCATTCGGCTGAAGAGTGTTGGAAGCGCCTTGGCGCTTGTTTACGTTGTGGGAGCAGGGAGCATCGCATGTCGGAATGCCCCCTTATGAAGGATCAGTCATCTAGTGGAGGATGCAGGAGGCAGGCTCACCTCAATGCCGTTCTAGATGAAGAGGAAGCGCCCAAGGATGATGGGCTTATGGAAGGTACTCTTCGAATTTGTTCTCATCCTACATTTGTGCTATTTGATACGGGTGCCTCTCATTCTTTTATCTCCACTACTTTTGCTAAAAAATAACAATCGCATCAGTTCCCTTACCTTCAGATCTTGCTATTTTCACACCCTTAGGTCCTGGAGCAAAGCTTACCGACTATTATCCTGATAGCAAAGTGATAGTAGAAGGTCACAATCTCCCCGCAAACTTAGTATGCCTTGACATGAAATGTTATGATGCCATTTTAGGGGTAGATTGGCTTGTAGACCATGATGCTTATATCAATTGCCGAAATAAGATTATATCCTTTCGAAAGCCCGATCTTCCGAGATTCTCTTTTCTTGCCATCAAGTACAAGAAACACCCCACTATTGTATCCTCACTTCATTCTTGCAAACTTATCTCACAAGGATGTGAAGCTTTTCTTGCTTCTGTCATTATTACAGAGTCCAAGGAAATTATCATAGCAGACATCCCTATTGTAAATGATTTCCCAGACGTATTTCCATCGGAACTACCCAATTTACCGCCCGAGAGGGAAGTGAACTTCACCATTGAACTCATTCCAAGAGCAGCACCGATTTCTATAGCCCCTTACAGGATGTCCCCCACGGAGCTTAAGGAATTGAAGAAGTAGTTGCACGAACTTCTGGACAAGGGTTTTATCAGACCTAGCACATCCCCTTGGGGTGCGCCGATTCTATTTGTCAAGAAGAAGGATGGTTCTCTCAGGCTATGCATCGATTACCGGCAACTGAATCAACTCACAATTAAAAATAAGTATCTGTTGCCGCATATTGATGAACTCTTCGATAAGCTTTCAGGTGCAGAATATTTCTCTAAGATAGACCTCAGATCAGGTTATCATCAGCTTAGAATTAAAGAAGATGACATTTATAAATCGGCTTTTCGAAGTCGTTATGGCCACTGTGAATTCGTAGTAATGCCATTTGGATTAACTAATGCCCCAACAGCATTTATGCAACTTATGAACAATGTCTTCCAGCCATATCTGGACCAGTTCATCGTCGTCTTCATTGATGATATCTTAATATATTCCAAGACAAAGGAAGAACATGAACAACATTTGAAAATAGCTTTACAAACACTTAGAGAACACAAGCTTTATGCCAAACTCAATAAGTGTGAATTCTAGCTGAAGGAAGTCTCATTCCTAGGCCACATTATTTCAAAAGAAGGTATTGCTGTGGATCCCTATAAGGTAGAAGCCGTCAAGAATTGGAGTCGGCCAACGACTGTATCTGAAGTAAGAAGCTTTCTGGGTCTAGCTGGTTATTATAGAAGATTCACTAAGGACTTCTCAAAGATAGCAGTTCCTTTAACTAGACTTACAAGAAAAGAAAATCCTTTTGTCTGGTCAGAGGAATGTGAGAAGAGTTTCCAAACTCTTAAGAATCATCTTACTACAGCTCCTATTTTATCACTACAAATGGAGGGTGGTGGATTCGAAGTGTATACGGATGCGTCTAGCATTGGCTTAGGATGCGTTCTCATGTAGAATGGAAAATTAATCTGTTATTCTTCAAGACAATTGAAACGTCACGAGGAAAACTATCCCGTACATGATTTGGAATTGGCAGTAGTTATTTTCGCCTTGAAAATTTGACGTCATTATCTTTATGGAGAAAAGTTCACGGTCTACTCGGACCACAAAAGTTTGAAATATTTATTTTCTCAAAAGGAGCTTAACATGAGGCAGAGGAGGTGGTTAGAATATCTCAAAGACTTTGATTTTGCTATTCAATATCATTCTGGCAAGGCTAATGCTGTAGCAGATGCACTCAGCATAAAACCAATGGGTATGCTATCAACTCTTATGATTAGTGTGACTAACCTTGTTCCTTAATTTGCTCAGTTGAACTTAGATATTGACATAAAGGAAGAAGATTGTCAGATTACCTGGTGTCCCAGTCACTATTATATCTGATAGAGATCCTCGATTCACATCACAGTTCTGGAAAGGCCTACAACATTCACTAGGGACTAGATTGAATTTCAGGACAGCGTTTCATCCACAAACTGATGGTCAAACAGAAAGAACAAATCAGGTGGTAGAAGACATGCTCAGGGCTTGTGTCATTGATTTTGGAGGAAGTTGGCATGATCACTTGCCTCTGGTAGAATTTACATATAACAACAGTTATCAAGCAAGCATACAAATGGCACCTTTTGAAGCTCTATATGGAAAAGGCTGTAGATCACCAATATGTTGGAATGAAATAGGGGAAAAGTAATTTCTAGGCCCCGACCTATAAGGGATTCCACAGAGAAAATAAAGCTCATTCAAGAAAGAATGAAAATGGCATAAGATAGGCAAAAGTCTTATGCCGATAATCGAAGACGTGACTTGGAGTTTCAGGTAGGAGATCATGTATATTTAAAGGTTTCTCCAGGTCGTGGTATTCGAAAATTTGGCATTAAAGGAAAGCTAACTCCTAGATTTATTGGCCCATTTGAAATTCTTGAAAGAGTCGGTGAAGTGGCTTATAGATTGGCTTTACCTCCACAACTAGCAGGAGTTCATGACGTATTTCACGTCTCTATGCTGAAGAAGTATGTATATGATCCTGACCATATTATCACTTATGACAATTTAGAAATTCAGAAGGATATGACGTTCGAGCAAACGCCAATAAAGATTTTGGAACGAGAAGTGCGTCAATTAAGAAATAAAGTTATTCCTATGGTCAAGATTCAATTGAAGAAAATATGGCCATATGAAGCAACATGGGAAACCGAGGCAGCCATGCGGAAAAGATGTCCAGAACTATTTAACTGTAAGTACACTCTCTACAATCCATGTATTGAATTTGGGGACCAAATTCTTCTAAGTGGGGGAGGGTGTAGTGCCCCAGAATTTATATAAATAATTTTTGAATTAAAAAATAATTTTATGGAATTTATAAAGACCTAAATATATTAATAAAGGGATTATTAAAGTAATAAGACCTTATAAAGCCCAATTGGATGGAACTAATTAACCTACTCTATCTAATTATTATCTAAAAGGTTTAAGGACCAAGCCTATTAAGTTGGCCCACATTCTAGAAGGTAATTAGCTTATTCACGTATTTTAAAGATAAATACTATTTTTATAAAATAATTATATGGATAGTTATCAAAAGAGTTTTATTAAAATGAAACTCTATACACGTTAAGTGTAACGGTCTCTCGGGCGACCGCCATAGCCATGTGACGCACCTATGGACGACTGTTACATCCTGCAGTTCCGTGGAGTGAAAAATAAGTCAAAAGATTAGATTTTTGCTAACTTATCTCTTAGGGATCGAGATAGGAAGACTAATAGAGGTGTTAAGGACTCTTAGAAGTTGATCTAAGCTTTAACAAGGACTCTAGAAACGATCTAATCTTCAAACTCTAGCCAAAACCCTATAAATAGGACCTTGTTCTAAACTGAGCGACCCTTACTTTTGGCTCGTGAAGAATCAAGGTAAGGAGTCATAATTTTGGGTAAGTTATTTAGAAGCTTTTGTTTAGTATACTTTAGACTAATAGCTCTCCAAATTTCGTGCTAGGAGACCAAGCAACCAAGGAGATTGAAGCTTCCCAAGTTGCTGATTTACCACAAGAAGAGCAAGGATCAAAGGGTAGCACATAGCATCAAATTCGAAGTTTAAAAGTCTTAGAAGAGGTAGGTTATCTCATGAATGGCAAAAAAAACATGTTAGGGATAAAAGCCCTCTGATTTTGCTTGATTACATGCACTTTAGCTCATAAATTTCATGTTTTAGTAGAGACATGCATATATCTATATTCTTAGCCCTAACTAAATTAAAAAGAAACTTCCTTGTGAAATTCACAGAGAACCCATGCATGATATTCGTTTAGCCTTCATTCTATCATGTGGGAAATTATATGTATGATTTTCAGACATGATGCAAGTTGAACTTAGGTCATTGTTAATTATTGCTGTCAGCAGAGGCTCTGACGGATCAGGGTAGGACCGTCACATGATATAATGGCCTTACGACCGACTGTCACACACTCTGTTATGTTTTTATTTCTCTGTTGTCTCTAACGCACCAGGACAGGAGCGTTACATTACTGTAACGGCCCCTCGATAGACCGTCACAAGCACTGTGACGCTCTCCTGTTAGACCGTTAGACTCTGTGTTCTGTCAGCCCATGACAGAATAGTAACCAGTTAAGTTAACTTATAAATAAGCCTAGTTAGCTAAGTTTTGACCTGTTATTATTTCAAGTTTACTTACTAATTCATATTGTAATCTGCATAATCTAGGCATCTTGAATTATTTTAAGTTATGTTAATTTTATGTGCCAAAACTTTATAGTTTTATAATTAAAAACATCATTTTCCAATGTTGTATTGACGGAATTTATCTTGCTTTCACATTGTTACATATTCTTCCTCTATCTATAGAGTCATTTTCTTTAAGTACATGGCACATACTCTGGTATGTTGTCCATTAGTTCACTTTGCACTATAGGAACATTATTCTTGGACATGAGGACCTCTCTATTGGATATTCCTTCCAATGGACTAGGAAATCTTATTTCAAAGCCTCCGTAATTCTCCGCGAGCCTGGGATTCCCACTAGGACGCCGAGTTAGTTGTACCATTAAAACCCATTTGATTAGATTACACTATCGATGTTTTCTTGTTCTAGCTATGTAACGGACCTATACTGGACCGTCAGGAGCACCTAACGGCCCACTATACGACCGCCACACTTCACTAAGTATATTTTATTAGTTCTAGATTCAGACTAATGTAATGGCCCAGAACTAGACCGTCACATCATGTAACGGCTCAGTACACAACCGTCACACTACTTGAGTACTTAACCTGAGGTTTGACCCAAGGGTTGATATTTCAAGGTTTCTAGATGACCCTTGATAATCCAGAACTTATCATATTGCTTAATAGACTTAATATAATGAATGAAAGTTACAAAATATACCTTTATGCTACCGATTTATTTTATGAGCATAACATTGTTTAATGTCATTCTTGATTCCTCATATTCAAATTGAAGCGTTCATTCATTGATTCTTATTATCTTGAATTTATTTGAACTTATATTCTTGGCCATACTTTATTGTCATGCGTGGAAAAAGCTTGATTTATACTTGAAGATGCGATCGAGCACTGATTATGTTCAAGGGCTCTATGCTAGTCCCCTCGGCTGATTGTCGGAAACATACTATTGTATAAACCATGGGGTATGATGCTACTATCGTCGCATTACGCTGGGAGTACTTTCTTTATAAATAAGTGAATTATCCACGGCTCGTGAAGTGAAAACTCACAACACGATGCAGCATGATTGATTCTTGTACATGACTTTCTTGCTTGATGTTCCACAGAAATTCACGAGGTACTTGCTCATAAGCAAAAGATACTAGAGTGATGATTATGTGGCTTGTTAGTACATTCTCGATACATTCTTATTCATGAAAGGCCAATATCATGTTCTTGTTACACTCTTGCTTACTACTCATTCTATCTTATATGATCATGTTGTTACTTTGGTTTAATCGCGTGATTGATCACATTCGCATGATTTTTACCTCATTCTTTAGAGCTAAATTATTAATTACTTTAATAGTGCCTTCATGTTGATGCGAAGATACCTACTGGGCAAGTGTGCTCATTACCTATTTCCAATCTTTTCAGGAGATGGAAGTGATTCGGGTTCGGATTCGGAAGGTTCAAGTAGCGGATCCGAGAGTGAATAAAGAATGAGCGAAGACTTAGGAAGTCTACATTGTTTAGATTGAGTCAATGTAATTTCATATTTCTTGAGTCTAGTAGAGTGAAAGATGATGGAAAAATAATTATATTTGACTATTAATCATTTATGAAATAAAGTTGGAGTTTGATTAAATATTATGCAATTGCATTTATGTGTGTGATTGTCTTGTGCTCTGATCGTTCTTGCTTGCAAGAGGCTTACCATGCCGGCTGTTCGCGCTCCCCGAGTTAGTCTTCCGCTATAATAAAGGCTCGGGACGTGACAAAATCCTACTCAATGAACCGGTCCAGAATGAGTAATTAATAAAAGAAAATGAAGGACTGAAGCAGTTGAACACTACTGTAACTGAAATACTACTTGCCGTAGAAAAAGGAAAAATTGAGTGTAACGAAGAATCTGAAAAATTGAGCAATCTAAAACAAGAAATTAAGAAATATAAAACTGCAAACAAGGTGCTAAGTGAATGTGTTAATTGCAGTGAACAAGAGATTACCAGTTATGAGATTCATATTGCTTCTCTAGAAAATGAAATTTGTGATCTAAAAGACTCTCTGTCAAAAACTCTCAAAGGTAAAGAGAAGTCAAAAGATCCCTTGAATGATGAAGCAACTGAACAAAGAGAAGGGGTAGGTTGTGATTCTAGGATTGAAAGGGGTATAATGAATCAACTATATACCACCCTCGTGCGAGGTTCAGAAGGAGCTAGCACTTCCAATGTTTCCCTAAAAAAATTGGCACCCCAGAAAATTCAAATAGAAAATAAAAACCCGACAACCAAGAATTCACCTGTTTTTGAATTCACTGCTAAGAAGAATCCTAAGCAAGCTGCTGTTAAGATAAATCAGAAACAAACTAATTGGGGAAGAAATAATGGTAGTTTGTAGAAAAAGGTGATTCATCCTCATGTTGAGAATGTGCATGCTAAGAATAAAATGAACACACACATGCATACACATAAAAAGGGGAATTAGAACTTTGGAAAAATGCATGATAAAAACTCATCTGATAGAAACCATGCTATAAAGAAATCTAACACTTCTTGTCATTACTATGGTAAGCATGGTCACTTCATGGATGATTGTTTTGTGCTGAAAAAGGATGATCTGAATCTTAATAGAATGCATGCTAGGGACTTTAATGTCAAGAAATTTCTTGCCACTAAGAAAAGGAGTATCACATGCTTTAATTATGGTAAGATAGGACATGTTGCGGCACGGTGCTGGTTTGCAAATGGTAAGAAAAACTCATGATCATATCATGCTAAATTTCCAGCAAACCATCATGGTCTTAATAAGAACAACTCTATGTCAATGAACCAGCACATCACATGTTTCAACTGTAACAATCCTAGTCACAAGGCTACTGAATGCTGTTTAGGTTCTCGTAGAAGATTTCTTCTTCTTTCTCTCACTATGGAAAGCATGGCCATATAGTCAAGAAATGTTGGCATGCTCAGGGAAAGAATTTTAAATCTGAATGTGTTAAATTCCTTGTAAATCAAAGTGTTTTTTTGGAATAAATCAGTTTTTGAAGAAAAATTCATTACATGTTTCAGTTGCGGTAAGCCAGGCCATAGGGCCATTGAGTGTTGGAATGCACAAGGGAGTAAATCCATTTATAAATCTGATAAACTCCCTATTCATCAGAATAATTTTGATAAGAAAAAAACCGAATTCATGAAAAAGACTTTTAATTGTTTTAATTGTGGAAAGCCAGGCCACAGAGCTGCTAATTGTTGGCTGGCTGGGTTCAGTGAACAGAATGTTTATTCTGTTAACAGAAATTTCCATGAAAATGCACATACATTCCATGATTACAGTATTGTGCATAGAAAGAATTCTAAAACTGCTGCATCATGCTATTATTGTGGACAGTTAGGACATTCTATGCCTAACTGTTATCTAATGAGGTTTGATAACTCTCAAGCACAAAAATTGTTTAAAGCACCGGTCAAAGGTGCCACCGCCATTTTAGGACCCAAGATATCTTGGGTGCCTGTTTGTGCTAAATAGTTTGATGTTTTGCAGGTGTGCCTTGGGTTGAAGAATAAAGAGGGGTAAATAAACCAAGGCACCCAAGTTGGTAAAACCCCACTCTTGTATTGTTCAGGTAATATTTGCACTCTTCATATTTGTACAGTTGAAAACCATACGAATCTGTTTTAAATTGCATATCATGTGTAATCTGATTAATCAAATTCTTCATGCATTTTCTTTGACATTTTCATTGAGTTACATGAGTCTATCTGTTCATATATTGAGCAATCTATGTACATATTCATCGAAGACATGTTGAATTCATTTCTCATCTGCATGTAATAATGTTTGGACATTTGATTGTGCACATAAGGAAGGTTAGAAACTCATGAGCATAGTCTGCATATTTGTGCATGTATGTGAATTGATTATTGTTGATGTTTTTTTGTGTGATGTGATGTGATGATGTTTGTGGATATGAATATAGTGGTATGAGAGATATATGTGTGAAGACGTGTGAACAAGTAATAACCTAACTCAAACAATCATGAAATCAGAAGCATGGGCATGCCGTCAATGTTCATGAGGAGAAAAATAAAAACACACGCCGGGGCATGGAGCAATGGAATAAAACAAAAAACACACATCGTAGGTGTGGAGCAAATGAAGTAAAGAGAAGAGCAAGTAAGATGACAATGATGAACAATACCTAACTAAGGAAGTGTGATCGCCACCAAGGTAATTAAAATAGCAAAACAAAAATAAGTCCCTTGGAAAGAGGAGGATGAAACACCCGTCCACAGAAGATTAAACATAGAACTCTGCAAGCATAAACGATCTAATATCAGGCCGCTAATGAACAAGAGATGGCCTTAGGATAAGCCGCCACAGATCCTTAAACGGTCCTAAATATAGCTGCCCGAGTGCACGGAACAGCAAGTTGGGACTTGGATCTCCACCTCTCCCGGCCGGCCAGAAGAGCTGGGCCTCGTGCTAGGAATCCTGTAAACTTGAAAAAAAGTGTAGAAGCACAGAAAAATAACCCAGATTAGCCCTATGACAAGTTTAGTAACTATAATGCAAACAAACTAAAGTGCATGCAAAACGAAGGGTGGATACTTGGAAAACACACGCCGGGGCATGGAGCAAAGGAATAAAACAAAAAACACACATCGTAGGTGTGGAGCAAATGAAGTAAAGAGAAGAGCAAGTAAGATGACAATGATGAACAATACCTAACTAAGGAAGTGTGATCGCCACCAAGGTAATTAAAATAGCAAAACAAAAATAAGTCCCTTGGAAAGAGGAGGATGAAACACCCATCCACAGAAGATTAAACATAGAACTCTGCAAGCATAAACGATCTAATATCAGGCCGCTAATGAACAAGAGATGGCCTTACGATAAGCCGCCACAGATCCTTAAACGGTCCTAAATATAGCTGCCCGAGTGCACGGAACAGCAAGTTGGGACTTGGGTCTCCACCTCTCCCGGCCGGCTAGAAGAGCTGGGCCTCGTGCTAGGAATCCTGTAAACTTGAAAAAAAGTGTAGAAGCACAGAAAAATAACCCAGATTAGCCCTATGACAAGTTTAGTAACTATAATGCAAATAAACTAAAGTGCATGCAAAACGAAGGGTGGATACTTGGGGGGTTTGGTTTTTTAACCCCTATGGGGAGTGGAAAATATGGGAAGATGTTTTAAAATGATGCAAAGATGATAGAACGTGGAAGAGGATGAGGGGAATATGCTTGTGAATGCTATGAAGAGGAGAAGAAACTAAAGAAGAAAACAACACTATTAAACCCTTGGAACTTAATACTCCCTGGACTTGAAGGCTAATGGACATAGACAACACTTCTCCTTGATGGATACTCGCTCCAGAACGTAGCAGTACCTCGAAGTAAACTCTAGAATTCTCTTCTTCAACCCATGAACTTAAGTGTTCTATTTATAGACCCTCAAACTCTCTAGTCGAGTTGGAGAGATTCCAGCGAAAAATTAGGATGAAACTTAGCAAACTCTTGAAGATAACACTCCCAAGAGTCCATAGAAACAAACTAGAGGTTCTGGGAGTCTCCATTGAGAGAGAAATCATCAAATCAAAACTCTAATTCGGCCATGGCGTAGCAGGGAAAAATCAGTTCTAGCAAGACTCTCTGTAACCGAAAACGGTCTTACGATAGACCGCCACTTGGAACAAACGGTCAAGGTAAGACAGCCAACCTCAGTCGTCCACCAGAAGATAAGGCCAACGGGCGAAAAACTCGAATCAGGACTCTGGAACTGGAAAATGGTCAAAGGTAAAACCGCCAAAATGTCTCTAACGGCCATACAATAGACCGCCAGAGCTCAATGGATAAGAAAGGATAAGGCTGAAGGAAATGTCATTGGCTCTGGACTCTCGCGTCAGCAAACGGCCTTAAGATAGACCACCAAACGTCATCAAACGGTTGTTTGATAGACCGCCAGAAATAATGCAGGTCGACGCGAGAAAAGATCAGGTCGACGCAAGGGCAAAACCCAGGTCGACGCACAAATGACTCAGGTCGATGCACGTGAAGAAAATGGTCACATGATAGACCACCAATAACGTCTAACGGTCGTGTTATAGACCGCTAGGTGCAAGATCGAAGCAAAATGAAAAGCCCACTAAGTCCAATCAAGGAGAATGACCCATGAAAGAAGCCCCAAAACTGACCAAGATAGCCCAAAAAAAGGCGTATAACTCGGAGCATCATAAAGATAAATAAGGAGATGACCCAACTCATTGGTCATAAAATGGGTGTCAACAGATGCCGCTCCTTAACATCCTCATTGCAGGGGAACGAGCAGAGGTGAAGCGGAAATGAAGTGGAGTGAACTGAAAAGTGGGCGTTAAGGTAAACCGACACCTGTCCTCAACCAACGAGCGATAGGAATCTTCTGAAAAACTTCAGACCAATCACAAGGAACGGTAAAACTGAATGACGCATGCCTGGAGGAACTAACAACTAATAGAAAAGAAAAATACGACCAACCACCTCACTGGAACACATAGCTGATAGGTGGTTGGAGCAAGCAGAAGTAAAGAGACGAGTAACTAGACTCTAGATAGGAATCCTTAGCTAACCAAATCGAGCAAAAAGATAGAAGGAAACATTTCAACTCAACGTGGAATAGTTCTCCTTACTCAAGACCATGGATACACAATTATCCACCATTACTGAGACACTTAGATACACAATTATCCACCATTACTGAGACACTTAGACAGATGAGGGCACGTGAATGCTCAAATATGCGTATGATGCATGCTGGGCTAAAATAAAGAAATCATCAAAACGAATGCCAAGAAAGGATAAAATAGGACGATACTCGAGAATAATATTACTAGACCGGATAAATCAGGGTCAAGACACTATCTGCAACCACGGCGTGCAAGATAGAACCATCATCCCCCAATTTTCCCAACCTAATGGCCTATCCAACGATTAAATATGTGAACTTAGATCATCATCATTTTTGTTAGAGGGAAACATCAGATCCTGGAACACATGAATGACCAGCTAGTTCTTGCGGAAATATATCATAGATACCATATAGTAATGCATTAGGGGACTAGGGATCGAGATACTTACCTGACTTACCTGCTTGGCGAGCTGTGATAAAACATGATGGCGTTCATGATTTTTGCAGATGAAAAGGTTAGCCATCGACAAATAAATCCATAAAATAAGCATGAAGCACAATAGATATAACTTTGAAGCATGAAAACATAATGGATAAAGCATTACATTTCATCAAATGATTCAGCCCACAAACGGTCTAAACTAGAACCGCTACACGAGCCATAACGGTTTGAACATGGACCGCTAAAGTACGTCGGATCACATCCTTCAAGGAAAAACACATGTTTGACAAACGGCCGAAGGTTGGATCGCTAGAACGACTATAACGGTCTAACGATAGACCGTCAAATTTTTGGGGTGTTCAAAAAAACAAACTGTTTGTTCTCCCCCATTCTATGGTCATTCATTCAAACACCCCCAAACCGAGCCATACCCCACTCTACTCTGGCAACCCACCAGCAACCACCACGCATCCCCACATCCGGACACCACGATGGTGAAGAAGCGGGCCGTGAAACGCCTTCAACAGCGACTAGAGGCGGAGGGAACGCCACCCCCGGCGACGGCGAACCCACCGGAGAGAGAGGAGCCACCGACGGCCCAAACGGAGGGAGACGAAGCCCCCACGGCCGAAGGAGAACATGGTGGTGATAGAGATGAAGGGGAGGAGGTTCCCGCGGTGGAGGAAGCACCCGTGGCGGCGGCGGCTGGCCGGTCATCGGAGGTAGGCCGTGAACTTTTTAAAACATTGATTTTTGATTTTCAAAGACCATGCATGTGTATGAATGGATAGGGGAATGGGTCTGGGGACCCATTAAAATGCTTTGTAGGCCATTTTCGCCATTTTCATAGCATGGGGGAAAGGAGAAGAAGATGCCCACTCGCGGGTTGCTTAGCAGTCGTTCCAGTGATCGCTACACCCTCAAACGGCCCATATTATGGCCGCTAGAGGACTCAGACGGCCCAGGATATGGCCGCCAAAGGATCAGAGATAGAATTTTGAATTTTTTGTGTTTTTTGTCTTATTTAATTTATTTGTTGTTTTTTATATGAAATGCAATGAAAGTGCAATGCAATAACTGACTTACATTCTAAATGTGTGCAGGGGAAGAGACGGACTCAGATTTCTTAGGTGCAAGTCCGAGCTGTATACCAAGCCTTGCTGGATTACTAGAGGGACAGACTGGCAGCTATGGTCTTCGGGGAGCTACTGAGTATTGAGGTGATGAGGATTGATACAGCTTTGCTCTACGCCCTTCACGAGAGATGGGACCCTGTCAGCAGAGCATTCATCTTCCCGTGGGGCCACATGATCCCCATGCTGGAAGACATAGCGAGGATCACCGGACTACGGATCCACAGAGTGTCGGTGATAGGATGGACACATTGAGACTACCGAGAGATGGCGCAGGAGCTACTCGGATTAGATCTGTTGAGGCCAAGGCATCAGTCCTCCATATTGGGACGAGCGACACTCCAGGAGAGCCTGGGGCTGAGGGGAGCGGCTATATCTGTAGGGGAGCTGCTAGAGGAGCACATCGGGAGAGTGATAGACCAGGTTCGGGGGAGAGTGGCAGTAGGATAGGGACCCGAGGGAGACATCACCTTGCGGCGCTTCCTGATTTTGCTATTCGGGAAGCTTCTCTTCGCGACTAGGGCCGACGGAGTGAGCGTCAGGCTCCTCCCTTTACTTAGAGACTTAGATGGAGTAGGAGGGTACACCTGAGGAGCAGTAGTCCTGGCATTCCTTTTCGACTCTCTGAGCACGACCGACCGGCAGACCATGCTGGGCGGCTTCTGGCCTTTCCTATAGGTAAAATGCCCTAAACTCTAAACTTTAAATGCTTTTCTATATGCTTGCTATTATTATATGCTGACGCTTGACTTATGTAGGTCTGGAGCTACCTGTACCTCTCTAGCTTAGGGTGAGGAAAGGAACTACACCCCGAGCGGATCCCCATCGCGAGACGATGGGTGGTGGCATGGGACATGGGATCCATCCGGCGCCTAGCCCGGGCGATCTAGGATGACATAGACACTTTCCCATATGCATCGGTAAAACTCTAAACTCAAACTCTTCTATATACTCAAAATGCTAACACTGCTCATCTAAATGCCGACACTGACTTAACTACCTTTTCAGATGCGCTAGACACCCTATCGTGATGAGGGTCACGAGGGGCAGCCTTGGGTGGAGGCAGCCTTGGCGTATGCCGGGCGAGAGATCTGGCTACACTGCCTGAACATCATCGAGCCTCTACACCATCGACTAATCATGAGGACGAGAGGAGTTCATCAGCCAAAGGTCGAGTTCCCTACACGAGATGATAAGCTTTTCGGGAGATCTGCGAAGGGACTCAGCGGCGACATCAACTGGGCTACTCGGGTGCTTGACCAGGTACGTGACTGGTCACGCAGAGGTCGGGTGGTGAACACTCGGGCAGTGATGAGGCCTACCTAAAGGCATACGCGCGGAGGTACGGTGACCAGGTGTTCTGCGGCATCCGACGATCGGTATGACTTCTAAACGTATGCTCTTCTTTAGACTTAAATTAATATACTATATGCACTGACCTAATGACTTGCTATATGCAGCTAGACCCCCAAGGCAGGATAGCGGAGTTGCAGGGACTCCTCCACGCTACTGTATAGTAGAGGGATGAGCTCCAGCATGCGCTGGACCTTCTGGTGGGCTTCCTAAACCTTGGGCTTGATTATGCTTATGGTATGCAATTGACTGACCCTGACTTCTAAAATGTAGCGAGCTGAGGGAGCGCAATGGCGGGGACCGGACTCACCGTACTCTTCGTCACAGCTACGGGAGGCAGGGCTGAGCGAGATGGTGACTTTGCTCGAGTGGTTGCTCAGGCTGAGGAGGCCGAGACTACTCTCGTGGAAAGGGTAAGCAAAACCAACCGAGTTCCTTAGACTTTAAATGCTTATGATGCTTATGCCTTGACTGACTATGATGAATGCTTATATAGGTGAGAGAGCTTACCATAGCACTGGTCAAGGCGGAGCGTGCTAGGACAGAGATCGAGTGTCTCCGAGGAGAGGAAGCCGAGGTGACCCATCTCCGTGCAGAGGTAGCTGAGGTGCCCCGTCTCCGAGTAGAGGCAGCCAAGGCAGCCCATCTCCGTGCGGAGGTGGAGCGACTGAGAGTTGGAGCAGCAGATTTTGAGCGGTATCAGACTGAGGTGAGAGAGCTGAGAGTTGAGGTCCAAGCGCTGGAGAGGGCACTCCGGCTGGTGAGCGGACGGTTATCCCAGAGCGTGTCACAGAGCGTCGCACGTAGTGGACACCGTGACTACCTCACGGGTTCCTTCGGCCAGCGGAGGAATGAGGAGGATGAGCGGATGCGACAACACTGAGAGGAGGGGAGTACCTCCATGGCCCCACCAGTGAAGAGACCCGAGGGTACCGGTGATAGCGGTGGCCCGGGAGATGGACCCGCCGGAGCGTGACTTGTACTCTTCCTTTTCTTTTTTGATGCACACTTGTACATGACTTTTGATAGTGAAATGAATCTTTTTGTTGTTTTCGTTATTAAAGTGCAAATGTGTATGAATGCAAATGCTGACTTACTGACCACTACCCTAGGACTGACAGAGAGTACGGATGAGAGAGAGACGATGAGAGAACGGTAGGACTAAAGACTGAGAACGGAAAGAATCAACCAAATTCTGGCAAAACCTGACAAACGGTCTAAGTTAAGACTGCCCGACGTAAAAAATAGTCAAACCAATGACCGTCAGAGGTACGGAGGTAGGCGGTGGATGAAGGGATAAAACGGTCAAATTGTAGACCGTGTGGGACTCCTAGCGGTCGTACGATAGACCGCTAGTGCAGAAACCCTGTGTAGTCCGAGCGGGACTCTTCTGTGAGAGTCTGAACCCGAGGATTAAGGTCTCTAATCTGCACTAGAACACACCCTAACTTAAATTAAGGCTACCCAATCCCAATCCAAATGCACCAACACTAAAATTAGAGCTCTATAAGTAAGAACAAGCCCAGAAATCGTATCTCACCATAATTCTCTGCTATAAGCCTTGAAATTTCAGCAACACCATCCAAGAACATCATGAAGAGAAGCTTTGAAGCTAGTGCCATGGGGGAGACGGTCCACACCGGGCCAAAGGCTGCTAAGAAAGAGCATGGGGAGCTACATCGACTGACCTCAATCCCCAAGCACTTGAGCTCAAGTTTCTTAAGAGTGGTAAGTTGCAATTTGATTAAAAGTTCATGAATTCCTTAATTTTCCTCCTTCTCATGATCTTCCTCTCTTCTCCTTCTTATTTTCCAATTTTTTTTCTTAGCTTCTTCCTGGCCTAAGATGCTACTCCAACCTAAAGTGGGTGGCTCCCATGATCAAGGAACTCCCTTTAGAGGTCCTCTCCATCTTAAGGGCATGGCATCTTTACCCTTTAGTGGTTCTAGCTAAGAATTTCTAGAAAATCTCCTTGGATTGGTCAAGCATTTCAGCCCTTGTAGACTATGGCATCCACAAACACACACCTTCCTCTTCCCAAGCTTTCAAGCCACTATCCTATTAGAGGAGGTAGAGACCTACCTAGCCCTCCCTAAGACTAAGGTGGGGGATGAAGACCTAGTGTGCCATACGGTTGAGCCTATAAACCCATCACTCGTTCTAAGGGGTTTCATACATAATCCAAGAGATGTTAGGACCATGATCAGCCCACGCCATGTCCATTTGATACCCATGGCTCAATGGATCACCGCTTATTGTAAGAACAAGAGTGGGAGATTTGAAGCCATAGCCAAAGCTACCTCAATTTGCTTGTGCGGGGTCTTCCTTTTTACCACCACCGACCATCTCTTGGATATCCAAAATCTTAGCATTATTAGTGGCTTTTGACAGGGTTTATCCATCTCTCAAGTGGCCCTTTCATACCTTTACGAAGGCCTTAGTTCAGCTTGCCTAGGAGGGCCACTCTTCGGGTCAATGATCATCCTTGAGTGTTGGATGAGAGTGAGACTTAAATTCCTACCCAAGGTGGACTTGCCTTCAAATAGTCGGATATTCGGGAGCCACCCTCTATAGCACCCGGTATATTAATGAATAAAAATCTCGAGCAAATAATAAGAATTTCCCTAAAAAAAAGGATAAGTAAAATTTTGACCATTTTATAAAAATATGTAAAAATTAGAATCTTATAGTGGATAGAATGTTGAGTAAAATTGTCTTCTATGACCAGCCCAAATAAAACTCTTAATTAAGCCGAATTAGTAGATTAAGGCCCAAATCCACGTTTAGCTCAACTAGACCTCAAAACACGAAATTAAAGCCTAATACTTAATCATTTAAGCTAAAACCGGATGCAAATGAAAGGTTAGGATTAAGAAATCATTTCCCCTCTTATTATTCTCTGAAACCCTAACCCTAGGAGGTGTATTTGGCGGCGCAAGGCGGCTGCAACCCTATCTAGCACGTTTCGCGCATGACTAAGTTGCGTGGACTCTATCTCCACGATTAGAACTCTCCAGACCCTATAGAACCTATAAAAATGATCGTCTGCCACCCTAGAAGAGTTTAGAAGTTGTGGCGGCCAGAGAAGAGCTCGATCAAGGGAGAATCGCGACGATCACCGGCGGTGTGTTCCTAGCACGATCGGTATCCCTCTTCCTCCTTCATCTTTCGATTAAGGTAGGTGAAAGAAAGCCAAACCCTAAGTATTATATATGGATAGAAGCATCATCCTGTCCTCTTTCCATTGATCAATAAAGACCTAATTTTCATGTAGTATCCTACAAAAATTTTAGGTTTTAGAAGAAGTATGTCATATCTAGGGTTAGCTATGCTCCACCTTGATTTAAGTAGAGATTTGAGGCACTAAACATTTAATTGATCATGCTATCCTGTATAAAATTTCATGCTTGTTCCATTGATCATAAAAACCCCAATTTTCATACTCTATATAGTGCGTATTTAGCTATTGTTCCCAACCCTAGCCAACCCAGCCGGAGACGGGCAGGGCAAAGGGGCAGCGAACTGTTCTGATATGAGTGGCCATTCGATAGACTGCACGTCTATATGAACGGCTAGACTGTGACCGCCTATGTTATTTGTGTTATTATGTTTTGAGACAAGCGGCTATGCCAGAACCGCTCAACGAGTCATATGGCCATCTATAGACCACTCATCTCCTGTTCGGCCCCTGCCTGCAGAGTATGAACGGCCTGTGGAGAGACCGCAGAGGCCCTTGAAAGGTTCTGGACGAACTGTTCTTCCTCATAGAATTGTGTTGATTTCAAATTTAGCATGTTTTATCTCTAGTTATTTAATCTTCATGGTAGGCTAGCAGCCAACATATAAATGGAACATATGGAAGATGAGATTTTATAAATTGTTGGTTTACTTTCCATCATGACCTTGGTTTGTTCTTTCAACAAAGTTAATTTCAAATATGAATGCACGAACCATGTTACTAGGATTGTTTGACAGTCGTTCGACTCCGGTAGGATTGACTGACCCCTATACTGATTTCTGATGTTTATTAGCCTCAATTCCTTGTAAAGGTTGGGACTCTCCGCCATATATTCCTTCCGTTGGACTAGGACCTTCATTACATGACCTCCGTAAGCCTCCGCGAGCCTAGGATTCCCACTAGGACACCGGGCAGGTTGTACCACCAAGACCTGAACCTGTCACGTGATCGAACCTCTTGGATTGCTGTGTTGTGAGCCACGGCTTGATTTGGACCAACTGAGCCTCGAACGGCCGGAATCAGACTGTTTACCTCAGTGGGCGGCCCATTAGAGACCGTGCATCCCTGGCTAAATGCCAATTCCTGTTGGTCGATTAACCTTGTTCCATCTTCGACCAAATCATGTTTGATAGACCCAATAAGCCCTAGGCTGACCAGTGGATAGTGGGCTGTACCCTGGTTCAGTTCTGCGCCACTTATGGTAGCCCGGAGCCCATTTGGGTAGATTTCTAGTTTACTATGTTAAGCCCAGTTGAACGGACTGATTAGGCCCGTTCATGTACTCGAGCGGTTCTTATTGGACCGTTCATCCCTCGAGCGGCCCTATAAGGCCCGTTTATATTGTTCTTGGGCTTCAAGTCCTTATGGCCATGTGCGGCCCATTGTTGACCATCCTTGATAGTTGAAAGGCCCATTTCTGACCGTTCTTCTGAGAGTGGCCCAGAATGGTCCGTTTATCCTTGACTTCGTTGAGGCGAATCCTCAGCCCAGTTCTTTCTAGTACGGCCCAGATGAGACCGTGCATATCTTGAGCACCCCAGTTTAGACCGCGTATCATCCAGAATTTGATTTATGTGTTTTCGATATTGAATCCAATGACTTGATTGGTTCTTGATAATTTGAACTTTTTGGGTAAAGTATCTTTTCAACATATCCTTGGGGGTTCTCCGAGGTAAGTTAT
This sequence comes from Amorphophallus konjac, assembly GCA_022559845.1. Lineage (NCBI taxonomy): Eukaryota > Viridiplantae > Streptophyta > Magnoliopsida > Alismatales > Araceae > Amorphophallus > Amorphophallus konjac. The sequence goes on from CM040127.1 coordinate 126,719,988, forward strand.
ACCTTGATATTATTGGCCATTTAACTTGATTAATGTCTAGACATAACTTGGGATCTTGGATCCATTAAATCAATGCCAACGCATCATAAGGGCCCGGTCTGGTCCTGGGAGGAGTGCCCAAAAAGTACTTGTGCCCCGTGGAGTTTGAATGACATGGTGAGGCATTGCACTGAGTGCATGACTAGCATGATGTCTACGACATAATCTTTTACTTGAATCTTTCTTGACTTGGTTAATTCTTGCTTGTTGGCCAATTTCCAGTTACATCATGATCTCGCCTTCTTTTTATTATGTTACTTTGTCATATCGTCATTTCATTGTGTTCCTTTTTTTTGCACATATAAATGCAGTTAATTGGTTAATTACTTAAACTTGCATGTTATTACCTATTGAGTGTTTGCTCACCCAGTTGTTTCCTCTCTTCCAGGTAGCTCAGGTGAGGACTCGCAAACTGATGGAGACGGAACAGAGTGAAGCATGGAGCGAACCAGTCAGAAGACTTTGTAGAGTCGTTCGTAGAGTCTTCAATCAAATTGTGGTTTAGAATGTTGTTAGTAATGCTGTAATAAAGTTGGAGGATGTAACTTTGATTAAGTTTAATGTCATATTAGAGGTTTCATTAAAGTTCTTTGGATCGGTATTGATGTAAAAACTTGATTCTTGATGAATTAGTAATTATTAGATTGGCAGTATCCTCTGGTTTTGTGGTGAATGTTCGATTCTCTAGCGCAAGTCATAGCATGTCTGTAAATCAACATATTAATCTTAACTCTTTCTACTGTGGGTCACAATATTCCGCGTCGGGGCATGATAGTTTGGTGGTATCAGAGCCTAGGTTTCTAATATTCCTAGGTTTTCTAAGTTCTAGGGTTCTAAGTGATGTCGTAGAACCTATAACCTTGTTATAAGTGTGAGGACCCAACCTAGTGAGATTTTTTTTATATATATAACACCGGCTCACAGTACCATGATCTGGTCGAGTGCACGTTTCCCCAGAAGGGAAACCTGTTCTCACTGCCCCAGGATGGTACCATAGCCAAATTTTGTATTAACACTTGAAAGAGTACATCTTCAAAGGGGCATACCCCTGAATATGTCAACCTCCTAGCATGAGGGAGGAAAAACAATTAAAAAGGGCTGCACAGAGCCAACAAACAACAAATCAACCTAGATGTTCAAACTGCAGACGAGTTGTTTTGAAGTGGACAATGCACATCTTTGCAGCAGTCGCCAATTAGATGGGCACTATACATTTTTAACTCTGAAATTTGGCAATCCTATAGCATCTGCAATAGCATAACCTTTAGCAATCAAAGGTAACTCCCGAATTGATAGAAATTCTATATTTCTTCCCATTGTAGTTGCATAGTTTGCCAAGGCATCTGCAAGTTGGTTTGCCTCTCTGTAAGAGTGTACAATGGAGCATTGCAAAGAAATATGCAGCTTTAGTAAATGTTACCACCAAGGGAGTAAAGACCATGGAGGATCTTTCTTGGATTTCAGCAAGCCGACTAGAGTAAGGGAGTCCGTATATATGACAGCCAGTGGTATGTTATGTAGTTGAGCCAACCGTAGACCATCAAGTAATGCAAGTCCTTCTGCAACCATATTAGAACCATGGCCATAAAAGTATGCAAATCCCAGAATTAATTGGCCTTTGGAATCTCTAATGTAGCGTCCCCCCCGGAGATGCCAGGATTCCCTTTACTTGCACCATCCACATTTAAAGAGTATCCTGTTGCAGGGGGAATCCACCGAACTAAAGAGCAAATTGGTTGAACACATAAGATGTTAATGCCATAGTTGTGGAGCAATTTCTGGTAGTCCGAGCTGATACATTGCTTAAATTTTATCTGCCCGACCACACAAGCAGCCTCATTTGAGATATGTTCAAACACTCTCGTACCATTTATATGGTGTCCTTCATACCTGACAGAACACCTACATTTCCATGTTTCCCAGACAATCATAATTAATAACATAAGCCAAATGAATCCTTTAGGCTTATTAAGCACTGTCCTGTTTATTATGTTTCTCAACCTACTGGTGATACTGTTATCATCCAAACATGATCTACTAAAGAGTGGAGCAAATTTACACCATAAACCTAGTGAGATTTGGGTAGAGACTTGGGTTGAGTTGATAATCTAATTCAAAAAAACTATCCCTTCTAAATGATCCTAAAATAATTTATTCCACATGTAGGACGTTCCGATGGCAACGGAGCGTGCGCAGTGGCGAGATATGCAGCGAACGGTTCAAGGACTTACTCGGGCCTTGCAGCAAGTGGCCCAAGGAAGAGGAGCAAACCACGGAGCTGGCGATCTTATTGGAACTTTCATGTTATAAATCCCCCACGATTTGGAGGCTCGACCGATCCCGACAAAGTCGAGCACTGGCTGAAAGAGATGGAAAGGATTTTCGAAGTGATGTAGTGTAGCGATCAGGAGCGTGTTCTTTTAATGACCTTCCAGCTGGAGCGTGATGCAAGAGCATGATGGGATGCAGTGAAGGCTACCCTTGGAGATAGACAAGTTTCATGGAAGGAGTTCGAGGAACTCTTTAATGGTAAATTTTTTTCTGATAGAATGCAAGAAAAGAAAGCGGCGGAATTTGCTGCTCTGAAGCAGCGAAATCTTTCTGTAGCCGAGTACGAAGCTCGGTTTTCTAGGCTATCTTGTTATGTCACTCACTTGATATCTCCAGAGAAGATGAAGGACAAGTGTTTTCTCAATGGGCTGAAATTGCAATATATCAACCAGTTGCGTCAATGGAAATTCAAACTTATGCGGAGATGGTAAGAAAAGCTCAAGTCTTGGAAGACACCTTAGTGATGACGGAGAGGATTCGTGGGAAGAATCCTAAGAAGGAAAAAGCTACTGGATCCGGGAACTTTAAACTCGACAATGGCAAGAAAAGGCCCAATGGTGGGTCTAGTTCGTGGAAGGGCAAGATGCCAAAGAATGAAGATAAGAAGCCTGGCCCGATTGTGCCATTTAAGGGCGTGTGCAAGTATTGTGACCGTCCAGGTCACAGGATGGAGGAATGCTGGCGCAAGTTGGGCGCATGTCTACGCTATGGAAGCAGGGACCATCGTATTCCAGAGTGTCCCCTCCTGTCAGATCAAGCTACTCCGACCAAGCTGCAAGGAAATAGGAAGTAGCAGGGCAAGCTTCAATCCCTACAGGAAGATGATGCCGGAACCACCGAGGGTGGACTCGTTGAAGGTACTCTTATTATACATGATAAGCCAGCATTCGTTCTCTTTGATACCGGTGCCACTCATTCTTTTGTTTCTCAGACATTTGCTAAGTCTTTAGCTGTGAAGCCAGTCTTGATGAATTCTCCATTAGAAATTTCAACCCCTATTGGATATAGTTCAGCAATTAAGTATTTCTATCCTTCTAGCAAGGTTATGATTAATGAACAGAACTTACCAGCTGATTTAGTTTGCATGGATATGAAAGACTATGATGTAATTCTAGGAGCATATTGGTTGGCTAAGTATGAGGTCAATGTTCATTGTAGTACTAGTTCTATGTCTTTTTCTAGACACCCTGGACTTTCTTTTATAGGGGTTAGGCACCATAAGTCTGTGCCACTTATTTCGGTCCTTCGAGCTGATAAGTTGATGAGGAGAGGATGTCAGGCTTTTCTAGCCTTTGTTTATGTGACCCCTGAGAGGAAGATTAAGATTAAGAACATTCCTATCGTCCGAGACTTTCCAGATATATTTCCTGAGGAATTGCCAGGACTTCCGCCTGAGAGAGAGGTTATCTTTTCTATTGATTTAATTCCAAGAGCGACCCCTATTTCTAAAAGCTCCTTATCGTATGTCCCCTGCGGAGTTGAGGGAATTGAAGCGACAATTGATGGAATTGCTTGATAAAGGGTTCATTCGTCCGAGTACATCCCCGTAGGGAGCTCCAGTGTTGTTTGTCTGGAAGAAGGATGGCTCGATGAGATTATGTATCGATTATCGATAATTGAACCAGCTTACTATCAAGAACAAGTATCCATTACCGAGGATTGATGAGCTGTTTGATCAGATAGTAGGAGCTCAGTATTTTCCTAAGATTGATCTTTGATCAGGATACCATCAGTTACGGATCAAGAATGAGGATATTTATAAAATAGCTTTTCGTAGCAGGTATGGGCATTTTGAGTTCGTAGTAATACCTTTTGGACTAACCAATGCACCTGCAGCTTTTATGCAGTTCATGAACAGCGTGTTCCGACCCTACCTTGATCAATGGGTCGTGGTGTTTATGATGACATTTTGATATATTCTAAGAGTGAGAAGGAGCATGCTGAACATCTGAGGATGGCATTGCAAATATTGAGAGATCATCAGCTATACGCCAAGTTTAGTAAGTGTGAATTCTGGCTGCAAGAGGTGTCCTTTCTAGGGCATATTATTTCGAAAGAAGGTATTTCTGTTGACCCTTCGAAGGTAGAGGCAGTAAAGAATTAGGAGAGGCCTACTAATATAACAGAAGTTAGAAGTTTCCTAGGCCTAGCAGGTTATTACCAAAGGTTTATTAAGGATTTCTCCAAGATTGTGGTGCCCTTAACAAGATTAACCTGCAAGGAAAATAAATTTGATTGGTCAGAGGATTGCAAGCGAAGCTTTCAGACCTTGAAGGAGTGTTTAACTACTGCCCATGTTTTGGCCTTACCATCCAGAGAAGGAGGTTTTGTGGTATACACGGATGCTTCAGGTATTGGCCTAGGTTGTGTGCTTATGCAGCACGGGAAGGTAATAGCTTATTCCTCTAGGCAGTTAAGAAAGCATGAAGAAAATTATCATGTTCATGATTTGGAATTTGCAACGGTAGTTTTTGCCTTCAAGATTTGGAGGCACTGTTTGTATGGAGAGACATTCACGGTGTTTTCAGATCATAAGAGCTTGAAGTATTTGTTCTCTCAAAAGGAACTTAATATGAGGTAGAGGAGATGGCTTGAGTATTTGAAAGACTTTGACTTCTCCATAGAGTATCATCCTAGAAAGGGTAATGTGGTGGCTGATGCCTTAAGTCGCAAGCCAATAGCTAAGTTGTCGCATCTCATGTTGCAAGAATGGAGACTGTTGGAGTAGTTAGCTAGTTTAGATCTCAATGTTGACAAAGACCAGGTTACGATTGCTCACATTCAACTTAAACCAGAATTCTTGATAGAAATCAAGTCCTTGCAAGACAATGACCCAGAGTTGGTAGAGATCAAGGAGAGTTTGAGTAATAGACCTGATTTCATGGTAGCTGACGATGGCAGATTGTTGTTTCAGGGAAGGACCTGTGTACCTGATGTAGTTGAAATAAAGAACAAGATTTTAGAAGAAGCTCATAGATCCAGATACACTATTCATCCTGGAGGTACTAAGATGTTTAAGGATTTGAAAAGATCCTTTTGGTGGCCGAATATGAAAAGGGAAATTGCAGAATTTGTGAGTAGATGCTTGGTGTGTCAGCAAGTCAAGGCTGAGCATTTCAGACCTGCAGGGAAATTCAAACCCCTTGATATACCTGTCACGCCCCGACGCGGAATATCGGGTCGTACAATTAGAAACTAGCTAGAAATCATATAAATATTCTAAACTAAACAATTACACAGGTGCTAAGAAAAGAGATAACTTATTGATCATAAAATATTCCAAATCTAGTACCATATCCTTAAACATACTTAATACAAACTGAGACAATAACAACTCAATAAATAATATCAAAACTGAAACTAAACACACTCTAAGGCACAACTACAAGTAGGATAACTATGCCAACTCCAACTCTAGAACTGGTGCACTTAAAGATATCACTCCTGCCCCTCCCCATCGGTATGTGCATCATCACCTGAACTGCCTAGAAAGGGGGAAAACAACAACTATGAGCTGACGCTCAATAGGAAATAACAGGCAAGTTTACGTGATTAACAATTTAATTACATTTTCATATGCCATGCTAATAAAAGAAATAAATGACGATACAATGAAACAATGTAATAAAAGATCTTGCAAGGTCAAGAAATATATGATGACAAGAATTAACAAGATAACAAGTACAAGAATTTACAACAGGAGATAGTAATAGAGAATTGGCCAACAAGCAAGTAATTTAAACATCATTTCAAGCACGATCAAGTAACAAGAGTAACAAGAGATTTTCATGTCATAGACGTCACACTAGTCATACACTCGGTGCAATGCCTCACCATGTCATTATAACATCCCATGGGCTCAATAATTTTTTGGGCGCTCTCCCCAGGACCAGATCGGGCCCTTATGATGCGTTGGCATTGAATTGGATCCAAGATCCCACATTGTCTAGACATTCAGTCAAGTTAAATGGCCAATTTAATCAGAGGAATTTCTGTCAGAAGTTCAAGATTTAAAGGACTAACCTGTCCTTGGATTCATTAACTTAAAAACTCGGTATACGGTCACTTCTGGGCCGTTTGACATGACATACGGCTACTACTGGCCGTATTGCAAGAACTGGACCAATCTCAGTCCACGAGGTCAAGAATGAACGGTTGACAGAGCCGTTCAGGTAAGTAAGCAGTACGTGACCTTAAGACACAATTACGATACTTATACGGACTACACTAGACCGTTCATGGAGACAAGCGGTCAACTATGAGCTACTCATGTGCTGATTAGCCCAAGTCGATCCGTGACTTATAACTCAGCGATTTGGTAACAATTTCTAGGTTGTAGCCGGGTCATATGGGTCTCAAAATGGCGGATTCTAACTTACCGGATAGAGTGTCCGGGTAGAATCGCACTAAGTGACAGTAATTTAGGTTTAATGGCCGTAATGCCATTTAGATTGTTAGTGTGCTATTAGTCTATTCTACTGGGGTATAAGGGCTTTTAATTGATTTCCTAACAGCCATTTAAAAATACCTTGATTCGTGAATTATTATAAACCTCAATTCAAGAGATAAGTTAATTACAAGATGGTAACTCAAGATACTAGAACAAGCCAATAATGACAATAGACAGTAATACAAGACAGCAATTTACTTTCAAAATTATCATTTTATTATATGGGTTTCTAATTAACCATTTGTGTGCGTTGAAGTGGAGAAAGTAATCGGGATGGTTTATACACTTTGTTCTTCAATTTTGGATTGAGGAACGCCGGGCTTAATTTGAGATCAATGGGTTGCATGTATGGGTCATTGGTTCCTCAAAATATGGTTTTCAATTAGACTAGGCTTGAATGGGTCGATCCCCTCACGGTCCGGATCGATCCTCAGGTCGAAAACAAGCCCACCGGGGCTGTCAGCAAATGGGTCGACCCATCGGGTCGACCCCTGGAAATCCAGGGTGTATGGTTCGACCCATTGGGTCGACCCCTGGAAAACCAGGGGTCTGCCAGCGTGTGGGTCGACCCTCGGACGGACAGACTCCTAGCTGTGTATGGGTCGACCCAATGGGTCGACCCCCGGTGTGACGGCCCGAGAATCCGATTACCGGAGAGGCCCAATAACCCGAGACTCGCACCGCCGCCCACGAGCCGGGAGGGCTCGAAAGGGCTAAAAGGAGTGTGGAGGCACAAGGAAATAGGAAATAAAGCAGGACAATTAACAGAAATAAATAAACAACTACAGCTACAACTGAGTCCAGTCCAACAGAAAGTACAGTCTAAAGCAGTAAAAACGTACCACATGCCAAGTGAACACTCGGCCCGGCAAGCTGGCACTTGAGAACCTCCGCTCCGCGCCCTCGAACCTCGAGGAAGAACCGCCACACCTGAAAAGTAGGGAATGAGTCTCCAAAACAGAGACTCAGCAGGGATCCCGCGGAACCCCAACCGGAAACAACGGCGGTAGCGGAAAGGAGAGCTACAACTACAGCAGGAACACCAAACCGGTGGCCGGTCAAAAAAAAACTCGACACTACAGCTACTCCTACTATACCAGAAAACACGACCCAGTCTCCCGTCGGGGGACAACCAAGCCACGCACCCGACCACCCGATTCCACGATCGGGGACCACCAGACACGAACCGCCCTAGCCATGCTACTAGGAAAACGCCACGCTACCTCCGTAGCGGAGGCCTGCCCTTCGAAAAGGGCCTGAGCCAAAACCATACGGTCAGGGAACACGGTCACGACCTCACCGTCGTGAACACAACACTGTCTGGAGAAAGGCCCTTGGTGACGCTCACCGGAAACCCCAGACCTCGACTCCGGGAACACTCCCGAAACCACTCACGAAGTCCCGTCCCGCGGACAGAAACAAAACCCGGTGCACGACAACCCACGTCACGTGACAGGAGCACCTCCCACTAGAAGAACGACCGGATGCGTCCCCTGACGTCTTACACCGCGTCACAAGTGTCTAGCTACTACGCCCCGGGCGTGAGACTCAGACACACACAGTAACCAGTACCACAACAAGGACTAGCTGGGGTCACGCTCGTCAGCGCGTGTCCTAAGCCCCCAACTACGTGTGCACACACAGACCATCTGCTCTAGGTCGGGTCCTCTAGCTGGTTTTCCCCCCCACCGGACTCTGGTGGCAAAGGCAAGGGGCCCTACGGAAACCAGCCTAAAAACCGCGTCACACTGGGTCTCACTCTCCACCACTCCCAGGTGGGTCCACACGCGCGTGCGCAGGGAGCTACGACTGGTGGACGTGTCACAGAACGTGGACACAGAAAACCACACCCGCACCCATTGCGAGTATCGCAAAGTAACAGGTGGCACGATGCCACCATACTCTAGATGGTCCACTAGACCTACTGAACTCAACGGTCTTTGAGTCACACGACTCAGAGTCGAGACCGTTGCACACGACAGCACTGATCCGTCAATCTGGCCTAACCCCTAGGTCCAAAACCACAATGCGAAGACTCACGAGGCCAAGGGTCGACCACTGGGTCACAACCAGGTCGACCGGAGACCAACACAATGCAATCGGAACACTAGTAAATCGCCCGGACCCTTACACTCATGAGCACGTAAATCAAGGTAAACGGACCTCCGGACGCCCAAAGACACGGTCACGGAACTCCACGGGGCGTCCCGGACACACACGGCCCAAGGGGAGCACGAGACAACAGGGAAGATCGCGCTTGGATCACCTAGCGCGACAAGACGGAACGCACTAGGCTCTCCTAGCGCGACCAGACAGGTCGCGCTAGGGACCCTAAGCGCGACAAGGATGATCGCGCTAGGAACCCCTAGCGCGACAAGGAAGATCGCGCTAGGGCCCCCTAGCGCGACAACACAGAACGTGCTAGGACCCCATAGCGCGACAAGAACCGCCTTACTGTTCATCTTCTCCGATGAACGCGCCCCGTCGGGGCAGCGCGACCCTCAAGAACGCACTACTGGAGCATAGCGCGTTCTCAGTCCGCGCCTGAAACACGGTGAGAACCACGAAGAAATCCATTCCACGCCCCGATCACCCCCAGGTGATGGGGAAACAAAGGGGGAAACATTCCCCAACCTCCCTAGCACTGAAGGGACCCATTTAAACCCCAAAAACATGATCAAAACACAAGATTCGGCTCACTCCCCAAAAACATGCATTTTCACCAAATTGCCCCGTTTAGCCCGCTCGGCTCACCACGGCCTACAAAACTCGCGGGAAATGAAGTACGCGGGTTGAGGGTCCATCTCCCTACCTCCACCGAAGATTTCGCGCACCGTGGATGCCGATCCACGAAGAAAACGCCGTGGAAGCCTCGCCGTTCCACGAACCCACGGCCGAGCTTCACCACGCCTCCATCGCCTCGATCCTCATCCATCCTCGCCCGCGCCGTCCCCGCCTCGCCCGTACTCCGCCCCGTCGGCCGCCGGAGAGAGAGGGAGAGAGGAGAGAGCGTGAGAAGAGAGAGAGGGTGAGAGTGAAAATGAGAGGAAGAGAGAGGGTGGGTTAATATATAGGAAAATCTGAAAAATTGGAAAAATCCCAAAAAAATAGAAAATCACACCCTCGCGATCCTCGGAACGCACCGATCGCAACGGTACCACACTCGCCCAGGTGAACGGCCCGGTTCACCCGCAACGAGGTTCCGAAGGGAAAGCCGAAACCCACACCGGGAATCAAAAAACACACGCGGAAAAAAGCCGCAGAACGCCTCCGGGCCTCCGAAACGACTCCGGATCGCGTCGATCCGAACACGAAAGATGTCCGAAACGAAATTTCGGACACAACAGAGTTGGACACTTCGAGAAACCAGATCCGAGACCCGAGAAGAAGGATCCGAAAAATCCGGGGCATTACAGCCCTCCCCCCTTAAAGAAATTTCATCCTCGAAATTCAGGACCAAGCACAAAGACACAGGGGAAGAACACTGAACGAACTGACAACGTTGTCAGAGCCCCAGCACAGAAAAACCTCGATTCTCGCAAAAGCGCCAATCATGAGGGATATGGCCAGACCATAATCACGAACAATGCCACGCTCCGCACACCGCGCACACACCGGCCACCAGAGCAGGCATAACACAAGGGCACAAGTCTGGTATCACCTCAGACATAACGGAAACCACTCACGACAACGCTGCCACCCTCTCGCTCACCGAGGGAACGCAATCCTCTCCCCAAGAACCAAGCCACCGGTCAACGCCCATGCTCGGCGGACCAACCACCCGCCAGCTTCACAACCCGCTGATCGATCTCACACCCTGCACCAGGGGTGACCAATCATTGAGCTTCCACTAGCTCACACCTCAGAAATGGCCACCAACGGCCTCATATGCACACGGCTCTCGCCGTTCTCGATGCACAACCACCAGCATCTTCTATCTCTGAAAAGACCATCCACTGGTCACCAACTGCTCGTCGACGGGAAACCTTCGCTTGCTCAGCTTCTTCCTTCTTTCCTGGTCCTCAACCGGGTCCAAAGGAAACATTCCAAACCTCGGCAAGCCATCCGTCGACTCACACACATACTGATGCCACATCTCGAGCAGCACTCCTCTCGGACTCCGCATCCGAACGCCAACTCGAGATCCACCATCTCGACAACCATCTGCAACCCCGCAGACTCCGATCCTCCACACATCGGGAACCGCGACACCAACCACAAATCTCAAAACACCCCCCAGCTGACACTCATCCTTCCGGAACAGCGCCAACACCCTTACACATCAGGGAACGGGCAACGCTTCTCACAGGCAACCACCTTGCCAAAACACGGAACACGTCTCGCACGGATTTCACGACGCACAAAGGCCGACCAATCCGGACGCACAGTGCAAGACGACGAACCTTACCCCAACGCAATCTCTCCAACCAAAGGAGAAGCCAAACGCACCTCCGACCAACGGAAGGAAAACTCCGCACTCGACCTGACCTCGAGCCTCGCGCATGCTGGGAATAGCACCTTCTAGCACCAAGAAAACCATCGCTTCCGTCAGGTCAGCTCCTCTGACAACTCTTACCAAGTGTCCCATCGGACCACAATCACAGCATCTCTCGATGCATCACCGCTGTAATTCCTCGAACCGCAACACGGCATGCCAAGAGCCGCAACATGAGCCATAACAACAACCGCCGATGCTCATCCTCGAGTCCCGAACTCGCCGCGGAGCCTTCACATCTGAAACCAACTCCAGGGCGAACACACCCCATTCACACACAAGAGTGCAGGAGCAAGACTTACTGGGACACCACAGCCCAATCCTGCCTCAAAATCCATAAAACAATCGGGACCGACACGTCATTTCTGACGCCACAGAGCACGACAAGGACATCAGGCTCGACAAAATAGCAGCTCAACGAGAAGATATTCCGCTCACCCGAGCACACTTCTCGATCAGAACACCCGCTCTGCCACCTTAAACCACGACCTGAAAACCTCAGGGGCTGGATAAACCTCAAGCTGGAGTGGCCAAAACCGACAACAGCTCCCTCAGAGCACGCTCACGGCCACTTAACCACAAAAATCTGCTCCAGCCACCTGACCATGCTGCAGGTTCCTCGAACGCAGCACCGCGAACCCACGCCTGCCAGCAACCTCTGCCCAAGGCAGCACAACCAGGGCCACCACCGATGAGGGAGAAGGCTCTCGACCTCGATCTTTAGACCCCACGCTAGCACGAAAGCCGCGGACAGCAACCACCTTCACAGCGCCACGCAGCGCACTCAAGCGAGAAACAAGGCGGAAAGCGAACACAAAACCCTAAGCCAGCTGCCGACTGTACTGGACCTTACGGACTCTGATCACTGCAATATCTCGAATTCCTATGTACGTCCACAACCACCGCTCTGATACCAGCTGTGACGGCCCGAGAATCCGATTACCGGGGAGGCCCAATAACCCGAGACTCGCACCGCCGCCCACAAGCCGGGAGGGCTCGGAAGGGCTAAAAGGAGTCTGGAGGCACAAGGAAATAGGAAATAAAGCAGGACAATTAACAGAAATAAATAAACAACTACAGCTACAACAGAGTCCAGTCCAACAGAAAGTATAGTCTAAAGCAGTAAAAACGTACCACATGCCAAGTGAACACTCGGCCCGGCAAGCTGGCACCTGAGAACCTCCGCTCCGCGCCCTCGAACCTCGAGGAAGAACCGCTACACCTGAAAAGTAGGGAATGAGTCTCCAAAACAGAGACTCAGCAGGGATACCGCGGAACCCCAACCGGAAACAACGGCGGTAGCGGAAAGGAGAGCTACAACTACAGCAGGAACACCAAACCGGTGGCCGGTCAAAAAAAAAACTCAGCACTACAGCTACTCCTACTGTACCAGAAAACACGACCCAATCTCCCGTCGGGGGACAACCAAGCCACGCACCCGACCACCCGATTCCACGATCGGGGACCACCAGACACGAACCGCCCTAGCCATGCTACTAGGAAAACGCCACGCTACCTCCGTAGCGGAGGCCTGCCCTTCGAAAAGGGCCTGAGCCAAAACCATACGGTCAGGGAACACGGTCACGACCTCACCGTCGTGAACACAACACTGTCTGGAGAAAGGCCCTTGGTGACGCTCACCGGAAACCCCAGACCTCGACTCCGGGAACACTCCCGAAACCACTCACGAAGTCCCGTCCCGCGGACAGAAACAAAACCCGGTGCACGACAACCCACGTCACGTGACAGGAGCACCTCCCACTAGAAGAACGACCGGATGCGTCCCCTGACGTCTTACACCGCGTCACAAGTGTCTAGCTACTACGCCCCGGGCGTGAGACTCAGACACACACAGTAACCAGTACCACAACAAGGACTAGCTGGGGTCACGCTCGTCAGCGCGTGTCCTAAGCCCCCAACTACGTGTGCACACACAGACCATCTGCTCTAGGTCGGGTCCTCTAGCTGGTTTTCCCCCCCACCGGACTCTGGTGGCAAAGGCAAGGGGCCCTACGGAAACCAGCCTAAAAACCGCGTCACACTGGGTCTCGCTCTCCACCACTCCCAGGTGGGTCCACACGCGCGTGCGCAGGGAGCTACGACTGGTGGACGTGTCACAGAACGTGGACACAGAAAACCACACCCGCACCCATTGCGAGTATCGCAAAGTAACAGGTGGCACGATGCCACCATACTCTAGATGGTCCACTAGACCTACTGAACTCAACGGTCTTTGAGTCACACGACTCAGAGTCGAGACCGTTGCACACGACAGCACTGAGCCGTCAATCTGGCCTAACCCCTAGGTCCAAAACCACAATGCGAAGACTCACGAGGCCAAGGGTCGACCACTGGGTCACAACCAGGTCGACCGGAGACCAACACAACGCAATCGGAACACTAGTAAATCGCCCGGACCCTTACACTCACGAGCACGTAAATCAAGGTAAACGGACCTCCGGACGCCCAAAGACACGGTCACGGAACTCCACGGGGCGTCCCGGACACACACGGCCCAAGGGGAGCACGAGACAACAGGGAAGATCGCGCTAGGATCACCTAGCGCGACAAGACGGAACGCGCTAGGCTCTCCTAGCGCGACCAGACAGGTCGCGCTAGGGACCCCTAGCGCGACAAGGATGATCGCGCTAGGAACCCCTAGCGCGACAAGGAAGATCGTGCTAGGGCCCCCTAGCGCGACAACGCAGAACGCGCTAGGACCCCATAGCGCGACAAGAACCGCCTTACTGTTCATCTTCTCCGATGAACGCGCCCCGTCGGGGCAGCGTGACCCTCAAGAACGCGCTACTGGAGCATAGCGCGTTCTCAGTCCGCGCCCGAAACACGGTGAGAACCACGAAGAAATCCATTCCACGCCCCGATCACCCCCAGGTGATGGGGAAACAAAGGGGGAAACATTCCCCAACCTCCCTAGCACTGAAGGGACCCATTTAAACCCCAAAAATACGATCAAAACACAAGATTCGGCTCACTCCCCAAAAACATGCATTTTCACCAAATTGCCCCGTTTAGCCCGCTCGGCTCACCACGGCCTACAAAACTCGCGGGAAATGAAGTACGCGGGTTGAGGGTCCATCTCCCTACCTCCACTGAAGATTTCGCGCACCGTGGATGCCGATCCACGAAGAAAACGCCGTGGAAGCCTCACCGTTCCACGAACCCACGGTCGAGCTTCACCACGCCTCCACCGCCTCGATCCTCATCCATCCTCACCCGCGCCGTCCCCGCCTCGCCCGTACTCCGCCCCGTCGGCCGCCGGAGAGAGAGGGAGAGAGGAGAGAGCGTGAGAAGAGAGAGAGGGTGAGAGTGAGAAATGAGAGGAAGAGAGAGGGTGGGTTAATATATAGGAAAATCCGGAAAATCGGAAAAATCCCAAAAAAATAGAAAATCACTCCCTCGCGATCCTCGGAATGCACCGATCGCAACGGTACCACACTCGCCCAGGTGAACGGCCCGGTTCACCCGCAACGAGGTTCCGAAGGGAAAGCTGAAACCCACGCCGGGAATCGGAAAACACACGCGGAAAAAGCCGCGGAACGCCTCCGGGCCTCCGAAATGACTCCGGATCGCGCCGATCCGAACACGAAAGATGTCCAAAATGAAATTTCGGACACAACGGAGTTGGACACTTCGAGAAACCAGATCCGAGACCCGAGAAGAAGGATCTGAAAAATCTGGGGTATTACACCCGGGGTGTATGGGTCGACCCCCTGCGTTCGCAGACGCGAACGTGACTTCCGTAAAACGGAAAAATCTTACCCAATTGGGGTCTAATTGGACTGAGATCTTAACCCCATGCCCCTAGGTTCTTGATGGACATATTAGGGTCATAATACAAGGGTTTGGAACCCTAAATTCACCGGAAAACCAATTGAAATCACAACCTATCTAGGAAGAACACTTAAAAACCTAGTCTTAACATGCTTATAATCAAACACGAAATTCTCTAAGCATGGTCTATAAAAATTGGGGCTTTCTATATCAAAAGAAAGCTTACTTGACGCTGATTCCAACCATATGTGACATGTTATATGGGGATCAAGATTAATAACTCGAAATCATGATTTAACTTAAAATAATACATCATAAACCACGTCTAGATATGCTCTTACTCAAATCAGAAATTCTCTAAACATGATGCATAAAATTTAGGGCTTTCTACGCCAAATGAAAGCTAACATGCTGATGATTACAACCATATATGTTAATTAGAGTTTGGTCTGTTATAACCTACCTCAATCGAAGAGAGATTTAGAAGTTAGAACGAAGAACGCCCATTTGACAGCCCTTCACTATTTCCACGAGATCTCCCTCCACACCTAATAG
Organism: Amorphophallus konjac; assembly: GCA_022559845.1. Lineage (NCBI taxonomy): Eukaryota > Viridiplantae > Streptophyta > Magnoliopsida > Alismatales > Araceae > Amorphophallus > Amorphophallus konjac. The sequence goes on from CM040127.1 coordinate 126,735,650, forward strand.
AATTTGGGGATTTTATTACAAATGGAAAGAGCTCTCCGAGAGGATCAAAATGGTATACTCATGTGCAGATTTTGGTCGAGGGTACCAACCTTAATCGAAGGAACAAAGAGGGCCAAAGAAAAACCCACGAACTCGGACACTCCTCCAATAAACATGAGAGATCTCTCTAGATCGGAATCCTCTGCGAACACCACTACTATTAAATGAAAATAGACACATGGGGCTTTCTTTTAATAGGTCATACTCATTCTGGATCCTTCCAGGAAGGGAGAAATCGTCCCTTGAAGTGGCGTGTTCAAACCGCCACCGCCAAAGTTGACCTAGCCCATGCACGACCAAATGCTCCCCATAAGCTCAAAATTTCGTGGCATTATGAGAGGGAAAATGATCCTATCTTTAATACCTTTCATTTGTCCCTGGAATCACCTCATTTGGTTGAGAAATGAGCTCGAATTTGATGTTTTAAGGTGGTGGTTACTATTGAGCACGAATTTGGTTAGGCAAATGTGAAAATTTGACTAATCCCACTGATTCGGCCTAGTTAATGATTTTATTAGGCTTAGTCATAGAAGATAAAATTGTTAAAAGCAATTGATTCTACAAGAATATGATTTTTATGGATTTTTATAAAATAGTCAAAATGTGACTTATTCTATTTATTAAAGAATTAATCTAATTAATTTTGAATTAATTCCCATAAGTTCAAATAAATTCAAATAATTTCTAATTAAATTCAAATAAATTTCTAATTAAATATCTAGAAGAATTTGTGGTATTACACCCTCCCCCACTTAAAGAATTTGGTCCTCCAAATTCACTGCACGTTAATACAGAGATAGGGAAAGACTAGCTCACCTAGAATAAGTTAGGATACCGCTTCCGCATAGTATCTTCAGACTCCCAAGTAGCTTCCTCTGCTCCATGCCGACTCCACTGAATTTTGACCATAGGTATGGAACGATTCCGGAGTTGCTGTTGCTTCCAATCTAGAATCTTGATAGGTCTTTCTTCATAGGTCCAATCTTCTTTCAATTCGAAATCCACATGCTGAATGAGATGAGTGGGGTCGTACACATATTTCCGTAACATAGACACGTGGAAAACATTGTGTACACCTAACAATTGAGGCGGTAATGCCAATCTGTAAGCAACCACTCCCACTCTATCCAGAATCTCGAACGGACCAATATATCTCGGACTCAGCTTGCCATGAATGTCAAATCTTCGAATCCCTCTTATAGGAGAGGCTTTCAGAAATACATGCTCACCAACTTGAAATTCCAATGCCCTTCTTCTATTGTCGGCATAACTCTTCTGTCTTGATTGAGCCACTTGTAACCGGTCTCAGATAATACGGATGTTCTGTGATGATTCTAAAATAAGATCGGTCCAAGCCATTGCTTCTCACCTACCTCGTCCCAACACAATGGGGAACGACAACTTCTTCCATACAATGCTTCAAAAGGAGCCATTTGAATGCTGGATTGATAACTGTTGTTGTAGGCGAATTCAATCAAAGCCAAATGGTCACTCCAACTGCCTCCAAAATCGATCATGCAGGCTCTAAGCATATCTTCCACTATCTAGTTGGTTCTTTCAGTCTGTCCATCTGTCTGTGGATGAAAGGCAGTACTGAAATTTAGACGAGTACCCAAAGACGCGTGTAGTCCCTTCCAGAAATGTGAAGTAAATCTAGGATCTCTATCAGACACAATGCTGACTGGTATACCATGGAGCCTTACCACTTCCTTCAAATACAAAGCAACCAATACATCAACTGTCCATTTAGACTTAATGGATAAAAAGTGAGCTGACTTTGTCAATCGGTCGACAATCACCCATATTGCATCAAATCCACCACGAGTTCTAGGTAGACCCATAATGAAGTCCATGCCAATGCTTTCCCACTTCCATTGGGGTATGTCGAGTGGTTTCAACTTTCCTGCCGGTCTGAAATGCTCAGCCTTGACTTGCTGACAAACCAAGCATCTACTCACGAAGTCTGCAACTTCCCTTTTCATATTCGGCCACCAAAAGGATCTCTTCAAATCCTTGAACATTTTAGTGCCTCCAGGATGAATGGTGTATTTGGATCTATGTGCTTCCTCAAGAATCTTGTTCTTTATCTCAGCTTCATCAGGTACACAAGTTCTACCCTGGAATAACAATCTTCCATCGTCAGCCATCGTGAAGTCAGGTCTGCTGCTCAAGCTTCCCTTGATCTCTACTAGCTCCGGATCATTATCTTGCAAAGATTTGATTTCCATCAACAACTCGGGTTTAAGTTGAATCTGTGCAATCATAACCCGATCATTGTCAATATTCAGATCCAGACTAGCTAATTGTTCCAGTAGCTTCCACTCTTGTAACATGAGACTTGACAATCTAGCTACAGGCTTCCGGTTTAATGCATCTGCCACAACATTGCCTTTTCCAGGATGATACTCAATCGAGAAGTCGAAGTCCTTCAAGTACTCCAACCATCTTCTCTGCCTCATATTGAGTTCCTTCTGAGAAAATAAATATTTCAGACTCTTATGATCTGAAAACACTGTGAATGTTTCTCCATACAAGTAATGCCTCCATATCTTCAAGGCAAACACGACTGCTACTAGTTCCAAATCATGAACGGGGTAGTTCTCTTCATGCTTCCTCAACTGCCTAGAAGAATAGGCAATCACTTTCCCGTGTTGCATGAGTACACAGCCTAAACCGATACCTAAAGCATCCGTGTATACCACAAAACCTCCTTCACCAGAAGGTAAAGCCAATACAGGTGCAGTAGTTAAACATTCCTTCAAAGTCTGAAAGCTTCGCTGACATGCTTCTGACCAATCAAACTTGCTCTCCTTGTGGGTTAATCAGGTGAGAGGTACCGTAATCTTGGAGAAATCTTGAATAAATCTTCGATAGTAGCCTGCCAGGCCTAGGAAACTTCTAACTTCAGTCACACTGGTAGGCTGATCCCAATTCTTCACTGCCTCTACCATTGAAGGATCAACAGAAATACCCTCTTTGGTGATGATATGTCTGAGAAAGGACACCTCTTGCAGCCAGAACTCACACTTACTGAACTTGGCATATAGCTGATGATCTCTCAATAGTTGTAATGCCATCCTCAGATGTTCAGCATTCTCCTCTTCATTCTTGGAATAGATCAGGATGTCATCAATGAACACCACGACCCATTGATCAAGATAGGGCCGAAATACATTGTTCATCAACTGCATGAAAGCTGCTGGTGCATTCGTTAGACCAAAAGGCATAACGACAAATTCAAAATGACCATACCTGCTGCGGAAAGCTGTTTTATAGATATCCACTTCCTTAATCCGCAACTGATGATATCCAGATCGAAGATCGATCTTAGAAAAATACTGAGCTCCCGCTATCTGATCAAATAATTCGTCAATCCTCGGCAATGGATATTTGTTCTTGATAGTCTGCTGGTTCAATTGCCAATAATCAATGCACAACCTCATCGAACCATCTTTCTTCCGGACGAATAATACAGGGGCTCCCCAAGGAGAAGTACTTGGACGAATGAAACCCTTTTCAAGTAATTCCATCAATTGTTGCTTCAATTCTCTCAGCTCCGCAGAAGACATACGATAAAGAGCTTTGGAAATCGGAGATGAGCTAGGAATAACATCAATAGAGAAGATAACTTCCCGCTCAGGCAGAAGTCCTGGTAGTTCCTCTGGAAAGACATCAGGAAAATCTCGGACAACAGAAATATCCTTAATCTCAATCTGCTGCTCAGGGGTTGCACAGACAAAGACTAGAAAAGCCTCGCATCCTCGTCTCATCAGCTTACCAGCTCGAAGAGCCGAGATAAGTGGTACGGAGTTATTGTGCTTAACTCCCACAAAAGAAAGTCCAGGGTGTCTAGTAAAAGACACAGAGCTAGAACTGCAGTAAACATTAGCCTCATATCTTGCTAACCAATCTGCTCCTAGGATTACATCATAATCCTTCATGTCCATGCAGACTAAATCGGCTGGAAAATTCTATTTGTCACTCTTAACCTTGTTAGAAGGATAGAAATACTGTATTGCCGATCTAGAACCAATAGGCGTTGAGATTTCTAACGGAGAATTCATCAAAAGAGGTTCCACAGCTAAAGACTTAGCGAATCTCCGAGGAATAAAAGAATGTGTGGCACCCGTATCAAAAAGAACAAATGTTGGCTTGTCGAGTATAATAAGAGTACCTTCGACGAGTCCACCATCCTTGGCGGTTCCTGCTTCATCTGGGTGCAAAGCTTGGAGCTTGCCTTGCGGCTTTCTGATGCCTTGTGGTTTTGCCGGGGTAGCTTGCTCCGATAAAAGAGGACAGTTAGGGATATGGTGCTCCCTACTTCCACATCGCAAACAGGCGCCCAGCTTGCGCCACCTCCTCCATCTTGTGACCAGGACGATCACAAAACTTGCACATGCCCTTGAATGGAACAATAGGGCCAGGCGTCTTGTCTTCATGCTTCGGCATCTTGCCCTTCCACGATCCAGAACCACTCCACAAACCAGGCCCACTAATAGGCCTCTTCTTGCCATACCCGGGTTTGATATTCCCGGAACCCGTAGGTTGTTCATTCTTTGTGCCCTTTCCACGGATTCTCTCCGTCATTTCTAAAGTGTCTTCCAGGACTTGAGCTTTCCTCACCATCTCGGAATAAGTCAAAATTTCCATCGGTGCCAGTTGATTGATATAATGTAGCCTCAGTCCATTTAGAAAACGCTTAGCCTTCATTTTCTCGGTGGATATTAAGTGAGTAGCATAACGAGAAAGTCGAGAAAATTGAGCGTCATATTCTGCCACAAATAAACTTCGCTACTTCAAAGCCGCGAACTCTGCTGCCTTCTTCTCTTGCACTCTATCAGAAAAATATTTACCATTGAAGAATTCCTTGAACTCCTCCCATGTGACTTGCTGATCACCGAGAGTCGCTTTTACTGATTCCCACCATGTTCTTGCATCACGTTCAAGTTGAAAGGTCGAGAGAAGGACACGTTCTTGATTGTTACATTGCATTACTTCAAATATCCTTCCCATCTCATCTAGCCAATGCTCGGCTTCATCAGGGTCAGTCGAGCCCGCAAATCTTGGCGGATTCATCCCCTGAAAGTTCTGATATAAATCGCCAGTGCCATGGTTTGCAGCTCCTGCTTGAGCTACTTGTTGCAAAGCCTGAGTAAGGCCTTGAACCGTACGCTGCAAGTTCCTCCATTTTGCACGATCAGCTTCCATCTCAAAGGCCTGCACGAGGAATAGACCATTTAGGTTCACTAAGATAGATAACATTACAATTAAGGTATGAACTCAACCCAAGTCTCTACCCGAATCTCACCAGGTCGGGTCCTTAGACTTATACCAAGGTTATGGGTCCTATGATAACACTTCGAACCCTAGAACTTAGAAAACCTAGAACTATGGAACACCTAGGAATATTAAACCTAGGGCTCTGATACCAACTAAATTGTCATGCCCCGACGCGGAATATCGGGTCGTACAGTTAGAAACTAGCTAGAACTCATATAAATATTCTAAACTAAACAATTACACAGGTGTTAAAAAAAGAGATAACTTATTGATCATGAAATATTCCAAATCTAGTACCATATCCTTAAACCAACTTAATACAAACTGAGACAATAACAACTCAATCAATAATATCATAACTGAAACTAAACACACTCTAAGGCACAACTACAAGTAGGATAACTATGCCAACTCCAACTCTAGAACTGGTGCACTCAAAGATATCACTCCTGCCCCTCCCCATCGGTATGCGCATCATCACCTGAAGAGCCTGGAAAGGGGGGAAACAACAACTATGAGCTGACGCTCAGTAGGAAATAATAGGCAAGTTTACGTGATTAACAATTTAATTACATTTTCATATGCCATGCTAATAAAAGAAATAAATGACGATACAATGAAACAATGTAATAAAAGATCTTGCAAGGTCAAGAAATATATGATGACAAGAATTAACAAGCTAACAAGTACAAGAATTTACAACAGGAGATAGTAATAGAGAATTGGCCAACAAACAAGTAATTTAAACATCATTTCAAGCATGATCAAGTAACAAGAGTAACAAGAGATTTTCATGTCATAGACGTCACACTAGTCATGCAATCGGTGCAATGCCTCACCATGTCATTATAACATCCCATGTGCTCAATAATTTTTTGGGCGCTCTCCCTAGGACCAGACCGGGCCATTATGATGCGTTGGCATTGATTTATTGGATCCAAGATCCCACGTTGTCTAGACATTCAGTCAAGTTAAATGGCCAATTTAATCAGAGGAATTTCTGTCAGAAGTTCAAGATTTAAAGGATTAACCTGTCCTTGGATTCATTAACTTAAAAACTCGGTATACGGTCACTTCTGGGCCGTTTGACAGGACATACGGATACTATTGGCCGTATTACAAGAACTGGACCAATCTTAGTCCACGAGGTCAAGAATGAACGGTTGACAGTGCCGTTCAGGTAAGCAAGCAGTACGTGACCTTAAGACACAATTACGATACTTATACGGACTACACTAGACCGTTCATAGAGACAAGCTGTCAACTATGAGCTACTCATGTGTTGATTAGCCCAAGTCGATCCGTGACTTATAACTCAGCAATTTGGTCACAATTTCCAGGTCGTAGCCGGGTCATACGGGTCTCAAAATGGCGGATTCTAACGTGCCGGATAGAGTGTCCGGGTAGAATCGCACTAAGTGACAGTAATTTAGGTTTAATGGCCGTAATGCCATATAGATTGTTAGTGTGCTATTAGTCTATTCTACCGGGGTATAAGGGCTTTTAATTGATTTCCTAACATCCATTTAAAAATACCTTGATTCGTGAATTATTATAAAGCTCAATTCAAGAGATAAGTTAATTACAAGATGGTAACTCAAGATACTAGAACAAGCCAATAATGACAATAGATAGTAATACAATATAGCAATTTACTTTTAAAATTACCATTTTATTATATGGGTTTCTAATTAACCATTTGTGTGCGTTGAAGTGGAGATAGTAATCGGGATGGTTTATACACTTTATTCTTCAATTTTGGATTGAGGAACATCGGGCTTAATTTGAGATCAATGGGTTGCATGTATGGGTCATTGGTTCCTCAAAATATGGTTTTCAATTGGACTAGGCTTGAATGGGTCGATCCCCTCACGGTTCGGATCGATCCTCGGGTCGAAAACAAGCCCACCGGGGCTGTCAGCAAATGGGTCGACCCATTGGGTCGACCCCTGGAAATCTAGGGTGTATGGTTCGACCCCTGGAAAACCAGGGGTCTGCCAGCGTGTGGGTCGACCCATTGGGTCGACCCTCGCACGGACAGACTCCTGTCTGTGTATGGGTCGACCCAATGGGTCGACCCCCGGGGTGTATGGGTCGACCCCCTGCGTTCGCAGACGCGAACGTGACTTCTGTAAAATGGAAAAATCTCACCCAATTGGGGTCTAATTGGACTGAGATCTTAACCCCATGCCCCTAGGTTCTTGATGGACATATTAGGGTCATAATACAAGGGTTTGGAACCCTAAATTCACCGAAAAACCAATCGAAATCACAACCTATCTAGGAAGAACATATAAAAACCTAGTCTTAACATGATTCTAATCAAACACAAAATTCTCTAAGCATGGCCTATAAAAATTGGGGCTTTATATATCAAAAGAAAGCTTACTCGACACTGATTCCAACCATATATGACATGCTATATGGGGATCAAGATTAATAACTCGAAATCATGATTTAACTCAAAAGAATACATCATAAACCACGTCTAGACATGCTCTTACTCAAATCAGAAATTCTCTAAACATGATGCATAAAATTTAGGGCTTTCTACGCCAAATGAAAGCTAACATGCTACTGATTACAACCATATATGTTAATTAGAGTTTGGTCTGTTATAACCTACCTCAATCGAAGAGAGATTTAGAAGTTAGAACGAAGAACGCCCGTTTGACAACCATTCACTATTTCCACGAGATCTCCCTCCACACCGAATAGAATTTGGGGCTTTTACTATCAATGGAAAGAGCTCTCCGAGAGGATCAAAATGGTATACTCATGTGCAGATTTTGGTCCAGGGTACCTACTTTAATCGAAGGAACAAAGAGGGCCAAAGAAAAACCCACGAACTCGGACACTCCTCCAATAAACGCGAGAGATCTCTCTAGATCGGAATCCTCTGTGAACACCACTGCTACCAAATGAAAATAGACACATGGGGCTTTCTTTTAATAGGTCATACTCATTCTGGATCCTTCCAGGAATGGAGAAATTGTCCCTTGAAGTGGCGTGTTCAAACCGTCGCCGCCAAAGTTGACCTAGCCCATGCGCGACCAAATGCTCCCCATAAGCTCAAAATTTCGTAGCATTATGAGAGGAAAAATGATCCTCTCTTTAATACCTTTCATTTGCCCCTGGAATCACCTCATTTGGTTGAGAAATGAGCTCGAATTTGATGTTTTAAGGTGGTGGTTACTATTGAGCACAAATTTGGTTAGGTGAGTGTGAAAATTTGACTAATCCCACTGATTCGGCCTAGTTAATGATTTTATTAGACTTAGTCATAGAAGATAAAATTGTTAAAAGCAATTGATTCTACAAGAATATGATTTTTATGGATTTTTATAAAATAGTCGAAATGTGACTTATTCTATTTATTAAAGAATTAATCTAATTAATTTCGAATTAATTCCCATAAGTTCAAATAAATTTAAATAATTTCTAATTAAATTCAAATAGATTTTTAATTAAATATCTAGAAGAATTTGGGATATTACAATACCTCAATGGAAGTGGGAGAGCATTGGTATGGATTTTATCATGGGTCTACCTAGGACTCGTGGTAGAGTTGATGCAATATGGGTGATTGTTGATAGATTGACTAAGTCTACCCATTTCTTGCCCATTAAGTCTAAATGGACAGTTGACGTCTTGGCGGCTCTATATATGAAGGAAATTATAAGACTTCATGGAATACCAGTCAATATTGTGTCTGATAGTGACCCCAGGTTCACTTCGCATTTTTGGAAAGGATTACAAGAATCCCTGGGTACCCGTCTGAATTTCAGCACGGCTTTTCATCTCCAAACATACGGACAGACTGAAAGAACCAACCAGATAGTGGAAGATATGCTTAGAGCCTGCATAATTGATTTTGGAGGTTGTTGGAGTGATCACTTGGCTTTGATGGAATTTGCCTACAACAATAGTTATCAGTCCAGTATTCAGATGGCTCCGTTTGAAGCTTTGTATGGAAGAAGCTATCGATCTCCATTATGTTGGGACGAGGTAGGTGAGAAGCAATGGCTGGGACCAGATCTCATTTCTGAATCATCCAAGAATATTCATATTATTAGAGATCGGTTGCAAGTAGCACAATCAAGACAGAAGAGCTATGCTGACAACAGAAGAAGAGCCTTAGAATTTCAAGTCGGTGAGCATGTGTTTTTGAAGGTTTCTCCCATGAGAGGAATCCGAAGGTTTGGCATTCAAGGCAAGCTGAGTCTAAGATATGTTGGTCCATTCGAGATTCTGGAAAGAGTGGGGGAGGTTGCTTGCCGTTTAGCATTACCACCTCAGTTATTAGGAGCACACAATCTCTTTTATGTGTCAATGCTGCGAAAATATGTGTATGACCCCACTCACATCATTCAGCATGTGGATCTAGAATTGAAGGGAGATTTGACTTATGAAGAAAAACCTATCAAGATCTTGGATCGTAAGTAGCAGCAACTCAGGAATCGTTCCATACCTATGGTTAAAGTTTAGTGGAGTCGGCGTGGAACTGAAGAAGCTACTTGGGAGTCAGAAGATACCATGCGGAAGTAGTATCCCAACTTATTCTTGGTGAGCTATCCCACTTCCCATTTTTATTAAGTGTAGTGAATTTGGAGGATCAAATTCTTTAAAGTGGGGGAGGGTGTAGCACCCCGGTATATAAATGAATAAAAATCTTGAGCAATTAATAAGAAATTCCTTAAGAAAAAGGATAAGTAAAATTTTGACCATTTTATAAAAATCTGAAAAAATTAGAATCTTATAGTGGATAGAACGTTGAGAAAATTGTCTTCTATGACCAGCCAAAATAAAACTCTTAATTAAGCCGAATTAGCAGATTAAGACTCAAATCAACACTTAGCTCAACCGGACCTCAAAACACGAAATTAAAGCCCAATACTTAATCATTTAAGCTAAAATCGGATGCAAATGAAAGGTTAGGATTAAGAGATCATTTCCCCTCTTATTATTCTCTGAAACCCTAACCCTAGGAGGTGTATTTGGCGGCGCAAGGCGGCTGCAACCATATCCGGCGCGTTTTGTTGTGCCCCTGTGGTTTTGATGATGGTTTTGATGATTGGTTTTTGAAGTGATTTATTCACTGTGAGTCATCTTGCTGTGTGAGTCATCATGCTATTATTCACCTTCTGATCATAATGCAGTTCTTCATAAGTTCTTATATGGCATTGCATATCTGATTATGTTCAGTCATGTTACTGTTGCTCTTTAGACTGTAGTTTGATACTGCAGCATCGACCCATCGAACTGCAGCGTCGACGCTGCCAAGGCACTTCAGAGGTAGCAGTAAGAAATATTTGATCTGCTGCATCCACGCTGCTTGGGCAATGCGTTGACGATGGGTGCCTCTGTTAACTTTGCTGCATTTATTCATTGGTCTGGTCTGTGGTGCGTCGACCCCTTGTGCTGATGGGTCGACCCCTCAGTTCATTCATCAGATTTATACAAGTCCATACATTGGTCTTCAGGCGTTCCAAGTATGCACATTGATTCAGGTTCTCCAAGTCTATACAATGAAGTCTGAACATTGCATTTGCATTCACAATGTCTTCACACCTGAAGTCTATACATTGTGTCGTTCACATCTGCAAGTCTAGACATTGGAAAGTCTATACAGACTTCAGCGTCTCATTTAGCGTCTAAGGCAAAGTCTACACGTTGTTACAGTAACGCAAGTCTATACATTGTCCTAGGCGAAGTGTGTACAGCGTCTCATTCATGCTTTGATTAATGAAGTCTGTACAGCAGTCTTCACATTCTAAGTCTATACAGCCGTTGGGTTTGGACTCAGAGTCTGTACACTTGATTCGCCTTTGAATTGGTCAAGTGTGTACATTCGTTTCTGAAGCCTGAAGTCTCTACAGTCCAGCCTATTCCTACGTTCAAGGCTTCAGCTACACTCTAAGTCTGTACAGCCACTCCTTGAGCATCAAGTCTATACATTGGCCGTTGTCTCCAAAGTCTGCACAATGGTCTTCACACCTGAAGTCTGTACATCCACAGTTAAACTTGAAGTCTGCACACTGGTCTTCAAATCCAAAGTCTACACATCGGCCTGTGGCCTACTTAGCTGAAGTCTGTACAGCGTCCGTTGTCTAGAGTTCTTGAAGTCTGTACATCGGACTGTTTCTGCAAGTCTGTACATCCGACTGTTCAGCTTGCAACCAAGTCTGTACATTAGACTGTGGCAAAGTCTATACATTCGTTTCCTTGGGCAAAGTCTATACATCGTGGCCTTGAACTTTCAAGTCTGTACACTCTTTATTTCAAAGTCTGTACATTGTTACCTTGAAGCCGTTCCAAGTCTATACAACGCCAAAGTCTGTACAGCCATCAGTGAACCCTCCAAGCCTATACATCCAGTTGAACGCACATCGCCTCACATCTTGCAAGTCTATACATTGGCGTCATTACACCAAGTCTATACACTGCACTCATGCATTGTCCTTTACGGTAAAGTGTATACACTGTCCATGTGCTAATTGTTCAAATGTATATACACTCGCTGTTATAAGAGCCTGAACTAACTAAGTATATACATTCCTTTTATCTCTGTTTGCAGACGATTCAGACTGATGATTGGGCCAACGCAGTGTCCAAATGCGTCAACGCAGCATGCTGAGAGCGTCGACGCAGCACGCCCATCTACTGAAGACTTGATCACTGAATCACCGATGCATCAACGCAGCAGGCTGATGGAGTCAACGCAGCAGACTTGAGTTTTGCTGGTCGAATGTCTCTGAAGGCTGCGTCAACCCTTTGGAGCAAGTGTGTTGACGCCACCTCAACTCCAGTTGCTGAGCGTACTGATGAATGGGCATGTGACCCGAAGCTGGCACCTGACACGTGATCCGAGGTGGGTGCTGAGCACGTGATCCGAGGAGGAATCTTCTGGACGGAAGGCGTGGGAAGCACACACCTATCACCCTAGCTGCCGCTGCTGCTTATAAAAGGAAGCCTTCATCCAACAGATGAAGACCGATCGAAGCTGAGAGAAAAAGGGAAATCAGTCTATCCAGTGAGAAACAAGCAGCAGAGAGTCTTCGATCCACAGAAAGAGGAAGAAAAAGAGAAGAAGAAGAAATAGAAGAAGAGTGAGCCGGCAGAAGAAAAAGGGTTGCAGAGAAAAAGGAGAGAATAGCGTGAGAGAAAAGGAGAGCAGAGGAGAAAGAAAGAGATATAGAGAGAGAGAGAGAGTTCATGGAGAAGAAGGAAGAAGCTATTGAAGATCTGTCCTCTGGCGTCTGGATTAAATCCAAGCCAGATCTGCTCCTTTGAGAGCTACATTTTTGTTCTTCATTTACAGCCTTCCGATCGCTGTGTATTTTCTGTTTCCTTATTTTTTTCTTTTATTTCTTTGGTTAGCCTTGTTCTTCCGATTGCCCTGCTGGGGATCGGGTTCCTCCTGTGGATTCAGGAGAAGGGAGACTTGTCTCCGATTCTGGGCTTGTCGGTTGCAAGTCCAGGGGTCCCTCCGGTTGGAGGAAGAGAGGTCTTCGACCTCTGGTTTGCTGGTGACTAGAAGTCACTGGTTGGTTCCCTCCTGGTCTGGAGGAAGAGAGACTTCGGTCTCTAGTTTCCAAGTGGCTGGGAGTCACTTGGGGTGTCCCTCCGGTTTGGAGGAAGAGGGGAGGTTGTTCCCCTGGTCAAGCTGTGTGGCAGCAACTTGTTTGCAGACTGAGTCTGCGTTCTAGCTTGTGCTAGTGGAAGCCTCACTCCGGTTGGGAGTGAGGGGTGGACGTAGGTCTTGGTGATCGAACCACCTAAAAATCCTCTATGCAGTGTGGGTGTACTTTGCTCCATATCTTCTACCTCATTCACAGGTTGCCTTAGCATTCTCGTTTATATCTGTGCTGCTTCCGCCAGTTGATTGTTTAGCCGCGAGATAGATGTTTGTTCTTCGGTTCAAAAGAGATTCTGATTAGTTATCATGTCTGTCTATCTTGTTCTAGTTAGTGTTCTAGTTTTTATTGAGCGAAAAGTTTTTTAAGGGTGGGATTCATTCACCCCCCCCTCTGAATCCTTGCACCGATCCTATCAATTGGTATCAGAGCGGTGTCTGCATAGAAGGTCCAGCGACCTGCAGATCCGATCTTGCTGTCATTCGGTGCATTTTTGTAAGACTTGGTTTATTGGTTTGAATTCACTGCTTTGAATTAGTTTTGATCTGTGTTAATGGCTCATCCTCCGCTATTCAGTGGTTCACATATTGATTTCTGGCTATATCGTATGTGCAAGCATGTTAACTCTATTAATCCCCAACTGTGGAAGGTTATATCTCACGGTCCATATAAAATTCCTAAGGATAAGTCTAAGTGGACTTATGATCACAAGATGAAAAATGATGATAATGTGAGAGCTCTAAATCTAATGAAGGCTGCAATTGATTCTGACGATTTTTCTTTTATCTCAGATTGTAGCACTGCAAAGGAAATTTTTGATAGAGTGACTGCAACACATGTGGAACAGGAAGAAGAATGTCTCATGGCAAGAAGGAGTGATCAATCAGATGAGTCCTCATCCCAGGTAATCTCTAAGACCGAGGATATTAGCCATGATGAGTTAGTTGTCATGCATGAGCATCTTCTAGATAAATATGGAAGAGTCAAATCAGAAAAGAGAAAATTAAGAAAAGAGAAAAATGCTGAAATCACAAGTCTAAAGGCTGAAAATGAAAATCTAAATTCTAAATTGAAGGAATTGATTGAAGAATTACATTCTGATGATAATGTACAGAAAAACTTAATCACTTCCTTGAAAGAAGAAAACGATTCTCTGCTGACTCAGAAGAAGGAAATTGATAAATTAAAAGATAAGCTGATTGAAGAAAACATCCATATGAAGGAACAAAATAAAAAGCTAATGGTCCTTAACACTGTTTTCTCTGAAAGATGGCTAACGGTAGAAAGAGAAAAATCAGCTTTGAAAGAAAAAGAAGTGAACATTGAATTGAAGTTAACTCAGGAGAATGAGATCCTGAAAAGTCTGAATGATGGGCTACAAAATCAGGTTAATTTGTGTGAAGACCACATTATGACCTTGCAAATTGAAATTGAAAATCTAAACAACTCTCTGTCAAAATTTCCCAAAGGTAAAGAAAAAATGAAAGATTCTTTGAATGTGGAAGTCACCAAATTGAATGAAGAGAAAAGGTGCAATTCTCAAGTTAAGCAAGCTGTAAGGAACAAACTATACGCAACATTTGTGAGTAGCTCAAACTTAGCTAGTAGTTCTACACCGTCTTCAAAACAATCTGATGATCAGAAGATTCAAAAATAGAAGGAAAATGTGAAAATGAGAACACTGGAGAAGGATAGTAAATTTCATGCAAACAAGCCTAAGGCTAGAAAATTTCCAATTATTCACGGAAGGAATGTTGAATGCTTCTATTGTGGAAATTCTGGCCATGTACTTGATGATTGCCTTGTCATGAAGAATGATAATGATAGATTTCATGCTAGGACCTCTTATGCTAAGAAATCCTATTCTGCTCAAAATAGGATATCCAAATGCTTTTACTGTCATGAAATGGGTCATCTCATGCATGAATGCAAATCAATGGAGTTAGATGACTTTGCTACTACTACTACACAGAAATATCATGCTAGAAATCATGTTCCTAGGAGAAAGAATCTGAATTGCTTTTGTTGTGGGAAGCCAGGCCATAGGGCAAAAGATTGCTGGCATAATCACGGAAAGAAATTCAATTCTGAAATTGTCAAATTCCCTGTAAAATAATTTCCAAAACTTTCATGCTATAACTGTGGAAAGCCAGGTCACAGGGCTGCAACATGTTGGCTGGCAGGATATCGAAACCAAACTAGTTTTGGTAAACAGAATTTTTATTCTGTTAACAAAAAATTTCATGTATATGCACATAGAATTCATGCTAACAAGAATGTGCATAAATCAGATTTGAAAACTGCTGCTTCTTGCCATCATTATGGCAAATCTGGACATTTGATGGATGGTCATCCTCTAATGAAATTTAATGATCATCAAGTTAAAAATGTGCTGAGAAAACCTGCTAGGAGTAATACTATCATGTCAGGACACAAGACTTCTTGGGTACCTGTTTGTGCAAAATAACATTGTTATGCAGGTGTGCCTTGGGACTGAAATAAAAGGGGTAATAAACCAAGGCACTCAAGAATAAAAACCCTTTCCTGAATCTTTCAGGTAAATTTCTTGCACTTCTTATTTTTAGTTCTACTGCATGACATACTAAATCTATTTTTGCATAATCATTCTTCATCTACATTGTCTGAATTGATGTCTCTGAACTCTCCTCATCTGAAGTGCATATATGTGATTTGCATATATAGTACATTGAAAAATCTGAACTGCATTTGAATGCTGTTTGAAATCTTTCCATTACATTCTGAAAAATCTGATTAGCTGAAATTTGATCTATGCATGCTGCCCATGTTGAATTATCATGCATGACCTCAATGGTATATAAATGGTAAGGTACCAAAAGGCAGGGAAGTCTGTCTGGAGGTTCTTACTATGTGTGAGGAGGTCTTTTAGACCAAGTGCTCCGCCTAGTACCATGAGTCACCTTGTTGGATAGGACAGTCTGAATGTGCATGAATCAAAATCATATGTTCAGTTTCTCATGGCAAACATTGCATGTTTTCAGGGGGAGTTAGTTGCATATCCTTGCATAGCATTCAATGTTGAGTCGTTGCATGTCCTTGCATACATATAGTGCATTGCATTTCCTTATATTGAAAATGCCAAAAAGAGAGTTGAATGCATATTGTGAGGGGGAGTCAATGCATTGCATATAGGTTGTCAAATGCATACATTTGTCAGAATTCATCGCATATCCTTTCTTATTGATTTTGTTGACAAACTTTGATCATATTCTGAAAACCTTGAGCTTCACAATCTCTCTTAACAATTGATATTTCTCCTATCAATTGGCATCATTTGGGTTCAAAATTCTATCAGTCCTTCACGAAGATTTCAATGGGCTATGTCGATCATAAATCTGAAAACTTTTGAACTAGAAATCTTCTATTATACGTCTTTATGAATATCTGAAATAACTCAGGTGGTTTAAGTTTAATGTACTCAAGGGTTGACTTTAAAATCTCTTAAAAATATCTGAAGCATGTTTAATAAACCTTAACCATCTGTTTCATGTTGTGCCTTGTGAAAACTTCTGAAATCTGTACTTTTGAATACATGACTTCAACTGATTAAGTACATGAAATTATTATTGACTTGAAGCAAATGAATTTTTCTGAAAAGTCTAAAGGGTATTTTCTGTCAGAGCAATGACCTTGGTCACTGAGAAACACATGTCCAAAGGATTGTGTCATGAGGTACCATAGTTAACTCTGATTAAGAATAATTGAATTTCAGGCAGAGCAATGGCATGCACACTGAGAAATACAACTCACTCATCAAGAAATGATTTGCAGTGTGTCATGATGTGTAAATGCTATCTCTGTTCATATAAAGCATGACAGTTAGTCACACTAAGTGCTTAGGGATATTGACCTCTGATCAAGGTATATCCTCTAGTTACAAGGTGTGCATTGAACTAGAGTGCTCGTAAAATTTGTAGCATGAAAATTTGTCGAACGAATTGAAATATCTGAATATTGATGCTAAAATCAAATTGCTACAACCCTAGACAAAATCATATGACTTCATAATTGCTTGATTTCAATATTGATGCATGTAATTCCGGAAGAAGTCAATAAATTTGATTGTGTAAGAGAAAGGGAGTTTTATCAAGATAAATATGAGGGCTTGGTTCATTTTTATTAAAACATGGTTTTAGATATCAATACATAATTTTATTGATAAACTCTGCATACATCATGTTTAAACCATGCTGTTCAATAAAGCTCATTCATAAGCCCTTATAATGGAAGACCTTGAAAACTTATGTTTTAAATTTATGAGATTGATATCTCTTTGAAAATCTGGCTGAATTTCTTGTGTTTGGAGCATCCTTGAAAAATCTGTTAATTGAAACTCTTCTGCTCATGTCCTTGGTTCATTGACCTGAACTTCTCCTTGTTTGCCCCTATGGTCTCCTTCTCATCTATCTCATAAGATTCCACTTATTGAGGGGGAGCTTCCATGTCATATGCATCATGCTGCATAGAAACTCCTAAAGGGGAAGATCTTGCATTCTGGTATCGGCATCTGCATTCACCCCTTCCCATGGTTCATCCTGACTATACTAAAGGGGGAGATTGTTTCCCAAAGGGGGAGAACTATGTTCTTGCAAGGGGGAGAAATTGACTGAATTTTTATACTGCTTTAATTTCTCAAACTATTTTCTTTTTGATGAAGTCAAAGGGGGAGAATAATTTGAGTCATCAGAATGCCTCACATCATCAGAATGACTCAATGTGTTGAAAGTGTTGCCATCATCAAAAGGGGGGAGATTGTTGTGCCCCTGTGATTTTGATGATGGTTTTGATGATTGGTTTTTGAAGTGAGTTATTCACTGTGAGTCATCTTGCTGTGTGAGTCATCATGATATTATTCACCTTCTGATCATAATGCAGTTCTTCATAAGTTCTGATATGGCATTGCATATCTAATTATGTTCAGTCATGTTATTGTTGCTCTTTAGACTGCAGTTTGATACTGCAGCGTCGACGCTGCCAAGGCACTTCAGAGGTAGCTGTAAGAAATATTTGATCTGCTGCGTCCACGCTGCTTGGGCAATGCGTTGACGCTTGGTGCCTCTGTTAACTTTGCTGCATTTATTCATTGGTCTGGTCTGTGGTGCGTCGACCCCTTGTGCTGATGGGTCGACCCCTCAGTTCATTCATCAGATTTATACAAGTCCATACATTGGTCTTCAGGCGTTCCAAGTATGCACATTGATTCAGGTTCTCCAAGTCTATACAATGAAGTCTGAACATTGCATTTGCATTCACAATGTCTTCACACCTGAAGTCTATACATTGTGTCGTTCACATCTGCAAGTCTAGACATTGAAAGTCTATACAGACTTCAGCGTCTCATTTAGTGTCTAAGGCAAAGTCTACACGTTGCTACAGTAGCGCAAGTCTATACATTGTCCTAGGCGAAGTGTGTACAACGTCTCATTCATGCTTTGATTAATGAAGTATGTACATCAGTCTTCACATTCTAAGTCTATACAGCCGTTGGGTTTGGACTCAGAGTCTGTACACTTGATTCGCCTTTGAATTGGTCAAGTGTGTACATTCGTTTCTGAAGCCTGAAGTCTCTACAGTCCAGCCTATTCCTACGTTCAAGGCTTTAGCTACACTCTAAGTCTGTACAGCCACTCCTTGAGCATCAAGTCTATACATTGGCCGCTGTCTCCAAAGTCTGCACAATGGTCTTCACACCTGAACTCTGTACATCCACAGTTAAACTTGAAGTCTGCACACTGGTCTTCAACTCCAAAGTCTACACATCGGCCTGTGGCCTACTTAGCTGAAGTCTGTATAGCGTCCGTTGTCTAGAGTTCTTGAAGTCTGTACATCGGACTGTTTCAGCAAGTCTGTACATCCGACTGTTCAGCTTGCAACCAAGTCTGTACATTAGACCGTGGCAAAGTCTATACATTCGTTTCCTTGGGCAAAGTCTATACATCATGGCCTTGAACTTTCAAGTATGTACACTCTTTATTTCAAAGTCTGTACATTGTTACCTTGAAGCCGTTCCAAGTCTATACAACGCCCAAGTCTGTACAGCCATCAGTGAACCCTCCAAGCCTATACATCCAGTTGAACGCACATCGCCTCACATCTTGCAAGTCTGTACATTGGCGTCATTACACCAAGTCTATACACTGCACTCATGCATTGTCCTTTACGGTAAAGTGTATACACTGTCCATGTGCTAATTGTTCAAATGTATATACACTCGCTGTTATAAGAGCCTGAACTAACTAAGTATATACATTCCTTTTATCTCTGTTTGCAGATGATTCAGACTGATGATTGGGCCAACGCAGCGTCCCAATACGTCAACGCAGCATGCTGAGAGTGTCGACGCAGCACGCCCATCTGCTGAAGACTTGATCACTGAATCACCGATGCGTCAACGCAGCAAGCTGATGGAGTCAACGCAGCAGACTTGAGTTTTGCTGGTCGAATGTCTCTGAAGGCTGCGTCAACCCTTTGGAGCAAGTGTGTTGACGCCACCTCAACTTCAGTTGCTGAGCGTACTGATGAATGGGCACGTGACCCGAAGCTGGCACCTGACACATGATCCGAGGTGGGTGCTGAGCACGTGATCCGAGGAGGAATCTTCTGGACGGAAGGCGTGGGAAGCACACACCTATCACCCTAGCTGTCGCTGCTGCTTATAAAAGGAAGCCTTCATCCAACAGATGAAGACCGATCGAAGCTGAGAGAAAAAGGGGGAAAAGTCTATCCAGTGAGAAACAAGCAGCAGAGAGTCTTCGATCCACAGAAAGAGGAAGAAAAAGAGAAGAAGAAGAAAAAGAGAAGAAGAAGAAATAGAAGAAGAGTGAGCCGGCAGAAGAAAAAGGGTTGCAGAGAAAAAGGAGAGAATAGCGTGAGAGAAAAGGAGAGCAGAGGAGAAAGAAAGAGAGAGAGAGAGAGAGAGAGAGAGTTCGTGGAGAAGAAGGAAGAAGCTATTGAAGATCTGTCCTCTGGCGTCTGGATTAAATCCAAGCCAGATCTGCTCCTTTGAGAGCTACATTTTTGTTCTTCATTTACAGCCTTCCGATCGCTGTGTATTTTCTGTTTCCTTATTTTTTCTTTTGTTTCTTTGGTTAGCCTTGTTCTTCCGATTGCCCTGCTGGGGATCGGGTTCCTCCTGTGGATTCAGGAGAAGGGAGACTTGTCTCCGGTTCTGGGCTTGTCGGTTGCAAGTCCAGGGGTCCCTCCAGTTGGAGGAAGAGAGGTCTTCGACCTCTGGTTTGCTGGTGACTGGAAGTCACTGGTTGGTTCCCTCCTGGTCTGGAGGAAGAGAGACTTCGGTCTCTGGTTTCCAAGTGGCTGGGAGTTACTTGGGGTGTCCCTCCGGTTTGGAGGAAGAGGGGAGGTTGTTCCCCTGGTCAAGCTGTGTGGCAGCAACTTGTTTGCAGACTGAGTCTGTGTTCTAGCTTGTGCTAGTGGAAGCCTCACTCCGGTTGGGAGTGAGGGGTGGACGTAGGTCTTGGTGACCGAACCACCTAAAAATCCTCTATGCAGTGTGGGTGTACTTTGCTCCTTATCTTCTACCTCATTCACAGGTTGCCTTAGCATTCTCGTTTATATCTGTGCTGCTTCCGCCAGTTGATTGTTTAGGCACGAGATAGACATTTGTTCTTCGGTTCAAAAGAGATTCTGATTAGTTATCATGTCTGTCTATCTTGTTCTAGTTAGTGTTCTAGTTTTTATTGAGCAAAAAGTTTTTTAAGGGTGGGATTCATTCACCCCCCCCTCTGAATCCTTGCACCGATCCTATCAATTTTGCGCATTACTATGTTACGTGGACTCTATCTCCGCAATTAGAACTCTCCAGAAAGTATAGAACCTATAAAAATGATCGTCTGCCACCCTAGAAGAGTTTAGAAGTTGTGGTGGCCGGAGAGGAGCTCGATCGAGGGAGAATCGCGGTGATCATTGATGGTGTGTTCCTAGCGCGATCGACATCCCTCTTCCTCCTTCATCTTTCGATTAAGGTAGGTGATAGCAAGCCAAACCCTAAGTATTATATATGGATAGAAGCATCGTCTTGTCCTCTTTCCATTGATTTAAAAAGCCCTAATTTTCATGTAGTATCCTGCGAAAATTTTAGGTTTTAGTGGGAGCATGCCATATCTAGGGTTAGCTATGCTCCACCTTGATTTAAGTAGAGATTTCAGGCACTAAACATTTAATTGATCATGCTATCCTGTATAAAATTTCGTGCTTGTTCCATTGATCATAAAAGCCCCAATTTTCATACTCTATATAGTGCGTATTTAGCTATTGTTCCCAACCCTGGCCAACCCCGCCGGAGATGGGCAGGGCGAAGAGGCAGCGGACTATTCTGATATGAGCGGCCATTCGATAGACCACACGTCTATATGAACAGCCAGACTGTGACCGCCTGTGTTATTTGTGTTATTACGTTTTGAAACAAGTGGCTATGCCAGAACCGCTCAACGAGCCATACGGCCATCTATAGGCTGCTCATCTCCTGTCGGGCCCCTGCCTGCAGAGTATGAACGGCCTGTGGAGAGACCACAGAGGCCCTTGAAAGGTTCTAGACGAACCGTTCTTCCCCATAGAATTGTGTTGATTTCGAAGTTAGTATGTTTTATCTCTAGTTATTTAATCTTCATGGTAGGCTAGCAACCAACATATAAATGGAACATATGGAAGATGATATTTTATAAATTGATGTTTACTTTCCATCATGACCTTGGTTTGTTCTTTCAACTAAGTTAATTTCAAATATGAATGCATGAACCATGTTACTAGGATTGTTTGACAGTCGTTCTACTCCGGTAGGATTGACTGACTGCTATACTGGTTTTCGATGTTTCTTAGTCTCAATTCCTTGTAATGGTTGGGACTCTCCGCCGGATATTCCTTCCGTCGGACTAGGACCTTCATTACAGGACCTCCGTAAGCCCTCATGAGCCTGGGATTCCCACTAGGACGCTGGGCAGGTTGTACCACCAAGACCTGAACCTGTCACGTGATCGAACCGCTTGGATTGCTGTGTTGTGAGCCACGGCTCGATTTGGACCAACTGAGCCTCGAACGGCCAGAATCAGACCGTTTACCTTAGTGGGCGGCCCATTTGAGACCGTGCATCCCTGGCTAAATGCCATTTCCTGTTGGTCGATTAACCTTGTTCCATCTTCGACCAAATCATGTTTGATCGACCCAATAAGCCCTAGGCTGACTAGTGGATAGTTGGCTGGATCCTTGTTCAGTTCTACGCCACTTATGGTAGCTGATGGGGACATCAAGGCAAGACCGCTCACATTTTGTTTACATTTATGTCCTTTTGTATTTGTATGTATACCCTTGTGTTATATGGGTACACAATTGTAAGTCTTAGTGGGTTTATTTGTAAAAGGTCATTGAGTTTCTTTGCAAAAGGGCATGTAGGCCCAACAGGGGCCCCCTCCCTCCCTCTTATTGGTCCACATGGACTCCAAGGCCCATGGGGGCTGGTCCATGGTCCAAACATTGACTTGGACCGAGATTAATTAAAGAGAACAAATCCCATTTGGTCTCTTAATGGAGGGGGGCGAACCCCATTAAAATAATGGTTTTTTTGTGTGTGTTTTGTTGACCAATTTCCACTCCCTTGTATGCCCCTCCCCTAGCCCTAGATCTGGGGTCATTTGGGTCATTAATGTGGAACTATATAGCCTATGTAATTTCCATTTTTATGAATTAATGAGAAGAAAATATTGAATTGTGCAAGGAGCTTGGTGCGCCCCTCCCCTCTCTCTCCCTGGTTCCTTCTTCCTCCTTCAGCATTTCAGGGTGTAGAACCCTTCTATCTCAGCCCCTCTACATCTGGTTTCCTTCTCTGCCGTCGCCGTTCGTGCCGCCATCGAGCCGCCGTAAAGCAAGATCCGAAGTGCTGTCCAAGGTTCTATTTTGCTAGATAGAGGCTCACTCCGAGAATTGTAACTCCCAACTCCGACATCATATGGAACTGAGACTTTCAGGGTTGGTTCCCCACTTGATCCCAAGCCTCCACAAAAAAAATCCCATCATTTACCCTTCTTTTTATATTTTTTTCCATTTTTGTGCTTCCCAATTCACCAGTTCTGTATGCAGTCTATCCAGTTTCATAGCAACCCTAAGTTTCTCCATTTTGTTCCCCTTCTTGATTTTTTCTTGAATCCCCAATTTTACTGGAGGTTCTTCCCACCATACCCATCCTCCACAAATTTTCGTCAAATTTCAAAGGCCTTCTAACTATTTTTATAAATTATGTCTTTCTCCCAAATTCAGTTTTGTTCCTGCTGTCCAGATCCGACCACCCGGTGATATAAAATATTTTTCCCCAGTCACCTCTCCACCAAACCATTCATAAAATATCTCCCCATTTTCCTCTCTTCGGCATCTACTACTTTCATGAAGAGCTTAATAGTTGAATCGGTGGTCTACATCATGGTCAACGCCAACTCTCAGGAAAAAGCAATTCTATCCTGAGTTTTCAGATCCTGTGAACCAGCAGCTTGAATATTCGACAAAGGCAATCTACGGGAAAATCAAATTTCTTTCTCTGGTCATAGATCTAAGGATTTTAAGTAAGCTTTCCATCGGTACCGCTTGTGCGTCGATCCAACATCGGGGCTGATCGCAACATCATTTTTTGTTGGGACGCGCAGGTCTGAAAGAGAATTCAGATCCGTGGGCAGCGACTCCAACTCGCACCGATCGGAGCCTCCTCGCCTTCCGGGAGGTGAACCAGCATGCCGCCTTCCCAGGGAGCGCCCCTCCAGACGTCCCCGTCACAGCGGTGCCGCTCCGGGCCCACACGGCCCCACTGACCAGCACGTGGGTCCCACGGTCGTGAGTGCGTGTGCCGCCGAAGCTACGCAAGAAGCTGCCCGTCAACCCGAACCCGCTACTCCCGGGTCTTGCTGTGTCACCCTTTACCTCCCTACGTGGAGTGGGCAGTAAGTCTTTGCTGTAATTTACGTAATTTATTGTTCCGGGAGTACGAGATCGGCCGGGATCGTCTTCCCCACGCCAGGCGCGTGGAGGTATCGTGTTCGCTCCATTACTCGACATTTGCTTTTCTTGTATATGCTTTTATATGCCGCTGCTAGACAGCATGTGTTAGGGCCATTAGCTTGATATATTTATTTCACCGCTGCTGCGAGAGAGAGCGAGACCGTCCCGTGACCCGATCCGGGCACAAAATCGTGAGTTGACCACCCTAGCTCTTGCCGGTTTCTCAACCCCGCATGTCCAATGCTTCCCTCGATAAGGGACGATCGTGAGCTTGCTTACAGTCCGAGGATCGCATATCCAATTGGAGTCGAGTCCGTGGTCCATTCCACATCAATTTTGGTATCAGAGCGCCAGTTGAGTCTAGGGTGTCTAAAATCAACAAAAAAAAGTGGCATTACATCTAGTCATCGTCTAAGTCGATCTAGGTTACATTTCATCCCAATAACCCGTTATATCTAAAGGTGTTGTCCAAACGTTAGACTACGCCTATCGGGAAGGCCGCACACTTGCGCGAGTGATCTTCGGATCGATTAACTCCGCCACGTACCGAGTCTTGGTTTAAGTCTAGGAGCATCATCCTTGCATTAGTCCGTGTCTCCTAGTCCTTGTGTCGTTGCATGCCCACTCGGCGAGGTACCCAATACCATCGCCCTCCACTTATGGCCAACCCACGGGAGACCTTCACTCCTTGCACGAGGCGATCATGGCCCTCATAGTCCGGATGGACAAATCCGAGGCAACCTTTAAGAGCTTCTCGGACCGTATAGATGGCCGATTTAACACCATGGAGGAACGGATGGAGTCATCCGACAGATCTGTCCAAGGTCTGGTCGGATGGTTGGATAGGATGTCTCACGGAGACCCTCCTAGAGTGGCCCCGGGTCCACCCACACTCACTCCAGTGGCTGCCCAAGGCCAATCCATTCCCATAGCCCACGCCCAGCCTACCGTTGTGGCCCAGGATCCGCCCATACATGCTCCTCAACCACCATAGGCTCCTCCGCCCGCCCTTCCTTGGGTCCCCGAACTACCACTCCGTGACCTTGGTCTTGAGGACTATGGGTCTGATAATGCCTATGTGGGGTATAGTCAACGCCGTCGTGGCCTCCAGCCATAGAGGGATGAGGAGGACGATAGGATCCTTAAGACAGTGCGAGCGGACCCTCCCATTTTATACAGGTCTTTGGATCTGAAAGTCTATCTAGATTGGGAGTTCGGCATGGACCGATACTTCGAATGGTATGAGATGTTGGAGCGTCGAAGAATCCGATTCGCTACCATGAACCTCATGGGACAGGCGCAAACCTATTGGAAGAATGTAGAGAGCCTGTTATTCCAGCGGCTAGAGCCCCCGGTTGAGACATGGGGCGAAATGAAGGTCAAGCTTCGGCAAAAGTACCTTCCTGCCACGTAGTCAGCGACTCATCGATAGGTGGCAGAGTCTCAACAAGGGAGATCGGCCCGTCTCTGAATACATCGCTAAATTTGATGAGTACTTTCTACGATGTGGGGTCACGGAGGAGAGCACCATGCCCATTTCCCGCTTTCGACGTGGTTTGCGATCACACTACCAGTACGAGATTTTCCACCACAATACCAAAACATTGGAAGAGGCATATCAGGTTGCTCTTGAGTTGGAGTAATTTGAGGGAGAGTTCGAGTTTAGCCATCGGTCGGGTCCCACCCCTTTTCGTAGTACCGAGCCCCGTCACTCTTTAGGCCCACATCAGCGGCCCCCCATGGCTCGATCTCAGGAACCCGCCCGTCAGGAGCACTTCGCTCCATCGCCCTCCCCCGCCATGGGATCTACCTCCATCCCAACCACCAGCACCTATTCCCCGCCCTATGGCACCGGCACCCCCACCCCTGTTGCCCACGGCACCTACAGTTCCACCCCTGTTGCCTACACCCCCTGCCCGTTGGGAGGATAAGAGTAAGGGCCCTCTTCTCGGAGAGAGTAGTAGGTCTCGACTACAATGTTTCCACTGTCATGGGTTTGGCCACATCGCCAACCAATGTCCCTCTCGTGCCACTCTAGCCCTAGGGGTAGGAGAAGCCTCGCCTTCTAGGCTTGTATCTATCAGCTACGAGGCCGATCCAAAACTAGCTGATGAGTACGAAAGGCTGGAGGAACCTACCGACGCTCGGGATGCGGCACTCGGATGATGGCCACCTAGTAGGGTTGATGTCATTGCATTAAGTCTAGGGTCATGCATGAGTCAGTTTGTTTCTTCTTTGTGTGGTTTGTTTTGTGTGGCTTGTTTGCGTGGTTTGCATACGTGTGTTAGTACATGGTGAGTCTGCATGTGTCTTGTGCAAGCTCGTTGTCGGTCTCTTATGAGTGAGAGGCAAGTGGACTTGCTAGAGGAGTATGGGATCAGTTCTACATCTATGCCCTGGATCTAGTCACCTATAGGGACCCAGCGGTGATTCCTAGTGAGTTTTCGAGCCGCCTCCTCCCCTTCCGAGTGACCCCACCCCAGAGTGTTCCACCACTAGCATCTTCCCATAGTAGCATGCGCATATCTAGTATATACGGAATGAGCAGGTGACGATCACTTGGAGTGGAGCGTACCCGCGCTACTTGGTACGGTGACGGATCCGCCGGAGCTACTCTGTTGTGTCCCTTGTGCTTTGTTGATGATGTGGTGTTTTAATGATAGCAACATGAATGAGTCACCATAATGAATAATAGCTAGACATTGCATCATAATAATCTGAATGCATATAACTGATATATTCTGTGGAGAATGCATGAGAGTGCATAAAGTGTTTTGTGCTTGAATTAAGATCGGTGCAGTGCAATCTGTGTGTTCTATGCACTTCGCAAGTCATGCAGCATCAACGCAGCAAGTGTGTCTCATGCATCATGCGTCGACGCCCCCAGATTGCTCATATAACTTGCATGTCTATACACTGCATAACAAGCCCAAAAGTCTGTACATCACAGTTGTGTCAAAGTCTGTTCAGCCGCTTGTTTGCCAAAGTCTATACAGTCATCCATTGTTGCTGAAGTCTATACATCGTCCGTCTCATGCATTGCCTCAGGCGAAGTCTGCACATTGCATTGATGCTTTGGTCGCATGAGTTGAGGTCCATACATTAGACCGTCTCCTTCAGCATCTCAAGTGGACACAAGCGTGTACACTGCCTGCATTCGTTGTGAAGACTAAGTCCATACATTAGACCGTCTCACTTAGCGTCTTATGCATAGGCTAAGTCTCCATGTCTATACATCTGTGCGTCTCATGCAAGTCTATGCATTACTGTTCATGCATCAGTCTTCATATGCTAAGTCTGTACAGCCTACGTCTCATGCAGCGTCAACGCTGTGAGCATTCTCAAGTGTACAACGTCAACGCATGTAGTCTGTACATCAGTCTTAATATTCTAAGTCTGTACAGCCGTTGGCCTTGAACCTCAGAGTCTGTACATCCACAGTGGATCTTCGAAGTCTGTACGCTGCTTGAGCCTCAACAAGTCTGTACATCGCCTTAAGCATTTCAAGTCTATTCATTGGCTCATGCTTACAAGTCTGTACACTGGCTCAAAGTCTACACAGCGCCTGCCTTCATCTGAGGCTTATGAAGCCTTTGTATTCATTAAGTCTATACACTACGTTGTGGATACTTCACATTGCTTTTGCCTTCATAGAAAAGTCTATACAATGCAATCCATATACTTAAACTGATGACCTTGTTTCATTTGCCTAACAGGGACTAAAAAGGCCAGGCTGTTTGTTCACTGGAACGTATCCATGCGTCAACGCCATTGCTAGACAGCGTCGACGCAGCCATATAGCCTGATAAGTATCCAGCTCGAAGACAATTTATAAGGTTAACGCTAGAGCCTAAGGCGTCCATGCACCAGTGAAGATGCATCCATGGATACTCTTCACAGCGTCAACTCTACGCAAAGGCTGCGTCAACTCAGCCACTCAAGAAGCAGAGGCACTGATAGAAATATTCCAATGCGTCAACGCAGCAGTGGAGCAGCGTCGACGCAACAGTTAAGAAAGGTTGGGTTGGTTGCTCACTGGAACGCATCAATGCATTAACGCCACCAACTGGCAGCGTCGACGCAGCAGTTCAAGAAAGGGGCGACTTATCTCTGGCTGTATTCAACGCGTCAACGCTATCCACAGCAGGGTCGACGCAGTAGGGACAAATTCAATATGCGTACTAATGAAGGGCACGTGATCCGAGGTGCCTGGCTCGTGATTCAAGGGTGGATGAGATACCAGGATGCTGCCACGTGGTCCGAATGTCTAGGGCAAGAAACGTGGAAGCCACACTCACCCAGTGTGCTGCTGCTGATGCTATATATACGAGTCTTCATCCTCTGTAGAAAATATATCGACAAAAGGGAGGCAAAGCATATACATCCAGTCTGAGAGCAGCAGAGAGCCGTCGATCCAGAAAGAAGAAGAAGAGAGGCAGAGAGAAAGTAAAAGAGAAAGAGAGAGTGAGATCGTGAGAAGAAGAGTGCGAGAGAGGCTGCTTGATGATCAGTCTACACTGGACCGTGGATCAAATCCAGGCCAGTCAGCTCCTTGTGAGCCATATTATGCTTTATGTTTACAGCTTTCCGATTGTTGTTCATCTTGTCTTTTGTTTCCTCTTTATACTTTCCTTCAAGCTGTTAGCCAGCGTTGCAGAGGAGGACTCCTCTGGACAGCAAGCTGTGTTGCTCAACGGGCAGTGGAGGTTTCCACTGGACGGGTAAGCTGTAATCCCCAGTGGGTAGTGGAGGTTTCCACTGGATGGGTAAGCTGTAATCCCCAGCGGGCAGTGGAGGATTCCACTGGACGGCAAGTTGAGGCCCAACGGTTGTAGGCTAAGCTGTATTGCCCAGCGGACGCAAGCTGTGTTGCGCAGCAGTAATCCATGTTGTGCCCCTGTGTGGTTTTGATGATGACTGACACACCATGAGTCACACTGAGGTGTGCTAATTAATATAGATGACTGATTGACCGCTTGAATATCTGATTGCTTTATCTGATTGTTTGCTTGAATAGTTAATTCATGAATATGGCTAGATTGGGTTAACGTAGTGGCTAATTGTTTGGTCATGCATTACTCTATCTGTCAAGTGTATACATCAGTCAGCATTGCACTTTGTTCACGAAGTCTATACACTGCTGGATGTTCATGTCTGCACATTGGTGCTGTTCCCTACGTTCTGGCCACGTCTTTACAGCCTCATTCTTACCTTCGTTCAAAGCCAAAGTCTACACAACGCCCTTCATTGAAAGTCTACATTCGCTGCAGAGCCCACTGTCAAGTCTGTACATTGGGTTCACATCTTCAAGTCTGTACAACCGTTTGCATTGGATTTAAAGTCTATACATTGCACTGTTCCTTTCATCTTCGTGCTGTTCATGATCACTACACTTCGTGTTGTTTCCCCTCACTAACACGAAAAGATTTCGTGTCGTCTGAGCTTACAACACTTCGTGTTGATTTCCATGCTTGACAGGAAAACTTGTGTGAGGTATACTTCGTGTTGTTCTATCCTTGTCGTCCTTGTCTTCAAGTCATTTTTCTTGCGTCTTTGAGTCTTCTTACGTTTCACTTCGTGTCGTTCTCCTTGTTAATTGTCACCTCGTATTAGCATTACACTTGTGTCTTCACGTTACTCTGTATATCTGGTCTTCGTGTTGTTTTCGTATTTTCCTATTTAGTTTTGTCTTTGTGTTGTTTTTCTGACCCAGTGTACTTTTTGCTTTGAGACCACACCTCGTGTTGGTTTCAGCTCTTCGTCTTCGTGTTGGTTTCTGTTCTCGTCTTCGTGTCGTTGTCAGTCCGTGTCGTTTCACCCCGTGTCGATTTGTGTTTACGTCTTAGTGTTGTTTTCACTTCGTGTTGTTTTCACTTCGTGGCAACTTCGTCTTCGTGTCGTTTTCACTTCGTGTCAACTTCTGTTTACGCCTTAGTGTTGTTTTCACTTCGTGTTGTTTTCACTTCGTGGCAACTTCGTCTTCGTGTCGTTTTCACTTCGTGTCAACTTCTGTTTACGTCTTAGTGTTGTTTTCACTTCGTGTTGTTTTCACTTCGTGTCAACTTCTGTCTCCATGTCGTACTTACTTCGTGTCGGTTACTGTTGGCTCTGTGTTTTCGTGTCATTTTTGTTCCACTGCGTGCAGAACATTGCAGCACCTCGTGTTGCTTTCTGTGCCATCTCGTGTCGTTTCTGTGTGAACCTCGTGTCGCTTCTCTCTGTCCTCTAGTTGCATCTCGTGTCATCTTTTATGTCTACTTGTTTAACTTCGTGTCACTTACTGTTGTTCCTCGAGTCTTTTTGTTTTAGTGTCACTGCCTCATCACGTGTCGTGATAGCCGTGTCACTCTTCTGTCTTCGTGTTGTTCTTCCAAGACCTCGTGTCTTTCGTATGTTGAAACCACACTTCGTGTTGGTTTCTGTTTTGTCTTCGTATGTATCTCGTGTCGTTCTTCTTATTACCTCGTGTTGTTTTCATCTTCTTCGTGTCGTTCTCTTTGTAGTGTTATCTCTGTTACAGTGTGTATCTCGTGTCGTTCTCAGTGCATCTAGAATTGCTACCACATACCTCGTGCAGTTTTAGTTATTGTGGCCCTGGGTTCTAATCGTGCTAATTCCTTGCAGGAGAAGAAGAAGAAGGTGGTCTGAAGAATATTTCTGATGTCTGGGCAGCACGTGATCCGAGGCTGGAATGAAGCCTGCTGAGAGACTGCCACGTGGTCCGAACATTTAGGGCTGAAAGTGTGGAGGTCACACAACGGGGCTGCCGTTGCTGCTACTCCCGCTATATATATGAACCTTCTTCCACAGAAGCTAGAAATAGAGATCGATTTGGCAAGAAGTGAAGTCTATACAGAGAGCCACGATCCAGATAGAGAAGAAGAAAAGGAAAAGAAGAAGAGAAAGAGAGTGAAAAAGAGAAAGAAAGAGAGATTGAGTGAGAGATCGAGATAGCAGAGTGTGAAGAGAAGAAGAGGAAGAAGAACAGAGAAGAAGAGAGAGCTAGAGTGATAGAAGCTTCAACTGAAGATCTGTTCTTGCTGGGCCGTGGATCAAATCCAGGCCAGCCAGCTCCTGCGAGAGCCACATTTGATCTTATCTTTTCAGCTTTCCGTTGCTGGGTTTTGTTTTTACCTTGAACTATTTACTTGATGTATTTCCGATTCTCTGTAGAGAGGTCGGGGTCCCTCCTGTTGGTTCAGGAGAAGGGAGATTGCTATCTCCGGTTGCAAGTAGCTGGGTGCTACTTGTGGGTTCCCTCTGTTTAGAGGAAGGGAGGCTCGTCCTCCGGTTCTGGGCTTGTAGGTCTCAAGTCCAGGTGGTCCCTCCGGTTGGGAGGAAGAGAGGTCCGATACCTCTACTTTGCAGGTGACTTGGTGTCACTTGTGGTTCCCTCTGGGTTTTAGAGGAAGAGAGACTTGGGTCTCTAGGTTCCCCTCCAGTTTGGAGGAAGGGAGGATTGGTCCTCCGGTTCTAGTCTTGTGGGTTGCAAGACTAGGTGTTCCCTCCAGTCTGGAGGAAGAGAGACTGTCCGTCTCTGGTTGCCAAGTGGCTGGGAGTCACTTGGGGTGTCCCTCCGGTTGGGAGGAAGAGGGGAGGTTGTTCCCCTGGTCAAGCTGTTTGGCAGCATTTGTTGCAGACTGAGTCTGCTATGCTAGTGCTACTAGTGGAAGCCTTACTCCGATTTGGAGTGAGGGGTGGACGTAGGTCTTTGGACCGAACCACCTAAAAAGCCTTGTGTTCTTTTGTGGTTTGATTGTCTTTTGTGCTCATCTCTCTGCTGCGCTCACTAGATGTCTGTTTAGGATCGAGTGTGAGTTTATTCAATTGGACTGCTTTGCAATAGCTTCCTAAGTTTTCTCAGTTTATAACTGCATCCGCTTTTAATTCCGCACATCTAACCGGTAGAACTTAAATTGGGTAAAATCCTTTGAAAGATCCATTCACCCCCCTTTGGATCTATGTTTATCTATCGCACCAAGCTAACAATTGGTATCAGAGCGGTTCTCTGATTGATCAGATCCAACGATCTGCAGAGGATCCTGTTGTCCCTTGGTGCTTATCTGTTTCTACCCTTTGCTGCATTAATCTGTTTGCGGATTTATTCAATGGGTTCTCCACCGGTTTTCAATGGCTCTAACTTTAACTCATGGATTAGCAGTCTTCACAATTATGTGAAAATGATTAATCCGGATCTGTGGAAGTTAGTTTCACAAGGTCCCCACAGATTGCCAAAGGAAAAGTCCAAATGGACTAAAAGTCACAAGTCAAAATATGGAGAAAATCAGAAGGCCTTTAACCTGATGAGAGCAGCTACTGACAGAGCCTTATGGTCTTGTATTCATAATTGCAGGTCCGCCAAGGACATTATGGATGGGCTGAAGCTTGCTCAGAAGGGAAATGTGAACAAGTGTCTGATGGCTGACAAGAGCAACCATGGTAGTGATCAAGATGAATCTGAAGAACATGATGATGAGGAGGTAAACCCTTTCGAGAATTTTTCATTAAACGATTGGGAAGATGCAAGATCCCATAAGAAACTAGGGAAGAAATATAAAAGTCTGAAAAAGAAGCTGGAAAATCTAGGAGGTGAAAATCTTGAAACTCTGAAAACTGAAAATGAAATTTTAAGAAGACAACTACAAGACTTTGACTCTATTACTACAGATCTAGATCATTTGAAATCTGAGAAATAAACTCTTATGAAACAAATTGGTCTACACAAAAAGGAGAGTCAAAAGCTTGTTTATGAAATTGTTGAACTAAAGGAAAGGCTTAGCTTCGTTGATCAGACTCATATCAATGACGTTGTTCAAAATGAAAGATTGGTGAGAGATTTAGAGTGTATCAATTCTGAATTGAAAGAATTGAAATCTGAGAATGAAAAACTCAAAAACCAATCCAAAGAATTTGAACATAAATCAATGAACCTTGAAGAAGAAAATGGTTTGATCTCTGAGAAATTGGAGGCTGAAAGAACAGTGAATTCAGAGATTCAGAAAAATCTTGACAAATTTCAATCTGAAAAACAACAAGAAATGTTTTATGAATGTCAGTCTTCAATAGATAAATGGGTGTTTGATGATGAACTCCTAGAGCAGAACAGTAAACTGAAAGAGGAAATCAATGAGTTGAAACACCTAAACACACAGCTGACAGATAGGCTAGTGACAATGGAAAAAGGCAAGTGTGTGAGTGTGGATAATTCTGATAAGTTGATGAATGCTGAACAAGAAATTGAGAGTCTAAAAACCATCAACTTAATGTTAAATGGAAATGTCAGTTGCAGTGAACGGAAAATAGTTGGATATGAGCTTACTATCACATCCCTTCAACAAGAAGTTGATTATCTTTATAAGTCCCTATCTGAAGCTGACAATGAAACAAAACTAAAACAGGAAGTTGAAAAACTCAAAAGTCTGAATGATGCCTTGCATCAACAAGTCATTTCCTGTGAAACAGATCTGTCCAAATATGAAGCTAATATTTGTGGCTTGAATTCTGAGATTAAAGATTTGAAAAATTCTCTATCAAAATTTGTCAAAGGAAAGGACAATCTAAATAAGCTTCTTGGAAAGAGTGATAACTTTGAGAGAAAGGGACTGGGCTATAGTCCGACAAATAAAAGGAGTAATGGGAATGAAACATCTACTGTTTTTGTCAAAGCTACCAATCAGAACACAACCTCTACTCCTTCTGTCTTCCAATTCACTGCACAAAAATCCACTGTGAAATCCAAAACTGTGGAACAAACTCAAAAACTGAAAAAGAGTGAAACTTCACAGAAGAAGGATAAAGACACTCCTCTTGCTATAAAAAAGGCTACACACAATTCACATGATCTCACACACACTCATATTAAGAAGGGGTCATGTTATTATTGTGGGAAAGGAGGTCACATAATGGAAGACTGCAGATTGATGTTAAAGGATGAGCATACTAGTGGAACTTTACATTCAAGAAATCTCTCTGATAAAAACCATGCTGCTAGGAAGCCTGATGCTTCATGTTATTATTGTGGGAAGCATGGTCATCACATGAATGAATGTCTTATCATGAAAGAAGATGATAACCTACCTGCCAGGTCTTCCATGCACTTTCATGATCCATATGGATCTAAACATAATTCTAATCAGCACATTGTGTGCTTCAACTGCCATAAGCCTGGGCACAAAGCTGCTGGGTGCTGGTTTAGATCTACTTGGGGTAAAAATTATTTTCATAGAAGGAATTCTTTTGCTTGCTCTCACTGTGGGAAGAATGGCCATACAGTCAAGAACTGTTGGCATGTTCAGAAGAACAATGTTAACTCCTATGGTGTCAAATTCCCTGCAAAACCATTTGCAATATTTTCATGCTATAACTGTGGGAAGCAAGGACACAAATCTTCTGAATGTTGGCTGGTTAGGAATAAGAATAATCAAACTACTCATGAATATAACAGAAAACCTTATAATCATGTTTATAAATCTCATGCTACTGTTACTATGCATCCTAAGCACCAGAAACCAGTCACATCATGTAGATACTGTGGAAAATTTGGTCACTCTATGGAAACTTGCTATCTGATGGTTCATGATGACCATATTGCTATGAATTTGCTTAAATCACCTGTCAGGGCTAACGCAGGACCCAAAGCTGCTTGGGTCCCTACAGGATCAAGATGATCAAATACCTTGCAGGTGTGCCTTGGACTGAGGAATAAAGAGGGGTAAAGTAAACCAAGGCACCCAAGATGATAAAGCCCCATTCAGGTAAATTCTGAAAACTTTGTATTCAGATTTGTGTGATCTGAATGCAGTGCATATCATGATAATCCTTTTGCACATTGTCTAACTGAAACTAATTGAAAAATCTGAAAAAAAAATGCTCATGAAAATGATTGAGTTTATTACTATGCATTGCATTTCATTACATTGAAAATGCCAAAAAGATAGATTGAATGCATACATTTAGAGGGAGCATTATTCATACATCTGAAATCACTCAACTGTTGTTGCATAGTCATTCATCATCTACATTATCTGCATGACATATAGGATGGTTCAGTGTTTTTAGTTAGAGTGATTCATTGCATCTAGATAGGGGGAGCATTCCTGATTCATCTATTTACCTCTTGAACTCCTTCTGTCTAGCAATCTGATCCACTCTTGACAAATGTGTGGTTCACTTGAATTCTCTGTTGTCTACACTGATGTAGCTTCATTGATTTTGTCTACTATGAATTCAATTGATAACTTGTTACCATCATACACATTTCTTCATATCTTGTCAAGACTGACCCAAGCTAATCTGACTGAATTCTAGTCTTTAAGGCTTGCTTCTGAATTGCTCAATTCTCTCAACTATTGGTATTTGAATTGCTCTCTGCTAATGTCTCTTGACAATGTCATTGATTCAGCCGAATGAGGAAAGATTTAATCAGTGCACCCTAGGCATAAATCAGACATTCTGAAAAGAAGAATCTTCTATTATACTGGCTTAAGAATGTTTTGATAACTCAAATTGATTTAAGCCTAATGTATTCTCTAAGTTTTGATCTAAAGGACTTGAAAGTATCTGAATCATCATGCTTAATAAGTCTTAACCAATTGACTCATGAATGTCATGGAAAACTTTCTGAAATCTGAAATTTTAAAAGACATGGCTTTCTCTGGTTAAGATACATGTAGAAAGTATTATTTTTAATCATTTCAAGTGTACTGAGCCTTGCATGAAGAATCTGAAAACAGTTAAATTTAAAGCTAGAGCAATGACTGTGGTCACAGAGAAACTGGTTTTTTTTCTATCAATGAAATAGAGTAAACTCATGTCATGAAGTGCCATAGTTATCTCTGTTCAATATGTTTGAAAGTCTGGCAGAGCAATGGCATGGATGTGTTGAGTAACTGAGGATTCTGGCCTCAGATCAAGGTGTCTCCTCATGTAAAAAGATACTCCACTGCTAACTCTGTTCTCTTTGAGAGGTAATACGGTTGTCACATTGAGTAACTGGGTCACTTCACCTAAGACGTGTTGTGCCTCATGTAAAAAGGTGTTGACTGAACTAAACTTGCTTAGGAAAAATAAGTGCTGCTCAATTGGTGTCAGAAAATTCTGAAAATCTAATGTCATGCATGAATCTCATTTACTTCTGTTAATTTCAATATGATCTTGTGTATTTTCCATAGGAATCACTGAATTTAAATGAGTAAGATGGAAGGAGGTTAAACATGAATATCAAATGAGTTGTTGGTTCACCTTTATTAATAGGTGTTTCAGATATGAGTATTGAATTTCTTTGATAAACTTTGAATACATCTTTCTTAAATCATGATGATCTGTTTAAACTCATTCATAATCTATTATAATTGAAGAATTTGAAATTCGTTTACAAAGACTTATGAATTTGGTGTACTAATGAAAATCTGTCTTCCTCATCTATTCACTGTGAATACAATTTGTTTCTTACTAATAGATGCTCATCACTTCACTATATCAATTGGCTTCACTCCATCAACCAATCAGGGGGAGCTTTCCTGTCTTACTGAGTGTCCTTCTTAAAGGAGTCAGCATTCTTGAGTGTCCCTTCATCTCAATTGGTTTCAATCTTCAAAACGTTTCTGATCATAATGCCCTCTATCAATGTGTTTTGATTGACATTGGGTCTCTTTTATGTAATGCTCAACTCTCAGAATTTTCTTTGGATAACCAGAGTTCATCCTTGTAGACTTCTCTTGCTTCATGGATCATAAGGGTAGAATTCTCTGGTCTGTTTGAGAGTCTGTATGCATAAGGGGACAATGTGCTAGATTGTCTGATCATGTGATTTGTCTACATTCGCTCTATAAAGTCTGCCCTGTCACAAGGGGGAGTATTGTTGCATATGCATGACTGCATAAGTTGTTTGACTAAGGGGGAGAATTATTTTTTAATTGCTTCTGATATTGTGTTGCCATCTTCTGCTGAACTATCTTGAGTGTCTCATATGACATCTCTGGTTTATTCGTTTTGCTAAAGTGAAAGGGGCAACTTAGTCAAAAGAGGGAGTTTTTAACTAACAATTGGTTTTAATTCACTCTTCAACTCATGTCTTTTTACTGAAGGCAAAGGGGGAGAAGAATCTAATCTGAGTCAGTGTAACTCATAGTGTTGCCATCATCAAAAAGGGAGAGATTGTTGTGCCCCTGTGTGGTTTTGATGATGACTGACACACCATGAGTCACACTGAGGTGTGCTAATTAATATAGATGACTGATTGACCGCTTGAATATCTGATTGCTTTATCTGATTGTTTGCTTGAATAGTTAATTCATGAATATGGCTAGATTGGGTTAAGTAGTGGCTAATTGTTTGGTCATGCATTACTCTATCTGTCAAGTGTATACATCAGTCAGCATTGCACTTTGTTCACGAAGTCTATACACTGCTGGATGTTCATGTCTGCACATTGGTGCTTTTCGCTACGTTCTGGCCAAGTCTTTACAGCCTCATTCTTACCTTCGTTCAAAGCCAAAGTCTACACAACGCCCTTCATTGAAAGTCTACATTCGCTGCAGAGCCCACTGTCAAGTCTGTACATTAGGTTCACATCTACAAGTCTGTACAACCGTTTGCATTGGATTTAAAGTCTATACATTGCACTGTTCCTTTCATCTTCGTGCTGTTCATGATCACTACACTTCGTGTTGTTTCCCCTCACTAACACGAAAAGATTTCGTGTCGTCTGAGCTTACAACACTTCGTGTTGATTTCCATGCTTGACAGGAAAACTTGTGTGAGGTATACTTCGTGTTGTTCTATCCTTGTCATCCTTGTCTTCAAGTCATTTTTCTTGCGTCTTTGAGTCTTCTTACGTTTCACTTCGTGTCGTTCTCCTTGTTAATTGTCACCTCGTATTAGCATTACACTTGTGTCTTCACGTTACTCTGTATATCTGGTCTTCGTGTTGTTTTCGTATTTTCCTATTTAGTTTTGTCTTCGTGTTGTTTTTCTGACCCAGTGTACTTTTTGCTTTGAGACCACACCTCGTGTTGGTTTCAGCTCTTCGTCTTCGTGTTGGTTTCTGTTCTCGTCTTCGTGTCGTTGATAGTCCGTGTCGTTTCACCCCGTGTCGATTTGTGTTTACGTCTTAGTGTTGTTTTCACTTCATGTTGTTTTCACTTCGTGGCAACTTCGTCTTCGTGTCGTTTTCACTTCGTGTCAACTTCTGTTTACGTCTTAGTGTTGTTTTCACTTCGTGTTGTTTTCACTTCGTGGCAACTTCATCTTCGTGTCGTTTTCACTTCGTGTCAACTTCTGTTTACGTCTTAGTGTTGTTTTCACTTCGTGTTGTTTTCACTTCGTGTCAACTTCTGTCTCCATGTCGTACTTACTTCGTGTCGGTTACTGTTGGCTCTGTGTTTTCGTGTCGTTTTTGTTCCACTGCGTGCAGAACATTGCAGCACCTCGTGTTGCTTTCTGTGCCATCTCGTGTCGTTTCTGTGTGAACCTCGTGTCGCTTCTCTCTGTCCTCTAGTTGCATCTCGTGTCATCTTTTATGTCTGCTTGTTTAACTTCGTGTCACTTACTGTTGTTCCTCGAGTCTTTTTGTTTTAGTGTCACTGCCTCATCACGTGTCGTGATAGCCGTGTCACTCTTCTGTCTTCGTGTTGTTCTTCCAAGACCTCGTGTCTTTCGTATGTTGAAACCACACTTCGTGTTGGTTTCTGTTTTGTCTTCGTATGTATCTCGTGTCGTTCTTCTTATTACCTCGTGTTGTTTTCATCTTCTTCATGTCGTTCTCTTTGTAGTGTTATCTCTGTTACAGTGTGTATCTCGTGTCGTTCTCAGTGCATCTAGAATTGCTACCACATACCTTGTGCAGTTTTAGTTATTGTGGCCCTGGGTTCTAATCGTGCTAATTCCTTGCAGGAGAAGAAGAAGAAGGTGGTCTGAAGAACATTTCTGATGTCTGGGCAGCACGTGATCCGAGGCTGGAATGAAGCCTGCTGAGAGACTGCCACGTGGTCCGAACATTTAGGGCTGAAAGTGTGGAGGTCACACAACGGGGCTGCCGTTGCTGCTACTCCCGCTATATATATGAACCTTCTTCCACAGAAGCTAGAAATAGAGATCGATTTGGCAAGAAGTGAAGTCTATACAGAGAGCCACGATCCAGATAGAGAAGAAGAAAAGGAAAAGAAGAAGAGAAAGAGAGTGAAAAAGAGAAAGAAAGAGAGATTGAGTGAGAGATCGAGATAGCAGAGTGTGAAGAGAAGAAGAGGAAGAAGAACAGAGAAGAAGAGAGAGCTAGAGTGATAGAAGCTTCAACTGAAGATCTGTTCTTGCTGGGCCGTGGATCAAATCCAGGCCAGCCAGCTCCTGCGAGAGCCACATTTGATCTTATCTTTTCAGCTTTTCGTTGCTGGGTTTTGTTTTTACCTTGAACTATTTAGTTGCTGTATTTCCGATTCTCTGTAGAGAGGTCGGGGTCCCTCCTGTTGGTTCAGGAGAAGGGAGATTGCTATCTCCGGTTGCAAGTAGCTGGGTGCTACTTGTGGGTTCCCTCTGGTTAGAGGAAGGGAGGCTCGTCCTCTGGTTCTGGGCTTGTAGGTCTCAAGTCCAGGTGGTCCCTCCGGTTGGGAGGAAGAGAGGTCCGATACCTCTACTTTGCAGGTGACTTGGTGTCACTTGTGGTTCCCTCTGGGTTTCAGAGGAAGAGAGACTTGGGTCTCTAGGTTCCCCTCCAGTTTGGAGGAAGGGAGGATTGGTCCTCCGGTTCTAGTCTTGTGGGTTGCAAGACTAGGTGTTCTCTCCAGTCTGGAGGAAGAGAGACTGTCCGTCTCTAGTTGTCAAGTGGCTGGGAGTCACTTGGGGTGTCCCTCCGGTTGGGAGGAAGAGGGGAGGTTGTTCCCCTGGTCAAGCTGTTTGGCAGCATTTGTTGCAGACTGAGTCTGCTGTGCTAGTGCTACTAGTGGAAGCCTCACTCCGATTTGGAGTGAGGGGTGGACGTAGGTCTTTGGACCGAACCACCTAAAAAGCCTTGTGTTCTTTTGTGGTTTGATTGTCTTTTGTGCTCATCTCTCTGCTGCGCTCACTAGATGTCTGTTTAGGATCGAGTGTGAGTTTATTCAATTGGACTGATTTGCAATAGCTTCCTAAGTTTTCTCAGTTTATAACTGCATCCGCTTTTAATTCCGCACATCTAACCGGTAGAACTTAAATTGGGTAAAATTCTTTGAAAGATCCATTCACCCCCCTCTGGATCTATGTTTATCTATCGCACCAACCTAACAATCCACACTCGGGTTTGAGTGTGGGGTGGATGTAGGTCTGCTGGACTGAACCACCTAAAAACTCATTGAGCAGTGGTTTGATTTCTTTGTGTATTTGGCGCTAGATGAATGCATAGGGTCGAGATAGGTTGATCTTCTATATGTGTTCATTTCATTGATGCGCACACTATATGCTTGACAGTGGTTTTGTGTGTTTGCTTGATCTGTCTAAGTGCTGCCCACATTAGATGTTTGCTAGGAGCACACTTCATATTTGTCTACAGGTTCAGTAGATGACTGGATTAGTTTTTCCTCAGTTAGTCTTAGTGCTTTTATTCCACAGTTCTGAGCACTAGAATTTTAATTGGGCGAAAGTTTTTTTAAAGGGTATTCATTCACCCCCCCTCTGAATACATAGCACTGAACCCAACACTTGGTATCAGAGCAGGTCTCTGATCTATCAGATCTAACAATCTGCAGAGGATCTTGCGAGTGTTTGGTGCATTTCAGAGTGTGCTTTTTATGCTCGTTGTTTAGTTTCACTGAGTTAGTGCTTTGCCGTGCGTATATGGTTGTGGTGTTTTCTTGTCGATTGCTTTGTGCTTTGAGTCTGCTTGTTATCTGCTTTGATGGCTAATCCTCCGATATTCAGAGGTGATGACCTTGGCCCATGGCTGGAAAAGTTGCATCGGTACGTAAGCACAACCAATCCTGACTTGTGGAAGGTAATAACTCACGGTCCATATAAACTGTCAAGGATAAATCCAAATGGACCAAGAAGGACAAGCTGAAAGACTCTGTCAATAATAGAGCTATAGTTCTATTAAAAGAATCAATTGACAGATCTCTAATTGAATGCATCTCTTCTTGCAGGTCTGCCAAAGACATTTTGGAAAAACTAAAGCTAATCAGGAATCACAGCAAATGCTTGATGGCTAATCGAACAAATGCTAATGATGAAACTTCATCCGAGGTAAGCTCTGAATCTGGAGAACTTTCAATTGATGACCTTTGGAATATAAATGAGGAACTTAATAATATATGTGAACAATTGAAATCTGACAATAAGAGATTGAAAAAGAAATGTGATAGAATAAATCTGAAAGATTCATGTGAAAAATGTCCAAATATGAAAAAGTCTTATGATACTTGCATGCTAGATGTTCAGAATCTTAGGAAACAAAATGATTCTCTAAAATTTGAGAAACAAACATGGTTGGATAAAATGTCAGAAATAGAGAATCAGTTGAATGATAAGAAAAAGGAGCATCTAAAAGGCATGCAGGAACTCACTGAAGTTAATTCTGAATTGGACAAAATGAAATTGGAGAATGAAGATCTTCAAAAGAAGAATAAAACTCTTATGGTCAGAATGAATGAAATCAATGAGGTTTTGTTGTGTCCCTATGATTTTGATGATGTCTGACACTATAAATCATTTCTGTATCTCAAGATAATCTCATGTTTCATCATATAAGTGAATGGATTACACAGTAAGGGAATGTCCTGTTCAAGTGAATAATTTGACCAAATGAATTTTAGTGCTGCCTGAGTCATAATGTCTTGATGGTTTCAACACTATGAACCTTTGTGAACAAAAATGTTTCTCTGTGTTAATGTAAATCCTCGAGCCACTTCAGTTAATTTTGGGAGTTGTTTTCGTGCCACTTGAGCCACACTTCGTGTTGTTTCCCCTCACTAACACGAAAAGATTTCGTGTCGTCTGAGCTTACAACACTTCGTGTTGATTTCCATGCTTGACAGGAAAACATGTATAAGGCAATACTTCGTGTTGTTCTATCCTTGTCATCTATGCCTTCGAGTCCTAGTCTTGGTTGTTTAACTTCGTGTCGTGTCTCCCTCTATCTTCGTGTCATGTTACTGAAGCAGCTCGAATAGTTCTGACGAACTCCGAGTCATTTCTCTGTGAACCTCGTGTCGTTTCTCTCTGTCCTTTAGTTGCTCATCTCGTGTCATCTTTTATGTCTGCTTGTTTAATTTCATGTCACTTACTGTTGTTCCATATGTCATTTTTTTTACTAGTGTCACTGCCTCATCACGTGTCGTGATAGCCGTGTCAGTCTTCTGTCTTCGTGCTATTTTTTCTCTTTAGACTTCGTGTCCTTCTCGCCTTGACCACACTCCGTGTCAATTCCTATTTTTCATCTTCGTGTTGTTTTCAACTCGTGTCGGTTTCTATTTTCATCTTCGTGTTGTCTTCAACTCGTGACGGTTTCTGTTATTTGTCTTCGTGTCGTGGTCAGCCCGTGTCGCCTCGTCTTCGAGTCATTCATTCGAGCTATTTTGTGCTCGAGTTGTTTTTCTTATGTTTTCAAGTGTTGTTTCACTTCGTGTCGTCCTTTGTTGCCGTTTGTTAGTTCGTGTTGTTTCATTCTAACCTCGTCCAGGTTTCTTCTAAATCGCGTGTTCTTCTATTGTTTCACTCCGTGATATTTTCTTCTCACCACGTGCTATCCTGATCTGACCTCGTGTCACCTTCCTTAATTGTGTCAGTCTTGTCCATTGTATCTCGTGTCGTTCTTTTCTTATCTCGTGTAGTAGTCACGTCGTATTGTTATATACCTCATGCAGCTTTAGTTTTAGTGGCCATACAGCGTGTTAATGGTTTTTATCTTCTTACAGGTACGAGGAAGAATATTCCCAAATAAATGGGCTGCACGTGATCCAAGACAAGAGGAACCAATCTAATGAGGACACGTGGCAGGAAGGTTCTGGATCGAGCGTGGAAAGCACACGCATATTGTGCCCTATCCACCTGCTGCCGCTATAAATAGAAACCTTCGCCCACCGATGAAGGTAGATCAGAGCCAAGAAAGAAAAGGCAGTATTACAGAGAGCTCGATCCAACAGTGAAGAGAAAGAAAAAGAGAGATCTAGCAGTGAAGAGAAAGAAAAAGAGAGATAGCAGTGAAGAGAAAGAAAAAGAGAGATAGCAGTGAAGAGAGAAAGAGAGTTTGCATTATCTAGTTTCTGAAATTGCTTCCCAGGAAGCTACATTTGTATTAACTCTCAGTATCGAATGTTTTCTCGATCAGTCTTTAGTTTCTTTTCTGATTTTCTTTATGTGTTCTTCGTCTAATTCTGATCTGTTCCCCTCCGGTGTGTGGAGGAAGGGAGTCTAACTCTGGTTTCCCTCTGGGTTGCAGAGGAAGAGAGATCGCTGATCTCTGGTGTTGCTAATGACGGGTTGTCATTAGCAGGTTCCCTCCGGTGTGTGGAGGAAGGGAGAGGCACTCTCCGGTTCTGTTCGTGCTGGGTGCTAGAACAGGTTTCAAGCTCTGTGGGTAGCAGAGCTTGGTTGAGGGATTTGTCTCCCTTGGGTTTTCAAGCTGTTTGGCAGCAAGTTGTTCGCAGACTGAGTCTGCTGTGCTCTAGCAGTGGCTAGTGGAATCCTCACTCTAGTTGGAGTGAGGGGTGGATGTAGATTGTGGACTGCAGTCGAACCACCTAAAAAACCGGTTGTCTTCTCTGTGGTTTGCGGTCTTTATCAGCGCTCTCTATCTGCTTGTCTCTTCGACTAGTTGTTTGTTCAGCTCTTAATCAGCATTCTCTTATTCGATCTTGATTGGTATCTGCATTTGCAATTCTTTGTGTGCTAGTTTAGAAGGGGCATAAGCGGTAGATTTATTTTCTCGCCTAAGTTTTGCAAATTGGGAGTGATCTATTCATCCCCCCCTTCTATATCACTCTTG
Organism: Amorphophallus konjac; assembly: GCA_022559845.1. Classification (NCBI taxonomy): domain Eukaryota; kingdom Viridiplantae; phylum Streptophyta; class Magnoliopsida; order Alismatales; family Araceae; genus Amorphophallus; species Amorphophallus konjac. The sequence goes on from CM040127.1 coordinate 126,779,588, forward strand.
CTGCGCTAACATTTGGTATCAGAGCAGGTTTACGCCATGTGGACGAACAATCAAGCAAATGGCAGTGGTCCTAGAACCTTCATGGCCGAAGGTCAATCCATTAGTCGCCCTCCATTTTTTGATGGTAATAACTATCTGTTTTGGAAGAACAGGATGGAAGTGTTTATCAGGGCTCAGAGCCATAAACTGTGGAGAGTAATTACTGTTGGGCCATATGATCTACCACCAAACGAAGACGCTTGGACAGATGACCATGTCAAGCTATCCTCTCTCAACTGGACGGCACTGAACATCATCCAGTGTGCTGTTCATCCAGAAGAATATGCCCGTATATCAGTCTATAAGACGGGCAAGCGAATGTGGGATGAGCTGCAATTGATCTATGAAGGTACAGCTCAAGTGAAAGCTTCGAAGGTAAACCTCTACACCTCTAAGTATGAAATATTTAAGATGAATGCAGATGAGAATATAACCGAAATGTATGCCAGGTTATCCTTGATCACTAACACTCTTAAAGGGCTAGGGAAGGATCTTGCTGAGGCAGATATAGTCAGGAAAATCCTTAGATCTTTATCCCCGGCATGGCACACTAAGGCCATTGTGATTGAGGAGTCAAAAGATTTGACTGTCTTAACTGTGAATGAACTCATAGGATCCCTGATGACCTATGAGATGAACTTCCAAGGAGGTGGAGAAGGAAGTGAGAGAAAGGGTAAAAATGTAGCTCTAAGAGCTTCCCGCAACAAGTGTAGTAAAAGTGGGAGCAGCAGCAGTAGCCCCGAGTCTGAGTCCGAGCTAGAAGGTTTATCAAATCTCGATCAGGAGGAGCAGGCAATGCTCACTAGATAGTTCAGAAAATTTTTGAAGAAAAAGGGAAAGACCTTTAGGAAGAAGAACCCACACTCTTTTAACAAGAATGCTGAGTTTACCAATTATAGGGATAGAAATCCTAAGAAACTGACTTGTTTTAACTGTAACAAACAGGGACACATGAAAGGCGAATGCCCAGAACTCCAGAAGAAAGGTCCCTATCTTCAGAAGAAGTTCACAAAGGTGCAGAAGAAGAAAAGGCCACAGGCGATGGTCTGCACATGGAGCGAGGAAGAAGAAAATCCCGAAGACACTTCCTCGGAGGAATATGAAGAAGGAATTTGTCTTATGGCAAACAGTGAAGAGGAGGTAATAAACGTTTTTGAAAATTTCTCAATTGATGACTGGGAGGATGCTTATGGTGACTTGCTAGATAAATTTAATTCACTTAGCAAAGAGCACAGAGTTCTGAAAAGAAAATTTAACACAAATGTTGAAGAACAAACTCTGGTCTGTGAGGAAAATGCAAAGCTAAAAGAATAATTACAAGAAATGACCTCACAAAGGAAATAGAATGATAAGCTTAAGGGAGAAATCCAAAAAAGTAAAAAATAGCTCAATGAATTCAAAACTAAAATTGAAGAAAGCATGAGTGAAATCAGAATGAATTCAGAGAAATATGAAGCTGTGAAGAAAGTAAATGCTGAACTCTTAAAGAATTCTGAGTTTCTTCAAAAGGAGCTGGAAGACAAACAGAAAGTCTTAGAAAAGTTTGTCCAAGGAAAGACTAGCCTAAATGCTATACTAGGAACTAGGGTCAATTTCAATAAGGAAGGTCTAGGCTATGACCCAACCAACAAGAGACCCTTGCAATTCAAGACCATCACCTTCTGTCCAGAGAAGGGAAAAGAAAAGCTGGACACACCATCCAGCTCAAACAGCTCTAAGAAAACTCAAAGTCCTAAAGAAAACACAACGACCAGTACTGGACAACCATTTAAGATTGGAATGAACTTTATGAAGAATAACATTAAGTCCATTCACCAGAACACAAATGGTAGCTGGACCAAGAAAACAAATCAGAATAAGAGCTGGAATTATAACAATCAGATGGACCTACTGGAGGAATAACTTTCATGGTCAAAGATATGCCAATCAACAAGCCTACAGGAAATTTCCTAGGAATAGGAAGACCAATGAAAGGAATAGAACTCACTTCTCCAGTTCAGCTGGATTGAACTTTAATAAACCAGAAAGGAAGGTACCAGAGAAAACCATGCTGAAACAAATCTGGATACATAAACACTTGATCAGATATTTAAACAATGTCCTTGGACCCAACTCATCTTGGGTTCCAAATCACTCTGCTTGATATACTTGTGTAGGTCGGCCTGGCAGCTGAAGACAACAAGTGGTACCTCGACAGTGGCTGCTCCAGGCATATGACAGGAGACCGATCCAAGTTTGGCAAGATAGAGATGAAGCCAGGGGGTTTGGTCAAGTTTGGAGGAAAGAACAAAGGTAAAATAATTGGAGTTGGCACAGTAGGTAAGTCTTCCACAAACTCCATTGAAAAAGTCTTACTTGTGGAAGGGCTACAACATAATCTGATCAGCATCAGTCAGTTATGTGACAAGGGTCACAAGGTTGTTTTTGATGATACTTCATGCAAAATCTTTGAAATAAATTCTAATGAGGTTAAATTTGTAGCCAACAGGATTAATAATGTCTACATTGTAGACTTAAATGAGAAATCTGAATCTACTATTTGTTTATCTGCTAACTCTGAAATTGATGCTTTTGAATGGCATAGACGTCTAGGTCATGCTAGCTTTTCTACTTTAAATAAATTGGTCAAACTTGATTTAGTTAAAGGCATGCCTAGAATTAAAATCAATTCCATTTCAAAATCATGTGATGCCTGTGCTCTAGGCAAACAGACCAGAAACTCTTTTAAATTAAGATCTGAGCCATTGTCTTCTAGACCAATGGAACTTCTTCATATGGATCTTTTCGGTCCAACTAGAACTCAGAGTCTTAATGGTAACAGGTTTGGCTATGTCATCATAGATGACTTCTCCAGATATTCATGGATATTTTTCTTAGCAAATAAGAGTGATGCATTTCAAAAGTTTAATCTATTTTTCAATAAGGTCAAACAAGAAGGAAAGTTCAAGGTTAGTTCTATTCAATCTGATCATGGAGGTGAGTTTGAAAATTCCATGTTTACTGATCTTTGTGACAAAGAAGGACTAACTCACAGGTTTTCCTCTCCCAGGACACCTGAACAGAATGGGATCGTGGAGAGAAGAAATAGAACAGTGGTGGAAATGGCCCGAACCATGTTGATTGAAAGTAAGTTACCTAAAAGGTTTTAGGCAGAAGTGGCCAATACAGCAACCTACATAATCAACAGGGTCATGGTAAGACCCATACACAAGAAAACACCCTATGAGCTTCTAAAAGGTAAGAAACCAAACTTGTTTCATTTCAAAATTTTTGGAGCAAAATGTTTTATTCATAACAATGATAAGAAAGATTTAGACAAGTTTGAAGCCAAGAGTTCACCTGGAATATTCTTGGGTTACTCTGAAGTGTCAAGGGCATATAGGGTATTTAATGTATCAGATCAGAAAGTGGAAGAATCTCCACACATTCTTTTTAGTGAAAAGAAAGATGTTTCTAATGTTGAAAATCTTGACAGGGACTCCAATCATGGTGGAGATTTTCTAGAAAACCAACAAGAAGAAGAGAAGACTCAGTAGAATGGAGAAACAAATTCCCCAAATCAGGAAGGTCCAAGAGAAACAGATAAGTCTTCAACAAATATTAGATTCCTTAAAGACCATCCTTTAGATAATGTCATAGGCAATCCTGAAGAACCTCTTAGGACTAGGTCTCATTTTAGAAATGTGAATAATGATGACTTAATTGCTTTAGTCTCACAAATTGAACCCAAATCAATAGAAGAGGCCTTAGCTGATCAAGGTTGGGTCAATGCTATGAGTGAGGAATTAGGTCAGTTTGAAAGGAATAATGTCTGGGAGCTTGTCCCAAGACCAGATGGTATTAATGTCATAGGAACCAAGTGGGTGTTCAAAAATAAGATGAATGAAGATGGAATCATCTCGAGGAATAAGGCCAGACTAGTAGCCAAAGGCTACTGTCAGGAATTCGGTGTAGACTTTGATGAATCCTATGCACCAGTTGCTAGGATGGAAGCTATAAGATTGTTGCTTGCCTTTGTATGCTCAAAGAACATTAAACTCCAACAAATGGATGTTAAAAGTGCCTTTTTAAATGGAGTTATTAAAGAAGAAGTTTTTGTTGAACAACCTCCTGGATTTCAATTTTCTCCTCAACCTAACTAAGTTTTCAGGTTAAACAAAGCCTTGTATGGTCTAAAGCAGGCTCCAAGAGCTTGGTATGAAAGATTATCTGAATTTCTGATCAGCAAGGGCTACAAAAGAGGTAAAGTTGATCAGACTTTATTTACCAAGGGCATGAGTAAAGATCTCATCATAGTTCAGGTATATGTAGATGACATTGTATTTGGATCAACTAGGCATGAACTATGTGATGAATTTTCTACCATGATGTCTGCTGAATTTGAAATGAGCTTGGTTGGTGAACTAAAATATTTTCTTGGATTGCAGGTACAACAGCTAGAAGATGGGTGCTTCATCAACCAAACCAAATACACAATGGAACTATTCAAAAGGTTTGGCATGGAAAACTTAAAGCACATTACTACACCTATGGGCACCAATACATCATTGGATGCAGATGAGACAGGTAAAGAAGTAAATGCCAAACTTTATAGAGGTATGATTGGATCACTTCTTTACTTAACAGCCTCTAGACCTAATATACAATTCAGTGTAGGAATGTGTGCAAGATATCAGTCTAGACCCACTAAATTACACTTAGCTGCAGTTAAAAGAATCTTCAGATATTTATCAGCTAGTCACTCTCTTGGTTTATGGTTTCCTGCTTCTCGCACATTGAATCTAGTAGCATACACAGATGCTGACTATGCAGGCTGTAAACTAGACAGGAAAAGCACAAGTGGCCACTGTGAATTCTTGGGTGGGTGTTTAGTATCCTGGGGCTCCAAGAAACAACATTCTGTGGCCCTCTCCACTACAGAAGCTGAATATGTGGCTGTAGGGAGTTGTGGAACACAAGTAATATGGATTAAACACCAACTTCAGGACTACCAAGTAGACCTGGGGTGCACACCTATTTACTATGATAATACAAGTGCCATCAATCTTGCTAAAAATCCTGTTTTACATTCTCGAACCAAACACATAGAGATAAGACATCATTTTATAAGAGATGAGGTGTCTAAGAATAATTTTGAACTGATTCATGTAGGAACAGATAATCAGATTGCTGATATTTTCACAAAACCTCTGGATAATGAAAAATTCACTACATCGAGAAGAGAATTAGGCTTATACAAAGTGTCTTAATTATGGAGCATGTTCCAATTGTGAGGGGGAGTTTTGTCTATCTGTTGCTTAGCCTTCTTGCATGCTGGTTTAAGGGGGAGTTCAGAATGCTTACTGATTAGCTTTCAAGAATGCTATGTGTTAGGGGGAGCTGAGTTGTAATGTGAGAAGAGAAGTTCTTTGACAAATTCAAAAGGAGTGTCCAGATGTGTATCTCTGCTGGTTTTTCATGACTAATCTAGTGTAGTTCTCTCAGACAATAGAGTGTCACTTATTTCTTAAGTCAATAAGTCAGTGTCTCTAAAATCCAATTAGAATCTTTCCTTTGGTACTCCTTCAGAGATCTGGACTAATTGCATAAAGTATATCTTCCTACATTGTCATTGATTATGGTTCAGGCCAAAAACATGTATGTCTTGATATCTGACCCAATCAACTTGAAATCTAGACTTCAAGACTCAATTCAAGAAAAGTCCTTTTTGGTATTGTCTTCAATCATTCTATCTCTTTAACTCAAGGGCTTAACTGAACAAACATGTTCTGTTTTGATCACTGAGAAACTGGGAGCTTCATCAATGAAATGAATATTTCTCCCAAGTCATGAGGTGTCAAATGCATAAAATAAATGAAAAGTCATGACAGAGCAATGGTGGCTTGCTGGTGAGTAACTGGGGACTCTGGCCTCTAATCAAGGTGTTTCCTCGTGTCAAAAGCCACAGTTACTAACTCTGTTCCTTGATAAAAAAAAAGGAAGGAAGTAATGAGGTACTCACTCTGAGTAACTGGGGATTCAGGCCTCTAATCAAGGTGTCTCCCTAATGTCAAAAGAAGTGAACTACCAACTTACTCATTGATCTTCTTGAAAATCATCTCCAACAAAATTCCTTGTTGTTATGCAACTAATGGATTGCTTGTCCTCAATACCTTGAGAACATCTCTCTGATTTAGACTCTTGCTGTCTTGTGGAATAGTTGAATGATCAGCTATATTTGGCCATACTTGTCAACTCCTGCTCTAAATCATACACTATGTATGCTGATATACTTTTCATAATTCTATTTCTCCATTGTGTACTGAAGCTTAAAGAATCTTCTCTTGATGTTAGAACCTCTCTTATTTTCTTAAGACCTACTCGTGACTTTCTGCACTAAGAACGTTACTTCACTTCTTCTTCATGTCTCCAGCATTGTTATGTCCTCTGCATTTCTTTTTGTGGATGTCAAAGGGGGAGAGAGGTTGCTATATCAATGAATTAATCAGTTGGTTCTAGCTAGTTGCCTTGGGAAAGTTGACCTTTGGGGTAGTTCCTGTTTATGAGCCTTTGGGGTAGTTCCTGTTTATGAGGAGTGGGGGAGATGAGAGTGTGTTGAATGAGAGTGAGCTGTAGGGTTGAGGTTTCTTTGTTTGATATTGATTTCATGTTTGTTTGTTGAAGCTGATATTTTTCATGTTTGTTTGTTGAAGCTGATATTGATTTCATGTTAAATCTTGATATTGCCTGATTCACAGTGTTGCCATCATCAAAAAGGGGGAGATTGTTGTGTCCCTATGATTTTGATGATGTCTGACACTATAAATCATTTCTGTATCTCAAGATAATCTCATGTTTCATCATATAAGTGAATGGATTACACAGTAAGGGAATGTCCTGTTCAAGTGAATAATTTGACCAAATGAATTTTAGTGTTGCCTGAGTCATAATGTCTTGATGGTTTCAACACTATGAACCTTTGTGAACAAAAATGTTTCTCTGTGTTAATGTAAATCCTCGAGCCACTTCAGTTAATTTTGGGAGTTGTTTTCGTGCCACTTGAGGCACACTTCGTGTTGTTTCCCCTCACTAACACGAAAAGATTTCGTGTCGTCTGAGCTTACAACACTTCGTGTTGATTTCCATGCTTGACAGGAAAACATGTATGAGGTAATACTTCGTGTTGTTCTATCCTTGTCATCTATGCCTTCGAGTCCTAGTCTTGGTTGTTTAACTTCGTGTCGTGTCTCCCTCTGTCTTCGTGTCGTGTTACTGAAGCAGCTCGAATAGTTCTGACGAACTTCGAGTCGTTTCTCTGTGACCCTCATGTCGTTTCTCTCTGTCCTTTAGTTGCTCATCTCGTGTCATATTTTATGTCTGCTTGTTTAATTTCGTGTCTCTTACTGTTGTTCCTCGAGTCATTTTTTTTACTAGTGTCACTGCCTCATCACGTGTCGTGATAGCCGTGTCACTCTTCTGTCTTCGTGCTATTTTTTCTCTTTAGACTTCGTGTCCTTCTCGCCTTGACCACACTCCGTGTCAATTCCTATTTTTCGTCTTTGTGTTGTTTTCAACTCGTGTCGGTTTCTGTTTTCATCTTCGTGTTGTCTTCAACTCGTGACGGTTTCTGTTATTTATCTTCGTGTCGTGGTCAGCCCGTGTCGCCTCGTCTTCGAGTCGTTCATTCGAGCTATTTTATGCTCGAGTTGTTTTTCTTATGTTTTCAAGTGTTGTTTCACTTCGTGTCGTCCTTTGTTGCCGTTTGTTAGTTCGTGTTGTTTCGTTCTAACCTCGTCCAGGTTTCTTCTAAATCGCGTGTTCTTCTATTGTTTCACTCTGTGATATTTTCTTCTCACCTCGTGCTATCCTGATCTGACCTCGTGTCACCTTCCTTAATTGTGTCAGTCTTGTCCATTGTATCTCGTGTCGTTCTTTTCTTATCTCGTGTAGTAGTCACGTCATGTTGTTATATACCTCATGCAGCTTTAGTTTTAGTGGCCATACAGCGTGTTAATGGTTTTTATCTTCTTACAGGTACGAGGAAGAATATTCCCAAATAAATGGGCTGCACGTGATCCAAGACAAGAGGAACCAATCTAATGAGGACACGTGGCAGGAAGGTTCTGGATCGAGCGTGGGAAGCACACGCATATTGTGCCCTATCCACCTGCTGCAGCTATAAATAGAAACCTTCACCCACCGATGAAGGTAGATCAGAGCCAAGAAAGAAAAGGCAGTATTACAGAGAGCTCGATCCAGCAGTGAAGAGAAAGAAAAAGAGAGATCTAGCAGTGAAGAGAAAGAAAAAGAGAGATAGCAGTGAAGAGAAAGAAAAAGAGAGATAGCAATGAAGAGAGAAAGAGAGTTTGCAGTATCTGGTTTCTGAAATTGCTTCCCAGGAAGCTACATTTGTATTAACTCTCAGTATCGAATGTTTTCTCGATCAGTCTTTAGTTTCTTTTCTGATTTTCTTTATGTGTTCTTCATCTAATTCTGATCTGTTCCCCTCCGGTGTGTGGAGGAAGGGAGTCTAACTCCGGTTTCCCTCTGGGTTGCAGAGGAAGAGAGATCGCTGATCTCTGGTGTTGCTAATGACGGGTTGTCATTAGCAGGTTCCCTCCGGTGTGTGGAGGAAGGGAGAGGCACTCTCCGGTTCTGTTCGTGCTGGGTGCTAGAACAGGTTTCAAGCTCTGTGGGTAGCAGAGCTTGGTTGAGGGATTTGTCTCCCTTGGGTTTTCAAGCTGTTTGGCAGCAAGTTGTTCGCAGACTGAGTCTGCTGTGCTCTAGCAGTGGCTAGTGGAATCCTCACTCTAGTTGGAGTGAGGGGTGGATGTAGATTGCGGACTGCAGTCGAACCACCTAAAAAACCGGTTGTCTTCTCTGTGGTTTGCGGTCTTTATCAGCACTCTCTATCTGCTTGTCTCTTCGACTAGTTGTTTGTTCAGCTCTTAATCATCATTCTCTTATTCGATCTTGATTGGTATCTGCATTTGCAATTCTTTGTGTGCTAGTTTAGAAGGGGCATAAGCGGTAGATTTATTTTCTCGCCTAAGTTTTGCAAATTGGGAGTGATCTATTTATCCCCCCCCCTTCTATATCACTCTTGCTGCGCTAACAGGTTTCACAGTCCTCTTCTGTTAAATCAAATTGTAAAACATGCTCAGTTTTAAGAGAACGTAATGAAGATCTCTTTAGTGAGAATGAATGGCTAAATAAACAAATTGCCTCACTTAAAGATGATCACAAAAATCTGCTCGCTGAGAAAATTAAAGCAGAAGAAAGAGAAGATGAACTGATTGAAAAATTGGAGCACATGTCTGGAAGAGAGAGATGTGCTAATAATGAAATTCAGGATAAAAATCTTGAGGAAGAAAACACTGAATTAAGAGCTGAAGTTGAAAAACTGAAGTGGTTGAACATTGGCTTGTCTGAAAGACTTCTCACTACAGAAAAAGGAAAAGTTGTCTATAATGAAAATTCAGAAATTTTGAACAGTCTAGAACAAGAAATTGAGAAGTATAAAACTGCAAACCAAGTTCTAAGCGAATGTGTTAATTACAGTGAACAGGAAATAGCCAGTTATGAACTTCACATTGCTAGCTTGGAAGATAAAATTCATAATCTGGAAAATTCAGCTATTGAGTCTGCCAAGATTAAAGGAAAAATGAAAACTGTTGGGAAGAGGAAGGATGATAACTCTGAAGGGGGAACAAATTGCTGTTCCGATGTTAAGAAAATCACTAAAAACCAGCTATATACCACTTTTGTCCAAAGCACTGATGTAGCTGGTACTTCAAGGCAATCCCCAAAACAAAATGAAAATCAGAAGTCACCTTCAAAATCTGTTTTTCAGTTTAAAGCTCAGAAAATTGAAAAGCAAACAAAACCTGTTGAGGATAATCAGAAATTGACAAGAAAGAGTCAAATAAAGAGGGCAAAGAATAATTCTAGTTATACTCTGAAATTTGTTAGCTCTGCTGAATCTGATGGGTCAATGCAAAATGCTCATGCTTCTTGTACTCATTAACATGTATCTGTGAATTCATCTGATAGAAACCATGCCCCTAGGAAATCTGATGCTTCTTACTATTACTGTGGTAAGCATGGACATATCATGGATGATTGCAGAATATTAAAAGAGGATGAGCATGCAAATAAAACAATGCATTCTAGGAATCTATCTGGAAGAAATCATGTGTTCAGGAAATCTAATGCTTCATGTTATTATTGTGGTAGGTATGGTCATTTAATGAATGAGTGCTATGCTTTGAAATCTGATGACAGAATGCATGCCAGATACACCCCAAATCATCATGAGCACAAAAGAAACAAACTCAAATCTAATCAGCATATCATCTGTTTCACTTGCAATAAGCCTGGGCACAAGGCTATTGAGTGCTGGTCAGGAAATCATTAGGGTAAAAATGAATCTAGAAGCAAGCATCTTAAATGCTTCGAATGTGGGAGGCATGGCCATACAGTCAATGATTGTTGGCAAGCCCAAGAAAGTCATGATAATAACAAAGCTTTTAAATTCTCTACAAAACGACCTGTGAAATTTTCATGCTTTAATTGTGGTGAATCAGGTCACAAATTTGCTGAATGCTGGATGAAGAAGAATAAGAAACAGAATGTCCATGTAAACAACAGAACAACTCATGCTCAATCTCATAGGTCTCATGTTTCTTTTGATAAGCATCACAGGACCAGACAATCTGTTGTTTCATGTCATTATTGTGGAAATTTTGGACACTCTATGTCTGATTGTTTTCTAATGAAATTTGATGATGATGCTGCAAAAAGAATATTTAGAACACCTGTCAGGGTAAATACAGGACCCAAAACTGCTTGGGTCCCTAGAGGATCAAAATGATCATATTGTTATAGGTGTGTCTTGGTGAGAGAAATAAAAGGGGTAATTTAGCCAAGGCACTTAAAAAGGAAGCCCCAGGATTATACATTTCAGGTTAGTTCTGAACTTGTCTTTAAATGTTATCATCTGAAAATGCTGATCTGTCTGTTTGATATCTGAAATTGTTGAACTGTTCGTTTGTTGTCTGATACACTCTTCATGACTAGCTGATCAGTCTCCATTCCAGACTCAGCTACTGAGTTTTACTTTGCACATATCTGATGCTCTTCTCTCACTGATTATTGCACTGAATAAATAGGCTGATGGATGCTCTGCACAATCATTTTTAGAGTCAATGCATGTGTCTGGTGTCAATGCATTGCATGCTTGATTACATACTTGGACTGAGCTTGAACGGGTCAGTTAGTGCATACAGTCAATGCATGTGTCTAGTACTTGCATACATCATTTGCATGACTGACATTTGCCCATTGTCATAGACTGCATGATTTTCAATGCATAATAGGACTGCTCTGCACTGCATCATCATTTGCTTAACCCTGGTATATCAAATGGTATGTTACAAAAAGGCAAGGAAATCTGCCCGGAGGTTTCTACCATGTGTGAGATGGTCTTTGAGACCAGGTTCTCCGCCGAGTACCATGGGTCCTGTCTTCATGTAGAACAGTCCACTGCATCATATGATGAAAAATCTGAAAATTTGAAATGAAAATGATGCATTTGATAAAGTCTCTCTCTGATTGAACAAAGCATTTATTCTTCTTGAGCATATTCTAAAATCATGAGCAGTTCATTAACTGTAATTCATGCACTTTGTCAGGGGAGTTTGACTAATGTTGCATATGAAGTGTAGTGGAAGTGAAAAACCTGAAAAGAAATTTAATTGCATCTAGACAGGGGGAGCACTTAGAATTAATGTTTTGTTTGTCACATCTTGAACACCTCTTGCCTAAAAACTGATCAACTTTCATCTGTTGTCATATTTCTCTCTCTTGAAAAAGGATTCTGCCTTCTATTTGTTGAGCTATTAAAGACGAGTTTCTTTCAACTCTACTCACCTTTCACACTCTTCTCAGCTGGTGTGACTGAATTGGTTCTACTATTGGTCTGTTGGTCAGCTAAACTTATTTTTCTGATCTGAGGAACTTAAGCTGCATGTCAAGCAATTCAGTCTGAGAACATTGTAGAAATTTCTATCATACAGGTTTAAGAATTATCACTGAATCAGACTGATATAAGATTAATGTATTCTCATAATTGTAGTTAAATGAATTGAAAATATCTGAATGATAAGGTTTAATAAACCTTAACCATATGTGTCATGTAAACCTTAGACTCTCTCATCAGATATCTGAAAATTTGAATTCAGGGCTTCTTTGGTTAAGATGCATATAGTGTGTATTGCTGTTAAACATTATTTTGAAAAATGTTGACTAAATGAGAAATTGTGAATTCAGAGCAATGACTCGGTCACTGAGAAACTGAGTTCTTTATCAATGAAATAAAGCAACTCATGTCATGAGGTGCCATAGTTATCTCTGATAAAAATTTAGTGAAACAAAACCTGACAGAGCAATAGCTTCTTTGTGTTGAGTAGCTGGGAAGTCTGGCCTCTGATAAAGGTGTCTTCTCATGTAAAAAGACACTCATATTGCTAACTCTGCTCTCAAGGTGAGAGGCAATGACAGTCATCACACTAAGTAACTGGGTCACTTCAACTAAGACTTGTGATGCGGGACGGACACGGGAGACGACACTATACAGTGCCACCCTCGGACTCTAAATGAAGACGCGACCAGCAATACACACCAGGGAGACGCTAAGCCCGACACTACGAGCTCCTAGTGGCAAACGTCGCTAACAGAAGTACAAGCTCACTCGGCGTCCCATGCGAGGGAAAGCGTGGATCGTGCGCGGTTAAGGAACCGGCAGAGTTCAAGGTAGTCAGACTCACTTCCGGACTCGGATCGAGTCGCGGGACGGGTCACTCTCACGCTCACAGCGGTGACATGGACACATGGGCTAGGAACCTACACTCTCGGCAGCGGCAAAAGACCGTATACTAGCTAAGCAAATGAACGCCAAGAGGTTCGGACCATTACCTCCACGCTCCCGGCGTGGCGAAGACAACCCCGGCCGAATCACGGACTCCCGGTTAAACAATATCACAGCAATACAAAGATTTGACCCACTCCACGCAGGGAGGTAAAAGGTCACATGTGGAGCCCGGGAATCACGCAACTCGGGTTGACGGGCAGCATCTTGATGTCGCCCGGCGGTGCCGAACTCCGCGTTTTAGTGCTTTCCGAACGGCGGGTTCTGCGGGCCCGTGGGGCCCACGGGTGGCGCTGGCCTCCGGATCTGCAGGAGTGGGTCCCACTGTGATGGGGACCCCTGGTGGCACGTCTCCACGGAAGGCGGTCGGCCGGGAACACCGACCGGTGGCCGAACAACTCCGATCTCCAAGCTTTTGGAATGCTGCCCACGGATTTCTGCTTGCTGTTTTCAGGTGCGCGCTCCGGCGAAAACAGCCGCTGCGGTCGATCCCGACGTCGGATCGGGACGCATGAGCTATCGTTGGAAAGCTCTCTTCAAATGCTTCAATCTAGACTCAAAGAGATCTGATGGATCTAGTCGGATCTAGACTTTAATGAATTTACAAATCCCTGTTGTACAGTAACCGAGACATCAGATTTACAGGGTACTTGTCTGAGAACCACCGTTGACCGCCTACTTTCCGTAGGAATCAGACTTCAAGCTCTTCTTCAACTTTGTAGATATTCAAACCATGAAGCTGGGAAAATTTTTAGAATTGGATTTGGAGCTGGTGGTGATTTGATAGGATTTTTGGAGTGTCTAGTGGTCGGATCTGGGAACTGGCAGAAAGTACTGTAGCTAGGACTGAGAACGAATTTTAGAAAATATGAAATGGACGAACCAAAAATTAAAAAAAATGGTGGATGAAGGGATGGATGCAAGGGACACCCAGTTAAATTGGGCGAACCAAAGAAAATCAAAAAAAGGACCTAAGACTTGAAACTCTGGACGGGTGGAAATGGAAACAGACAGTAGACAGATCTGGAAACTGTGATTGGACGAAAATCAAAAAATACCAAATGAGATCTTTATGACCAACCAAATTTCTGAGGACGTGCTGGACACCTCTGGGACATCCAGTAAAAGTTCCAGCTCGATCTGGGACCGTGGCTGAGACTGAAATTTCGTGGAAGTGGCTGTGGTACTGCGTGGACAGAACTCCGGCGAAGGCGATGGCGGTGCGGTGGCGGCTCGTGGCGGCGGCGGCGATGACCGGAACTGATAGGGGAGGAGTCACACCTCCAGAGGCAACCTTCACAGCTGCAAGGGGGAAGAGAGGGGCGCACCAAGCTGGAGCTCCAACAATTTCTTGATTCCAAATGGCATTAATTCATCAAAAATGGAAATTACAAGCATATATAGGTCACCAATCTAATCAATCCTCCACCGTTGGATCTAGGGGTGGGAGATTGAGGGCTAGGATTGCATGTGACCATCCACACAAATGAAAATTAAAAAAAAATAAAGGGGGGGGCGGCCTATTGACTAGAATGGCAAGGATGTGGAAGTTGGACTTGGTAGGTGGGGGTAGGTGGCCTCTCATTTGGACTTTTCAAGTCCATTGTCCCCCATGTGTCCAAATACCATTCAAACTTCTAGATGCTCCCATGTGGCATGTTGACTGGCCCCATGTGGGACCCTAGGCTGAGGTGGCCCAATGTGGTGGGGCCCGGGGGGCCCGTGGGGCCCACGGGGTCCGAAATGCTCGTAAGCCCCTATTACACTCAAAATGGCAAACCGAATGCAACGAAATAAATACAAATTACACACACATAAAGTCTAACTAAATATAATAAATGGGGAAGCTCAAGGCGGAGTCTCCAGGCTGTCTCCGAGCCAGATGGATGCTGTGGTGGCTCGTGTCGTGCTCCGCGTGCGGTACCGGTGGCTCGGCGTGTCGTGCCGATCGACTGCTCGGGTGTCCGCACCAATTCTCCCCGGGTGGGAGAAACTCGACCCTTTCGAGTAAGGGTCTGCATCGCTCCTGTATCGCTCCAAAAGGTCCGGATCGATCCGCTGCAACTCGCCATGTGTGATCCAAGTGTCCTCAGTAGCGGGCCGTCCTCTCCATCGCACTAGGTAGCGCGGGTAAGATCCACTCCTGGTAACTGTCACCTGCTCGTCCAGTATACGATCTATATGCTCACGCTGCCGTGAAAAAGGGGCTGGAGGTGGAAGTGGACACTCAGGTGTGGGATCACTCTCAAGGGGAGGAGATGGCTCAAAAGGCTCACTAGGGATCACCGCTGGGTCCCTATATGCAACAAGATCCGATACATTGAAGGTAGAGCTTATACCATATTCCTCGGGCAGGTCCACAACGTATGCATTGGATCCAACGCGTTTCAACACTCTGAATGGACCGGCTCCGCGAGCTTGCAACTTCTTAACGGTTCCAGAGGGAAACCGTTCAGGTCTTACCCTGATCATGACATATTCACCCTCCTGGAACTCTCGATGGTGTCGGTGGGCATCGGCTAACTCCTTGTACCGTGCATTGTTGGACTCAATGTGACGACGGATGTCGTCATGCAAACTCCTAACATGCCTAGCAAATGACTCGGCCGACTCCGACACTCTAGCATGGACAGGCATGGGGACAAGGTCAACGGGTTTCCTAGGCCTACGACCTGTGACAATTTCAAATGGACTCATGCCAGTAGACCTATTCACCGAATCATTATATGCAAACTCAGCCATAGGTAGAATGAGATCCCAATCCCCAATGCGGTCCCTAACAAGACATCTCAAAAGATCACCCAGACTCCTATTGACCACCTCGGTCTGACCATCTGTCTGGGGATGGTATGCAGTGGAAAACTTGAGGTGCGTACCCATCATATGCCATAGTGTCTTCCAAAAATAGGAAGTGAACCTAACATCACGGTCAGACACTATAGTGCGAGGCAACCCGAACTTGCACACCACATGAGTAAGGAATAGGCGGGCTACCCTAGAAGCATCCGAAGTCTTCGAGCAGGGGATAAAGAGGGCCATCTTCGAGAAACGGTCAACCACCACATAGACCGAGTCATGCTTCCTAGAGGTACGTGGCAATCCCAAAATAAAATCCATACTAACATCCTGCCACGGGGCATCAGGCACGGGGAGAGGCGTATAAAGACCCGAGCTTTGCTTCTTCATCTTGGCCGTAGCACAAGTACGGCACTGAGCCACGATGTTAGCAACATCGCGCTTCAAGCTCGGCCAATAAAAACGATGCTCCACTGCCTCAATAGTCTTGTTCCGACCAAAGTGGCCGGCTAGACCTCCCGCATGTAGTTCCCACACTAAGAAATCTCGAACCGAAGTTCGGGGAACACATAGCCTGCTACCTCGAAAGAGGTAACCCTCCTGAAGCACATACTCATCAAGGTCTCTTGAGGGTCCGGCCTGGAGGGTGGTAAAAATCTGACCAAAGTCAGGACAATCAACATAGGCCTCCTTCATCTTTTCTAACCCTATGACCTCGGCACTCATGGTGGTAAGCAAACATGCTCGCCGACTCAAGGCATCAGCCACCTTGTTCTCCACTCCAGCCTTATGTTTAAGCACAAAGGTGAACTGCTGGAGATACTCGACCCAACGACTATGACCCGAATTAAGCTTCTTTTGCGAATGGAGGTACCTCAATGCCTCGTGGTCGGAGTATAAGACAAACTCCTGATGTAAAAGATAGTGCCTCCAATGCCTAAGAGCCTGAACAACTGCGTAGAATTCTTTATCATACGTGGAATATCGCAGTTTCGCGTCATTCAGCTTCTCGCTGAAATATGCGATCGGGTGGGACTCCTGACTCAAAACTCCTCCAATCCCAACACCCGATGCATCACAACAGACCTCAAACACCTTCGAGAAATCAGGCAGTCGAAGGATAGGTGTCTGGGTCATACGCTCCTTGATGTCCCTGAAGGCAGCAGATGCGGCCTTCGTCCAAACAAATGTGCCCTTACGGATGCAATCCGTGATCGGGGCAGTGACGGAGCTAAATCCGCGGATGAAGCGACGATAGAACGTCGCAAGGCCATGAAAGCTGCGGACATCATGAACCGTACGGGGTTCCGGCCACTCAACAATGGCCCGGACCTTCTCCGGATCGGCGGAGACCCCAGTACTAGACACAATGAAACCCAAGAAGGTAAGCTGAGATGTCATGAAAGCACACTTCTGTGGGTTCGCAAACAACTGCTCTCGCCGAAGAAGTATACAGACCTGCCGAAGGTGGTCTAAGTGGTCCCCTGTGGTGCGGCTATAGATAAGGATATCATCAAAATACACCACTACAAAGACTCCAATGAAAGGTCGAAGGACCTGAGTCATGAGCCGCATGAAAGTGCTAGGGGCATTGGTCAACCCAAAAGGCATGACCAACCACTCATATAGACCGTCCTTGGTCTTAAATGCGGTCTTCCACTCATCACCTGGCCTAATCCTCACCTGATGATAGCCGCTCTTAAGATCGATCTTCGAAAAGATAGTGGCACCTGCCATCATGTCCAACATGTCATCAAGGCGGGGAATAGGGAACCTGTACTTCACGGTGATTTTGTTGATGGCACGACTATCAATGCACATTCTCCACGTGCCATCCTTCTTCGGGACGAGTAATGCGGGTACAGCACATGGACTCATGCTGTCCCGGACAGATCCTCTCTGCACAAGCTCATCGACCTGCCGTTTAAGCTCGGCATGCTCCGTGGGGCTCATTCGATAATGAGGAAGATTGGGCAAAGAAGAGCCCGGAACAAGGTCGATGGCATGCTGAATATCCCGCATAGGTGGGAGTCCCTCGGGAAGCTCATCGGGGAATACATCAGCATACTCCTGCAGAATGGGAACAACCTCGGGTGGGAGCTCACCCTCGGAGTCCCGCTCCACCTCTCGGACCGTAATGGCAAACACCGGACAGCCCTGACTAAGCTCCTGCTCCATTTCCCGGGAGCTAATCATCATCAATCTCCTCGTCGAGGGCTCTCCTGGGCCAGAGGTAACGGTCATAGCCCGAGCTGGGGATGGGGTACTAGGCCCGGGAACGGAAGGCTTCGGAGTACTAGGGCCAGTAGGACCCCTAACAGATGGGCTCCTGGGCCGAACGGGTTGGAGGGTGACCCGCTGGCCATCGTGGTCGAAGGTACAGGTGTTCGACCGACCATGGAGTGTGGCATCTCGGTCGAATAACCACGGCCTACCAAGAATGATACTTCCCACTTCCATGGGAAGAACATCACACCAGATCTCGTCACGGTAGGAGTGGAGCTGCAGCGGGACCAAGCACCGCAGCCTGACCGAAATGGAAGTTGTATCCACCCATGATACCTGGTAGGGGCAAGGGTGGTCTACGGGTGTGAGACCAAGACGAGTGACAGCGTTCGTGGAGATTGCATTGATACAACTCCCGCTATCGATGACCACCTTGCAAATTTGCTTTCCCAGCCTACAGAATACATGAAGGATAGTGGTCCGACGCCAGTCATCACTGACCTGTGGCTGGGTGAGGATACATCTGACGACCCCCACATGGGTATCGTCTAACTGCTGGGCATCCTGGGCCTCACCTCCCATCTCATAGTACTCGTCAGCTAGCTCTTCATCTGCCTCATAGCTGACTAACTCTAGGGCCGCAGGGGTGGTATCCTCAGCCTGTGTGTCCCCAATGTGAAGAGATGGGCGAGTGGGACACTGGTTGGCGAAATGGCCAAACCCATTGCAGCGATAACACTGCTGCCGTGATCCACTAGGCTCCCCAATCATAGGTCCTTTACCTTTATCCTCCCGACGGATAGGAGGCGTAGGCAACAAAGGACGTGCGGGTGGTGCAGGTGCCGGTGGACGGGCTATGGGTGGGGCCGTAAGATGCTGGGGACGAGGAAGGTCCCTCGGGGGTGGAGGGCGAGGCCTAGGAGCAAAGGGCTCGTGGCGAGCGGGCTCCTGAGGTCGAGCCATGGGGGCCCTCGGATATGTGCCAGATGAGCCACGGGACTCGACACTACGAAGGGGAAAGGAGCCCAACCGATGGGGTGACTCGAACTCGGCCTCGAACTGCTCCAATTCGAGAGCAATCTGATATGCCTGCTCCAAAGTGGTGGCATTGCGGCGAAAGAGTTCATATTGATAATTAGGCCGCAAACCTCTCCGAAAGCGGGATATCGTCATGGTGCTCTCTTCCGTGACCCCGCACCGCAAATAATACTCATCGAACTCGGCGGTGTACTCGGTCACGGATCGGTTCCCTTGGGAGATGCTTTGCCACTTGTCTATAAGACGTTGGCGATATGAGGCAGGAAGGTACTTCTCCCTCAATTTGAGTTTCATATCATCCCAGGTACCGATTTGGGGTTGACGTCGCTGGTTGAGCAGGCTCTCCACATTGATCCAATAAGTTTGGGCCTGCCCTTGCAGCTTCATCTTCGCATATCGGACTCTTCGGTGGTCTGTCATCTCAAACCACTCGAAGTACCGGTCCATACCGGCCTCCCAATCTAGATACACCCTAGGGTCCAAGGACCCGCTAAAAGTGGGAGGGTCCGCACGCACACCCCTAAGAATGCGGTCGTCATCCTCGTCATCACGATTCCGTCGTTGATGACGACGACCGTTACCCCCGTGATCATTGTCGGAGGCATAATCATCCACTATAGGCGCCTGTTGCCTCCCGACATCCTCTACCTGAGCCCTTGGCACAGCGGGTTGCTGCACCGGCTCTTGTTGGCCGTTCGTCGGCGCGGGTTGCGCCGCTACTGGGCCCCTCTCTAGGACGGCAATCCTCCCAACAAGGCCTTGAATGGACTGCTCTGAAACCCCGGCCCGATCCTCGAGGACCTTCATCCTCCCTTCTAGACGCGTCCCTATGCCATCCATACGTGTACTAAGACCATCCATACGCGTGTCTAAACGATCCATGATGGCCCGGAACATCTCGGCCGTGGAAGACTCATCGGAACTACGGGCTCGGGAGTCCGCCATAGGTGGTGGTGGCGAGTATTGGGTGCCTCGACGGGTGGGCATGCAAAGACGTACGGACTAGGTGACAACGACCGACTAATGCAAACACACTAAATGATACACTTAGACCTAATTGCAATTTGAAAACACTCTTTTTTTTTGTATTTTGAAAGAATGCAATTTAAAACACTTTTTTTTTTTTGAAAAGAATGAGACTCGACTACACCCTAGACACGGCCAAGACTCGGTACGCGGCGGAGGTAATCGACCCGAAGGTCACTCGCGCAAGTGTGTGGTCTTCCCGGTAGGCGAAGCCTAACGGTCGGACAACACCTTTGGATATACCGAGTGAAGGTGTGTGTGGGGTAACCTTAGACTATGCAAGACTTATGCAACGACTACCCTAGACTCGACTTGCTCTGATACCAAACTGATGCGGGACGGACACGGGAGACGACACTATACAGTGCCACCCTCGGACTCTAAATGAAGACGCGACCAGCAATACACACCAGGGAGACGCTAAGCCCGACACTACGAGCTCCTAGTGGCAAACGTCGCTAACAGAAGTACAAGCTCACTCGGCGTCCCATGCGAGGGAAAGCGTGGATCGTGCGCGGTTAAGGAACCGGCAGAGTTCAAGGTAGTCAGACTCACTTCCGGACTCGGATCGAGTCGCGGGACGGGTCACTCTCACGCTCACAGCGGTGACATGGACACATGGGCTAGGAACCTACACTCTCGGCAGCGGCAAAAGACCGTATACTAGCTAAGCAAATGAACGCCAAGAGGTTCGGACCATTACCTCCACGCTCCCGGCGTGGCGAAGACAACCCCGGCCGAATCACGGACTCCCGGTTAAACAATATCACAGCAATACAAAGATTTGACCCACTCCACGCAGGGAGGTAAAAGGTTACATGTGGAGCCCGGGAATCACGCAACTCGGGTTGACGGGCAGCATCTTGATGTCGCCCGGCGGTGCCGAACTCCGCGTTTTAGTGCTTTCCGAACGGCGGGTTCTGCGGGCCCGTGGGGCCCACGGGTGGCGCTGGCCTCCGGATCTGCAGGAGTGGGTCCCACTGTGATGGGGACCCCTGGTGGCACGTCTCCACGGAAGGCGGTCGGCCGGGAACACCGACCGGTGGCCGAACAACTCCGATCTCCAAGCTTTTGGAATGCTGCCCACGGATTTCTGCTTGCTGTTTTCAGGTGCGCGCTCCGGCGAAAACAGCCGCTGCGGTCGATCCCGACGTCGGATCGGGACGCATGAGCTATCGTTGGAAAGCTCTCTTCAAATGCTTCAATCTAGACTCAAAGAGATCTGATGGATCTAGTCGGATCTAGACTTTAATGAATTTACAAATCCCTGTTGTACAGTAACCGAGACATCAGATTTACAGGGTACTTGTCTGAGAACCACCGTTGACCGCCTACTTTCCGTAGGAATCAGACTTCAAGCTCTTCTTCAACTTTGTAGATATTCAAACCATGAAGCTGGGACAATTTTTAGAATTGGATTTGGAGCTGGTGGTGATTTGATAGGATTTTTGGAGTGTCTAGTGGTCGGATCTGGGAACTGGCAGAAAGTACTGTAGCTAGGACTGAGAACGAATTTTAGAAAATATGAAATGGACGAACCAAAAATTAAAAAAAATGGTGGATGAAGGGATGGATGCAAGGGACACCCAGTTAAATTGGGCGAACCAAAGAAAATCAAAAAAAGGACCTAAGACTTGAAACTCTGGACGGGTGGAAATGGAAACAGACAGTAGACAGATCTGGAAACTGTGATTGGACGAAAATCAAAAAATACCAAATGAGATCTTTATGACCAACCAAATTTCTGAGGACGTGCTGGACACCTCTGGGACATCCAGTAAAAGTTCCAGCTCGATCTGAGACCGTGGCTGAGACTGGAATTTCGTGGAAGTGGCTGTGGTACTGCGTGGACAGAACTCCGGCGAAGGCGATGGCGGTGCGGTGGCGGCTCGTGGCGGCGGCGGCGATGACCGGAACTGATAGGGGAGGAGTCACACCTCCAGAGGCAACCTTCACAGCTGCAAGGGGGAAGAGAGGGGCGCACCAAGCTGGAGCTCCAACAATTTCTTGATTCCAAATGGCATTAATTCATCAAAAATGGAAATTACAAGCATATATAGGTCACCAATCTAATCAATCCTCCACCGTTGGATCTAGGGGTGGGAGATTGAGGGCTAGGATTGCATGTGACCATCCACACAAATGAAAATTAAAAAAAAATAAAGGGGGGGCAGCCTATTGACTAGAATGGCAAGGATGTGGAAGTTGGACTTGGTAGGTGGGGGTAGGTGGCCTCTCATTTGGACTTTTCAAGTCCATTGTCCCCCATGTGTCCAAATACCATTCAAACTTCTAGATGCTCCCATGTGGCATGTTGACTGGCCCCATGTGGGACCCTAGGCTGAGGTGGCCCAATGTGGTGGGGCCCGGGGGGCCCGTGGGGCCCACGGGGTCCGAAATGCTCGTAAGCCCCTATTACACTCAAAATGGCAAACCGAATGCAACGAAATAAATACAAATTACACACACATAAAGTCTAACTAAATATAATAAATGGGGAAGCTCAAGGCGGAGTCTCCAGGCTGTCTCCGAGCCAGATGGATGCTGTGGTGGCTCGTGTCGTGCTCCGCGTGCGGTACCGGTGGCTCGGCGTGTCGTGCCGATCGACTGCTCGGGTGTCCGCACCAACTTGTTGTGCCTCATGTAAAAAGGTGTTGATCAACTTAAATTGCTCAGGAAAAATATAATGTGCTTCAAATGAAATTATCTTAAAAAAATTTGTCAACTCATGTTCTTGAAAAGTGTTTAACTTCTGTAATAACGTGTGTATTTTTTTCAAAGGTGCTTTTGAGATCATATGTGGAAGATAAAAGATGATTATTTCTGAGTGTTCTCTGACTATTTGGTTCATTTTTATTAAAACTTGGATTCAGATATGAGTATTGAGTTTAATTTGACAAATTTGGTATACATCAAAATTAAATCAAATTGATTACGTTGCCACTTCATAACCCTTTATGATAGAATAGTCTACATCTTTTAAGACTTATTGAAGTGATGTATACATTAAAATTCCTCGTGATCAGATTTTTCAGATCGCCTGATCAGATTTAGTATGATTATTCATTGACATATCTTGTGATATTGTTGGAATATTCCATCACCAATCACTCTACTCTCCACACTGTTGGAATCTTCCATCTTATTCTGCCATAAGTTCTGATTCTGTAATGGCAGAATTTAGCTTGATTCATTGGATAACCAGAGTTCATTCCTGTGCTTCAAGGGAAGTTAAGGGTTCTTTGATTCAAATGGGAGAGTAGTCAATCATGCATGTTGATAGGGGGAGAGCTGTTTCATTGTCATAAGAGAGAACTTCATTTTAATGAACCATGACTCCTTCTCTGAATTTATGTGCTGTGTTTGTATGTTGAATTTGTCTCTCAAACCATTTCTCTTCTGTTTGATTATGTCAAAGGGGGAGAGTAGTTTGACGAGTCAGAGTCAGTGGGACTCATCATGTTGCCATCATCAAAAAGGGGGAGATTGTTGTGTCCCTTGTGCTTTGTTGATGATGTGGTGTTTTAATGATAGCAACATGAATGAGTCACCATAATGAATAATAGCTAGACATTACATCATAATAATCTGAATGCATATAACTGATATATTCTGTGGAGAATGCATGAGAGTGCATAAAGTGTTTTGTGCTTGAATTAAGATCGGTGCAGTGCAATCTGTGTGTTCTATGCACTTCGCAAGTCATGCAGCGTCAACGCAGCAAGTGTGTCTCATGCATCATGCGTCGACGCCCCCAGATTGCTCATATAACTTGCATGTCTATACACTGCATAACAAGCCCAAAAGTCTATACATCGCAGTTGTGTCAAAGTCTGTTCAGCCGCTTGTTTGCCAAAGTTTATACAGTCATGCATTGTTGCTGAAGTCTATACATCGTCCGTCTCATGCATTGCCTCAGGCGAAGTCTGCACATTGCATTGATGCTTTGGTCGCATGAGTTGAGGTCCATACATTGGACCGTCTCCTTCAGCATCTCAAGTGGACACAAGCGTGTACACTGCCTGCATTCGCTGTGAAGACTAAGTCCATACATTAGACCGTCTCACTTAGCGTCTTATGCATAGGCTAAGTCTCCATGTCTATACATCTGTGCGTCTCATGCAAGTCTATGCATTACTGTTCATGCATCAGTCTTCATATGCTAAGTGTGTACAGCCGTTGGCCTTGAACCTCAGAGTCTGTACATCCACAGTGGATCTTCGAAGTCTGTACACTGCTTGAGCCTCAACAAGTCTGTACAACGCCTTAAGCGTTTCAAGTCTATTCATTGGCTCATGCTTACAAGTCTGTACACTGGCTCAAAGTCTACACAGCGCCTGCCTTCATCTGAGGCTTATGAAGCCTTTGTATTCATTAAGTCTATACACTGCGTTGTGGATACTTCACATTGCTTTCGCCTTCACAGCAAAGTCTATACAATGTAATCCATATACTTAAACTGATGACCTTGTTTCATTTGCCTAACAGGGACTAAAAAGGCCAGGCTGTTTGTTCACTGGAACGTATCCATGCGTCAACGCCATTGCTAGACAGCATCGACGCAGCCATTGAGCCTGATAAGTATCCAGCTCGAAGACAATTTAGAAGGTTAACGCTAGAGCCTAAGGCGTCCATGCACCAGTGAAGATGCATCCATGGATACTCTTCACAGCGTCAACTCTACGCAAAGGCTGCGTCAACTCAGCCACTCAAGAAGCAGAGGCCTTGATAGAAATATTCCAATGCGTCAACGCAACAGTGGAGCAGCATCGACGCAACAGTTAAGAAAGGTTGGGTTTGTTGCTCACTGGAACGCATCAATGCGTTAACGCCACCAACTGGCAGCGTCGACGCAGCAGTTCAAGAAAGGGGCGACTTATCTCTGGCTGTATTCAACGCGTCAACGCTATCCACAGTAGGGTCGACGCAGTAGGGACAAATTCAATATGCGTACTAATGAAGGGCACGTGATCCGAGGTGCCTGGCTCGTGATTCAAGGGTGGACGAGATACCAGGATGTTGCCACGTGGTCCGAATGTCTAGGGCAGGAAACGTGGAAGCCACACTCTCCCAATGTGCTGCTGCTGATGCTATATATACGAGTCTTCATCCTCTGTAGAAAATATATCGACAAAAGGGAGGCAAAGCATATACATCCAGTCTGAGAGCAGCAGAGAGCCGTCGATCCAGAAAGAAGAAGAAGAGAGGCAGAGAGAAAGTAAAAGAGAAAGAGAGAGTGAGATCGTGAGAAGAAGAGTGCGAGAGAGGCTGCTTGAAGATCAGTCTTCACTGGACCGTGGATCAAATCCAGGCCAGTCAGCTCCTTGTGAGCCATATTATGCTTTATGTTTACAGCTTTCCGATTGCTGTTCATCTTGTCTTTTGTTTCCTCTTTATACTTTCCTTCAAGCTGTTAGCCAGCGTTGCAGAGGAGGACTCCTCTGGACAGCAAGCTGTGTTGCTCAGCGGGCAGTGGAGGTTTCCACTGGACGGGTAAGCTGTAATCCCCAACGGGCAGTGGAGATTTCCACTGGACGGGTAAGCTGTAATCCCCAGCGGGCAGTGGAGGATTCCACTGGACGGCAAGTTGTGAGGCCCAGCGGTTGTAGGCTAAGCTGTATTGCCCAGTGGACGCAAGATGTGTTGCGCAGCAGTAATCCACACTCGGGTTTGAGTGTGGGGTGGATGTAGGTCTGCTGGACTGAACCACCTAAAAACTCATTGAGCAGTGGTTTGATTTCTTTGTGTATTTGGCGCTAGATGAATGCATAGGGTCGAGATAGGTTGATCTTCTATATGTGTTCATTCCATTGATGCGCACACTATATGCTTGACAGTGGTTTTGTGAGTTTGCTTGATCTGTCTAAGTGCTGCCCACATTAGATGTTTGCTAGGAGCACACTTCATATTTGTCTACAGGTTCAGTAGATGACTGCATTAGTTTTTCCTCAGTTAGTCTTAGTGCTTTTATTCCGTAGTTCTGAGCACTAGAATTTTAATTGGGCGAAAGTTTTTTTAAAGGGTATTCATTCACCCCCCCTCTGAATACATAGCACTGAACCCAACATACTCGGGCAGTCCCCCTCTTACTCGACGGGGTGGAGTTCTTCCCATCCGGGGAGAATTGATGTGGACATCAAGGCAAGACCGCTCACATTTTGTTTGCATTTATGTTCTTTTGTATTTGTATGTATACCCTTGTGTTATATGGGTACACAATTGTAAGTCTTAGTGGGTTTATTTGCAAAAGGCCATTGGGTTTCTTTGCAAAAGGGCATGTAGGCCCAACAGGGCCCCCCTCCCTCCCTCTTATTGGTCCACATGGACTCCAAGGCCCATGGTGGCTGGTCCATGGTCCAAACATTGACTTGGACCAAGATTAATTAAAGGGAACAAATCCCATTTGGTCTCTTAATGGAGGGGGGTGAACCCCATTAAAATAATGGGTTTTTTTGTGTTTTTTTGACCAATTTCCACTCCCTTGTATGCGCCTCCCTTAGCTCTAGATCTGGGGTCATTTGGGTCATTAATGTGGAACTATATAGCCGATGTAATTTCCATTTCTATGAATTAATGAGAAGAAAATATTGAATTGTGCAAGGAGCTTGGTGCGCCCCTCCCCTCTCTCTCTCTGGTTCCTTCTTCCTCCTTCAGCATTTCATGGTGTAGAACCCTTCTATCTCAACCCCTCTACATCTGGTTTCTATCTCTGCCGCCGCCGCCGTCGTTCGTGCCGCCATCGAGCCGTCGCGAAGCAAGATCCGAAGTGCTGTCCAAGGTTCTATTTTGTTGGATAGAGGCTCACTCCGAGAATTTTATCTCCCAACTCCGACATCATCTGGAGCTGAGATTTTCAGGCTTGGTTCCCCACTTGATCCCCAGACTCCACAAAAAAAATCATATCATTTACCTATCTTTTTATATTTTTCTATTTTCATGCTTCCCAATCCACCAATTCTATCTACAATCTGTCCAGTTTCATAGCAGCCCTGAGTTTAACCCTTTTGTTCCCCTTCTTCATCCCTAATTTTACTGAAGGTTTTGTCCACCATCCCCATCCTCCACAAATTTTTGTCGAATTTCAAAGGCCCTCTAACTATTTTTAGAAATTGTGTCTTTCTCCCAAATTCAGTTCTGTTACTACTGTCCAGATCCGACCACCTAGTGATATAAACTACTTTTCCCCAGTCAACTCTCCACCAAAGCTTTCATAAAATATATTCCCATTTTCCTCTCTTCGGCCTCTACCACTTTTATGAAGAGCTCAATAGCTGAATCGGTGGTCTACATCGCGGTCAACGCCAACTCTCAGGAAAAAGTAATTCTGTCCTGAGTTTTTAGATCCTGTGAACCAACAGCTTGAATATTCGACAAAGGCCATCAACGGGAAATTAAAATTTCTTTCTCTGGTGATAGATCGAAGGATTTTGAGTTATATTTCCATCGGTACCTCTTGTGCGTCGATCCGACATTGGGGCCGATTGCAACATCAGTTTTCGTCGGGACGCGCAGGTCTGAAATCGAATTCAGATCCGTGGGCAGCGACTCCAACTCGCACCGATCGGAGCCTCCTCGCCTTCCGCGAGGTGAACCAGCGCACCGCCTTCCCAAGGACCGCCCCTCCGGACGTCCCCGTCACAGTGGTGCCGCTCCGGGCCCACACGGACCCACTAACCTGCACGTGGGTCCCACGGTCGTGAGTACGTGTGCCGCCAAAGCTATGCTAGAAGCTGCCCGTCAACCCGAACCCACTACTCCCGGGTCCTGCTGTGTTGCCCTTTACCTCCCTGTGTAAAGTGGGCAGTAAGTCTTTGCTGTAATTTATGTAATTTATTGTTCTGTGAGTACGAGATCGGCCGGGATCGTCTTCCCCACGCCAAGCGCGTGGAGGTATCATGTTCGCTCCATTACTCGGCATTTACTATTCTTGTATATGCTTTTATATGCCGCTGCTAGAGAGCATGTGTTAGGGCCATTAGCTCGATATATTTATTTCACCGCTGCTGCGAGAGAGAGCGAGACCATCCCGTGGCCCGATCCGGGCACGAAATCGTGAGTTCACCACCCTAGCTCTTGCCGGTTTCTCAACCGTGCACGTCCGATGCTTCCCTCGATAAGGGACGATCGCGAGCTTGCTTAGAGTCCGAGAATCGCATATTCAATTGGAGTTGAGTCCGTGGTCTGTCCCGCATCTGTAGCCTGAAGCCCATTTGGGTAGATTTCTAGTTTACTAAGTTAAGCCCAGTTGAACGGACTGATTAGGCCCGTTCATGTACTCGAGCAGATCTTATTGGACCGTTCATCCCTCGAGCGGCCCTATAAGGCCCGTTTATCTTGTTCTTGGGCTTCAAGTCCTTCTGGCCATGTGCGGCCCATTGTTGACCGTCCTTGATAGTTGAAAGGCCCATTTCTGACCGTTCTTCTGAGAGAAGCCCAGAATGGTCCGTTTATCCTTGACTTCGTTGAGGCTAATCCTCAGCCCATTTCTTTCTAGTACCGCCCAGACGAGACCGTGCATATCTTGAGCGGCCCAGTTTAGACCGCGTATCATCCAGAATTTGATTTTCATGTTTTTGATATTGAATCTAAGGACCTGATTGGTTCTTGATAATTTGAACTTTCTGGGTGAAGTATCTCTTCAACTTATCCTTGGGGATTCTCCGAGGTAAGTTATATCTTGATATTATTGGCCATTTAACTTGATTAATGTCTAGACATAACTTGGGATCTTGGATCCATTAAATCAATGCTAACGCATCATAAGGGCCCGGTCTGGTCCTGGGAGGAGCGCCCGAAAAGTACTTGTGCCCCGGGGAGTTTGAATGACATGGTGAGGCATTGCACCTAGTGCATGACTAGCGTGATGTCTACGACATAATCTTTTACTTGAATCTTTCTTGACTTGGTTAATTGTTGCTTGTTGGCCAATTTCCAGTTACATCATGATCTCGCCTTCTTTTTATTATGTTACTTTATCATATCGTCATTTCATTTCGTTCCTTTTTTTTCGCACATATAAATGCAGTTAATTGGTTAATTACTTAAACTTGCCTGTTATTACTTACTGAGTGTTCGCTCACCCAGTTGTTTCCCCTCTTCCAGGTAGCTCAGGTGAGGACTCGCAAACTGATGGGGACGGAACAGAGTGAAGCCTGGAGCGAACCAGTTAGAAGACTTTGTAGAGTCGTTCGTAGAGTCTTCAATCAAATTGTGGTTTAGAATGTTGTAATAAAGTTGGTGCATGTAACTTTGATTAAGTTGAATGTCGTATTAGAGGTTTCATTAAAGTTATTTGGATTGGTATTAATGTAAAAACTTGATTCTTGATGAATTAGTAATTATTAGATTGGTAGTGTCCTCTGGTTTTGTAGCAACCCTGATAAATGAATAATTGAAATGAATTAAAATATATATATATTTAATACAGATAATGAGAAGAGGGTTTAATGAAGGAATAAAACCAAAATGAAAAATAACGCCTCTTAGTAAGGCGTTAATTTAAAAAGGAATGCCTCTATATACGGCATGACTAAAGAAAGGACGCCCTCAGGTGACGACGTCAAATTATAACGCCAAAGACGGTAAGGCTAGGAACGCCCTTTACTTGGGCGTGTTTCAGAAACAAGGAACGCCCTTATACAAGGCGCTTCTTAAGAAACAACCTGAACAAGGTCGTCAATTCAAGAATCGACGCCCTGACCCAAGGCGTTAATTCCATTCATGACCGTTCGAACCCAGAGCTTATCCAGAGAAAGATCAACCTAATCTAGTAAGTGTCTATTAGAGTAAGGACTCTATTAGGGATATATTACCCTCAATCAAACACTACTTTTATTAGGACTCCAAAATCCTATAAATAGTCTTAATCGAACAACCCTAAACCTATTTGATTCATTCGACTGCAGAGGTACGTGAAGAACAAACGGTTCTTCTTATTTTTCCTTGTTTGTTCTCTACTTCGACTACATGAAGAATTAATATTCTTCGTTTTCTTCTCTTCTTACAGGTTAAGAAGCCCCTACGTACTGAAGAAGCATAGTTCTTCATCCGGGTAAAAATTCTTACATTTGTGTGATGTTCAGATTACAAAGAAACGGATGCAGTTTCTTCATTCTTTTCTCTTATAGGAAAGCTACAGTTGAAGAGACGAAGTGTTCTTCATCTACGACCTTTTCATCAAAGCCATCATCCAATAGCAACTTGTTCAGGAGTCTCTATTCTGAACAGAGCATCTTTGATTCTTACAGACCCTTCACGGTTATCTCCAAATAAACCCTTTAAGGTAGGATTTTCTCAAGTTATTGTAGCCCAAAAGAAAATAACGCAAGATATATGTATAAGCATGGCATGCATACAGTTTTGTTTTTGTTTCTGCAAAATTTTGAAAGAAACGCCCCTGTCAAGGGCGCTATTTTACAAGACACGACCCTCACAAGGTCGTTAATTCAAACGTATACGCCTTTTATACAGGCGTTAATTTCATGAAAACCGCATGTAATTAATAATTGATCTTGCTTAAAATTCAATAAATAGGAGATATCGATGCTAATAGCTTGCATAACTCTACCTGTGAATTCCTGTTAATTTTCTTGTCATGACCATGCCTCCTGTCTCTTGAAATTTTATATCCTGAAATGTTGTAAATTTCTTGAATTCACGACTTGGACAAAGTCGTTTTTCATATGTTAACGCCCCAGAACAGGGCGTGAATCTGAAAGCTAACGCCCCTTCCTAGGGCGTTTCTCGGTTAAAATCCTGAAATATATATATTCTGTAAAAATAGAATTAAATAGAAACGCCCCTTTCCAGGGCGTGTTTCAGATAAAAACTGAAAATTATTTGTATTCTGTCAATATGTAAAAAAATGAGACGCCTTCTTGTGAAGTCGTCTACTCTTGAAGAAACGCCCCTGTCAAGGGCGTGTTTTTGATAAAATACTGAAGTTATTGAAAATCCTGTAAAATAGAAATATGTAAACGCCCTTCTGTTAGGCGTTACTTACTTTAGAAACGACTTGACCTAAGTCGTTATTTTACTGTAAATTGATTTTTACCCTGTTTTGTTAACCGATGGTTTCATATGTTACATATACATATATATCGACACTATTCTCCACTCCGTGAGTATAGTCCCACTTTTCACGTTATTTTATCGATCACACTCAACTCTCATTGACATACAAGCTCTCCATTGGACACTCCGTTCCTTTGGACTAGTGAGTTAGTCATAGAGACCTCCGTAAGACTCCTCGTAGCCTTGGATTCCCTCAAGGCCGACTGAGCTGGTTGTACCCTAAAAACCCATTACACGATCTTTGCCATGTCAATCTAAAGAAACATGGTATACCGGCCCTTATGATTATACAAAGAGTATATCATAAGAAACTCTTAATGGGATGATGATATCATGCCATATCATGTCATTATTGTAAACCTCAATTCTATGATAAGAATGAGGGTATCTTGCTTGATATAATGTTCATGTGGACCTCAATTCTATATAAAGAATGTTCATATTGATTTATCATGGTACCTAAGTTAAGATAACCATATTCTACCTAGTTTTATCGATATCGTGATTATACCGTTATTATCGCCAATCTATGTCCTTGTCATATTTTTGGACTCTATTCTATCAAAGTTGTCCTACATGTCTACAAGCTTGATTATTGAAATTCTATATTGGCTATATAAATAAGAGTGGATGTCAAAAACACATGATAAATGCCTGCGCATATAGGGCCCGATCTGGTCCTGGGAGGAGCACCCGAAAGTACTTGTGCCCATGGGAGTTAAAATGATAAGGTATCTGGCATTATACCGAGTACTTTACTTTCTAGATTGTACATTCCACATACATCTTGTACTTGAAATCGTACTTGACTTGACATGAAATGCGTGGCCCGAAAAAGGGTAACTACTTACTTGCTTGATACATGATAGCCAAAGTTCTTGACATGACTTGTTAAATATACTTGCTTGAATATCTTGAATAAACTTGTTATCTTGTTGAAAGTTCTTGATTTAGTCCATCTTAATTCCTTGATATTACATTCTCTCTATCTTGTCGTTTCATGCGAGCATGCATAGGTTTATTGCATACATGAAAATGTAATTACTTAAACCCCTTGCTAGTACTTGAGATATAATTTCCTACTGAGCGTTAGCTCATTCCATTTGTCCCTTTGTACTTTTCAGGTAAGTCCGACGACGATGGAAGTCAATCGGATGGGAATGGTCAAGAGTGAAAGTGATAGAGCTGCTCAAGTGTCATCTAGTCTTTTCTATAGTTTCTTGAGTCAAATATGTATTTCTTTCCCTTTTTATTAAACAGAGTATTGGATTTGTAATAGTCTATCCATTATGAAATAAAGGATTGGGTTATCTTGCTATTTTGCGCATCTCTGTCTTTGTGTCGAATACACGACCACTCTGATTGACATGATTGATATAGACACGTCGCGCATCTCCGGGTATCTTCCGCGCTCGGGGCGTGACAGGTTTTTTGGTGAATGTTCGATTCTCTAGCGTAGGTCATAGCATGTCTGTAAATCAACATATTAATCTTAACTCTTTCTACTGCCGGTCTCGATTTTCCGCGTCGGGGCATGACACCCTCTATTTTTCATAGGAGGCGCATTTGGGTTTTCTTCACAGGTTGAGTGCCGGGTGGCGGACAAGAAGACACGAGACGAATGGCGCCTTTACCTCAACACTTTGCCTGTTGATAAGTTCGTGAGGCGACCAAGGGCTCTTCGCAGCACCACCCTTAGAGTACCTCGACGATCGGACCTAGACCTGCAGCTAGTGGGGGACACTACCTTGGTGATCTACAACCCTCATCAGTGCTATCTTCAAATTGGGCTACCCCGTACTACGCTTCCTGCGCTATCACACTTCCCTCCCCTTCAAGCTAGGAAGATAGGGACCGAGGAGGACGAGCGGGCCATCCGGAACACACTAATTATATGGGAAATCAGCCAGGTGCATGCTTGGCAAGTAGAAGTGGCAGAAGATGAAGAGGGATACCATGCTTATGTGAAAGATTTACGCAAGATCCGGCCTCGTGCAGAGGGAAAAATGAATGTAGTTTGAGCTTTTCTTCTTGATGTACTTGGAATGATCAATGAAATAATGTTCAATGAACTTAATTGAATGAAATAAGCATGTTGTGTTGAGAAATGTGCAATGGATTGCTTGATTAACCTTGAATGGATGGACAAATCAGTTTAGAATAGGGTTCTCTATCTGACAAACGGTCCATTATAGGGCCGCTAACCAGAGACTAGCGGTCTAACAAAAGGCCGCTAGAGATAGTGCTAAGGAAAAACTGAGTGTTTTCAACCCTCGGGAGAGGAAAGCGGTCTAATAATGGGTCGCCAGAAGACTCTGACGGTTTATCATAAGACCGCGAGGGATAGTTTTACTGAGAGTTGATTTTTCTAGCTTTCGGGAAATGAAAACGATCTACTTATGAACCGCCAGAGTTGGTTAGCGATTTAATGATAGACCGCTAGGGAACCAGAAACAGAAGTCTTGAGAGCTTTGAATTTTGGGCGCTTGAACCTGCATCTACACACACTCAGACAAGAAAACAAGTTAGATCTTTCATTAGACTCAACCCCTTGCCTGTAACAAGTTAGAAAATGACCAGTTCTTCATATTTGGTCAAGGGGTGGAGCCTTATTAAATAGGCAAAAATATAATGAGAAAATGCAATGCATGCAACATGATGGTATTTTTGGATTTTGGAAAATATTTGATTTTTGTGGGTTTTGAAATATCTGATTTTTTTTAGGATTTTGAAATATATTATTTTTTTATTTTGAAATATATGATTTTTTTGGATTTTAAAATATATGATTTTTTTAATTTTAAAATATATGATTTTTTGGATTTTAAAATATATGATTTTTTTAGATTTTGAAAGCCAATTTTATCCCGACAACAAGGGCCCTACCTGTCCTACTAGGAATCTCCTGAGATCGGCGTGCCTTTCGAAGTGACCACCCCTGGCCACGGCCAATCCGTATGACGGTGCTCCTACCGAGGCTATACCCAAGGTACTGTCTAGTCCTAAAAGAGACAATAGAATATGAGGGTAAGCTTAGGCCAGGTATAGAGGTTTCAGGGCTTGAGTCCTTCTCACAACGACCCGTTCAGAGATTCGGCCTGTTGCACTGGGGCTTTATGTCCGTCATCGAAACTTTATCCACTCTAGGCATGCGTACGACCGGGCTCATAACGTCCCGCGGGGAAACTGTACTACCACTCTTGCCATGCCTAGTCTTATTTTCTCGGAGCTATGGACTTTTAGAGCTTTAAGCTTTTGAGATGAACTTTTGATTTTGCTTTGATTTGCTCCTTTTCTTTTCTTTTTCTCCTTTACTTTTTCTTGTGGAATCAGGTCATAATAGACTGCCCCTATTCGAGACCTCCTCTCATCAGGGTGTCTAGATTAGTCATCGCCCCCTTATTTACCTCTTGCCCCTAGATTCAGCCGAGGTGAGAAATGGACAGGGACCTTTACTTCCCCCGGACATGGCCAAGGAGAAACCGTGTTTTCAAAATTGGGAAACCTGACAAGGGATGCCGTGAAGTGTGATTTGCCGAACTCGGGGTCCTCCTTCGTGCTCGAGAAAGGGACACCTCGCTACCGGGCGTTCATTAGCCTGACTCTAAGGGTAAAAGCGCTTAAGATACAACCCACTCCAAGCGTGAGACAGCTCCTCACCTTCTATGTTGACTAAGCGATACGCATTCCCTGGATAAGCCTCTCTAACAACGAACAGACCTTCCCAATTATGTTGCAACTTGGACCTAGGGCCTCCGGACCTAATGAATTTGCATTTCAAAACCATATCTCCTATTTGAAATTTATGTTCAATTACCTTCTTTTGAAAATAACGTGAAACTCTCTTTTGATAAACAGACACGTGATCGACCGCATTCATCCTCTTCTCATCTAGGACTTCCAACTGGACGAACAACGACTCTCGACGTTCATCGAGATTAAGTTCCTTATCGAGCTGCACCCTTAGGGAAGGGACTAAGATCTCATATGGGAGAACCGCCTCCATCCCGTAGGTGAGAGCATAAGGGGTTTGCCCCGTAGCAGTACGGATAGAGGTGCAGTAAGCCCATAGAGCTTCCACTAACCGTTCAGGCCAATCAGAAAATTTGTGAGATTCGCACGTTTTCTTTATGATTTTAAGAAGGGTTTTATTAGTGACCTCGGCTTGGCCATTGCCTTGAGGATAATGTTGCATCCCTACCTTTTTGATGATGTCTCACACTATAAATCAATTTGTTTCTATCTCCAGATCAATGCATGCATCATCCACTAAGTCTGTACATTATCTGTGGATTCACTTGTCTGGTTGCATGAGTCATTGAAGTCTGTACATCGGCCTGGCGCTCACTAAGTCTGCACATCATCTTGGCGCTCACCAAGTCTATACATCGCTTAAAGTCTGTACAGCCAGTGCTTTCCTTGAGATCAAGTCTATACATTGCAGCCTGTTCATGTTCAAGCTTTCAAGGTCTAGACATTGTTCTGTAGCACACACACGAAATCAATGCAGCGCTGCATAGACTAAGTCTATACATCAGTGACTTGTGAATGCATCATTCAAAGTCTATACATTGGCAAGTCTGTACATCGGCATGTTCATGCATTAGTAAAGTCTGTACATACCAATGGCTGTGCATCATCTGCATATTTCACACTAAGTCCATACATCACTGCACAAGCCTTCTTCAAAGTCTGTACATTCTTCAAGGGCATAGTCCATGCATTCAGATCATGTCTATACATCATCTTTCAAAGTCTTTACGTTGAAGTCTGTACATCTGACCGTCTCACTCAGCGTCTCACGCTATCCAAGTCTGTACAGCATTTTGTCTTCATGCATTAGCCAAGGTCTGTACATCCGATCGTCTCATTCAACGTCTCACGCTATCAGAGTCTGTACAGCGTTAGGCTACAGTGCATCGTCTCTCAGAGTCTGTACAGCGTTAGCCAACAGTGCATCGTCTCTCAAAGTGTGTACAGCCAGCTCTGTCTCACTTAGCGTCTCATCAAGTATGTACATAGTTTGGCTGTATAACATAAGTCTGTACATCCGCATGCTAGCAAGGCATTCATCAAGTCTATACACTGTCTGCATTGCACGAGTTGAAGTCTATACATTGTTTGTTTAACTCCAGCCCTTGCATTGAAGTCTACACATTGGATATGGTTGTGCATCACTAAGTCTGTACTTTGCAGTTGCATTCACGCTAAGTCCATACACTGCATTTGGGCATTGTTCTTCACAGCATGTCTGTACACTGCTTTCTCATGCACGCAATCAAAGTGTGTACAGCCTGTGTTCGCATCAGTTAAGTCTATACATTTGCTATGGCTTGTACATGCATCATGTATATACACGCTTTGTTAAAAGCCTGAACTAACTCGATACATTCCTTTCTGTTATGTTCATGCATCCCTCAAGTCTGTACATTGAGTTCGCATGAAGGGATTCAAGTCTACACATTCTCACATTGTATATACTTGCCTACATGCTGCATCTAAAGTCTGTACATGCCTAGTTCAGAACCTGAACTAATTGGTTACATCCTTGTCTTCTATTCATGCATATGATTAAGGCTGATGATTGGGCACGTGATCCGAAGTTGCTGCCTGGCACGTGATCCGAGGTTGCTCTGGAGAAGGAGGGAATGAGCCCCACACACGCCACACGTGTGAAGTCATGGAATTCAAGTCGGATGCCATATAAAAGGGAGTCTTCTGCGATCAACAGAACCTGAACTGGAGAAAAGCTGAGAAGAAGAGTCCCTGAGCAGAAGAAGAAAAGAGAGAGCCTCCACGTTCCCGAGAGAAGAAAGAGAGAAGAATTTGAGAGAATAGATCTGAGAGAAAAGTCTTTGAGAGAGAGAGAAGAGTCTGTGACTGAAGATATGCTTCTTCGGAAGCTACATTGTTGTTGGTTTTTCAAAATCGATTGTCTTCATCGATTGTCTTGTTTTGTTTTTCTGTTTTTCATTTCATTCTTCTGATTCCATCTTGTTACCCTCCAGTGTTCGGAGGAAGGGAGAGATTCTCCGGTTTCCCTCTGGGCTCCAGAGGAAGAGAGATCTGTGATCTCTGGTTTGCTAGTGACGGGCTGTCACTAGCAGGTTCCCTCCGGTTTAGAGGAAGGGAGATTTGTCTTCGGTTCTGGTCTTGCGGGTAGCAGGTCCAGGTGTCAAGCTCTGTAGGTTGCAGAGTTTGGGTTGAGGGATTTTTTTCTCTTGGTTGGTCAATCTGTTTGGCATCATTTGTTCGCAGACTGAGTCTGCTGTTTCTAGCCATGGCTAGTGGAAGCCTCACTCTGGTTTGGAGTGAGGGGTGGATGTAGATTGTGGACTACAATCGAACCACCTTAAAAATTCTTGTCTCTTCTATGGTTTGCCTATTATCGTTTGTGCTCTCCATCTGTTTGGCATTTTGTTTGACTGTGAACAGCTCTCTCGATTGCTCTTACTTAATCTGTCTTGGTTATTGAATGCTTTAGCCTTCCTTCCGCTGTATCTGAGGGGTTGAAGATCGAAGTTGTAATTTACCGTTGAGAATTTATTTTTAGGGAGTGATATATTCATCCTCCCCCTTCTATATCACTCTTCGCTGCGCATATCAATTGGTATCAGAGCGGGTTTGCATCATGTGGACCAACGGTCAGGGTAATCCTAATGGTCCTCGAAGTTTCATGCCTGAGGGTCAATCCATTAGTCGCCCTCCATTCTTTGATGGTAATAACTATCTCTTCTGGAAAAAAAGGATGGAGGTGTTCATCAGGGCACAGAGCCACAAGCTGTGGAGGGTAATCACTACAGGGCCGTATGATCTGCCACCGAACGAGGACGCGTGGACAGATGATCATGTCAAGCTATCTTCACTTAACTGGACGGCGCTGAACATCATCCAGTGTGCTGTACACCCAGACGAATACACCCGCATATCAGCCTATAAGATGACCAAGCGAATGTGGGATGAGCTGCAACTAATCTACGAAGGTACAGCTCAAGTGAGAGCCTCGAAGGTAAATCTCTACACCTCTGAGTATAAATTGTTTAAGATGAAACCAGAGGAGAACATCACTGAAATGTATGCTAGGTTGTCTTTGATCACGAATACTCTTAAGGGGCCAGGGAAAGAGATAGCTGAGGCAAATGTAGTCAGGAAGATACTTAGGTCTCTAACCCCAGCATGGCACACTAAGGCCATCGTGATAGAAGAGTCGAAGGATCTGACGACTATGACAGTGACTGAACTCATAGGATCCCTCATGACCTATGAGATGAACTTTAAAAGAGGTGGTGAAGGAAGTGACAGGAAGGGCAAGAATGTTGCTCTCAAGGCATCCCGCAATAAGGGTAGCAGTAGCAGCAGTAGTAGCGGTGAGTCCGATGGTTTTGATCTCGACCAGGAGGAGCAGGCAATGCTCACTCGACAGTTCAGTAATTTTTTAAGGAACAAGGGGAAGATCTTTAGGAGGAAGAAGCCATACTCCTTCAGTAAGAATGTTGAATACAGCAATGATAAGAAAAGAAATACTAAGAGAGTGTTTGTTTTCATTGCAACAAACAGGGACACATGAAAGGGGACTGCCCAGATCTCCAGAAGAAGGGTCCCTACCTTCAGAAGAAGAGCTCAAAGGTGCAGAAAAAGAAGAAGCCACGGGCAATGGTCTGCACGTGGAGCGATGAGGAAGAAGATCCGGAAAGCACTTCCTTGGAGGAAGATGAAGAAGGAATTTGCCTAATGGCAAATAGCGAAGCGGAGGTAACAAATGTTTTTGAAAATTTTTCTATTGATGACTAGGAAGATGCCTATGCTGAATTATTAGATAAGTTCAATTCACTTAGTAAAGAGCATAGGGTTCTGAAGAGAAAATTCAATACCAATGTTGAAGAACAAACCCAAGTCTGTGAGGAAAATCAGAAACTAAAAGAAGAATTAGAAGAAATGACTTCCCTAAGAAAAGAAAATGAAAAGCCCAAGGGAGAAAACCAAGAGAGTCAAACCCAGCTCAACGAACTCAAAGTCAAAATTGAAGAAAGCATGAATGAAAATAGAGTGAACTCAGAAAAATATGAAGCTGTTAAGAAAGTCAACGCTGAACTTCTAAAAAATTCTGAGTCTATTCAAAACGAGCTGGAAGACAAACAGAAAGTTTTGGAAAATTTTGTCCAAGGAAAAACTAGTCTGGATGCTATACTAGGGACAAGGTGTTGTGCATCCCTTGGTTTTGATGATGACAATAGGATATGTTTGACTAATCTAAGTTCTATCTTGTCTCTTAAAACAAATGGTTTAGTTATGTGTGTAAAGATAGTGCATTGAATTAATGCCCATTTGATGATGACAAACAATGTTTCTGATCAACTCAATATAAATCTGATAGTTCAATTTACTTCTGATAAGTTAAGTAATTTCAGGTCCACTGAAATCCAAGTGGAATCAACAAGTCAGAAGAAGTGTCAAAGGCCGCTTGTCGACCAGGGAAGTGGTTATGGTCGACCAACGAACTCAACCAGAAAAGCATCAGATCATCTGTCTTCTGGAAGCACCTTGGCTGTCGACCAAAGCCCCACCTCTGGTCGACCACAGAACAGCCAGAACATCAGACAGAACTGACGGCCATCTGTAATTCGTCCCTTGTCGACCAGCGACCAGGCTGTGGTCGACCAACGGGCGAAGTGAGTTTCAGCCAGAAGAACCGGCCGTCTGGGGAATGCCCATTGTCGACCAGCGACAGGGTCATGGTCGACCACGGGCTTTATAGCGTCCAGAACCGAACTCTAACCGAATTCTGTTGAGGTTCCTTAAAACCTGCAGATGGTTGTTGCAGGTTGTTGGGCTGCTCAGGAGATAAGATTCCGCACGGGAATCAAGGAAACAATCTTGCTTAGAAGTGGTCAAACTCGTTCTAACGATCGGATTTAAACCGATCCCTGTTTTCTAGCAGATTGGCGCTCGATCTGAAAATTGCGCGGGAAGAACTTCAAAGGCGGTATGAAGAATATAATGCAACTAATCACGAAAAAAGAAGTAGTGAGAGAGCACGGAATAGAAGCCAAGGAAGATACACACAGAAGAGGAAGAAGGAGCTCTCCACCAATCAAAGATCTGCAGAAAGGTTAAAGGCAATCTCGTTGCTGCAGAAGGAAGACTTAGCTCAAGACTGTGCGATCTTCAAGCAGCAGAACAATCGAAGGCAACTGACTGGAAGATCAACAGGGAGTCTAGGCTTCTTCATAAGAGTGATCAAGTCCCAGGCTGAACATCTATTCTTCTACACACGCCAATATTCAGTCCTGTCTTTCATCACCTGTTCTTATCATCTTTTCATTTCTGATTACAATTATTGTCAAGCTGTGAGGCAGCAGAATCAAGCTGTGTGTCAGCAGGTACAAGCTGTGTGTCAGCTGTGTTTTGGTTGAGATCAGAGATTCTCATAGTGAAGCCTTGCTTGAGTTAAGCAAGGGGTGGATGTAAGTCTCAGGAAGAGACTGAACCACCTTAAAATCCTTTCTTGTGGTGTGCTTGTGTGTGTTTGATTTCCTATACGTATGCTTGCATCTTTACTATCCGCATTAGTTCTATGATTCATTAATTACCAGTAGCTCATCTGGTCGATAGTCAGTAAATTATCAAAAAGGGGGAAAGATCTATTCACCCCCCCTCTAGATCTATTCAGTCCGTATCCAACACGTGGTATCAGAGCAGGTTCTCCAAAAATGTGGTCTAACAACCAGGAGAGACCGGGCGGACTGAACTCTAAAAGCCTCATAGCTGAGGGGCACTCTGTAACTAGACCTCCATATTTTGATGGAACTGATTATTCTTATTGGAAAAATCGTATGCAGGTGTTCTTACGTGCGCAAGACCACGAGATGTGGAGGGTAGTGAGCCGCGGACCTTTTGAGCTACCGGAAGATGAAGAAACCTGGACCAGAGAACAGGTCAGGAAATCAACTGTCAACTGGGGAGCCATGAACGTAATGCAGTGCTCACTACACCCCACAGAATTCTCCAGAGTTTCCCAATGCGCAACAGCCAAAGAAATGTGGGATCGTCTAAAGGTAATCTACGAAGGTACTTCCGAGGTAAGAGAGACAAAAGCAAATATGCTAGTCTCAGAATATGAGATGTTTAGGATGAAAAATGATGAAAGTATTTCTGAGATGTATGCCAGATTAGTACAATTGACTAATGGCTTGAAGAGCTTAGGGAAGACATACAAAGAGCAGGAATTAGTGAGGAAGATTTTAAGGTCTCTCACATCGATGTGGCATACCAAGGCCACAGTCATTGAGGACTCAAAGGATCTCACAACAATGACAGTGGATGAGTTAGTAGGATCCCTGATGGCCTATGAGGTCAATCTGAAGAGAAAGGAAGATGAGGGGAAGAAAAAGAAGCAACTTGCCCTAAAGACTAAGACAAGCACCTCTGAGGTGTCTGACAATGAAGACTCATCTAGCTCAGGTGAAGAATCTGGTGAGCTAGCCATGCTTACAAGAAAATTTAAGAAATTCCTGCGAAAGGAAGGTAAAGGATTCAGAAATCCAAAGGGCATGGTAAGGAAGTCATCCCAGTTTAAATCTGATAAACATAAGACTTCTTCTAACAAACTCATTTGCTACAATTGCAGGCAGCCTGGACATATGAAGGCTGAATGTCCAGAAGCTCCTAAGAAATCAAGCTTCAAGTGGAAAGGCAAGAAACCCAAGGCGATGATTAGCACTTGGAGTGAGGAGGAAGAGAGTAGTGAAGAGGAAACAACTTCCGAGGAAGAAGAAGGAAAGCTCTGTCTGATGGCCAAAGGAGACAACAGTGATCTTGAGGTAAGTTCCCCATTTCAAGACTTCTCTAGTTCGGATTGGGAAGCAGTATATTCAGAATTGCTTGATACTTATGAAAGAATAAGAAAGGAAAATAAACATTTGAAGAAGAAGATCAGTCAACTGAATAAAGACAGCAATTCAATGGATAACAAAACTGAACTAGAAATGGAAATCAAGTCACTGAAAAACAAGCTGAATCAAATGGACTTAGATGAAGAAAACCACAAGAGAATGTCCGAAGAGAATGAAATGCTAAAAAACGACATTGATGAGTTAAAACTAAGAGCTCAGGAATGCGAACAGAAAACAAAGCAAACTGAAGAAAAGAACAACTCCATTAAGGAAGAAAACAGTAAGCTT
This sequence comes from Amorphophallus konjac, assembly GCA_022559845.1. Lineage (NCBI taxonomy): Eukaryota > Viridiplantae > Streptophyta > Magnoliopsida > Alismatales > Araceae > Amorphophallus > Amorphophallus konjac. Next base: position 126,821,873 of record CM040127.1, read on the forward strand.
CTAAAAGAGATAGAAAGAATCCAAGGTGAATTGGAAGATAAACAGGAAGCTTTGGAAAAAATGACCAAGGGCCAAGACAACTTAAATGCCGTCTTAGGAATAAAAGTAAACTTTCAAAAAGAAGGGTTAGGATACAATCCTACGGCTAAAAAGGAATTCCAAATAAAAACCGTAAATGGGATTGCTGACTCAAAAGGAAAAAGGCCCCTGATTAATCTATACCAAGATAAACAAGAGGATGTAGCTGAATGCTCCTCCAAAAGGAACAATGTCACCAAGGAAGAGAGAAATTTTAAAGAGAAAACAGTCAATCAATATAAGATTCAAAATAATAAACAAGAAACCCAAATTCACAGAAATCACCAAATAAACCAAGCTAAAGGACATAAATCTGGAAAACAAGATGTCTGGAGACAGGCTGGTCGACAACAGACCCTTCATCTGTCGACCAGAGGATCTGCCAGAACAGGCGCTGGTTACTGGAGAAGCAGTGGTCGACCACAGGTACACCAGATGTCGACCAGAGGTGGTGCCAGAACAGACGCTGAGTTCTGGAGACGCGATGGTCGACCACAGACATACCAAAAGTCGACCATGGCCAGACAAGCAAACAGAAATCACAGGTTTTCTCGGGTAAAACAAAATGAAAACTTGAATACACAAAGGTGGACTCAGATTAAAGAAACTTTAGAACAAAAGCAACCCAATCTGAACAAGTTCAAAAATAAAAATGTACACTGCTCTAACAGAATCTGGGTTCCCAAAGGATTACTGCAGCAATTTCATAACTTTACAAGTCATCTTGGACCCGGGTACCATTGGGGTCCAAAAGTTTCTGTGTAACTTGTGATGCAGGTGTGTTTGGCAGCTATACACAACAAGTGGTACTTAGATAGTGGCTGCTCAAGACATATGACAGGGGACAAGGCAAAATTCTCCGAGCTAAGCTCAAAAGATGGAGGACATGTGACATTTGGAGGAAATAACAAAGGCAAGATCATTGGGAAAGGTAAGGTAGGTAAGACATCTACAAATAACATTGAAGATGTACTGCTAGTGGATGGCCTTGAATATAATCTTCTTAGCATCAGTCAGCTATGCGACAAAGGCCATCAAGTAGTCTTTGATTCTAAAATCTGTAAAATTCTTGAACCAAATTCGGCTAAAGTTAAGTTTATGGGCAAGAGAGTAAATAATGTCTACATGATAGACTTGGATGATCCAGCCCACTCCAACTTGTGCCTCACCGCCAAGAAGGAGGACCTGACTTGGTTGTGGCACCGAAGGCTAGGGCATGTTAGCTACAGGGTGCTGCACAAATTGGTTAAGAATAAAATGGTATCTGGTTTACCTGAAATTTCGTTTGCTCAAAATGTCAAAGTATGTGAATCATGTACCCAAGGTAAGCAAACAAGAAAATCATTCAAAGGTAGAACTGAAAGTCAATCCTCTAGACCACTAGAACTTGTGCACATGGACCTTTTTGGCCCAACGAGAACTGCTAGCCTTAGTGGTAAGAGGTACGGTTATGTACTTGTTGATGATTTCTCTAGATTTACATGGGTCATGTTCTTATCTCATAAAAGTGATGCCTTTTCTGAGTTTCAGGAATTTTACAAAAGGATGAAGCAGGATGGAAAGTCCAAAGTGTGTTCAATAATATCTGATCATGGGGGAGAATTTGAAAATTCAGAGTTTGATGAATTCTGCAGGAACAAAGGAATAAATCACAGGTTCTCATCACCAAGGACGCCAGAGCAAAATGGAGTGGTAGAGAGAAGGAATCGCACACTTGTTGAAATGGCCAGAACCTTGTTGGTTGAAGCCAATCTTCCAAGAAGATTTTGGGCTGAGGCGGTCAATACAGCATGTTATATTGTAAACAGGGCAATGGTAAGACCATCTAGTACGAAAACTCCATATGAGGTGTTCAAAGGTAAGAAGCCATCTCTAGCTCATTTTAGGATCTTCGGTGTAAGGTGTTTTATTCATAACAATGACAAGAGATCATTGGACAAATTTGAACCAAAGAGTGACCCAGGAATCTTCTTGGGATACTCTGACCGATCAAGAGCCTATAGAGTCTACAACACCAAAGATCAGCTAGTTGAAGAATCCCCACATATCACATTTGATGAAAATAATGACTTTGACAAAACTGGACAGGTAGGCAAAGATGAAGATGGGGAATTTCTGGAAGGCAAAGAGGAACCAATGGAGACTGAAGCAGAACCAAAGCAAGGTGATTCCAATGATCAACCCGAAGGAGAGATCATCCCAGGTAACAATTCTGAAAATCTGAGATTTCTCAGAGATCATCCTCTAGATAACATCATTGGAGGAATTAATGAACCGAGGAAAACTAGATCTCAGCTTAAAACAGTTGATGAATTAGATCAGCTAGCCCTTGTATCTCAAGTTGAGCCTAAAAATGTAGAGGAAGCTTTAAGAGATGAATCTTGGATAAATGCCATGCATGAAGAATTAAATCAATTTGAAAGAAATCAGGTTTGGAAACTTGTTCCCAGACCCTCATCTCATCCTGTTATTGGAACCAAATGGGTTTATAAAAATAAGCTTAATGAAGAAGGAGTTGTTATGAGGAACAAGGCTCGGTTGGTGGCTAAGGGGTATAACCAAGAATTTGGAGTTGATTTTGAAGAATCATATGCTCCAGTTGCAAGGTTAGAAGCCATTAGAATACTGTTAGCATTTGCGGCGTCCCATGGAATTAAATTGCAGCAAATGGATGTAAAAAGTGCCTTTCTAAATGGCTTTGTAAAGGAAGAAGTCTTTGTGGAACAACCCCCTGGTTTTGAAAATGATGATTTTCCTAATCATGTCTTTAAACTGCATAAGGCTTTGTATGGTTTAAAGCAGGCTCCTAGGGCATGGTACGACAGACTGAGTTCATTCCTCACCAAAAAGGGCTACACAAGAGGTAAAATTGATCAAACATTATTCTCCAAGACCCAAGGTAAGAATATACTAATTGTGCAAATCTATGTGGATGATATTGTGTTTGGATCCACTGAAGCTTCATTATGTACTGAATTTGCAAATCTAATGACCAATGAGTTTGAAATGAGTTTAATGGGTGATTTACAGTTCTTTCTTGGATTGCAGATTCTACAATGTAGAGAAGGCTACTTCATAAATCAATCCAAGTACATAAAGGAGATGCTGAAAAAGTTTGGCATGGAGAGCTGCAAACCAATAGAGTCACCCATGGGGACAAATGCAACATTGGAGGCTGATGTAAAAGGTAACATGGTAGATGCCAAGAAATACAGAGGTATGATCGGATCCCTACTATATTTAACTGCCTCTAGGCCAGACATTCAGTTCAGTGTATGCATGTGTGCTAGATATCAATCTAGCCCTAGAGATTCACATTTAGGGGCTGTCAAGCGTATCTTTCGTTACCTTGCCGGTACCCAAGAATTGGGTTTATGGTATCCTACTTACTGCAAACTAGACTTGATTTCATATTCAGATGCTGATTATGCTGGTTGCAAAATTGATAGGAAGAGTACTAGTGGTTATTGTCAAATATTAGGTGGTTGTTTAATATCATGGGCCTCTAAAAAACAGCATTCTGTGGCACTCTCCACTGCTGAGGCTGAGTATGTCGCAGTAGGGAGCTGTGGTACACAGGTTTTGTGGATAAAACATCAACTTCAAGACTACAATGTAGATCTTGGATGTGCACCTATTTTCTGTGACAACACTAGTGCTATTAATTTGTCTAAAAACCCCATTCAACACTCTAGGACAAAACACATTGAGATCCGTCATCACTTTCTAAGAGATGAGGTCTCCAAAGGAAATCTCATGCTTCATTTTGTAGAAACTGAAAAACAACTGGCAGACATTTTCACAAAACCCCTTAACAATGACAGATTTTCAACTCTAAGAAGGGAGTTAGGAATTTGTAGAATTTCTCCTGAAAATTCTTGAAATAATCATATTCATGTGTTCACTGCATAGATTCTGTCATTTCTGTCTAAGTTATGTCAACTAGGTCTCTAGTACTGGTCAAGTTTTTGAGTTTGGAAAGTCTTGTGTCGGGTGCTACTTCAGCAAATTCTACAGAATACTGGTTCTCTACGGCTCATCTCTTGTGGTCGACCACAGACAAGGCGCTGGTCGACCAAGGCATCAGGACAGGAAATAGTTAGCTCTGGGAATTCGCAGCTGTCGACCACAGGCGATCCAATGGTCGACAACAGGTTTGTCAGAACGCAGTCTTCTCAACAGGCAGGTTCTGTGTCAGCACAAAGGTCGACCACAGGCCACTCCATGGTCGACAAAGGACCTGAAAAAGGGAAATTGGATCTAATCAAGCTGCTGGCTTTGGTGGGAAATCTTCTGAACTTTTTGGACTCTGAGCTCAGTTTTGGCTTCACTCACTCATCCTCATTCACTTCCCATTCCTTGTGTCTCAATATCTCTTTGTGGTCAGCTTATTGTTCTCTATCTTCAGCAAGGACTCACAAATTGAGGGGGAGTAAAAAGTGTAAACTCATTCCTTAATAAACCATTGAACAACCTAATCACCTCTTACAAGAAAATCACCAAAGTCATCAATGAGAGTAAATGTTAAGTGTAGTAATGAGAATTTGACCTGTACTACTGCAATAAATTCAAACCATAACTATGACTCTGACTCAAGACTATTGAGAACTTATGTTTTTAGTAATGAGACTGTTTCTCTACCTGTGTCTGTGTTGGACAGTGAAAATAAACGCTGCTATAGCATGAATGTATATGGAATACGCCATAATTCTGCCTACTTGGTAGAGCAATGGACTGAGTTCTGAGAAACTACTGTTCTCCATCACAAAGCAAAATTGGCTGAAAAATTAAGTGGGAGACATGTATGTCATGAAGACTCAATCTACCTCTGCCACTCTCAAAATTATTAATTGGGTATCCTGAGTAACTGGGGATATTGGCGTCTGATAAACGTATATCCTCACGGATAAAAAGTGTGTCCCAGTTAAAAGTGGAATGGTTAGGCATGCTAAGTAGCCGGGGTTTCTGGCGTGTAAAAAGCGTGTCTCTTCGTGTGGAAAAGCATGTGATAAACCTGACCACAGCTTTTAAATATTCCAAAACGAAAAGGCAACAAAAATGGTTGACCTAATGCACTATATGCAAATAGAGGCATAAAACACTGTTCAGCTTGTTCAGCTAGTAAAATTATCTCATGAACCATATTATAAGTTTAAGGAGCCGTGAGTAAGACAGTGGATATGGGGAGTCAATTTATTGGGGCAATACTTTCAAATTCTTTGAACCACAAGACCCACTCGATTTGGTCACAAGGTGGTCTTTAAGAAAGGGGGGAACGGTTACTTAAATGTCTTATTAAAGAAAGGGGGTACACTTCAACAATTTCCCAAAATATGAGTTATGCTGATTAAATCCTGACCGCTCGTTCTTTGCATCGCGATGGTTCACTGCCCTAAAAATTAAGAGCCAGCCCTAATGCCCTACCCTATAAATTGTCTCGGCTGGGTCCCTGAAATTCTCCCATCCGCAGCTCTAGCCCTCTCTCAACTTCATCTTCTCCAGATTTCTTTTCTCGCCTCTCTCTCGCCTCTATCTCGCTTCCCTTCACAATGTCTCCCAAGCGCGCTCTACTTTCCTCTAAGCGTAGAAGAGATCAGGCCCCTGCCGCAGCTTCGATGTCGTCCAAGCGATCCAAGTCGCGGGCCGCGCAGGGTTCGCCATCGGCCCCTCACCGGTCGACCACGGCTGATGCACCTGGTCCAGGCAGACAATCAGCAGATTCAGAGGAACCCGCAGTGCATCCCGTTTCTGGAGCTCTCAAGCCACGGACAGTTTTGCAACCCAGGATCGTCGATTTCTCCGATGACAAGCTGATGGAGATGTTCCCAGATCTACTGCCAATTTTTGAAGCTCAAGAGTGGACTACGTTCGTTTCAGTGCACAATTCGTACTCGCCCCAGCTTGTGCAAGAATTCTATCACAACCTGCAAGTCGTGGACAGTCAGCTATACACCGTAGTTCAAGGGAAAGTCATCAGACTCGACGTCAAGCTTCTCCACATGACGCTGAAGACTCCCAGAATTGGAGCTGTTTTCAATCATGAGGACTTCGACCTCCGAGAAGCACATGCAGTGGTCACTGGCAAGCCAGCCCCTGAGGTCCTTCCCAAGTACCTCAATGCTAATACCTTCCCTCCTCTTCATCGTTTGCTTCACCACATCATCACCACCATCATACAACCTCGAGGAGGCGCCAGAGATCAAGTAAGTCGCCTCCATCTATTTATACTCCATGGCCTCATCACTCGCCAGCCTATTCGCCTAACCACACTCCTTTTGAATTCCCTCCGAAGCATCCTACATTATCCCCTGAATTCTCTTCCTTTTGCTGCCCATATCACTTCCATTCTGAAAGCAGCCAACATACCTTCTCCTCACAGCCCAAGCATTGTCATTCCCAAATGGCACGTCTACAATTTTCACTTCGTGACCACATTCTTGGGATTTAAGAAGGTCGGAGACCATGTTCAGCGCACTCTCCCTTCCAAGGGCAAAGCAAAGGATCCAGTGCCACCCTCTTCTCCACCTCATTCACCTATACAGGTTAGCCCTGCTGTCACACCGTCACCAGTGGTGCCTCAAGCTACACCTACTACCCCCACTGCTGCCCATTCACCATCGTCCCTTTCAATAGTGCTCTGGCAGCCAGGCACTGCTGCCCCTCCAGCTCAATCCCCATCTGCTCCGCCTACCCAAGCTCCAACTTCCCAAGCTCCATCACATTCTGCTCAACCCACACAAGTACCACCTACCTCCATTCCCTCTACTTCTGCTCCACCACCAGCATTTACCTCCCACCCTGAATCTCATGGAGTGCTCCTCCAGATGGCATCTCAGTTATCTTCTCTCACCACCCAACTCCAATCATTTCAAGAGAATGTCAATGCTGCCACTGGACGCTTGGAGCAGAAAGTCCAAAGGCTGGAACAACAGATGGAGGCCAGGTTCATCAAGCAGAAGGAACACTCTGACCAGGCTAGTTCTCGGTTCAACAGACTTGTAAGGACCCTCGGTGAAGTGTCCGATCAGATGGGAATCCGTATCGAGATCACAACCCAACAGAATGAGAAGTATCACAAGGATACTATCTCAGAGATCCAGAAACTCAGGCTCTCCTATGCCCACATTGTTGACAAGCTGGATCGCATGGAAGAGAACGTGAAGCCAGAGACTTCCTCATCCTCCTCGGAAGGACTGTTTAAGTGATTCACTTTTTGCTGTTGACAAAGGGGGAGAGAGAAGCTTATGTGTCATTGTGTGTCTAGATGTGTCCAACTAGTCCTTAGTGTCTTTAGTTTTGTCTTTAGTTTTGTCACTCATGTAAGTAGTGCTATACTGCTTTTTGAAAGCTTTTTGAAAGGCACATCAAATACTTTGTTGAATGAAATTTGTGCTATGAAAGCCTTGAATGCTATATCAAATGGTTTTGTTTGACACAAATGACTCATGGTTGTCATCATCAAAAAGGGGGAGAATGTTGTGCATCCCTTGGTTTTGATGATGACAATAGGATATGTTTGACTAATCTAAGTTCTATCTTGTCTCTTAAAACAAATGGTTTAGTTATGTGTGTAAAGATAGTGCATTGAATTAATGCCCATTTGATGATGACAAACAATGTTTCTGATCAACTCAATATAAATCTGATAGTTCAATTTACTTCTGATAAGTTAAGTAATTTCAGGTCCACTGAAATCCAAGTGGAATCAACAAGTCAGAAGAAGTGTCAAAGGCCGCTTGTCGACCAGGGAAGTGGTTATGGTCGACCAACGAACTCAACCAGAAAAGCATCAGATCATCTGTCTTCTGGAAGCACCTTGGCTGTCGACCAAAGCCCCACCTCTGGTCGACCACAGAACAGCCAGAACATCAGACAGAACTGACGGCCATCTGTAATTCGTCCCTTGTCGACCAGCGACCAGGCTGTGGTCGACCAACGGGCGAAGTGAGTTTCAGCCAGAAGAACCGGCCGTCTGGGGAATGCCCATTGTCGACCAGCGACAGGGTCATGGTCGACCACGGGCTTTATAGCGTCCAGAACCGAACTCTAACCGAATTCTGTTGAGGTTCCTTAAAACCTGCAGATGGTTGTTGCAGGTTGTTGGGCTGCTCAGGAGATAAGATTCCGCACGGGAATCAAGGAAACAATCTTGCTTAGAAGTGGTCAAACTCGTTCTAACGATTGGATTTAAACCGATCCCTGTTTTCTAGCAGATTGGCGCTCGATCTGAAAATTGCGCGGGAAGAACTTCAAAGGCGGTATGAAGAATATAATGCAACTAATCACGAAAAAAGAAGTAGTGAGAGAGCACGGAATAGAAGCCAAGGAAGATACACACAGAAGAGGAAGAAGGAGCTCTCCACCAATCAAAGATCTGCAGAAAGGTTAAAGGCAATCTCGTTGCTGCAGAAGGAAGACTTAGCTCAAGACTGTGCGATCTCCAGCAGCAGAACAATCGAAGGCAACTGACTGGAAGATCAACAGGGAGTCTAGGCTTCTTCATAAGAGTGATCAAGTCCCAGGCTGAACATCTATTCTTCTACACACGCCAATATTCAGTCCTGTCTTTCATCACCTGTTCTTATCATCTTTTCATTTCTGATTACAATTATTGTCAAGCTGTGAGGCAGCAGAATCAAGCTGTGTGTCAGCAGGTACAAGCTGTGTGTCAGCTGTGTTTTGGTTGAGATCAGAGATTCTCATAGTGAAGCCTTGCTTGAGTTAAGCAAGGGGTGGATGTAAGTCTCAGGAAGAGACTGAACCACCTTAAAATCCTTTCTTGTGGTGTGCTTGTGTGTGTTTGATTTCCTATACGTATGCTTGCATCTTTACTATCCGCATTAGTTCTATGATTCATTAATTACCAGTAGCTCATCTGGTCGATAGTCAGTAAATTATCAAAAAGGGGGAAAGATCTATTCACCCCCCCTCTAGATCTATTCAGTCCGTATCCAACACAAGGGTTAACTTCAACAGGGAGGGTCTAGGCTATGACCCAACTAACAAGAGACCCTTTCAATTTAAAACCACCACCTTCTGCCCAGAGAAGGGAAAAGAGAAGCTGGACACACCATCCAGCTCAAATAGCAGTCAAGGAGCTCAATGTCCGAAAGAAAGTTCAACAAACAATGCTGGTCGACCATTTAAAATGCGAATGAATTTTGTGAAGAACTTCACTAAGCCCACTCACCAGAACATAAATGGTAGATGGACCAAGCAAGTGGATCAGAATAAAAGCTGGAATTACTACAAATAGATGGGTCCAAACATGATGTACTGGAAAAATAACTATCATCCTAAAAAATCTGTTAATCAACAAGCTCACAGGAGATATCCCAGGAATGGGAAGCCTACTGACTGGAATAAAGCTAACTTCTCCAGACCAGCTGGACATAACCCTGGTTATAATTTCAGTAGACCCGAAGTAAAGGTGCCAGAAAAAAACATGTTCAAGTAAATTTGGATTCCGAAACATCTGATTAGAGATTTGAATAATGTCTTTGGACCCAACTCATCTTGGGTTCCAAATCATTTTGCTTGACTTTATTTGTGTAGGTCTGCCTGGCAGCTGAGAACAACAAGTGGTACCTTGATAGTGGCTGCTCCAGACACATGACAGGAGACCGATCCAAGTTCAGCAAGATAGAGATGAAGGAAGAGGGTCTGGTCAAATTTGGAGGAAAGGACAGAGGTAGGATCATTGGAGTTGGCACAGTAGGTAAGTCTTCCACAAACTCCATTGAAAATGTTCAACTTGTGGAAGGTCTTCAACACAACCTGATTAGCATTAGTCAATTATGTGACAAGGGTCATAGGGTTGTGTTTGATGATAACTCATGCAAAATTTTTGAAATAAATTCCGATGTGGTTAAATTTGTAGCCAACAGGACTAATAATGTCTACATGATAGACTTGGATGCTGAATCTGAACCAAATATTTGTTTATCTGCTAATTCTGAAAATGATGTTTTTGAATGGCATAGACGTCTAGGCCTTGCTAGTTTCTCTACTTTAAATAAATTGGTCAAGCATGATTTAGTTAGAGGCATGCCTAGAATTAAGTTCAATTCTATTTCAAAATCATGTGATGCCTGTGCTCTAGGCAAACAGACCAGGAATTCTTTCAAGCTAAGATCTGAGCCATTGTCTTCTAGACCAATGGAACTTCTCCATATGGACCTCTTTGGTCCTACTAGGACTCAGAGTCTTAATAGGAATAGGTTTGGCTATGTGATCATTGATGACCATTCTAGATTTTCATGGATCTTTTTCTTAGCCAATAAAAGTGATGCTTTTCAAAAGTTTCATCAGTTTTTCAATAAGGTCAAACAAGAAGGAAAACACAAGATTTGCTCTATTCAATCTGACCATGGAGGTGAGTTTGAAAACTCCATATTTTCTGATCTTTGTGAAAGAGAGGGACTAACACACAGGTTTTCTTCTCCCAGGACACCTGAACAGAATAGAATTGTGGAGAGGAGAAATAGAACTATTGTGGAGATGGCCCGAACCATGTTGATTGAGAGTCAATGATCAATGAAGTTTTGGGCAGAGGCGGCCAATACAATAACTTATATAATCAACAAGGCCATGGTAAGACCTATTCACAAGAAAACACCCTATGAGCTACCAAAAGGTAAGAAACCAAACTTGGTTCATTTCAGAATTTTTGGAGTTAAATGCTTTATTCATAACAATGACAAGAAAGATTTAGATAAGTTTGAAGCTAAAAGCTCCCCTGGAATATTTTTAGGATACTCTGAAGTGTCAAGGGCATATAGGGTCTTTAACATAACAGACCAGAAAGTTGAAGAGTCTCCACACATCCTTTTTAGTGAAAAGAAAGGTGTTACTAACATTGGAAATTTTGACAGGGATTCCAATCACAATGGGGAATTCCTAGAAGACCAAGAAGAAGAGAAGACTCAGCCGAGTGGAACATCAAATCCTCCCAACCAGGAAGGGCAAGAAGAGACAGGTGAGTCTTCAATAAATGTCAGATTTCTTAAAGATCATCCGATAGATAATGTCATAGGCAACCTTGAGAATCCTCTTCGGACTAGGTCTCATTTTAGGAATGTTAATAATCAAGACCTAATTGCTTTAGTCTCACAAATTGAACCCAAATCAGTAGAAGAGGCCTTGGCTGATCAAGCTTGGGTCAATGCTATGTGTGAGGAATTAGGTCAGTTCGAAAGAAATAATGTCTGGAAGCTTGTTCCAAGACCAGATAGTGTTAATATCATAGGAACTAAGTGGGTGTTTAAAAATAAAATGAATGAAGATGGAATCATTTCTAGGAATAAGGCCAGACTAGTAGCCAAGGGCTACTGTCAGGAATTTGGAGTTGATTTTGATGAATCCTATGCACCTGTTGCTAGGATGGAAGTAATAAGAATTTTGCTAGCTTTTGCATGTTCCAAGAATATAAAACTCCAACAAATGGATGTTAAAAGTGCCTTCTTAAATGGAGTTATTAAGGAAGAGGTATTTGTTGAACAACCCCCTGGATTTCAATTCTCTCCTCAACATAACCAAGTTTTCAGATTAAACAAAGCCATGTATGGTCTAAAGCAAGCTCCTCGAGCATGGTATGAAAGATTGACTGAATTTCTGATCAGCAAGGGCTACAATAGAGGTAAGGTTGATCAAACTTTATTTACCAAGGGTACAAATAAAGATATCATCATAGTTTAGACATATGTAGATGACATTGTGTTTGGATCAACTAGCTGTGAACTATGTGATGAATTCTCTAAAATGATGTCTGCTGAATTTGAGATGAGTTTGGTCGGTGAACTAAAGGACTTTCTTGGCTTGCAGGTACAACAGTCAGAGGATGGATGCTTCATCAACCAGACCAAATACACAATGGAACTATTCAAAAGGTTTGGTATGAATAATCTGAAGCACATTACAACACTCATGGGTACCAATACCTCACTGGATGCAGATGAGACAGGTAAAGAGGTAGATGCCAAGCTCTATCGAGGTATGATTGGATCTCTACTTTACTTGACAGCCTCTAGACCAGATATACATTTCAGTGTAGGAATGTGTGCTAGATATCAGTCTAGACCCATTGAAATACATTTAGCTACAGTGAAAAGAATTTTCAGATATTTGTCAGCTACACACTCTCTTGATCTATGGTTTACTGCATCACACAAACTTGATTTAGTTGCATACACAAATGCAGATTATGCAAGGTGTAAACTAGACAGGAAAAGCACTAGTGGTCACTGTGAATTTTTGGGTGGGTGTTTAGTGTCTTGGGGTTCCAAGAAACAACATTCTGTGGCCCTCTCCACTGCAGAAGCTGAATATGTAGCTGTAGGGAGTTGTGGTACACAAGTCATTTGGATTAAACATCAGCTTCATGACTACCAAGTAGACCTGGGGTGCACACCTATCTATTGTGATAATACTAGTGCCATTAATCTAGCCAAGAACCCTATTTTGCATTCCCGCACCAAACACATAGAGATAAGGCATCATTTCATAAGATATGAGGTTTCTAAGAAAAATTTTGAACTGATTCATGTAGGCACTCATAATCAGATTGCTGACATCTTCACTAAACCTCTGGATAATGAAAAATTCACTACACTGAGAAGAGAATTAGGCTTATTCAAGTTATCTTAATTGTGAAGTCTGTTCATTTTGTGAGGGGGAGTTCTGTGTGTCTGATGGTTAGCTTTCAGTAATGCTATGATTAAGGGGGAGCTGGTTGAGCTGTGAGAGGGAGAGTTCTTTGATAGATTCAAAAAGACTGACTAGATGTGTGTCTTTGCTGGTTCTCATGACTGATCTAGTGTGGTTCTCTCAGACAGTAGAATCTCACTCATCTCTTAAGTCTATAAGTCTGTGTTACTAAAGTCCAGCTAGAATCTTTCCTCTGGTAGTCTTTCAGAGATCTAGATTAATTGTATAAAGTATCTCTTCCTACATTGTCAGTGATTCTTGTTCAGGCCAAAACCTGTATGTCTTGATATCTGACCAAAACAACTTGAAATCTAGACTTCAAGATTCACTTCAAGAAATAGTCCTTCTGGTATTATTTTCAATCATTCCATCTCCTCAATACAAGGGATAAACTGAATGAACATGGTCTTGATTTGGTCACTGCGAAACTGGGAGCTTCATCAATGAAATGAAATTCTCTCCTATGTCATGAGGTGTCAAATGCTTAACAAAAAAAAATATGACATTAATATTCTGACCATCACAGAGCAATGGTGGCCAGCTGGTGAGTGACTGGGGACTCTGGCCTCTAATCAAGGTGTTTCCTCATGTCAAAAGCCACAGTTACTAACTCTGTTCCTTTTTTTTAAAAAAAGGAGGAGGTAATGAGGTACTCACACTGAGTAACTGGGGATTCAGGCCTCTAATCAAGGTGTCTCCCTAATGTCAAAAGAGTGAATTACCAACTTACACACTGGTCTTCTTGAAAATCACCTCAAAATCCCTTGTCGTTATACTCTAATGGATTGCTTGTCCTCAATACCTTGAGAACACCTTCTCTGACCTTGTCTCTTGTTGTCTTCTGGGATAGTGCTTGTTCAGCTATGTTATGCCATACTTGTTCACCCCTGTTCTAAATCATATACTATGTATGTTGATAAACTTTTCTATCACTCTATTTCTCTATTGTTTATTGGAGTTCAAGGATCTTCACTTGAGTTTAGCACATCACTTATTCTCTTAAGACTTGTTCGTGCCTTTCTGCACTAAGATGTTACTGTCCTTCTTCCTCATGTCTCCAGCACTTTCATATATTCTGCATTTCCTTTTGCTGATGTCAAAGGGGGAGAGAGGTTTTGCAATATCAGTAGATCATGAGTTGTGGGAAAGCTGAGAGTGAGTTGTGGGGGAGTGGTTTTGGAGAAAGAAGTGTTTCAGCAGTAATGTTTAATTTGGCTCTGCATGCACTTGCTTTGAATTTGCCTTGATTGTTAAAGCTGCTGTTGATTTCTTTTTAAGCCTTGATATTGCTTGGTTCATAGTGTTGCCATCATCAAAAAGGGGGAGATTATTGCATCCCTACGGTTTTGATGATGTCTCACACTATAAATCAATCTGTTTCTATCTCCAGATCAATGCATGCATCATCCACTATGATGTGACACAACCTTGGACTTAAGCAAGCAAGCACATTCGCATTCTGAATGGGCCAATTTGGGCCGCCGCTCTCTCGTCGCTCACCCAAGCCCGGGGTAACTTGGCAATGCCAAGGTGAAGATGTGGGGTTGGGCCCTTGCTGGTAGAGGGCCAACAAGGCCAAGGCTTGATTCCCAAAAGGATGTGGAACCCAATTCAATGGGGCCGACAAAGTGCCAAGGGCACCGGTTTCACTCTTCCCACGGTGATCACTCAAGGCAACGTGGCTTGAGGATCGGGCTCTCTCTCGCACAACCAGCGGAGCTAAGAAACAAACATTGAAAGACAAGCACAATGAGCAAGGGTTTAGAGCACTTACTCGACCGGTTTGAAGAAACCGGTCCCGCTCGGAGACGAGGGCGAGCGGGGAGGCGGTGGATCCCCACACGCCGCGGTGGTGTAGCTTGACCTGAAATTGCAAACGGTACAGCACTACTCCTCACGCAGGAGGGGTGATCTTGGGGTGGGGGTTATACTTAATACATTCAAAACTACCTCCACACAGGGAGGGGCCTTCAGCCGGCCAAGCGGGGTGGGGAGAGATGCAAAGGAAACCGAGTTTCCGAGCTTCACTGATTCTGTCTAGCTTCTGTAATTCTGGACAGGGAGTCGATGTTGATGCAACCAATAAATCCACCGAGCTCAGAATCTGATGAGACTTGTGCCAAAAGATTGCTAACCGGAGAGGGGTGCAGCCTGAATTTTTGGAAGATGTTCTGATTTGGGGGCTGACTGCTCCGGCGACTGGAAGATGGATGCAGCTCTGGTCTCTGGCCGAGCTCAGTCTGAAACAGCAGGTTGCAGAAGTGGTCACGGTCTCTCCTGAGCTCCAAATCTGGCACCGCTGGACTCGTTGGAATCGTTGACGAGTCTACTTTGCAGCAAAACAAACGGGGAAGTCTTCTGATGTCGGAGATGAGCTGGGTGTCCAGAGAAGTTGACGGTGGTCGGGGCAGACTGTGAGGAGCCAGACCGGCGTGGTTGTGGTAGAAAATTAATATCTCTGGTTTTCGGATGCCGAACGGAGCTCCACCTTCTGTTCCTGGACGCTGACAGGTGGAGGAAGATCTTTGTAGAAGACCCTGAAGGATGATTCCTTCAAGGTTCGTCGTGGGAGAGTCTTCTCTGCCGCTCTGGCTTTTGGTCTGAGAGGTTCTGCGCAGTCGGGGAAGAACAGCCTTCACGGACGGCCACAAACTCAGAATGGAGTGATTCACCTCGCCTGCGAAGAGCACAGGGAGGCCTTTCCAGAAATTTAGGCCACGCCACCAGAAGAACCAGGATGCAGTCGTGGATGTCGCTGCAACAGAGTGCTAATCTGTAGGTCGGCCTACACACAAAGCTGGAGTGGAGAAGAGAGGAGGGGGGCGAACTTGGCTTGAGGGGAGAGGAGGGGTGCGACCTAGGGAGCAAGGAGGGAAGGGGAGATTCGAATTTGGGCTTTGGAATGAGTTAATTCAGCCTTGGGAAGGTGGAGATATGCTTAGGGAAGTGAAAGGGGTAGGTGGTGCTTGGAGGGTGGGGTTTTGAGTGGTGGAACTTCCTTGGGACTAGGTGAGGATTAAAGAGGGGTTGTGGGAAGTTGTGGGGAGTTAATGGAGGTAGGTGGGGGTTGGAAGTGGTTGAGAGGGGGAGGAGAGAGAAGAAAATTCGAATTTGGGTGTTGAGGAGAGAGAAAGTGGAGTGAAAAAGAGAGATTAAGAGAGGGAAGGGTGGGGAATCTCTCCCCTAGGGTTTCTCACCCAAAAAATGGAATCTCTCCACTAGATAAGGAGTGTAAACTCTCAAAATGGCAAGTTTTTTCATTCATTGATTCATTACCTCCAAATGAAGGAAATGGGGCCCTATATATAGGAAACCCACATTTTACAATAAGTCCCTTACAAAAGACTCAATAACAAATAACCGAAGGGGTAGGGGGGGCTCATGGGCCAAGCCCGAAGAATTGGGCCCAATAGCACATTACACAATCTAATGACACTCAAACTTAGGAAAATAAATGTAAGACCTAGGAACATGACTCAAATAAAAGGGAAAATACATCAAATGACTCAAATAAAATTACATAGGACTCAAAATTAAATGACTAAACCATGCCGGATGCAACCGGGGCGAGGAGACGAGCTGTGAACGTGGGCATGAGAGGTGATGTCCCCATCATACTCCCGGGGTGCGGAGAACTCGACTCCGTCGAGTAAGTGTCCTTCCCTCCTTGGAGGGTGTAGAAGTGGTACTGCCCTCAAGTCTTTCGAACGAGACCGATCCATCCACCTGCCGAGATAGCG
Organism: Amorphophallus konjac; assembly: GCA_022559845.1. Classification (NCBI taxonomy): domain Eukaryota; kingdom Viridiplantae; phylum Streptophyta; class Magnoliopsida; order Alismatales; family Araceae; genus Amorphophallus; species Amorphophallus konjac. Next base: position 126,838,396 of record CM040127.1, read on the forward strand.
CTCGTATACCTTGCTCCGAGTGGTAGTGACTTGTTCATCCAATATTTGTTCAATTTGTTCACGCTGGGCTCTCTTGGCTGGTGATCTCTCCTCACGGGTGGGTGCTCTCTCAAGGGAAGAAGTAGGCTCAATCTCCTCACTAGGTACCACCGTGGGTCCCTTATATGACACTAGGTCGGCCACATTGAATGTGGGACTTATTGCATATTCCTCAGGGAGATCTAACTCATAGGCATTTGCACCGATGCGCCTTAAGACCTGGAAGGGACCAGCCCCACGTGGCCTCAGTTTAGAGTTGGCTCCCGGGGAGAGCCGCTCCGTCCTTACCATCACAAAGTCACCCTCATGGAAGTCTCGGTGACGCCGATGAGAGTCGGCCCGCCTCTTATAAGCCTCATTCTTTTTGCTTATGTGCTTGCAAAGGCTTTCATGCAATTTCGTGAATGTTGACATTCTAGGGGTGATGGGTGGACCTGGGCAACCAAAAGTAGACCGATCATGCTTTGATGCCAAGAAGCCTTTGATGGATTTTGGAGGGCCGGGGCAACCATATGTGGACTTATCATGCAATGTTATCATGTAGACTTTGGTGGGCCTAGGTGGGCCGGGGCACCCGTAGGTGAACCTATCATGCAAAGTGGTGATGAATGTGGGGGGACCCGGACATCCGTAGATGCTTTTGACATGCTTAAGATCCATGATGAATGGAGGAGGACCATGACATCCAAATGTGGACCGCTCATACTTTCTACTTGACATGTGGGTGATATGAATGAATGGACCCAACATAGTGTTCATGCCAAGGGGTATGGTAAGCCTAGACACATGCATGCTTTTCCCAAAGGTGACTTCCATGTGTATAGGTGTGGGACAACCTTTGAACTCCCATTGGAAAGGATCGAATGGATCTAAGAAGGTAGTCATCATGGGGTGGGGTACAACCTGATTACCTAGGGATATATGGCCCAAGGTCATGGCTCCCAAGGTATAACCCGAGTCATGGATGAGGTGGGTTTGGCCCAATATGGTGGGTGAGGGTAGGAAAGGGTGGGTGGTTGGTAGGATGGTTGGGTCATATGAGTCCCTTGACTCCCATTGGAATGGATCATATGGATCATAAAATGGGTCACCTAGGGGGAGGAACTCCATGTCCTCAAGATCCTTAAAAGGTGCTAAGTCATCCTTCTCCATGATAGTTGGGCCAATGTTCTTGACAAGTGGGTCGGCCATGAGTGGAGGGCTTGGCTTTCTACCCGAGATAAGAAGCTCTAAATCGAGGAGAAGGTTGGGCTCATCGGGTGTAGGGAGGAATAGAAGAAGGTCGCTAGTGTAGCAACCAATGGTGCAAACCGAGGTGATAGACCCTATGCATAGGTGTAGGAGGCTAAGGCTCCTAGGTTGTTCTACCATAGGGGTCAACATGCTAGTCATCTCTAATTGCCATGCTATGCCCTTGAGAAGGTCCTCTAAGGTCTCCACTTGATATGATGCTTGGATTGTGGTGTGATAGGAGAAGAAGGGCACTAAAGGAAGGTCTTGTTCTATGGGAGGGAAAACATGGGCCCGGATCTCTCCAATTGGGCTCTCCTTTAGCCAACTAACAATGGGTTCTCCTAAGATGAGCTTGGTCCCAAGTAGAGAGGGTGATGTAAGGTGAAGACCCTCATGTGTTGTTTCTTCTTCAATTTGGGCTTGGGTTTCCTCCAAGGTGGAGAGTGGGTTTAGAGTGTTCACCACTATGGGGTGGGGTATGGGTTCTTCTTCCAAGGAGGTGAGAGGGGCTTTTGAGGGTGTGGTGATGATTGGGGCATGGTGTATCCGGGGTGGTAGGTAGTGGGAAACTTGGGTTAGGATAGGTGAGGGTAGTAGTGGAGGCTTTGGTGGGAGTTGGATTGGGGTAGGGAGAGGAAGATGGGTGGGTTGAAGGGGTTTGGGTTGATTTGTTTTGGGAGGAGTGTCTCTTTTTGGGGGTGATGGAGAGGTAGTGGTGGGGTTACCATGGGCCTAGGTGGAGAGTTGGCCATGGGGCCCAATTGGGTATGGGGGCCTATGGTTGTGGTGTGGACTTGGAGGTGGGGTGTAAATGTAGTGGTTGGGGTGGGAGAGATGGGAAGTGGTAGGGAATGGGTGATTGGGGTCTTGGATTGACCGGGTGGGGATGAAGGAGTTGAAGTACTCCTTGGGCTTTTGTGATTTGAGTAGGAGGGAGAGGGTTGGAGAGTGTAGGTTTTCCTAAGCTCGACCTTCATCTCATCCCAAGTGCTAATGGGGGCCTCCCTGCGGATCCTTCTTAAACCTTCCACAACTAACCAATGAGTTTTAGCTTGTTTGGAGAGGTGTGCCTTGGCTAGTCTCATTCTCCTTTCTTCGTTCAAGGGGCAACTTTTAAAGAATTGGTCTAGGGAAATCTCCCAATCTATGTAAAGGCTTGGGCTGTTGGATCCATCAAAGGCGGGGGTTTTGATTTTCAAGTGTTCTAAAAATATGGTTTCTAGATTTCCCCAAAGGTCACTCTCATTCACTCTTGGTGCACGGCTATTTCCTTCAAGTCGGTCGAGTCGAGACATGATATCTTCAAGCCGATTAAGGACATTAGGTAGGGCTTCTATGATAGAGGTCTTGCTACCCACTTTGTTGGCAATGGAGCTTCCATGAGGATTTGGGCTTCTTGGGAAAGTTGATGGGGATGAATATGACGGGTATGAAGTGGCCATTCTAGTGGACATGGGAGATGCAACCGAGGACTCTAAATGCATAAACATGCCCTAGGACCAACTTGTGGAGAGACAAGTTGTGAACTTGCTCTGATACCACTTGATGTGACACAACCTTAGACTTAAGCAAGCAAGCACATTCGCATTCTGAATGGGCCAATTTGGGCCGCCGCTCTCTCGTCGCTCACCCAAGCCCGGGGTAACTTGGCAATGCCAAGGTGAAGATGTGGGGTTGGGCCCTTGCTGGTAGAGGGCCAGCAAGGCCAAGGCTTGATTCCCAAAAGGATGTGGAACCCAATTCAATGGGGCCGACAAAGTGCCAAGGGCACCGGTTTCACTCTTCCCACGGTGATCACTCAAGGCAACGGGGCTTGAGGATCGGGCTCTCTCTCGCACAACCAGCGGAGCTAAGAAACAAACATTGAAAGACAAGCACAATGAGCAAGGGTTTAGAGCACTTACTCGACCGGTTTGAAGAAACCGGTCCCGCTCGGAGACGAGGGCGAGCAGGGAGGCGGTGGATCCCCACACGCCGCGGCGGTGTAGCTTGACCTAAAATTGCAAACGGTACAGCACTACTCCTCACGCAGGAGGGGTGATCTTGGGGTGGGGGTTATGCTTAATACATTCAAAACTACCTCCACGCAGGGAGGGGCCTTCAGCCGGCCAAGCGGGGTGGGGAGAGATGCAAAGGAAACCGAGTTTCCGAGCTTCACCGATTCTGTCTAGCTTCTGTAATTCTGGACAGGGAGTCGATGTTGATGCAACCAATAAATCTACCGAGCTCAGAATCTGATGAGACTTACGCCAAAAGATTGCTAACCGGAGAGGGGTGCAGCCTGAATTTTTGGACGATGTTCTGATCTGGGGGCTGACTGCTCCGGCGACTGGAAGATGGATGCAGCTCTGGTCTCTGGCCGAGCTCAGTCTGAAACAGCAGGTTGCAGAAGCGGTCACGGTCGCTCCTGAGCTCCAAATCTGGCACCGCTGGACTCGTTGGAATCGTTGACGAGTATACTTTGCAGCAAAACAAACGGGGAAGTCTTCTGATGTCGGAGATGAGCTGGGTGTCCAGAGAAGTTGACGGTGGTCGGGGCAGACTGTGAGGAGGCAGACCGGCGTGGTTGTGGTAGAAAATTAATATCTCTGGTTTTCGGATGCCGAACGGAGCTCCGCCTTCTGTTCCTGGACGCTGACAGGTGGAGGAAGATCTTTTTAGAATACCCTGAAGGCTGATTCCTTCAAGGTTCGTCGTGGGAGAGTCTTCTCTGCCGCTCTGGATTTTGGTCTGAGAGGTTCTGCGCAGTCGGGGAAGAACAGCCTTCACGGACGGCCACGAACTCAGAATGGAGTGATTCCACCTCGCCTGCGAAGAGCACAGGGAGGCCTTTCCAGAAAGTTAGGCCACGCCACCAGAAGAACTAGGATGCAGTCGTGGACGTCGCTGCAACAGAGTGCTAATCTGCAGGTCGGCCTACACACAAAGCTGGAGTGGAGAAGAGAGGAGGGGGGCGAACTTGGCTTGAGGGGAGAGGAGGGGTGCGACCTAGGGAGCAAGGAGGGAAGGGGAGATTCGAATTTGGGCTTTGGAATGAGTTAATTCAGCCTTGGGAAGGTTGAGATATGCTTAGGGAAGTGAAAGGGGTAGGTGGTGCTTGGAGGGTGGGGTTTTGAGTGGTGGAACTTCCTTGGGACTAGGTGAGGATTAAAGAGGGGTTGTGGGAAGTTGTGGGGAGTTAATGGAGGTAGGTGGGGGTTGGAAATGGTTGAGAGGGGGAGGAGAGAGAAGAAAATTTGAATTTGGGTGTTGAGGAGAGAGAAAGTGGAGTGAAAAAGAGAGATTAAGAGAGGGAAGGGTGGGGAATCTCTCCCCTAGGGTTTCTCACCCAAAAAATGGAATCTCTCCACTAGATAAGGAGTGTAAACTCTCAAAATGGCAAGTTTTTTCATTCATTGATTCATTACCTCCAAATGAAGGAAATGGGGCCCTATATATAGGAAACCCACATTTTACAATAAGTCCCTTACAAAAGACTCAATAACAAATAACCGAAGGGGTAGGGGGGGCTCATGGGCCAAGCCCGAAGAATTGGGCCCAATAGCACATTACACAATCTAATGACACTCAAACTTAGGAAAATAAATATAAGACCTAGGAACATGACTCAAATAAATGGGAAAATACATCAAATGACTCAAATAAAATTACATAGGACTCAAAATTAAATGACTAAACCATGCCGGATGCAACCGGGGCGAGGAGACGAGCTGTGATCGTGGGCATGGGAGGTGATGTCCCCATCACACTAAGTCTGTACATTATCTGGGGATTCACTTGTCTGGTTGCATGAGTCATTGAAGTCTGTACATCGGCCTGGCGCTCACTAAGTCTGCACATCATCTTGGCGCTCACCAAGTCTATACATCGCTTAAAGTCTGTACAGCCAGTGCTTTCCTTGAGATCAAGTCTATACATTGCAGCCTGTTTGTGTTTAAGCTTTCAAAGTCTAGACATTGTTATGTAGCACACACACGAAGTCTATACAGCGCTGCATAGACCAAGTCTATACATCAGTGTCTTGTGAATGCATCATTCAAAGCCTATACATTGGCAAGTCTGTACATCGGCATGTTCATGCATTAGTAAAGTCTGTACATAGCAATGGCTGTGCATCGTCTGCATATTTCACACTAAGTCCATACATCACTGCACAAGCCTTCTTCAAAGTCTGTACATTCTTCAAGGGCATAGTCCATGCATTCAGATCATGTCTATACATCGTCTTTCAAAGTCTTTACATTGAAGTATGTACATCCGACCGTCTCATTCAGCGTTTCACGCTATCCAAGTCTGTACAGCATTTGTCTTCATGCATTAGCCAAGGTATGTACATCCGATCGTCTCATTCAGCGTCTCACGCTATCAGAGTCTATACAGCGTTAGGCTACAGTGCATCGTCTCTCAGAGTCTGTACAGTGTTAGCCAACAGTGCATCGTATCTCAAAGTGTGTACAGCCAGCTCTGTCTCACTTAGCGTCTCAACAAGAATGTACATAGTTTGGCTGCATAACATAAGTCTGTACATCCACATGCTAGCAAGGCATTCATCAAGTCTATACACTGTCTGCATTGCACGAGTTGAAGTCTATACATTGTTTGTTTAACTCCAGCCCTTGCATAGAAGTCTACACATTGGATATGGTTGTGCATCACTAAGTCTGTACTTTGCAGTTGCATTCACGCTAAGTCCATACACTGCATTTGGGCATTGTTCTTAACAGCATGTCTATACACTGCTTTCTCATGCACGCAATCAAAGTGTGTACAGCCTGTGTTCACATCAGTTAAGTCTATACATTTGCTATGGCTTGTTCATACATCATGTCTATACACGCTTTGTTAAAAGCCTGAACTAACTCGATACATTCCTTTCTGTTATGTTCATGCATCCCTCAAGTCTGTACATTGAGTTCGCATGAAGGCATTCAAGTCTACACATTCTCACATTGTATATACTTGCCTACATGCTGCATCTAAAGTCTGTACACGCCTAGTTCAGAACCTGAACTAACTGGTTGCATCCTTGTCTTCTGTTCGTGCAGATGATGAAGGATGATGATTGGGCACGTGATCCGAGGTTGCTGCCTGGCACGTGATCCGATGTTGCTCTGGAAAATGAGGGAACAAGCCCCACACACACCACACGTGTGAAGTCATGGAATTCAGGTCGGATGCCAAATAAAAGGAGTCTTCTGCGATCAACAGAACCTGAACTGGAGAAAAGCTGAGAAGAAGAGTCCCTGAGCAGAAGAAGAAAAGAGAGAGCCTCCACGTTCCCGAGAGAAGAAAGAGAGAAGAATTTGAGAGAAAAGTCTTTGAGAGAGAGAGAAGAGTCTGTGACTGAAGATCTACTTCTTCGGAAGCTACATTGTTGTTGGTTTTTCAGAATCGATTGTCTTCATCGATTGTCTTGTTTTGTTTTTCTATTTTTCATTTCATTCTTCTGATTCCATCTTGTTACCCTCCAGTGTTCGGAGGAAGGGAGAGATTCTCCGGTTTCCCTCTGGGCTGCAGAGGAAGAGAGATCTGTGATCTCTGGTTTGCTAGTGACGGGCTGTCACTAGCAGGTTCCCTCCGGTTTGGAGGAAGGGAGATTCGTCTCCGGTTCTTGTCTTGCGGGTAGCAGGTCCAGGTGTCAAGCTCTGTGGGTTGCAAAGTTTGGGTTGAGGGATTTGTTTCCCTTGGTTGGTCAAGTTGTTTAGCAGCATTTGTTCGTAGACTGAGTCTGCTGTTTCTAGCCGTGGCTAGTGGAAGCCTCACTCTGGTTTGAGTGAGGGGTGGATGTAGATTGTGGACTACAATCGAACCACCTTAAAAATTCTTGTCTCTTCTGTGGTTTGCCTGTTATCGTTTGTGCTCTCCATCTGTTTGGCATTTTGTTTGACTGTGAACAACTCTCTCGATTGCTCTTACTTAATATGTCTTGGTTATTGAATGCTTTAGCCTTCCTTCCACTGTATCTGAGGGGTTGAAGATCGAAGTTGTGATTTACCGCAGAGAATTTTTTTTTAGGGAATGATCTATTCATCCCCCCCTTCTATATCACTCTTCGCTGCGCATATCAGATAATATGGAGATGAATGATGTAATGCAATATTGACCTTCTTACAAAGGTCCTTGAGCTCTTGAGAGATGAACTAGGGTCCATTGTCGTTGACGATGCTACTTGGCACTCCGAACCGTGAGATGATATTCTTCATGATGAAGCGGCACACCATTGTTGCTTTGATCTCTACCTATGCCTCCGCTTCGGCCCACTTGGTGAAGTACTCAATGGTGGTAAGGATGAAGGATTTTTGCTTAGTTTCAGAGTTAGAATCACCGAGCGGGCCAACAATGTCAAAAGCCTACATAGAGAATGACCAAGGAGCTAAGAGAGGATGTAGAGATGAAGCTAGAGCACGGATTTTATCAGCGTGGAGTTGGCATTTAAGACAACTTCGGACATAGAGGGAGCAATCCTCCTCTAGGGTGGGCCAATAATAACCCTACCTAAGGATTTTCTTCGCTAGAGCATGGCCATTGACATGACCTACACATTCACTAGAATAGGCTGCTTCGGCCACATTTCAAGCTTCATCATCGTCTTGGCATGTCATGAGGATTCCGTTGAGTGCGCGCCTGTACAATTCTCCAGCAATGATAGTGTACCTCGAGGCGGCTCTTCTGATAGCCTTACGCTGCTCGGCATTTTCCCCTTCAGGGAACGATCCATCTTTGCAATATAGCTCGATTTCATGATACCATGGCAATTCTTCTTCCTCCAAGATCTCTTCTAATTCAGTTAAAGACACTTCCTTTAAATCTTCCTTCTCGGCCCTAGCCTCTACAGTCTTCCTAAGGTTGTGATACCAAGGATCCTGAAGAGAGGGAGCATCTAACCTCTACACGACGATGGTCTCAGTGCTCCGACTGAGAGGAAAAGATAGGGAGGAAGCAAGTGATGCCAGCGCATCAGCAAGAATGTTCTAAGATCGAGAGGTATGGATGTAGATCAATTTGCGGAATTGCCTAGCCAAGAGAGTAACCAAATCTTGATATGGCTTGAGCTTCGGGTCACGAGTGTGGTAAGTGGACATAACTTGTCGCAGAACGAGCTGAGAGTCTCCTATGATGTTTAAATAGCACGCGCCCAAGAGGTAAGCGTGCTTCAATCCGGCCAGGAGAGCCTCATACTCGGCAATGTTGTTGGTAGCAGGAAATCAGAGTTGATAAGCAAAGGGAATAGTCACCCCTTCCGGAGTGAGCAGAACGGCACCTATCCCTCAGCCTTGGGAATTGAGTGCACCATCGAAGTGCAGAGACCAAAAGGGATGATGGGTAAGAACAGAGAGATGCTCATTAAGGAAATCATCCCGAATAGAGTCCGTGCAAGGGATAGGAAGATGGGCAAGATGCTCAACGATGGCATATCCTTTGACTGCCTTCTGAACGACGAATATGATATCAAACTGAGAGAGGAAGCTCTGCTAGCGAGCTAACCTACTAGAAAGGACAGGCTTTTCTAAGAGATAGCGGATTGGGTCCATTCTAGTGATTAACCTAACTAGGTGGGCTAGAAAATAATGTTTCAATTTCTAAGCTACCCACACTAAGGCGGCACAAGTCTTTTTCATAGCGGTCTATTTGGCCTCTGCCGGGTTAAATAACCTAGAGAGATAATAGGCTGCCCGCTCTTTACCTTCATCATCTACTTGTGCTAAGACCGCCCTTAGGGAGTCCTCGATGACAGAAATGTATAGGATTAGGGGTTTCCCAGGGACAAGAGGTTGTAAAACCGGGGGATTGGTCAAATGTTCCTTTAAGTCCTCATAGGCCTTTCGACAATCTTGATTCCACTCAAATTTGACCCCCACCGTTAGCAATTCATAATACGGGCGACACCTCTGAGAATGATGGGATACGAATCTTCTAATGAATTAAAATCGACCAATCAGTCCTCGGAGTTCTGTGATATTCTTAGGCGGAGGCATTTCCATGACGGCCTTTACTTTATTAGGATCAATCTGAATCCCCCGTTTGCGGACTATGAAGCCTACCAACTTCCCTGAAGAGACTCCAAAAACACATTTCTTTGGGTTCATTTTTAACTGGTACTCCCTGGCTCTCTGGAGCACCTTAGCAAGAATGGCGGGGTGTTCTTCTTTGGTCCTCGACTTCACCAAAATGTCATCAACGTAAGCTTCCATGTAGACATGCATCATGTCGTGGAACATAGCCATCATCGCCATTTGACAGGTGGTGCCGGCGTTCTTCAAACCAAACGGCATAACGACATAGCAATATGTACCCCATGGCGTGGTGAAGGAGGTTTTCTCTTGATCTTCGGGAGCGAGACGGATTTGGTTGTATCCTGAATAACTATCCATGAATGATAATGCTTCATACCCGGCAGCATTGTCCACCAAGACATCTATGTGAGGCAGCGGGAAATCATCTTTGGGACATGCTTTGTTAATATCCCTGAAATCAATACAAATACGCACCTTTCCATCCTTCTTGATAACAGGGACTATGTTTGCCACCCACTGGGGATATAAGACAACTCTGATAAACTTCGCCGTGTACAATTTATCGACCTCTTCCTTAATCTTTAAGGCCATGTGGGGTTGAAATCTTCTTAATCTTTGTTTCACGGGTGTTGCCCCTAGTTTAAGTACGAGTCGATGTTTAACTAAAGAGGGGTCAAGACCCGACATGTCCTCATAAGACCAGGAAAAAGAATCGCTATACTCCCTTAGAACCTTGATTAGATCTTCTTCTACATCTGGCGGGAGATTAGCGGCAATAATGATGTTCCTGGGGTGCTCTTCAGTTCCGAGATTTATTTCCTTTCTAGGTTTATCCACTACCGATGATGGCTCGTCGAATCTCTTTAATCCTTGCGCATACAGATCGGCGGTGTCATCTACGTCGCTATCCTCATCATCGACCGGGTCTTTTTCATCCATGATTTCAGAAACACCTAGTCCATCATCGCTCCACACCCCTTCTTGCTCCTCATCTTCTTCTATCACAATCGCCATAGCGATAAACTCCGGACACATAAAAAGGGCATGACATCGCTGAGCTAGGTCCTGCAAGAACCTATCAGGAACGGATTTAGAATGACGCGCAAGCGGGCGTGGCTCAGGTGAGGAAGGTTTGCACGACCTAGAACAAGACCCAATTTCTCTAGACCTACCAGACTCTTCTTCCCTAGACTCGACAGACCCTACGTCTAACCTAGGAGAAAGGAAATCTAATGGGAAGGAGGCAGCAGGGGCCTCATGCCCATGGGAGGAGGATGGAGACAAGATAGCGTAATCTTCCACCAAAATCTCCATTTCAAATTTGACATTTTTTTTTGAGATCAGTGGAGATGATGCAGCAGGAGGGAGACGATGGTGGAGGAGGAAGTTGGAGGGGGAAGAGAGACGGGAACAAGACATCGAAGAAAGGATCAGAAGAAGAAAACCACATGTCTGAGAGATCGGATGAGGAGGATGACATGGTGGAGAGACCAATGGGTGGGCATTGCCCACATGCACACGGTATAATCAACACCTCAGTCGGCAGTTCCATCAAGAATGGGTCAATCATGATTGGAGGTGAACGGGGTATAGATTCCAGCTGTTGGAAGAGGGACATAAGATGGGAGGGAGACCAAGTAAAGACAATGGGTGAGATCCCCTTTTCCCGTGGATGATAAGCTGGTTTCTTCGGCTCAATCTGCACAAGTCGTACCTCTTCACTTTCTTCTTCATATAACAGCCCTTCAAAAGACTGGCTATAATCGACCATGTCATCAACTGGCCCCTTTGGAAGCAATGGTGGGCTGGCAAATACCTGAACTGTATCTTCTTCTTTCTTGGGCTGACTCGGCTGTGCTTTCAAGGTGTTGGGCTGGAGAGGGCCTTTAATAAAATGTTGGCGGTAATCCCAGGTCAAGGGCCCAGAATCGCCCAGAATTGAAAATGGTGACTCTCGATAGCCGAGGCCCCTCCTCCTATTCATCTTTCTTCCTTTAGGGACGAGCTTGGTCCGCCCTTGTACTTGTGCGCCAAGGCCTCTCCCCGGTTGATAGCCCAACTTCAATATAATGTCCTAGACCTTGGAATCTCGAATATGAGGCTTTGCTTTAATGTTTATTGCTGTAGAAATGGGCTTGCGTGGCGCATAAGCCCATGGGAAATCCAGATCTAGCACTGAAATAACTGGCCGCGTGCTAGGCCATAACGTGGGCAGAATTTTCTCTCACATGGCCTTCACAGACTGGACCATGGACATGCTTTTCACTTTTACCACCCTCCCTTGAAAAGGGAATTTGAGACATTGGTGTGTAGTGGATGGCACAGCGTTGAGTTTGTTGATCCACGGACGACCCAAAATAGCCTTGAACATAGGGTCAATATCCAGAACATAGAATTCAACCGGCATAGTGAGAGGCCCAAGCTCGGCCTGAATAGTGACCACCCCATGACATGCCCTTCGAGAATCGTCATATGTTGCTATGGTTGTTGGGGTCGGTCTTAACAGATCTTCTGGTAAATTGCAGGCTCTTAATGTGCTGAGAGGGCAGACATTGATAGATGCCCCTGTATCTACAAGTGCCACATCTATGCTGACTTTGTTTAGAGTTATGGAAATGCATAGATGCATTTGTCGGTCTTCCGGGGGCGACAGTTCTGTTTCAGAAAATGTGATTGCCGGCCCCTTAGAGATTGTAGCCAGAGCTGTCGGTAGGCTATCTACTGCCATGTCTTCATTAATGATCACCTTCTGTAGAAAATTCCTGAGGGCATCTTGATGAAGGGTAGATCCCTTTATCAACTCCAGCACGGAGATCTTGGCGGGTACTCTATCCAGATGATGTAATAGATCATATTGTGTTCCCGACAGTGGATCTGCCTCCTCCTGATCAACAGCTGGGTGAGAGGACTGGGGATTAGGTGCAGGTGCACCAGTGGATGGATAGTTCCTGTGGAACAAACGCCCGCTCCACAGGGCAAGGTTGTGAGCCGGCACGGCCTGGGATGGGCTCAAAATAAGCGGCTTAACTGGCCTAGTGAGGTGACTGAGTGACATGGGGGAAAGCGTAGTATGGGTAGTGGAGATGATGGGCGAGGGGTTTGATGAAGGTGGAGTAATTATTGTTGCGGTCATTGGTGACGGGGTAGAGGTATTTGGAAGGAGGATGATGGGTGAACGATTGGCTAGTGGTGTGGTAGTAGGTGGAAGAGTGGAGAGAGACGGGTTTATGGGGAAGGCGGATGGTTGGATGAGATGTTCGGTGGGTGCAGAGGTTGGTGGGGTTTGTTGGTTAAGCGGGAGGTTGACGGAAGGTGAAGGGCTACGGTGGTTGTGGTGAAGGGCCATAAGCCGCTGTATTGATGCATCATCTGTTGGATTTTTGTGACTTCCCTAGTGTTTTGATGATGAGCATCACTATGTTAAATATTGTCATTTTAATCAGATATCTTGCGTAATGTTATGCATTTGAAATTTCCATGATTAACAGGAAATCTGCTATGAGGTAGTACCTTGCATGTCCGTACTGTTCCTTTCATACTTCGTGTTGTTTGTGTTTACTACACTTCGTGTTGTCCGTTTGTACATCGTGTTGTTCCAACTATGATTGTTGATTGTCTTCATGCTGTTTACTGAAGCAGCTCGATTTGTTCTGATGAACCTCGTGTCGTTTCTTAGTATTTAGCTGCTCATCTCGAGTCATCTTTTTTATTTTTGCTCTTGTGTTTTCGTGTCATTTACTATAGTTACTCGAGTCATTTTCCTGCTTTCACTGTTTTATCACGTGTCGTTGTAGCCGTTCTCGTCTTCTGTCTTCGTGTTGTTTTTTCTAGACCCCGTGTTCTTTTTTGTTTTGTGACCACACCTCGTGTCGGTTTCTGTTTTCATCTTCGAGTTATTTTCAGCCCGTGTCGTCCTCGTCATCGAGTCGTTCGTAAGTTCGAGCAACTTTGTATTCGAGTCATTTTTAATGTCTTCGTGTTGTTTCTGTGTTTGTGTCTTCGTATTGTTGTTTTTATGTCTTCGTGTTATTTTTGTGTTTGAGTCTTCATGTTATCTCTGTATTTGTGTCTTCGTGTTGTTTTTATGTCTTCGTGTTGCTTCCTTCTATCTTCGTCCAAGGTTCCTTTGATCGCATGTTTCTATCGTTTTCACTCCGTGTTAGTTCCTTCTCACCTCGTGCTGTTTTCATCTGACCTCGTGTCATTCTCTCTTTATTTCGTACTGTAGTAATCTTGTGTATCTAGTGTCGTTCTCGGAATAGTGCATCTCGTATTGCTACCACATACCTCGTGCAATTTTAGTTTTTGTGGCCCTGAGTTTTAATCGTTTTAATTCTTTGCAGGAGAAGAAGAAAAACAAAAAGAAGAAGGTGGTCCGAGGAAGAATATTCCCAGTGACTGGGTTGCACGTTATCCAATACTAAAGGAACCAATACTATAAGGGCACGTGGCAAGAAGGTTCTGGATCGAGCGCGGGAAGCACACGCCTTGCATGCACCCTCCTGGTCGCTTATAAAAGCACTGCCTCACCATCTACGAAAGAGAGGTGCTCCGAGGTTACAGTAAAGAAATTTGAGTGAGAGCAGAAGAGAAAGAGCCTCCCTAAGAAACTAGAGTGTTCCAGTTGAGAGAGAAGAGAGAGCAGAAGAGTGATCAGAAGATGGGTATTGACTTACGGATCAAATCCGAAGTCTGCTGCTCAGTTTGAGCTACATTGTTTCCAGTTTCTGAAATTTGGATTCCTTCTTTCTTGTTTTCATTTTTATCTGTTTTTCTTTCTTGATCGAGAGTTCTTTGTGTTACCTCCTGGTGTTCAGGGGAAGAGAGAGATGTGTTCTCTCTGGTTCACTTGCAACAGAGGTTGCAGTATTGTTCCCTCTCGTAGAAGAGGTGTTCCCTCTGGGCTTCAGAGGAAGAGAGACCTTGGTCTCTGGTTCTAGTGACTGCAGATCACTAGTGTTCCCTCCGGTTGGAGGAAGAGGAAATTATTTCCTGGTTTCTAGGGACTTGGCGTCCTTAGGGTTCCCTCCGTGTGTGGAGGAAGAGGGGAGGGTGTTCCCCTGGTGAAGCTGTGAATCAGCCGTTGTCGCAGACTGAGTCTGCTTTGCTAGCAGGTGCTAGTGGAAGCCTCACTTCGATTTGAAGTGAGGGGTGGACGTAGGCAGACTGGAGGTCTGACCGAACCACCTTAAAAACCTCTGGGTACTCGTGTGATTGTCTGTGATGTTTTTGTGGTGTGCCTTCTATCCACTAGAGCTATTGTCCGCACTGCGTTTTTATGGGTTCAACTCCGAGATTGCTTGTTTTAGGTGAATCATTCTTTAGTAATTTTTAATCGGTTGAAAACAGTGATCTATTCATCCCCTCCCCTTCTAGATCACTTCATATTTCTTGTATCACTTGGTATCAGAGCGGGTATTTCCCAACATGTGGTCCAACGGCCAAGGAAACGGATCCGCTGGTCCTCGCAGCTACATTGCTGAAGGGCAGTCAATCACCCGTCCCCCTTTCTTCGATGGTAATAACTATTTCTTTTGGAAGAACAGGATGGAAGTCTTTATCAGGGCCAAAGCCACAAGCTCTGGAGAGTAATTACAGATCGTTCGTACCAACTTCCACCGAACGAAGACATATGGACAGAGGAACAGGTAAAACTTTTCGCACTGAATTGGACAGCTCTTAGCATCATACAGTGCGCCGTCCACCCGGAAGAGTACTTGAGGATTTCAGCGTGCAAGACTGCAAAGAAAATGTGGGATGAATTGTAGTTAATTTATGAGGGCACATCTCAAGTGAAAGCTACCAAGATCAATATGCTTACAACTCAGTATGAGTTGTTTAAGATGAAGCCAGAGGAGTCGATCACAGAAATGTATGCTAGATTGTCTGTGATCATCAATAGTCTGAGAGGACTTGGAAAGGAGATTCAGCAAGAAGACATTGTTAGGAAGATCCTTAGGTCCCTAACTCCCATCTGGGATACTAAGGTAACCGTCATAGAGGTATCTAAAGATTTATCCACCATGTCAGTAACCCAGCTGATTGGGTCTCTCATGACCCATGAAATGAACTTCAAACAAAGGAATGATGCACATGACAGAAAGGGAAAAAATGTTGCTCTGAAGGTCTCACGACATACTAAGAAGAGCAGCAGCAGCAGCAGCAGTGGTGGTAGCAGCGAAGACTTTGACGGATTCTCAGACCAGGACAAGGGCGAGCAGGCCATGCTCACCAGGAAATTCAGAAAGTTCTTGAGGACTAAAGGGAATTTCTACAGGAGAAAGAGATTTAATGCTGCAAGGAAGTCTCCTGAACGAGAACTTGAGAAGAACCGGTTTGTTAAGAAAGTTACATGCTACCATTGTCAGAAACCTGGTCACATGAAAAGTGAATGTCCAGAGCTGTAAGCTAAGTCTCCCGGATACCAGAAGAAGATGGTGCACAAGAAGAAGAAAGCCATGCTGTGTACATGGAGCGACGAGGAGGAAGATCCAGAAGCTACCTCGTCCAGTGAAGGTGAAGAGAAGACTTGCCTCATGGCCAACCATGAGGAAGAGGTAACGAACTTATTTGAGAATTTTACTTTGGACGATTGGGAGGACGCCTATGGCGACCTGTTAGCTAAATATAATTTTCTAACCAAGGAGCACAGAATGCTTAAACGAAAGTTTCACTCTGTTTCTGAGGAACACTCTATTGCTGTTACGGATAACATGAAAACCAAGGAGATGGCCATTGAGCTAGATCAGGCTAGAAGTGAGATCGAGAAGTTTAGAATGGAAAGAGAGGAAAATCTAGCTAGGATGAATGAGCTGAAGAGTAAAACTGAAGAGAGTAAAAAAGGGTTTAGACTGATTGCAGAAAAATATGAGGCGGTTAGAAAAGTTAATCAGGAACTCCAGAACCAATGTAATGAACTTCAGAAGGAGATTGAGGACAAAGGAAAAATACTAGAAAAATTTACAGAGGGGAGAAACAATCTGGATGCCCTTCTGGGGTCGAGGGTAAACTTCAATAGGGAGGGATTAGGATACAATCCCACAAGTAAAAAACCCTTTGAATTTAAAACTGTCACGTTCTGCCCCGCCAAGGGCAAAGAAAAATTGGAAACCCCATCCAGTTCCAAATATGTCTCTACATTGAAGGTTTCGACCAGCAAATCTATTCAATTCACTGGTCAGCAGGCTAAGTCAGGAAATCCTGAGACTAGAACTGTTCCTGTGCAACAGTTGTGGAACAAAGGTTTTCACAGGACCATTCCTATTGATGTCACTAGAAAGGTGAACAGCTTGGCTGAGAAAGTTCAGCATGCTAGTTATCAAGGAAAGCATGCAAACATGCACCACCTTCAGTACAATTTTCATTTGAATAAAAATGGTTACATGAATTATGCTCAACACACACGAGTTTCCTCTAAGAGGCCAAACAATAATTTTTCTGTTCGGAAACAGCATAATTTTAATAGGAATGGGCTCATTCAACGCCCACTAAGAAATGCCAAGAAGGAAGAATCAATCCACATGAAACCACTGAAAAGAACAGTAAAACAAATGTGGGTTCCTAAGTGCTTTTTGCATAAATTGAAAACTATCTCTAGACCCAATTTGAATTGGGTCCCACATTACTCTGTCTAAACTCTCGCAGGTTAGCCTGGCAGCTGAGCATAACAAGTGGTATCTTGACAGCGGCTGTAGCAGGCACATGACAGGAGACCGGTCCAAATTTAGTAAACTGGAAATGAAGTTTGGGGGCCTGGTCAAATTCGGTGGAAATAACAGAGGAATAATAATTGGAATCGGTACAGTTGGTAAGTCCTCTACTAACTCCATTGAAGATGTGTATCTTGTAGAAGGACTTCAGCACAACTTGATAAGTATAAGTCAACTCTGCGACAAAGGACACAAGGTACTCTTTGACCACAATTCCTGCACTGTTTTTGAGCTGAATTCTGATAACGTCATGTTCAAAGGTCATAGAGTAAACAACGTATACATCGTAGACCTGGATGATAATCCTGAAACTAACTTGTGTATGTCTGCTAACTCTGAACAAGTTGCTTTTGACTGGCATAGGCGTCTAGGCCATGCTAGTTTGTCTACAATGAATAAACTGTCGAAGCATAACCTAGTTAGAGGTTTGCCCAGAATAAGATTTCAGTTAGGGTCCAAGCTATGTGATGCTTGTGCACAAGGTAAACAGACTCGTGCAGTTTTTAAGTTGAGAACTGAGAGTCTTTCATGTAAACCGTTGCAGCACTTGCACATGGATCTCTTTGGTCCTACTCGCATACAAAGTTTGTCAGGTAAGAGATATGGATTAGTCATAGTTGATGACTTCACTAGATTTTCTTGGTTGTTTTGTTTAGCAAATAAAAATGATGCTTTTGTTGACTTTGAAGAACTGTTCAATAAAATCAAACTGCAAGGTGAACATAATATCATTACAATTTAGTCTGACCATGGAGGAGAGTTTGAGAACTCTTCATTTTCTGAATTTTGCTCAAGAGAGGGAGTGACTCACAAATTCTCTTCTCCCAGGACACCGGAGCAGAACGGAATTGTTGAGAGAAGAAACAGGTCAATCATTGAAATGGCCAGGACTATGCTGATTGAGAGTGGACTTCCAAGGAGATTTTGGGCTGAAGCTGCAAATACTGCATGCTACATTCTAAACCGAGCCTTGGTAAGACCTACTCATAGGAAAACTCCTTATGAACTTCTCAAGGGTAAGCAGCCAAACATTTCTTACTTTAAAGTTTTTGGCTCCAAATATTTTATTCACAATAATGGTAAGAATGGTTTGGACAAATTTGAAGCTAGAAGCTCTCCTGGAATTTTTCTTGGATATTCAGAAACCTCAAGGGCCTACAGAGTTTTCAATAAAGATGATCAAACTGTTGAAGAAACACCGCATGTAGTGTTTGATGAAAATGATTTCTCTAACAAAGTGATGAATGATGACATGGAGCCATCTAATGAGGGAGATTTCTTGGAGAGAATTGAAGAAGAAGAGATGCAGCCAACTGCTCAACCAGAAAACTCACAGCAAGAAGGAGCAGTTGAGGTAGGTGAACCCTCAAGTGAGACAATATTTCACAAAGACCACCCTAGTGAAAATGTCATAGGCAATTTGCATGATCCTCCTAGAACAAGGTCTCATTTTAGAATTGTCCAAGAACAGGACTTAGCTGCATTGGTATCTCAGGTGGAACCCAAATCTGTGGAAGAAGCCTTAAAACATGATTCTTGGGTATCCGCCATGTGTGAGGAATTAAATCAATTTGAGAAAAATATTGTATGGGAACTAGTTCCCAGACCTGATAACACTCATGTCATTGGCACTAAATGGGTTTTCAAGAATAAAGTTGATGAGAATGGAGCTATTTCTAGAAACAAAGCAAGACTTGTAGCTCAAAGCTACAGTCAGGAATTTGGTGTGGATTTTGATGAATCCTATGCCCCAGTGGCTAGGATGGAAGCTATACGAATTCTGCTTGCATTTACATGCTCTAGGAACATTCGGCTGCAGCAGATGGATGTCAAAAGCGCATTCTTAAATGGGGTATTGAAGGAAGAGGTATATGTTGAACAACCTCCGGGTTTTAATTTCTCTGTTCAGCCTAACATGGTTTTTAGGTTGAATAAAGCCCTCTATGGATTGAAGCAGGCTCCCCGAGCCTGGTATGAGAGACTTTCTGAATTCCTCTTGAGCAAGGGCTACACTCGAGGTAAGGTTGACCAAACCCTCTTAACCAAAAATCTCGAAAAGGATTTAATAGTGGTCCAGGTATATGTTGATGATATCATCTTCGGATCTAACAATTCAAAATTGTGTAAAGAATTTTCTGAATCTATGTCTCATGAATTTGAAATGAGTTTAGTTGGCGAATTAAAGTATTTTCTTGGGCTGCAGGTCAAACAGATGGAGGATGGTTGTTTCATAAATCAAACCAAGTATACTCTGGAGATGCTGAAAAGGTTTGGAATGACCAACCTCAAGACTATCTCAACACCCATGGGCACCAACTCCTCACTGGATTCAGACGAAAAAGGTAAAGAGGTGGATGCTAAATTATATAGAGGTATGATCGGTTCACTCCTCTACTTAACAGCATCCAGGCCTGACATTCAATTTAGTGTAGGGATGTGTGCCAGATACCAGTCTAGGCCTACTGAATTGCATTTGGCAGCTGTAAAAAGAATCTTTAGATACTTATCTGCTACCCATGATCTAGGTCTTTGGTATCCTGCATCATGTAGGTTAGATCTCATTGCTTATACAGATGCAGATTATGCAGGATGTAAATTGGACAGAAAAAGTACTAGTGGTCACTGCGAATTTCTAGGAGGGTGCCTAGTCTCTTGGGGATCCAAGAAGCAACACTCTGTGGCTCTTTCTACTGCTGAAGCTGAGTATGTGGCAGCAGGGAGCTGTGGCACACAGGTTATATGGATAAAACACCAGCTTCTGGATTACTCAGTTGAGCTAGGTTGCACTTCCATCTTTTGTGATAATACTAGTGCAATAAACATTGCAAAGAATCCTGTACTTCATTCTCAAACTAAACACATCGAAATCAGGCATCATTTTATTCGAGATGAAGTAGCTAGGAAGACCTTTGAGTTGATCCATGTTGGCACTAACTCACAAATTGTAGATATTTTCACTAAGCCACTGGATACTGAAAAATTTAGCACATTGCGCAGAGAATTAGGTATTTATAGAATTTCATGATTGAATAATTGATCTCTGAATAATCTGTCATGTGCTTTTGTGCTTTTCTATACTCATTATCTGTTGTTGAAAATAACCTCATTATGAGTATTTGCTGATTCACTCGTATTGATTGATATCACGTTGTTTTTCTTTGAGGTATTTTGAGGTATCTCTTGGTTAAGTCTGAGTTGGAGTCAAGGTCTCAGGGGGAGCTAGATTAATAATAGGAGTCATGCTCTTTTGGCCAAATCTGAACATACTTTGAACGGACTTTTGCTGACCTTATAAGAGAATCAGTTTGAGTAGGTGTATAAAAGAAATTTTTGGATGTTTTATCCGTTAAGACTGTTCATCTAATTTCTTGTTGGAATTTCAGCTGTTAGTCCCACTGAGATCAAAATCTGAATTCAAGACTATCTTCCTACACTGTAACTGACTTCTGATCTAGCCAGTACAGCATACCTACTTAGTCTAGTTAAGTCCGAAATGAGGTATATAGTTTTTTTGTCTGAAAAAACTTTGGAGCTGGTGTATTGTTCTCAAACTGAATCAAGACTAATTTGCAAGGTTTCAAGTGCAGTTTAATGAAAAAATTCATGAAAGAAGTTTTAACAACCTTGTTAACTGTTCATTGAGAAACTGGGACTTTCATCAATGAAGTGAAAGAATCCCATGTCATGAGATGGCAGTATAAATCAGGCTTAATTAGCTGTCTTGATCATACAGAGCTATGGTACATATCTGGTTAGTAACTGGGGTGTCTGGCCTCTGGTAAAGGTGTCACCTTAATGTCAACACCAGTTAGAATACTATCTCTGTCCTCTTGTCAGAAGGGGTAATGTGGTCTTGCCACCAAGTAACTGGAGATTCCTACCTCTAAACAAGGTGTCTCCCTAATGTCAAAGGTGTACTTGACAGATTTACCTTTGATCTTGACCATCTTTGAAAAAAAATTTCCCTCTTGGTATCCAGATCATGTTCACTTGGCATTTAGGTCTTGGTTTGTTTGTTTTCAATACCACAGGTCTTTGTTTTTCCTGACTTCCTTGCTTTATACTCTCTGAGTAAAGACTTACTCTGACCATACTGGTATCTTGTACCTTACTTGTTTAGAATATGGTTCTGTGTATGGAGCGGATCTTCATTCACCATTTTGCACACAGTCTGACTAACTGATCCTCAAAATCCTCACATAAAATTAATGGCTTTCTTAATTGCATAATCATCTCAATAACTTTCCTTTATCAGCCATACGCTCTCTTGTTTTCTCTCCACTATCAGCAATTTTCTTTTCGTGATATCTTCAGACCTGCCCCTAGTTTTTGATGATGTCAAAGGGGGAGAGTGTCTTGCTTGTGCTTTGCTGAGGGGGGGCTACAGATAGTGTCTTGCTTGTGCTTTGCTGAGGGGGAGCGAAAGATAAGTGCTCTGAGTTATCTACTCAACGGAAAGCAGTTGTTGTGTTAAGGGGGAGCTCTTGGGAGTCGTCAGAGGAGGCGAGTGTGTTGTGTGTCTGCATTGCTTATCTTCACTGCTTATTTTCATATAATCTCATTGCACTTCATCTCTGTTATTTAATATAGTGTTGCCATCATCAAAAAGGGGGAGATTGTTAGATTTTTGTGACTTCCCTAGTGTTTTGATGATGAGCATCACTATGTTAAATATTGTCATTTTAATCAGATATCTTGTGTAATGTTATGCATTTGAAATTTCCATGATTAACAGGAAAACTGCTATGAGGTAGTACCTTGCATGTCTGTACTGTTCCTTTCATACTTCGTGTTGTTTGTGTTTACTACACTTCGTGTTGTCCGTTTGTACGTCGTGTTGTTCCAACTATGATTGTTGATTGTCTTTGTGCTGTTTACTAAAGCAGCTCGATTTGTTCTGATGAACCTCGTGTCGTTTCTTAGTATTTAGCTGCTCATCTCGAGTCATCTTTTTTATTTTTGCTCTTGTGTTTTCGTGTCATTTACTGTAGTTACTCGAGTCGTTTTCCTGCTTTCACTGTTTTATCACGTGTCGTTGTAGCCGTTCCCGTCTTCTGTCTTCGTGTTGTTTTTTCTAGACCCCGTGTTCTTTTTTGTTTTGTGACCACACCTCGTGTCGGTTTCTGTTTTCATCTTCGAGTTGTTTTCAGCCCGTGTCGTCCTCGTCTTCGAGTCGTTCGTAAGTTCGAGCAACTTTGTATTCGAGTCGTTTTTAATGTCTTCGTGTTGTTTCTGTGTTTGTGTCTTCGTATTGTTGTTTTTATGTCTTCGTGTTATTTTTGTGTTAGAGTCTTCATGTTATCTCTGTATTTGTGTCTTCGTGTTATTTTTATGTCTTCGTGTTGCTTCCTTCTATCTTCGTCCAAGGTTCCTTTGATCGCATGTTTCTATCATTTTCACTTCGTGTTAGTTCCTTCTCACCTCGTGCTATTTTCATCTGACCTCGTGTCATTCTCTCTTTATTTCGTACTGTAGTAATCTTGTGTATCTCATGTCGTTCTCAGAATAGTGCATCTCGTATTGCTACCACATACCTCGTGCAGTTTTAGTTTTTGTGGCCCTGAGTTTTAATCGTTTTAATTCTTTGCAGGAGAAGAAGAAAAACAAAAAGAAGAAGGTGGTCCGAGGAAGAATATTCCCCAGTGACTGGGCTGCACGTGATCCAATACTAAAGGAACCAATACTATAAGGGCACGTGGCAAGAAGGTTCTGGATCGAGCGCGGGAAGCACACGCCTTGCATGCACCCTCCTGGTCGCTTACAAAAGCACTGCCTCACCATCTACGAAAGAGAGGAGCTCCGAGGTTACAGTAAAGAAATTTGAGTGAGAGCAGAAGAGAAAGAGCCTCCCTGAGAAACTAGAGTGTTCCAGTTGAGAGAGAAGAGAGAGCAGAAGAGTGATCAGAAGATGGGTATTGACTTACGGATCAAATCCGAAGTCTACTGCTCAGTTTGAGCTACATTGTTTCCAGTTTTTGAAATTTTGATTCCTTCTTTCTTGTTTTCGTTTTTATCTGTTTTTCTTTCTTGATCGAGAGTTCTTTGTGTTACCTCCTGGTGTTCAGGGGAAGAGAGAGACGTGTTCTCTCTGGTTCACTTGCAACAGAGGTTGCAGTATTGTTCCCTCTCGTAGAAGAGGTGTTCCCTCTGGGCTTCAGAGGAAGAGAGACCTTGGTCTCTGGTTCTAGTGACTGCAGATCACTAGTGTTCCCTCCGGTTGGAGGAAGAGGAAATTATTTCCTGGTTTCTAGGGACTTGGCGTCCTTAGGGTTCCCTCCGTGTGTGGAGGAAGAGGGGAGGGTGTTCCCCTGGTGAAGCTGTGAATCAGCCGTTGTCGCAGACTGAGTCTGCTTTGCTAGCAGGTGCTAGTGGAAGCCTCACTTCGATTTGAAGTGAGGGGTGGACGTAGGCAGACTGTAGGTCTGACCGAACCACCTTAAAAACCTCTGGGTACTCGTGTGATTGTCTGTGATGTTTTTGTGGTGTGCCTTCTATCCACTCGAGCTATTGTCCACACTGCGTTTTTGTGGGTTCAACTCCGAGATTGCTTGTTTTAAGTGAATCATTCTTCAGTAATTTTTAATCGGTTGAAAACAGTGATCTATTCATCCCCTCCCCTTCTAGATCACTTCATATTTCTTGTATCATCATCATCATATGACCACCCGGCGTCGGGAGCCAGGGGTTGGACGAGATTAACTTGGGCTGGTGCCGGTGGTTGTGGTTGTGGAGTGGGAGGATGGTTCGGCATGGGGTTCTGATGGATCCCCAAGTCTTGAGCAGGTTGTTGTTGCTGTGGTGGCTACTGTTGTGGCGGTGGTGCTTGTTACTGCTGCACTTACTGCCTCGGCTGCTGCCTTCTCTTCTCTTTAATTTCAACGATGGCCCTGTGCATCTCGGCCCAGTCTATACGCTGCCCTTCATGCAAGTCGTATACGAAATCTCTGAACTGAAAACACCCTTCGATAGTATGGCCAGGTTGCCTGTGGAACATGCAATACTTTGTCTGATCAACGGTCGGGTTCCAATTGGGCTGTTCTGGAGGAAGTTGAATGGCATTAATGGACATGAGAGTCGAGAATATATCCGTGAGGGACTCGGGCAAAGGAGGATATTGGGCTCTCTTCGGACCCAGGTGCTTATTGTTGTTAGTGTAGCCGTTGGGTGGAGGGACATTATGGTATTGCGGAGGTTGTGGAGGCTGTTGTGGAGCGGGGAACGTGTTTTGTGGAGCGATGAAGGTAGGGTGATGGTTTTATGGAGTGGAGAAAGTAGGTTGGTCATTTTGTGGCGTGGAGAATTAGGGATTGCGTGGGTTTTGTGGAAAGCAGAATGACGCGGATTGGAAGGGGAATGCAACGGCTTGCACCTGTTCATTTGTTTGGACTCCCTCGGTGACAGGCCCATGAGGTTTTTTGTGATATTTGGGTTTTTGGG
The DNA here is from genome assembly GCA_022559845.1 of Amorphophallus konjac. Taxonomy (NCBI): domain Eukaryota; kingdom Viridiplantae; phylum Streptophyta; class Magnoliopsida; order Alismatales; family Araceae; genus Amorphophallus; species Amorphophallus konjac. The sequence continues at coordinate 126,862,829 of CM040127.1, forward strand.
CCTCGAAAAGTGATTGGATGGGGGAGTCCTTGAATTGAGTTTGAATAAAGCATGCCCGACTATACAGTTGATGCATGTTTGATATGTCATTCATAGCTAGAATGTTGTGGAAAGTAGGGGTAACATTTGAAATCAGTAACTTAACTTTTTCTTCCTCCGGAAGGTGACCCGGCACGCTGGCAGCCATCTGTCTCCACCTGTCGGCATAGGTGGCAAAGTCTTCATCTGCTTTCATCTTCTCGGCCACTAGGTCCGTGAAAGAATATTCCGAGCCAACCCGGTCTTGAAACCTTTGAATAAACTTTTCTTTCACCACTTTGAAACTCTCGGCATCCTCGAGTGGTAAAGCATAGAACCACTTCAAAGCAACTCCATCTAGTGATCGGCGAAATAAATATGCCATAAGGCGATCATCATATTGGAACTGTGCCGATTCATACATAAAGTCCCTCACATGAATAAAGGGATTGCTATTCCCATCATATTTGCTGTATGTAGGGAGCTCTGACTGGGGAGGGAACCGGATGTTATGGAAGCTCGGAACTGGAATATCGCTAAAGATTGTGGGCCAAACCGCTTTTGGAGAAAGTCGAGTTGTTGTTGCATGGCGGCCCATTTATCAAGAAGCTCTTGTTCCCTAGATGGTGTGGGTAAAGCAAGATGAGTGGGCTCAAAGCGGGGAGCCGAAGGATAAATCGAAGGAGTGAGAGGAGGCCCATAAGAAGGATATTGGGGCGAAGGATGACCCAAACTGGCATAGACTGGGGCCACCCCTTACTAAGGGCGTGAAAAGTCGGATGGGCCAATAAGGACTTGAGGCACGTAAGAGATGGGCCTATGAGACTTGGCCTGAGTAAATGAGGGAAGAACAGACTTCCCTTTGTCAAGAATTTGGTGGGCTGATCCAGATGATTGGCCCACTTCCAGGTTGGAGAATTGGAGGGTTCTGGGTTGGACCGAGGTGAGATCAATTGGAGTGGGTGAGACCCTGGGTCTAGAGATAGAGATATTGGACAGACCTAGTATAATCGCGGGAGATGGGGCATTGGACCCCTGCAAGGTCTGGTAGAGGGCCTGAAGTTGGGCCGGATCCAATTGGGCCATCATCTGCAAGATCTAGCCCGTACGATTGTTGGAAGTAAGGGAGGGCTGGGCGCCCTCCATGGAGATAGTAGATGGAGGAGGGATGATTCCTTCTCCTGATTGAAAGTGGGTGACCCTAGGTGGGTCCTCCAAGAGACCTTGAGGAAGGGATTCCTCATGAGAACGGGGGAGATCATAAGAAGACATGGCGGATTCAAAAAGAGGATTAGAATAAGAGGTGAAGAAGGAATTGCTCCTAGAAGATGATTCTAAGGACTGGAAGCAACTCCACATGCAATGGAACACTTTAACACAAAACAAACAAACACAAATGAGACACAAAAATGAAGACTCCAAATTTTTGCAGATAAAGAAAGGGATGAGAGGCACTCAAAGTCAACCAAGTTAGAATGATGCACCATTTTTTATTGTTTCCTCCTTTAGAACCTTAATGATTTGAACTTAAATATTCTCTCCAACAAGGATCCTAATAGGATGGGTATTTGGGACTTGGTTAACTCTAGGTGTAAACTCTCCCTCACTTATGCAACCTAGACACGGTGTGGTAAAGGTACAACTGGCCCGGCGTCTGTGTGAGAATCCACGGCTCGCAGGGACTTATGGAGGTCCTTGAGGTGATCTCCTAGTCGGCCCAAAGGAATATGGAGACGAGAGGTTCACACACCAAGGTAGGAAAATGCAATTAAAGTATGAATATGAATGATCCTATATGCACCGGAGTGCATGCAAATTCCAGCCTAAAAACTAACAACCAAATGTGTAAACAATGATGTAAATATGTATGACAACCAAGGAGGAGATCAGATAACACCCAAGCATGAAAATCACAGCAAAAACTATAGAAATAAACTCAACCTTGGGATGCATACCTATGACTGGAGAAACGTTCTGATATGAGACCACCAGAGAGATAAGACAGCCTATTTCTGGGCCGCTTTTAAGCCGTAAACAGTCGAATAGTGGACCGCCAAGGTGACCAGAGGGTAGAAAACAGCAGGAAATTAAATGAAAAATCTGAGGAAAACACAAGGGCAACTGGGTTAAATCAACAGCAGCAGGTCAAATAGAATCTCAACACGATTGACACTAGATGTCCCACCGTGATCGCCAAAAAATGGCTGTGTTGATGATTTTTTGTGTGATGTGATGTGATGTGATGATGTATGTGGATATGAATATAGTGGTATGAGAGATATATGTGTGAATATGTGTGAACAAGTAATAACCTCACTCAAACAATCACGAAATCAGAAGCATGGGCATGTCATCAATGTTCATGAGGAGAAAAATAAAAACACACGCCGGGACGTGGAGCAAAGGAATAAAACAAAAAACACACACCGTAGGTATGGAGCAAATGAAGTAAAGAGAAGAGCAAGCAAGATGACAATGATGAACGATACCCAACTAAGGAAGTGTGATCGCCACCAAGGTAATTAAAATAGCAAAACTAAAATAAGTACCTTGGAAAGAGGAGGATGAAACACCCACCCACGAGAGATGAAATCTGGAACTCTGTGAGCACAAATGGTCTAATATAAGGCCACTAATGAACAAGAGATGACCTTACGATAAGCCACCACAGATCCTCAAACAGTCCTAAATATAGCCGCCAGAGCTCACGGAACAGCAAGTTGGGACTTGGATCTCCACCTCTCCCGGCCGGCTAGAAGAGCTGGGCCTCGTGCTAGGAACCCTGTAAACCTGCAAAAAAGTGTAGAAGCACAGAAAAACAACCCAGATTAGCCCTATGACAAATGTAGTAACTATAATGCAAATAAACTAAAGTGCATGCAAAAGGAAGGGTGGATACCTGGGGGGTTTGGTTTTTTAGCCCATGTGGGGCATGGAAAAGATAAGAAGATGTTTAAAAATGATGCAAAGATGATAGAACGTGGAAGAGGAAGACGGGAATATCCTTGTGAATGCTATGAAGAAGGAGAAGAAACTAAAGTAGAAAACAACACTATTAAACCTTTGGAACTTAATACTCACTGGACTTGAAGGCTAATGGAGGTAGACAACACTTCTCCTTGATGGGTACTCACTCCAGAATGCAGCAGCACCTTGATGTAAACTTAAGAATTCTCCACTTCAACCCAAAAACTTAATGGTTCTATTTATAGACCCTCAAACTCTCTGGATGAGTTGGAGAGATTCCAGTGAAAAAGTAGGATGAAACTTAGAAAACTCTTGAAGATAACACTCCCAAGAGTCCATAGAAACAAACCAGAGGTTCTAAGAGTCTCCATTGAGAGAGACATCATCAAATCAAAACTCTAATTCGGCCACGGAGTAGCAGGGAAAAATCAGTTCTAGCAGGACTCTCTGTCACCGAAAATGGTCTTACGATAGACCGCCACTTGGAACAAACGGTCTAAGGTAAGACCACCAACCTCAGTCATCCACCAGAAGATAAGGCCAACGGGCGAAAAGCTCATGAATCAAGACTCTAGAACTGGAAAATGGTCTAAGGTAAAATTGTCAGAATGCCTCTAACGGCCATACGATAGACCGCCAGAGCTCAACAGATAAGAAAGGATAAGGCTGAAGGAAAGGTCGTTGGCTCTGGACTCTGGCATCAACAAACGGCCTTAAGATAGACCGCCCAATGTCATCAAACGGTTGTGAAGAGGGGCGATCTCGCGCTAGTCCTGAGCTGGGTGTAGACACGCCGTTCTTGACGTCTCCTGAGAAAGTCTCATATTACTATACAACGCCCCGCAACGGCTTACGCATTTTGAATCACTCGAGTGCTTCCTTTTCTTGGGTCTTCTTCTGTCTTTTTCGGCATCCGGAATCATCTCGTCACGGCATTCGGACGGCATCAACACCAGTCGGACACATCAGGAGGTTCCGGAACCAAGAAGGGTGTCTACCGGGCGGCCGCCGACGCCTGAACTGAGGACCCGGGTGGGTCTTAATGGGGGCGTCCAGGCCCCTGGACGCCCCCATATTTTTAATTTATTTTATTTTATTTTCTCAGGGCCCAAAATCAAATAAAAAATATATATATTAATGGAGGCGTCCAGGCCCTTGGACGCCTCCATAAAACAAAAATAAAAAATGTGTGTAAAATGCCAGTTGGCATAAAAAAAACAAAAAATAAATAAATAAATATATATATATATTAATGGAGGCGTCCAGGCCCCTGGACGCCTCCATAAAAATAAATATAAAAAATCAAAATGCCAGCCTTGGCATAAAAGACAAAATAAAAAAAAATTAATATATTTTTGGAGGCGTCCAGGCCCCTGGACGTCTCCATCAAATCCCTCACGGGCGCCGGCCACCGAACGACGGTTTGTCGTGGGTGAAAAAATCCAAATTATGGAAACATCCAGCCAACTGGACGCGCCCATTTCTGAATCACGAGGCGCCGCTCACAAAACCACGCGTTGTGCCAAACCGTGTGCGGCCGTCGTCGATTTTCAGTGGACCTGTTGGAGGCGTCCAGGCCCCTGGACGCCTCCATAAAAGTATTCCAAAAAAATGAATAAAAATAGAATAAAATATTAGTTCGGCCCTGATGGAGGTGTCCAGGATCCTGGACGCCTCCATCCTCCGGAGCCCTATAAATAGAGGCCCACCCCCTCAGTTCTAGGAGAGCTTCGAAGCGATCCGATAGGCTGCCGGAGCCCAGAGGCTACCGGAGTCATTTTCTAACCCGTGGGGTCTTTTGTAGGTGGAGGTTCTGTCGGCTTCTCGGGTGCCCACGCTCGCGAGAGGAAGGTCGTCTTCATCCACCGCGCTTCCACGTCGTCCCCACGCTGTCGAAGCTCCGCCGGATTTCACCATCGGCACATCCAATAAGCCAATTCTTTCTTTTTCTTCGTAGTTCTTTTGCATTCATCATCTTGCATCCCCTATCCCCCTTCATAAGGGCGCCTTTTCTTATACACTTCTTACATCCATCATCTCATTTTCCTCCTACTCGAGTCCGAGAGGGATTTAAAAGATAACACCAACCAAGTGTGTGTCTTGCCATCATTTCGTTATTTTTATCGCAAGGATTTGAATACTACACCTTCATCTTTCTAATCCGCTTGTTATTTGTTTGTCGTTGTTTTGCAAGGGTAACCGAGGAAAGCCCTCTCCGTCGGCCGGCCGAAGGGAGAGGAAGAAGCAACCCGCCATCTCCCGCTCTTGAGGTAGGCGCGATCACATTCTTTATTTTGGGGTCATTCGGCCCCTAGCGATCACATCTTATTTTCGAGGCCGCGGCGAGTCACTTCCCCAATGGCCATTTAATTTCTCGTTCTTATATTCTCTTTATATTCTGTTATATTCTGCTCATATCCTCGAGGCCGCGGCGAGTCACTTCCCCAATGGCCGTTTAAATTCTCGTCCTTATATGTTATATTCTTATCTATTCATGTTCTCGAGGCCGCGGCGAGTCACTTCCCCAATGGCCGTTTAAATTCTCTTTATATTCTGTTATATTCTTATCTATTCATATTTTCGAGGCCGTGGCGAGTCACTTCCCCAATGGCCATTTAAATTCCGCTCTTTATATTCTCTTTATATTCTGCTATCTTCTTATCTGCTCATATTCTCGAGGCCGCGGCGAGTCACTTCCCCAATGGCCGTTTCAATTCTTATTATTTAATTTCTGCACCATTCCTGTCCCCCCGAGGTCGCGGCGAGTCACTTCCCGCTATGGCCGTTTAACCCCCATATCTTGCTATATTAAATTTGTCCCACTCGCCCCGCCGGAGCAATCTCCCGTGGTGGCCCCTTCTCTCTTTTCTCTTATCTCTGTGTTGCAGCAAACAAAACAAAAAGAGGAGCCCGCGCGCTCCGCGTCCTTCTCCGCTTCCCCGAACCGCGTGACGTCGCTCACAGATTGGCGATCACGGTGGGACGTCTACTGCTTCCTTTCGGCTACCCTTGCAAGTTCGGCGCCATCCGTGCCTCTCCACCTTGGCGCCCGCGCGCGCCCCCGTTGTGCTCACGGCAGCACTGTCAGTTTTGATTGGTTGTTTGTTTATTATATGTCTGTTATTTCTGTTGTTTTTCCACTCCATATCTCTGTCAGCATTTCATTGCATACATCCATCCCTCTTTTCTATCCTTTTTTTCATTTTTTTTGAGGATCACCCTTTCCCGGTGAAGGAAGGACTCTCCGTTTGGGAATTCCTCTCAACGGACTAGAATCTCTTACACTGGGACCTCCGTAAGTCCCCGACATCGAAGAATCTCCTCTTCGTTCACTGGGCTGGTTGTACCATTGAAGTTCCCCGGAGTTAGTCATTTCATTCGTGGTGAGACGAGAGACCCTAGCTGACACGGCGGTGAAACAAAAATAAACTAGGGTCCCCATTTTGTGTGAACTTCGGATCTCGCTAAAAACACAAAAAAATCATCAAAATCAAAACACAAAAAAAGGGCGTAAAGGCATCCACTTGTTTGATAATCTCTACTACCTACTTGCTAGTGTATGTTTTTACGTTCTGGGAAAACTGTGAGCATGTCTCACTAGTCTTTTGAGGAGAACCACCCTAGTCGTGGTTTGTCAGCCGACCCGCGAGTCTATGCTATGGACTCGGGTCCTTCTCATGAGCCCTCGCATGAGGTGCAGGTTATTGCCGGGGACACGTCCCCACCACAGGATATCTCTTCCTTACTGGGCGTCCTCGCCAACACGGAGCTTACCTCTGAACAGCTCCGAGCCTTCCAGGCCATTCTAAAAGGGAAATCTGTTTCCCCCACGCCCCAGGAATCAACTCCGGCCATCGCACCTCTCCAAGAGTCCGTGCAGGCCATTCCGTCTCCTTCATTGGCGCAAGCTATCCAGTCTCCCTCGCTTCAAGGACAAGCGAGCGAACAACCTCCCTCATTCGAGTTCCCGTCACAATCTCAAACTCCCGTTGTTCCCCACACACCGCTTCAGCCAGGGCCAACTGTCGGCGGTCCGACAGTTCCCTCTCATTCTGGGTTTCCCCCTCAAGTCTCCGGGAGACAATTTCTCCCCCAGTGGCAAGTGCCACCTTCACCTCCATAGGAGCTCGCCCAATCGCTCCTCAATAGGTTCAATCGCATGGACGAGCAGTTTCAAAATCTAAGAAGAAGGGTGGACGTGAAAGCCACCTCGGAGGTTGCTTTGCCAATCCTTCCCGCCATTCATCTTCCTCCCTCCGAAATGCCCACGTACCGTAGATACAATGGTACCGGCAACCCCTTCATTCACCTCAAGGACTTCATGTATGAGTCCTCCTATTGGCAAAATGATCAGAGGTCCCTGGCATACCTCTTTCGGAGATCATTGGATGGTCCTGCGCTTGAGTGGTTCTATTCTCTGGAGCCCCGTGAAGCTGAGAATTTTGAAGTAGTCCAGAGAAGGTTCTTGTAGAAATATAGGGATAGGGTCGGTCCCTCACTCTCCATTACCGACCTAGTGGCCGAAAAGATGAAACCCGACGAGGATTTTGTCCGATATGCTGATAGATGGAGGTCTCTGGCGGAAAGAATAAGGGATACCCTCTCCGAGCCCAAACAAGTGAAGATGATTGTGTCTAATGCAACCCCACAGTTCAGACACGTCCTGGCCATGAATAAACTTACTAAAATGGAGGAACTCTATGAAAGGGCCCGGTACATCCAAACCCAGTTAAAAGACTCCCCCATTATGAACATGTTTGAGTCGCCGAAGCCCAAAGTGGTCAGAAAGACAGGCGCTGGTGTCCCGGGCAGAGCCACAGAAGGGGTCATGACAAATGAGCAAGTGGGTGCGGTCAACAATGCCAACTATTCAGTCAACCCAAGGCCTCCACAAATGCCCCGACTTCCCCTCCAACCAGGTCCTTTCCCTCTTCGTCCTCCACCCCAAAATAATCCACCCCGGGATAATATGCCTCCATTACGTCAACCCCAGCAACAACAACCACAACCTCAACAACAACAACCACCGCTTCAGTACAACCAAGTTCCACCCCCGGGGAACTATGGTCCCCAACAGCAACAAAGGAGGCCGCTCGGTCCCAAGAGAGCCTACTATCCACCATTGCCAGAAACCTTAGCAGACATTTTTAATGCCCTCATGGCATCAAACCAACTCGCCCTACCCAGAGAAAGGCCCGTGTGGCCCCCAAATGTTGATACGTCTAAATACTGCATCTACCACAGGCAGCCAGGACACACAGTAGATTACTGCTTCCATTTCAAAGATTACATCCACGATATGAATGATGAACATCAAATAGATTGGGATGAGATGAGACGATACGTCGCCGCTCTCAAGGCTAGGAGACCTCCTCATAGGCCACAGCAGCAGTTACAATAGCAGCAGCAACAGCAACCACAACAACAACGGCAACCTCAGCAGGCCCCACAACAACAGCCCGACATGGGCATAATCCAGAATCTATTACCGGAGCACCAACAGCCCAATCATCAGGTTAACCGCATCTCCTCCTTCCCGGAAGTCGGGAGAGAGTAGGTGTGGCACCAGGAAAGTACCTCCATTCTTTCTACCTCTAACCCTATCGTCATGCACCCCCCTCACCTTACCCGGGTAGCACCTCTCTCTCATCAACCCGCATCAGTATCACCATCACCATTTCCACTACCATTACGCCCTCTCATCCGCACCCCGATCTCCTATCAACCGACACTCTCCACTACGCCTTCACACCCTCTCATCTTCTCCCACTCCCCCACTTTACCATCCACCTCTACCACATTTACCCCTACGCCTTCTAAACCCCTTATCATCCGTCAACCATACATAACCCCGTCTTTCTCCACCGTATCACCACTAATGCCTTCAAAACCACTCATTACCCATCACCCACCTCAAAATCATTGCCCGCTTCAACCCCTACCCACTTCTACTTCGTCTCCACCTCCACCTTCCAGATCCCTTATCCTTCATAATCCGCGCAATATCCCCTCTACCTCCGCCATGCCTCCACCTAACAAACCCCTCATCAGAATCCCTGCTCCCGTCATCACCCCTGCTTCATCAAACATTCCTCCACCACTACCCCTCAAATCTCTGTTAAAACCCACTGCTACCCCCACAGAGGTACAAAAGCCGCAGGCAATGGTGCTCCGAAGTGGAAGGATTTTCCACAGGGTTTTCCCCCACAACAGTCAGAATCTTGAGCAATCTCAGCCAGAGAAGGATGATGCAGAACAACCAGGAAGAGCTGTCCCTGGAACACAGTATGATCTATTGAAACACCTGGATAAGACACCTGCCCGGATCTCCATCCTGGAGCTACTTCAAAGATCCACATCCCACCAGGCAGCCTTAATGGAGTACCTTCAAAGGATCATGGTGAATGAGGACCTCCCTGTAGAAAAGATCTCTACCGTCCTGACCCCAACGGACATACAACCGGCCATCATGTTCCACAACTACGAACTCGCTCCCAAGGAAGCTCGAAAATATGCACTGTGCATTTCAATAAAAATTAATGGGGTATCCATAAACCCGTGTCTTGTGGACACGGGTGCATCCATAAATGTGATCTCCATGAGCACTCTTCAGTTGTGTGGGGTCGACGAGGAACAAATAAGACCTTCCTCGATCACGGTCACGGCTTATGACAATAGCAAAAGGCCGCCGCAGGGGATGATTATTCTGAAGGCAGAACTAGGCCCCATGTCAATTCCCACGGAATTCCATGTCCTCGACATGGACCCCACATTCAAGGCTATACTGGGTCGCCCTTACATCGAAGCCATAGACGCTGTGCCTTCCACCAACCATCAGTGCATGAAGTTTCCTTACAACGGGAGAATTATTAAAGTGGTCAGTACACCTGTCCTTCACACAGTGGATGCTATCAACACCTCTCTGCCCTCTGTTTGGCCGTCTCATCGGCCCATATTGTCACTGCTGGACGTGCGTGATCCATCTCACGTTCCACTAGCACCAAAGGAGCCGGTCAGGGCAACCACAACATCATGTCTCCCTTTTCACTCTAAAGGATGGGAGATTATGAGGAACATCGGCTATCAACAGGGTAAAGGTCTGGGCGCACAATTACAGGGTATGCTCAAATCGCCAAAGGAAATTATGCCGAACCGTAGGTTTGGCCTAGGCTTCAAAGGACCGTTCAAGGCGGATTGGAAGCCCCTCACATGGACTCTATCAAACCACTTCAGCAGAGGACCCGTTGTTCAGATGGGAGATTACCCACGGGAAGCATATGGGGGATCACATGCTGTATATTTGGCTGAAAAATGTCCGAGGACCACCAAAAGAGGCAAGATCAAAGATCCGGAATGCGAGTGGAACAAATGGTTCGACATATGGGACATTTCCGTTGCACTGGAAAGGATGTTCTCATCTCCACAGCTTGAAGGACCACCATTGATCTCCGGAATACCAGAAAATATTACCACTCTTGCCAAGGTTCCAAACTATCCTCGTCCTCGCCAGAAGGACCCTGTCATCGACGGATCTTCATCCGTCCTCAACATTGCCGTCGACGGCTCATTAGCCGCCATCTTCTCCATCCACCCGTCTCAGCCTTTGCTGATATCGTCTTCCTAGGCCAGACAACTGTCTGATGATCTTCCCAGGTCCCCTTCTTTACTTACATACCTACGCAGGCTTTTCAACCCGCGCCAGGTCTTCAACCATGATCTGCTCTACGAGCCTCCCAATCCTCTAGCCATAACCACTTTTCTCTCTCCTCCAATCTCTTTTCACTGCTTTGTCATTAAAAATGAAAACGAAAAAAAAACGTCAATTCTCAAACTCCCCAACAACACATCTTCGTTGAGGAAACCTCCTACATCTCCCACGGGTGCGTACCGCCCTGCGGACCACCCGTCCAAGGTCCGATGAGCGACCTTTTCTACCCCTCCTCGGAGGGGTCTTCTCCTGTACATTCTACACCATCCTCTTCGTCTTCCTCTTCTTCTGTAAATATTGTCAGTCAATCTAGGAATGATAGGCCAAGGGTAGTACCTAGGAAGAAATCCAAGGGTAGGCAGATCCCTCGTCGATTCCTTCTGGATTTGGCCGCCAGGTGTCAGGCCCTTCTTGTCATCCCCCAGTTGTTAGAAAATCCCATCAAGCTACCGGAAATAGAATGTGAGGGCGACTGTGCATTTGATGAAGGGTATGGAGTCTACGAGATCACGGATGAAGAATGCCCCACTGAAGATGAGGGTGAAGAATATGAGGATGCGGCGGGCGCATACGCTAGTGGAATGAGGAGATTCGATGAGCCGTCAACCGCCGTAGAAGAATCCACCAAAGAAGTCAACTTGGGAATTGAGGAAGATCCTAGGATCATCCTCATAAGCGACAATCTACCACCCTCTGAAGAAAAGGCATTAATTGAGGTTCTCAAGGAATATAAGGACACGTTTGTATGGAGCTACGAGGATATGTCGGGTCTAGATTCAACCTTGGTCGAACACCGTTTAACCCTAAAACCAGGGACCGTCTCGATAAAACAAAGGTTAAGGCGTTTCCACCCTCAGATGGCTTTGAAAATGAAAGAAGAGGTCGATAAGCTCCACAAAGCCAGGTTCATTAGAGTCGTTCTTTATCCTCAATGGGTGGCGAACATTGTTCCGGTCATGAAGAAAGATGGGAAAGTCAGGATTTGCATCGACTTCCGGGACCTTAACCGCGCGTGTCCAAAGGATGATTTTCCCTTGCCTCACATTGATGTGTTGATTGATAACATGGCAGGATATGAGACCCTCTCATTCATGGATGGATTTTCAGGATACAATCAAATTCGTTTGGCAGAAGAAGATCAGGAAAAGACGTCATTCACTACCCCTTGGGGAACATATTGTTACGTGGTCATGCCGTTCGGATTAAAGAATGCTGGAGCAACTTACCAAAGAGCGATGATGGCCATATTTCATGACATGATGCACATATATCTGGAAGTGTACGTAGATGACTTGTTGGTGAAATCAAGGACCAGGATGGAACATTCAGAAGTTTTGGCTAAGGTCATGCAGAGGTCAAGGGAATTCCAATTGAAAATGAACCCGAAGAAGTGTGTGTTTGGTGTGTCGCCGGGTAAATTGCTGGGGTTCATTGTGAACAAAAGAAGGATCGAGATAGATCCCGACAAAGCTAAGGCTATCAGAGATATGCCGCCTCCCAAGAATTTGAGGGAAGTCCGAGGTTTAATCGGGAGGTTGCAGTTTATTCATCGATTTGTGTCCCAACATTCACAAAGGTGTACACCTCTCTACGAGTTGACCAAGCCAGGAGTAGAATTCCACTGGAATTCCAAATGTCAGAAAGCTTTTGAAGGGTTGAAGAAATATCTGGCTAGTCCACCCGTTCTCATTCCACCCAAACTAGAAAAACCTCTGATCCTTTACATCTCAGTCTTGGATGACTCCGTGGGAGCCGTCCTCGCACAAGCTGATGAAGAAGGCAAGGAACGGGCAACCTATTACTTGTCTAAACTTCTCAATCCCTGTGAGCAGAAGTACACCATCATGGAGAAAACCTGTGCTGCCCTCGTTTGGGTAGTGCAGAAATTGAAGCACTACTTCTTGGCTCATGAGGTCCACTTGATTGCTCGAATGAATCCTATCAAATTCCTTCTAGAGAAAGCCGTCCTTACGGATAGGCTAGCACGCTGGCAAAGTTTTCTCTCTCAGTTCGACATCACCTACATCCAGCAAAAGGCAATTAAAGGCTATGCCATAGCCGAGCATTTCGCTCACCATCCTCTTCCCAAGTTCGATCCCGTCCAATCAGAGTTTCCAGATGAGGAACTAATGTCCGTCAACCAATCAGATGAGCCAATGTGGACACTATATTTTGATGGAGCTCTGAATTCTCAAGGGAGAGGAATCGGCGTCGCCCTCCTGTCGCCTGAAGGACTCACATTCCCATTGGCATATCAGCTCAAATTTTCAGTCACCAACAATATAGCCGAATATGAAGCTCTTCTAGCTGGCCTAGAACTCGCTCATTCTTTTCGTATCACTGAGTTGCGAGTCGTAGGTGATAGTCAACTCATCCTTCGCCAGGTGCTCACTAATATCGCACTCGCGATCCCAAACTCAAGCCATACCAAGAACTCACTGCTGCCTTTGCCAAACTGTTCACAAAACTGATCTTTGTTCATATCCCTCGTCATCAGAATATTCTCGCCGATGCCCTCACCTCGTTGGCATCATCCATAAGGTTCCCTCTAGGAAGATGGTTTAAGTCCATTTCCATCTACAAACTTCACGCCCCTGCAATCGATGATGCTTCCTACGTAAATATCAAAGACAGGATAGCAAGGAAGATCCTGCAGGAAGATATCCTTGAGAAGAAAGAGATCATGTTGGCAGAGGTTGAAGAAGAACTGGTTGATAAAGAGAAACCATGGTTCTATGAAATCGTCAAATACTGCCAAGATCAGTCTTATCCTGAAGGGGCCACCACAGAGGATAAAAAAGCCATAAGAAGGGTAGCTCAGAGATACACATTGGTTGGAGGTCTACTCTATAGGAGGAGCCTTACTGGTATTCTGTTAAGATGTCTTGGTGACGATGAGGTTTGGAAATGTGTAGAGGAGATGCACTCAAGTGTGTGCGGTGGCCACGTGAATAGTCAGATGCTCGCCAAAAAGATCATTCGGCAAGGCTTTTACTGGCCCACTATGGAAGAAGATTGTGCTGTCTATGTCTGTAGGTGTGTTAAGTGTCAACTTCACGCCGATAAAATCCATTCACCATCTTCCTCACTTCATCCAATATCCTCCTCATGGCCTTTCTCCATGTGGGCATTCGACATCATTGGTCCCCTAGGTGATCCCAATTCCCTCACCAAGCAGAAATCTTTCATCCTCACTGCGACGGAATACTTCACCAAATGGGCCGAAGCTGAAGCTTACGCGGAAATCAAGGCGTCAACAGTCTGTAAGTTCATCATGAAGAACATCCTCGCCAGATTCGGCGTCCCAAGCACGATCGTCACCGACAATGGGCCACAGTTCATTTCTCAGGACCTACAGGACCTCTGCAAAAGGTACGCAATTCCATTGCATCATTCATCGCCTTATTACCCACAAGGTAACGGCCAAGCGGAGGCCACCAATAAAACATTGCTCAAAATCATCAAAAAAACCTGCGACTCTAGTAAGTTTTCAGACTGGCCAGAAAAGCTTATCGAAGCTCTATGGGCCTATCGCACTTCAATCCGTACCCCCACCGGGCAGACTCCATTTGCCCTTACTTATGGTATGGAAGCGGTAGTCACGTACGAGACTCTGATCCCTTCTCTCAGGGTACAATTGACGAGGAATTTCCCCTCGACGATCGTCGTAATTCACTCCTCGCCCAGTTGGAACTCTTGGATGAGAAGCGGATGGCCGCTGCCGAACATGCGCGTGTGTATCAAATTAGACTCGCTCGCTTTTACTAAAAGAAAGTCGTTGAGAGAAAATTCAAAGTCGGTGAGATGGTCGTAAAAAGAATTTTTGTCAAACCTGGAGGGCCGCGTTCTAAGCTCCAACCCAATTGGGAAGGACCATTTGTAATTCAAGCCGTGTACCCTGGCAACGCCTACAAGCTAATCAACGCCGAAGGGACCGAGTTATCCCACCCTTGGAATGGGCTTTATCTTAAGAAATACTACCCTTAGCACAAAAGAAAATAAAAAAAATATGATGAAAAGATAAAAAACATCAAAAACAAAGAAATATTGAAAACCACTAAAAATATGAAAAATTCAAAATGCCGATGCCTGGCAGTCACCATGTAGTTAAATCCCTGCATCTAACCTCCATGTTAGGATAGGACCCCTTAAGGCTTGGTAGGCACCGGGTCTTGGTTTGCCAGAACCGTGGAGATCCCTGTCCGGCCACGTCGGCCTATGCTCGCTCGAAGGAAGCTAACATGTGCTCATTTATGTATTTTATTCAAAAAAGTCGGTAGCATCACCTACGGTGGGGCTCCACCCAGAAGATCTCTGGAAGCTGTAATCTTTATTCTTTTCTCTTCGACCAAATGAGACAGTCGGCGCCCTTAAAACGCTGAGCATGAGAAACTGAAACTCAAACCCCAAGGGCAAGAGTAGGATCCATTTCCTCGAGCATCGATCAGAGCACGAGAAGAGGGCAGTGTCTCCGCAGGCATACGAAAAGGGAGCCCACAAACGTCAAACGACTATATCTCCCTCACAAAAAGAAATACAAAATCAAAATCAAGAGAAAAGCCTGGTCGTGACCGTGCCTGATGCGATAAATGGAACCCCTCAAAGCAAAGGCTCGAATCCACAAAAAGGTGAGGGGGCTATGGAATGTAAATGCTCGAGATTTGGTCCGAAGTTGTCCGAAAGGAAAGAGTTAATGGGCCCTTATTCGCTCGCCGGGTTAACGGCTTTGCCGGTCCTCTCAGGAGGTTTATCCCCTACACTCTTCCTTCTCCCTCTAAAGATGAAGGTTCGATGGAGTTTCTGAAAGGGTGAAAACTGCCCAGGGTCTGCGACCTTATTTTAATATACACATTTGGTTGTCTACTTTGAAAAAGTAAAAGCTACCGCTGCGAAGGAGTCTCCGTGTTTCTGGCTGGTCAAGACCCCTGTTTACCACCTTGATGTCTTCTTGTTTAACCTCGGGCTTAGGCCAATGCAAGCGCGTCACCTATGGGTGCGACGGTGTCTGATTCTGGGTCAGCGTCGCGCGGTTGGTCGTTAGGGTTCCAGGGTGGTCCATCATATACCATCCAGAGCTGTGAGGAAACAGACCCGGGTCAGACAAATCATTTACCTCAAACACCTTTTGGGTGAATCCCTATGGTCGGAAGCGACTGGGAGCCTAAGCATGGCATGACGGTATTGTCATCAGGGTAAGTCTTAGCCGGTTGGATCATCATTCGAGGGGTCTAGAGGCCCAAATCAACCTAGATGTTCACTTAGGATACCTGGGAGGTTAGTAGGAAACCCCTGTCTCACGTAGGTTAGGTGCCATTTGGGTGCTTGCCAGGCGTTAGCAACAAAAAAATTGAAATGAAAAAAACAACAAAAAAATAGAAAAGAGAAAATGTACATATTTGTAAACAAAAAATTTTTTTATGATAAAATAAAAAAAAATGCCAAATATAAAAAAAGAAAACAAATCAATTTTGCATGATTACATTTGCGTGCAGCATCTCACTTTTAATATCGCTTGCATTCGTGTGCTTGCCTGTCGCATTTATCATCATCATATCTTTACCTTGCCTTCGTTAAAATAAAGGCTTGGCCCCTTGACCAGTTATCAAGGACAGTCACAATGACCATTTGCTTATTGAGCAAGGGGCCAAGTCAGAACAGAAATTCTGATTTGTTTGTTTCAGTGATATGTGCAGGGATTCAGGCAACTGAAGCAAAGGTGAAAACAAACAAACCGAACCTTTTATTCCAAAAACCCAAAAAATTTACATCAAGTTCCGCCCTCTCTCTCTGCATCACTCGTGCCACTACTCTCCGGGCAAAATGCTCTCAAAGGTGCTACCCAACTACGAAAGGCGGTACTCCTACCGCTCTGTACTCCCCTTCCTATTCCCATATCCCGGCGTTGATCCACGGAAGCAGCAGAGAAGCTACCAACACGAAAGCCACGCTCTCGTGCTCTTCGGTAGCGCTCCTCACCATCTCTCAGCCACTGTTCAGCAAGACCAAGGCTGATTCGGAGTTCGAATAGTTGGGCCTCCATGGCCCTTCGTTCCTCCCTTTCAGTCAATCTGTTGGCTCTTTCTCTCTCTGCGTCTCTTTCTTTCTCTGCAAGTTCCATCTCGTGGTCTTCCCTCTCCAACTGGAGAGTGATCCTCAGTTCCACGGCATCCCTAGAGGAGTCGTCATCAGGATGACGCCGCAGTTCCCTCTCCAGTTCTGCTATCCTAGCCTCCTTCTGCGCAGCTTGGGCAAGCGCTTCTTCTGTCTCCTTTTCCTGTCGGGTGTACCGTCTCAGATACGCGATAAGGCGTAAACGAAGAGGACTCAACACTGAAACTTTTTCCTGTATACGGAGCATCCCTTCTGCCTCCGCAGCACGCTGCGTGGCGTGAGCAAGTTGCTCATGAAGCAAGTTAAGTTCAGAGGTAGGAATCCACAAGCTGGAGGAGGTACCACCTACTCCCGTCGCTAGGGAAGCCGCGCCAATCTGGGCATGCTACGACCGTGTGAATTAGCAGCCAACATCAGGAATCTAGGGTTTTAATTAGGAACGCACTGTACACCTACCAAGGCGCTCGTAGCTCCGCGGGCATCGCCCAACCGTTGCTCCATCTCTGCCAAGCGAGTTCGTAAATTCGCTATCATGGTATCACGGATATCCTGCAGCCATACGAGTCAGCATTTCCACCAGAAAACTAAAAAGGAGAAAGAAGAAAAGAGAAAAGGCGAAATGATGTGACACGACCTTGGACTTAAGCAAGCAAGCACATTCGCAATCTAAATGGGCCAATTTGGGCCGCCGCTCTCTCGTCGCTCACCCAAGCCCGGGGTAACTTGGCAATGCCAAGGTGAGGTTGAGGGGTTGGGCCCTTGCTGGTAGAGGGCCAGCAAGGCCAAGATTTGATTCCCAATGGATTTGGGAGCCCAATTCAACGGGGCCGACGAAGTGCCGAAGGCACCGGTTGCACTCTTCCCACGGTGATCACTCAAGACAACGGGCTTGAGGATCGGGCTCTCACTCGCATAACCAGCGGAATTAAGAACTAATATTGAAAGACAAGCACTAAGTGGAGTGAAGGTTTGAGCACTTACTCGACCGGTTTGAAGAAACCCGTCCTGGTCGGAGACGAGGGCGAGCGGGGAGGCGAGTGGATCCCCATACGCCGCGGCGGTGTCGCTTGACCTGCCCAAACAAAGTACACCACTACACCTCTCGCAGGAGGGGGAACTTGGGGTGGGGGTTAATGATATTACATCAATACTACCTCCACGCAGGGAGGGGCCTTTAGCCGGCCAAGCGGGGTGGGGAAACCAAAGCAAAGAACGAGGAACAAGGGTGGACGCCGAATCTGCCTACTGTCTGCGAACCAGGATAGAGGGTCCGTGTTGCTGTTGTAGATCTTGCTCAGGAATTTTGTTGATGGCGACACCGGCAGAGAAATCTTCATAACAGGAAGGGGAATGCGTCAGATTGTTTGTAATTTCTTCTGGAGTCGCTGTAGGTCGGGGCAGAAGCTTGAACAGGGCCTCTGTTTCTCGGACTAGCAGGGGCAGGTCACCAATAGT
This sequence comes from Amorphophallus konjac, assembly GCA_022559845.1. Taxonomy (NCBI): domain Eukaryota; kingdom Viridiplantae; phylum Streptophyta; class Magnoliopsida; order Alismatales; family Araceae; genus Amorphophallus; species Amorphophallus konjac. The sequence continues at coordinate 126,881,088 of CM040127.1, forward strand.
AGGATGCAGAGGCTGTCCTGGCCGCTCCCGAACTCCAAATTTGATGCCGTTAGTGCCGTTAGAACCGTGGGTGAGTCCTCTTTGCAGAAAAAGAAACAGGGACCCCAGAAGAGAACGGAGACGATCTGTGGAGCTAGAAGAGTGAGGAGGTGTCGATGCAGACTGGGGAAGGCAGAGCCGCGCGACCGTGGAAGAAAATTGGTAACTTCTGTTCCCGGATGCTGAATGGGCTTCTGCTTCTTGATTCTGAAAGTAGACAGGCCGATGAAGAACTTTGAAGAAGGACTTGAGGACTGATTCCTTCAGGGCTGGTCGTGGCAGAGCTTCTAAGCTGGCTCAGGTCCTCAGCCAAGGCAGAACCGCGCAGCTGTGGGAGAATGGACCTCTTGGACGACTCGGAGATCGGAAGAAGTCTAAACCACTTCGGTTGCGAAGCCGACTGGCAGACGCTTCCGACGATGGCTCTTGGGTCTTCAAACTCATTCGGAGGAGGTCGTGGTGGCCGCTGCAAGTTGCTGGTCTGCTGTAGATCTTCAGTTGAGAGCTGTAAGTTGATGATGATGGGGGGGAATGGGGTATATGGGAGGGGAAATGGGGGTGGATGAGTGTGGGGAAAGCCCGGGCTGTGAGGGGGTCTAGGGGGGGTGTTCTAAGGTGGGGGAAGGGAAGAATGGGGTCTGGAAGGGGGTCTAACAGGTGGTGGGAGGAGGAGCTACGAATTTGGGAAGGTGGGTGAGAGGAGAAGGTGAGGGGGGGCACAAGTGAGTGGAGGGAAGGGTGGATTTCAAATTTGAAATGGCATTGGAAGTTGTGGGGTTGTGTGGGGAAGGGGTTGATTGTGTTGGAATGGGGAAAGTGGTGTTGGAATGGTGAGGGATCTCCTTGGGACTAGGGGGGTGGAGTAATGGAGGCCATGGGGAAGTGGAGGGCTTTAATGATGGTAGGTGGGGGTTGAGGTGGTTGGGAAGGGAGGAGAGAGAAGAAAATTCGAAATTGGGTGATGAGGAGAGAGAAAGTGGAGTGAAAAAGAGGGATTAAGAGAGGGAAGGGTGGGAAATCTCTCCCCTAGGGTTTCTCACCCAAAAAATGTTGGAATCACTCCACTAAACTAAACTTTGGACTCTCAAATGGTAATTTTTCATTGATTGATTCATTACCTCCAAATGAAGGAAATGGGGCCCTATATATAGGAAACCCACATTTTACAATAAGACCCTGACAAAAGACTCATTGACAAATAACCGAAGGGGTAGGGGAGCTCATTGGGCCAAGCCCGAAGAAATGGGCCCAATTAGCACATTACACACTCTAATGACACTCAAACATAGGAAAATAAATGCAAGACCTAGGGACATGACTCAAATAAAATGCAAATGACTCAAGTAAAATTACATAGGACTCAAAATTAAATGACTAAACCATGCCGGATGCAACCGGGGCGAGGAGACGAGCTGTGAACGTGGGCATGGGAGGTGATGTCCCCATCATACTCCCGGGGTGCGGAGAACTCGACTCTGTCGAGTAAGTGTCCTTCCCTCCTTGGAGGGTGTAGAAGTGGTACTGCCCTCAAGCCTTCCGAACGAGACCGATCCATCCACCTGCCGAGATAGCGCTCCTATACCTTGCTCCGAGTGGTAGTGACTTGTTCATCCAATATTTGTTCAATTTGTTCACGCTGGGCTCTCTTGGCTGGTGGTCTCTCCTCACGGGTGGGTGCTCTCTCAAGGGAAGACGTAGGCTCAATCTCCTCACTAGGTACCACCGTGGGTCCCTTATATGACACTAGGTCGGTAACATTGAATGTGGGACTTATTCCATACTCCTCGGGGAGATCTAACTCATAGGCATTTGCACCAATGCGCCTCAGGACCTGGAAGGGACCAGCCCCACGTGGCCTCAATTTGGAGATGGCTCCCGGGGAGAGCCTCTCAGTCCTTACCATCACAAAGTTACCCTCATGGAAGTCTTGGTGACGCCGATGAGAGTCGGCCCGTCTCTTATAAGCCTCATTCTTTTTGCTTATGTGCTTACAAAGGCTTTCATGCAATTTCGTGAATGTTGACATTCTAGGGGTGATGGGTGGACCTGGGCAACCAAAAGTAGACCGATCATGCTTTGATGCCAAGAAGACTTTGATGGATTTTGGAGGGCCGGGGTAACCATATGTGGACTTATCATGCAATGTTGTCATGTAGACTTTGGTGGGCCTGGGTGGGCCGGGGCACCCGTAGGTGAACCTATCATGCAAAGTGGTGATGAATGTGGGGGGGCCCGGACATCCGTAGATGCTTTTGACATGCTTACGATCCATGATGAATGAAGGAGGACCATGACATCCGAATGTGGCCCACTTATGCTTTCTACTAGACATGTGGGTGATATGAATGAATGGACCCAACATAGTGTTCATGCCAAAGGGGGTGAAAAGCCTAGACACATGCATAATTTTCCCAAAAGTGACTTCCATGTGTATAGGTGTGGGACAACCTTTGAACTCCCATTGGAAAGGATCGAATGGATCTAAGAAGGTGGTCATCATGGGGTGGGGCACCACCTTATTACCTAGGGATATATGGTCCAAGATTATGGCTCCCAAGGTGCAACCCGGGTCATGGATGAGGTGGGTTTGGCCCAATATGGTGGGTGAGGGTAGGAAAGGGTGGGTGGTTGGTAAGATGGTTGGGTCATATGAGTCCCTTGACTCCCATTGGAAGGGATCATATGGATCATAAAATAGGTCACTTAGGGGGAGGAACTCCATGTCCTCAAGATCCTTAAAAGGTGCTAAGTCATCCTTCCCTATGATAGTTGGGCCAATGTTCTTGACAAGTGGGTCGGCCATGAGTGGAGGGCTTGGCTTTCTACTCGAGATAAGAAGCTCTAAATCGAGGAGAAGGTTGGGCTCATCCGGTGTAGGGAGGAATAGAAGGAGGTCGCTAGTGTAGCAACCATTGGTGCAAACCGAGGTGATAGACCCTATGCATAGGTGTAGGAGGCTAAGGCTCCTAGGTTGTTCGGTCATAGGGGTCAACATGCTAGTGAACTCAATTTGCCATGCTAAGCCCCTAAGAAAATCCTCTAAGGTCTCCACTTGATAGGATGCTTGGATTGTGGTGCGATAGGAGAAGAGGGGCACTAGGGGAAAATTTTGTTCTATGGGAGGGCAAACATGGGTCGAGGTCTCTCTAATTAGGCTCTCCCTTAGCCACCTAACAAGGGACTCTTCTAAGATGAATTCAGCCTTATCTAGAGGGGGTGGTGTAGGGTGAAGATCCTTGTGCGAGGCTTCCTCTTCAATTGGGACATGGGAGCTCTCTATGGAGGGGATAGGTTCCCGAGGGATATTTGTCTTCATGTGGCAAAGCGGGTGGACTACTTCTTCCAAAACTAATGGAGTGGGAAGGTTCTTTGATGGTGGGGTGATGATGGCCGGAGTATGGTGCACCCGGGGTGGTGAACAAGGGTGGGATTCCCGCGGGTGGGAGAATAAAAGGTTGTTGAATTTAAAGGTTCCCGAAAGGTGTGACGGATGCACTAGGCAAGTCCGACGTGTTGGGTCGATGTCGGCATTCCTTTCATCTAACCATTTCTTACCTAGGATTATACATGGACCCGCCAATGTTCCCTTTTGACACCAAGCCCCATCCAAATACTTAGTCTTCCCGAACCATTTATGGAATTCAATGAAGACTAGGTCTCCGTTGTGCATAATTTGTCCAGTCGTAGAGAGCGTGGCTACAATTTCGGGGGATACCCAATTATCTTCTTCCATGTCGATGAAGTCAATTTCTGTGGGGCTCCCATTAGGTAGGTATGCTTGGGATATGATGGGAATTGGGGCCTTTTGGTCGATAGACTCAATGACAATGGGAGGTGGATAATGCATAGAACGATCCGATGAGAACTCTAATGCAAGCGTGCCCATGGACTTGACTTGTGAGAACAAATCAAAGACTTGCTCTGATACCACTTGATGTGACACGACCTTGGACTTAAGCAAGCAAGCACATTCGCAATCTAAATGGGCCAATTTGGGCCGCCGCTCTCTCGTCGCTCACCCAAGCCCGGGGTAACTTGGCAATGCCAAGGTGAGGTTGAGGGGTTGGGCCCTTGCTGGTAGAGGGCCAGCAAGGCCAAGATTTGATTCCCAATGGATTTGGGAGCCCAATTCAAAGGGGCCGATGAAGTGCCGAAGGCACCGGTTGCACTCTTCCCACGGTGATCACTCAAGACAATGGGGCTTGAGGATCGGGCTCTCACTCGCATAACCAGCGGAATTAAGAACTAATATTGAAAGACAAGCACTAAGTGGAGTGAAGGTTTGAGCACTTACTCGACCGGTTTGAAGAAACCGGTCCCGGTCGGAGACGAGGGCGAGCGGGGAGGCGAGTGGATCCCCACACGACGCGGCGGTGTCGCTTGACTTGCCCAAACAAAGTACACCACTACACCTCTCGCAGGAGGGGGAACTTGGGGTGGGGGTTAATGATATTACATCAATACTACCTCCACGCAGGGAGGGGCCTTCAGCCGGCCAAGCGGGGTGGGGAAACCAAAGCAAAGAACGAGGAACAAGGGTGGACGCCGAATCTGCCTACTGTCTGCGAACCAGGACAGAGGGTCGGTGTTGCTGTTTTAGATCTTGCTCAGGAATTTTTCTGATGGCGACACTGGCGGCGAAATTTTCATAACAGGAAGGGGAATGCATCAGAATTTTTGTAATTTCTTCTGGAGTCGCTGTAGGTCGGGGCAGAAGCTTGAACAGGGCCTCTGTTTCTCGGACTGGCAGGGGCAGGTCACCAACAGTAGGATGCAGAGGCTGTCCTGGCCGTTCCCGAACTCCAAATTTGATGCCGTCAGTGCCGTTAGAACCGTGGGTGAGTCCTCTTTGCAGCAAAAGAAACGGGGACCCCAGAAGAGAACGGAGACGATCTTTGGAGCCAGAAGAGTGAGGAGGTGTCGATGCAGACTGGGGAAGGCAGAGCCGCGCGACTGTGGAAGAAAATTGGTAACTTCTGTTCCCGGATGCTGAATGGGCTTCTGCTTGTTGATTCTGAAAGTAGACAGGCCGATGAAGAACTTTGAAGAAGGACTTGAGGACTGATTCCTTTGGGGCTGGTCGTGGCAGAGCTTCTAAGCCGGCTCAGGTCCTCAGCCAAGGCAGAACCGCGCAGCTGTGGGAGAATGGACCTCCTGGATGACTCGGAGATCGGAAGAAGACGAAACCACTTCGGTTGCGAAGCCGACTGGCAGACGCTTCCGACGATGGCTCTTGGGTCTTCAAACTCGTCCGGAGGAGGTCGTGGTGGCCGCTGCAAGTTGCTGGTCTGCTGTAGATCTTCAGTTGAGAGCTGTAAGTTGATGATGATGGGGGGGAATGGGGTATATGGGAGGGGAAATGGGGGTGGATGAGTGTGGGGAAAGCCCGGGCTGTGAGGGGGTCTAGGGGGGGGTGTTCTAAGGTGGGGGAAGAGAAGAATGGGGTCTGGAAGGGGGTCTAATAGGTGGTGGGAGGAGGAGCTACGAATTTGGGAAGGTGGGTGAGAGGAGAAGGTGAGGGGGGGCACAAGTGAGTGGAGGGAAGGGTGGATTTCAAATTTGAAATGGCATTGGAAGTTGTGGGGTTGTGTGGGGAAGGGGTTGATTGTGTTGGAATGGGGAAAGTGGTGTTGGAATGGTGAGGGATCTCCTTGGGACTAGGGGGGGTGGAGTAATGGAGGCCATGGGGAAGTGGAGGGCTTTAATGATGGTAGGTGGGGGTTGAGGTGGTTGGGAAGGGAGGAGAGAGAAGAAAATTCGAAATTGGGTGATGAGGAGAGAGAAAGTGGAGTGAAAAAGAGGGATTAAGAGAGGGAAGGGTGGGGAATCTCTCCCCTAGGGTTTCTTACCCAAAAAATGTTGGAATCACTCCACTAAACTAAGCTTTGGACTCTCAAATGGCAATTTTTTATTGATTGATTCATTACCTCCAAATGAAGGAAATGGGGCCCTATATATAGGAAACCCACATTTTACAATAAGACCCTGACAAAAGACTCATTGACAAATAACCGAAGGGGTAGGGGAGCTCATTGGGCCAAGCCCGAAGAAATGGGCCCAATTAGCACATTACACACTCTAATGACACTCAAACATAGGAAAATAAATGCAAGACCTAGGGACATGACTCAAATAAAATGCAAATGACTCAAGTAAAATTACATAGGACTCAAAATTAAATGACTAAACTATGCCGGATGCAACCGGGGCGAGGAGACGAGCTGTGAAGGTGGGCATGGGAGGTGATGTCCCCATCAGGAAACCTACCTCCACAAGTCCCCGGGGTTGGAACCGCTCTGCGTACTTTATCTTGTATATACGCAGGTAATCCTCGCTATCCCGCGCATGTGATTCTACAATCGTGCCACCCCGTTGCCAGTCTTCACACTGTTCAGGGAACCGCATGCGCCAGTCAATGCAGGTCGCCGGTCCTCGCGTCTTTCTCCCGACACGAGGTGGCACAGCCGTATCCACCCATTCCTGAGCCAGTCCTAAAGTCATCATAACCAATCGTAGCCGAAGCGGCTCGATTTCATTCAGGCAGTGCATCCATAGTTCCCGTCCGAACCGGGCACGACTTGCTAGAACCCACGGCTGGTCGGCATCGACCATGTCTAAGTAGGGTCTCTAGTTTACCATCACTGCAGGAAACTCCTATAGCTCCCGCCTTAGCACCATCAGTTGGTAGGTTAGGGGTGCCGCACTCATGATGGGTTCCCAACGCCTGGCTAGCGGCACCATCACGGGTCGCCAATGTCGAGCTCTCCCCATGGGAATAATAGCTCCATAGCTGCTCGGCGCAGGTCATCAGTACCTTGCGAAAAAAAAAATACAAAACAAGCAAAACCAAAAATACCTGGATGAATGGTGTGAAACCACTCACAATCATCTCACGATCCGCTTCTTGGAACAGGCCTGCAAACAAGTGTGCCAGCATGGCAGCTTCCCAGGCATAGTACCCTACTCTTTCAAGGTCTGATAGCAGCTCCAGGAAGCGACATTGGATACCGTCCCCTTTCGAGCTCAGTACCAATCTCCCCAAAAGGAAGAGGAGAAATCTCCTCAAATCTATGTTGCATCTTTCCCAGTTACCGAAATCTGTGCAGTACACGGCACGGCATCCTATTTCCATCCTTTCCATGAACTCTTCTGAGGATTCGTCGTCCCGCCGACGAGTGTCGGTGAGCCCTAATGCATCCATGAGGGACGCCCTAGCTACCGACCTATTTTTCCGACCATCTATGTCCAAACCCAGTAACTTCTGGGCACCTTCTCGGTAGTCCGCGTAAGTGACTCCGGTCACTGCCTCGCCATCCACCTTGACACTCGTAATTCGGACCACATCTTCCAAGCTGGGCACCATGTGCCCCCAGGGCATCAGGAATGCCCGACTCACTGGGTCCCATCTCTCACACAAGGCTTGGATCAGGACCAGGTCGAGCTGGATCGGCTCGATCCGAAGAAAAGTGCCAAAACCCATCACGTCTAGCCTGGCCTTCTGAAAATCTGGGAGACCTCGGTATGCTGCCACTACCAACTCCCATGAGATCTGTGATTTCATCACACTCTACGCATGCAGGGAATGGAGAAAGGTTTGGTCAGAAAGAAAGGAAGAAAAAAGAATGGAAAAAAGGGCAAGAAAACTTGGCTTACGAGTTGTGATTGGGGCCTTTCGCTGAAGTGCCCTTCGAGGTCCGAAAGCCTCCTGGAACTACTACCACTGGACCTGCTTCTCTTCGAGGAGTGGGAAGATTCGCCCTCCATCCAACTCTCGGAATTTTGAACTCCTCCTCTCCCGTGAAAACTTGTGCTCCTCGAGTTAGCTCTCGATATACCTGGGAAGATAAAAGGGATAAGAATTTATAGAAATGGAAGGAGTGCGGGCCAAGATTGCCTCCATCACCTTTTAATGTAGCCCTCGCAATGAGGCACCTACCATGCGGTCCCGTGTATCACTTCACCGCTCGCACAGGGTGATTGATTGGATGAAGAATATGACGACTAGCCCCCTATGTTGTCTAGGGATACCCTATCATGTTTTGGAGGACGTCCGTAAAATTTGACACAACATCCGGGAAAAGGGACTAGGGCCGTCATTATTGACTTCGACGGCATATTCCTGTGGAAAATGGTCACAACAAGACGCGATTCTCCGCTCGGGGCGGAGTCTCGGCAGACCCATCACATGGGAACAGTGCAAAGGAAGAAAAGTGTAGGGAAGAAGAAACATACAAGAGAACAAACAAGCAGCAGAAAATCAAATCACTCCATTCATAATTCTATATAAGTTGTCATAAACATCACAATCATAGAGAGGGGGCGGGTCCACTAGCTCGCCAACTGTTGCCATCATCTTCATGCTCATCCCTCTAGGCGTCCCTCTCCTCTCCCCCGAGGTGAGGGTCCCTCAGAAGCCTCTGGGATCCTCGTGTAGCAGCACCTGCCTCGCCTCGTGGCGCCGGCTCCACAGCAGTGACTTGCTGCTCCTCCCCTGGCGTGGCGAAGAAGCCACTAGCAGCAAAGCGACCGGACTGGCGGAGTCGCTCCCCGAACTCCCACGCTCTCTCGTAGTGCGTCTCCATCCCTCCTAGCCTCTGCACGACGGCCTGAAGGCCCAGTTGGAGCTCCCTCACTTGGGCCTCCAAGGCCCTCCTCTCGGTCTGATCCCGCTGTCGCTCGGACCTTCTCTCGGCTTTCTCTCTCTCTGCCTCTCTCCTCATCATCTGTAGAAGAACCCTTAACTCCAGGATGTCTGGAGAAGGTCTCTCCTCACCACGATGCCACAGCTCCGTTACAGTCACCACCCAGGCATCACGCTCCTCTTCCGCCCGGGTCGCGCAGGCCACCGCACCGGCAAGTTGCTCCCGGAGGGAGGCAATCTCGAGAAAAGGGGCCGAGGAACTGGAAGATGCGCCACCAATCATCCCCGCCGTCGCTGTCTGCTGGTCACGCTGGAACAAAATAAACAACGGCCGTCAGTGAGACTTCAAATCTGAAGATAAAAGTGCGGCACGTAACTTACCAGGAGCGACAGCTCATGTTGAGCGACGGCCAGCTGCCGCCTAACCTCTAACAGTTGGGCGCACGAGCCACCGATGCCACGCGTGTCCCCAGCTTGGGGAAGCCCCGCATAACTCTCTCTCTGCCGCCGCGGGAAGTCGGCACTGTCCTGCACCAATACACTCCCTTGCTGTCCAGGGAGACATACGTGCCAGTCCTCGAGCCTCGCCTTGCCGCGACTCTCCCTCCTGACGCGGCTCGGCTCGTCCGCACTCGCCCACTCATCGGCCAGGCCCAGGGTCCTCGCCATGTCCTACACCAAGAAAGGGGTCCCACATCAGTCAAAAAGAACGCGTCCCCTGTCTAGGACGCATCCATCATTTAAGTGCAACACTCGCCGAACCCTTTCCCCCCTCGCACGGCTTGCTTCAAAACTCAAAATGGATCAAAGAGGGGGACAACCCAAGCACTCACCGAGCCGTGTTCACCTCCTTCCGCACCATTGGGCCCCTCGGGTCCCTCGGGGGCCCGAAGCGGCCCTTCCTCCTCCATGGACGTCGTTCCATGTTCTTGCGTGTCCCTCCTCGGGCGAGGAGTTCCTCGTCCCTCTCCACCTTCACCATGGTCGGGCCCACCGAACTCCATCGATCAAAAGAGGAGGAAGACGAAAGGGGGCGAGCGAGTTTCGGCGGAAGGCGGGCTCGTTTGCGGGTAAGGCACGGGAGAAGAAAAGCCACCCGTCGCTTTAAATTTGAATTCGAGGATTAAGACGCGTCCTCGCGCCTGGACGCGCCCAAAAAAGAGAGAGAAAGGAAATAGAATCCCCCGTGCAAAGCGTAGTTCCCCGCTGTTCAGGGCAAGGTCTCGTGGAGCGTGCCTCGAAGGACAACTCAGTGCAAAGAAGAAAGTGTGGGAGAGAGAAAAGTACGCACAACACAAAAAAAGCCACTTTCATTTCATATAATAGCCGAAAGTACATCATGCGGTAAGGAGGGTGGAGTGTACAAGCAACTCTCTAACTCTCGCTGCCACCCTCCTGGTCATCTCTCTCCTCCCCCCTCTGATGGGGATCCCTAGGGGGCCTCTGCGACCTCTGCGAACCCTGAGAAGCCGTGCTCGCCTCTCCAGGTGGCACCATGCCAGCCTCCAAGGTGCGGCGACGCTGCTCGGCTGAAGAAACTAGAAAGTTGCCCACATAAAAGGAACCGGACTGACGAAGTCGCGCCCCGCGCTCCTTCACCCTCTGATACCGCTCCTCACTCTCCCGAAGTCTCCCCTCTGCCGTGCCAAGACTCAGCCGGAGCTCCGACACCTGGGCCACCAGAGCTCTCCTCTCGTCCCAATCTCGATATCGCTCTGCCCTCCTGTACTCCCTTTCTTTCTCCATGGTCTCCCTCTCTCTCTCCATGCTCTCCCTCTCTCTCTCTAGGGTCTCCCTATCCCTCTCCCTCTCTCTCTCCACGCTCTCCCTATCCCTCTCCTCTCCTCTCTCTCCCTCATCGCCTCTATCCTCGACAGCTCGAGGGCGATCCGCAGATCCACTACGTCGCGAGGAAGCTCCTCTGCCTCCCGTCGCCGCTCCTCCTCTAGCTCCGTAATCCGGGCGTCACGCTCTTCCACCCAGGCATCGCGCTCCTGCTCAGCACGAACAGCATGGGCCAGGGCCTCCCGAATCTCGGCCACCTGTCAAAGCACGCATGCACCGTAAGAAAACAGTGATAGAAGGAAAGCAGCTAGAAGAGGGTCAGGGCCAAGCAAGCACTCACTCGAGCCTCGCGGTCACGCTCGGCCTCCTCAGCCCGAGCCACCGCATACGTCAGCTGCTCCTGGAGGGCAGAAACCTCCGGAGGAGGGCCCCGCGAACTGGAACCCGCTCCACCAGCCATCCCGGCTGCCGCTGTCTGGTGGGCCCGCTGAAACACGGGGCAGAAGTCGGTTAAAGGCTAAGCATCAAAAATCCAGGTCAAAAAAAATGCATTGCATAGACTCACCAGGATCTCCAACTCCTGTCGGATGGCCACCAACTGCCGCCTGGCGTCCGCCAGCTGGGCCCGCAGGTCGGCGATCATGTTGTCACGAGCATCCTGCATTGCACATAAGTCAGTGCCACATGCATATACATATAGAAGGGTGAAGCATTTTCATTTCACTTACCCCTGTCATACCACCCAAGGAGAGGCGGTCCCCGTACGTAGCTCGATATCGTCTCATGTAATCTGTGCTGTCCTGTACATGGGACACCACTGGGACCCCGCCCTGCTGCCAGTCCCGGTACTGTGCTGGGAAGCGTGTGCGCCAGTCCACAATCTTCGCCTTCCCCTTGGTCTTCCGCCCGATGCGGGCTGGCCCATCTACATCGACCCACTCTTGGGCCAGCCCCAATGTCCTCATAACCAGCCTCAGCCGAAGCGGCTCGATCTCGTTCAGGCAATGGACCCACACGTCCCACCTGAAACGAGGAAGACCCGCTACAACCCAAGGCTGGCCAGCGTCGCCCATGCCCAGGTAGGGTCTCCACACCACCTGCATCACCATGCATACATCATGTTAGTTACCATTCAGTCACATAAGAAAACACAAAAAATCATACGCATCATACCATGGCCTCGGGATACTCGCTCAGCTCCCGACGAAGTGACGCCAGCTGGTAGCCGTGGGGTGCTGCAACCACGACCGGCCTCCACCGCCGCGCCAGAGGCACGGCCCTCCTGTTCCCATGCCTAGCCCTCCCCATCGGGAAATAGTAATAGCTCCACATCTGCATCCATCATACATCATTAGTACAATAATTGCATATTTAACTATGGGAATGCATAAATAAAATGTTTACCTGGAGAAAAGGTGTGAAGCCGCTGACTGTCGTCTCCTTCTCCGAAGTCTGGGAGAGATCAGCAATCAATTGGGCAAGCAGAGCCGCCCCCCACGCGTAGTGCCCCACTCTGTCAAGGTCCGCCAGAATCCCGAGGAAGCGGCAGTGGATGCCATCCCCCTTCGTCCCCAGCAGAAGGCGGCCCAAGAAGAAGAAAAGAAACCTCCGGAGGTCTAGATCCACCAGCTCCCGCTCGCTCGGATCCTGGGTGAAAGCTGCACGGGCATCTCCCTCCAGTCGTGCCAGAAACTCCGCTCCAGTCTCGCTGACCCGCTGGCGCGGGTCGACGAATCCGAGCGCCTCCATGATCTCCACTCGGCCGACTACCCTGCTGTCTCTATCAGTCACGCTCGTCTCTAACCACAGCAGCTCCAGGGCACTCTCCCGGTAGTCGGGGTAGGTAACCCCGCTCACCGCCTCTCCGTCCACCCGTAGCCCGGTGATCCGAGCCACGTCCTCCAGTGACGGCACCATGTGCCCCCAGGGCATCAGAAACGCTCGGCTCGGCGCATGCCACCGCTCCCTCAATGCCTGGATAAGAGGAAGGTCGAGCCGAAAGGGCTCGATCCTAAGGAAAGCTCCAAAGCCCATGGCATCCACACGCGCCCTCTGGAAGTCCGGCAGCCCGCGGTATGCTGCCACCACCAGGGACCAGCTGATCCGGCCCTTCATCACGCCCTGCACACCACAAAAACAGAGAACACATTAGCATCATGAATAGTAATAAACAATAACACTGTATATACTACTTATTCATTTTATTTTATTTTTCTTTTTAAAATATTTATTTTTTGTGGAGGCGTCCAGGCCCCTAGACGCCTCCTTTCCATTTCCTTTATTTTCTTTTATTTTTAGAAAAACCCAAAAACCAAAACAAAAAATATATTAATAATATATATATTATCATGGAGGCGTCCCAGGCCCTGGACGCCTCCTTATTTTTAATTATATTTATATTATTTTCGTAAACAAATAAAAAAAATAATAAATAAATAAAAAGAATCCCCGGCCTTCTCTCACGGCCTCTCACCCGCCTATTTAGCCTATTAAACCAACAGATTGAAGTTCCGAGGGGCTTACCGGATCGTGCTCGTCCTCTCCCGCGTCGCCAGCATCCACTGCAGCCTCCACAGCCAAAGGAGGAGCCTCCTCCTCCGCCGCAGTAGCCTCCTCGGCATCATCCCTTAGCCTCCTCGGACGACGAGCCCGTCGTTTCCGCTTCTCTGGACCCTGGCTCGATCCTCCTCGCTCCATTGGGACTAAGAATGGGTCGTCTCGGGTGACTGGGTCGTCAGAATGAACAGTAAATGAGCAAAAGGGGGGGGCCAGCCCTTATATATAGAATCTTCCTTCTTTGCGGCGTCCAGGCGCCTGGACGCCCCCATTATTTTTATTTTTTTTTCAAAATTCAAAAAAACTTTGGGGCGTCCAGGCGCCTGGACGCCCCCAAACAAAAAAACCAAAAATAATAATAATAATAATAATAAAAATAGGGGCGTCCAGGAGCCTGGACGCCCCCAAAACAAAAAAAAACAAAAAATTATAAACAAAAAAATAGGGGCGTCCAGGCCCTTGGACGCCCCCATAATAAAAATTTCAAGAAAAAAAATATAATAAAAGAAATAAAAGGAAAAAAGATAAGAGTATGTATATAATCCAAACAAAAGAAAAAACACAAAGACAAAGAAAAACCACAAAAAAAAGATAATAATAATTAAGGGGACGGGGGTCCAAAACATCCATGCCAGATTTTATTCCATCAGAAAAATAGAATGAGCTACATCAGGGGTTTAGGCGCCTTAGGCCTTAACTTCCCCAGTTCGGTTACATAGGCCCTCCACGGCTCGCATTCTTCCACCACATATGCTAAGGCCTTTCCCGCAACACTTGTCTTCCAGGGTGCTTTAATGGCCTTCGCTTCCTTCGCGTCCGCTTCAGTACCCAACTCCCTCTTCTTCAAAGGAACGATGCCAGTCGGTGGCGGGAACAAATGGCGTGGGATGCCAATCTGAAGGCAGCACCGATGCGCATTATAAAGGACGAACTCGGTCGCGCCGATCAGTTGAAGATCAACTTCGGGAGAAGGCCTCATGAGGAGATCAAGCGAAAGCAAACATGCCGGTGCGCAAGTAAAGAAGCCTTGTGTCACGGTGCGGAAGTGAGACCGCCAGTCTTCACGTTTCTTCAGCCACAGAACGCGGTTCACTACAGTACCACCGAACCCTAACATGTCGGCTATGTGATGAAGAGGGCTTTGTTGGAAGAGCTTCGAAGCGGTTGGCATTCCCTCACGGTGATCAAACTTGAAATGCAAATCCATCCAGCAACTCAGGACAAGTGCGCAACCAAAGGGAGGCTTACCCATGCTCGAGGCAGTAAGGCCACTATACAGGTAGGCGAGGACAGCGGGTCCCACCCTCTTTCCACGCCAGATCCCCCAGATAGCACTCAGTTGGTCTTCCTCCACCATGTTGTCGGTATAAGGAAACAAGAGAGCACCCGCCAGACAAATGGTGAACCCCTTCATAATTCCCTCCAAATAGTCATCGTCTGGTGACCCTCTCAGGGCGTCCATGACCCACTCCGCAAGCTTTTGGAGATCGATCCCCTTTTGAGTACGGACCTTTCTGGCTGCGTCGGGCGGCATGAAGCTTCCAAGGACGCTTTCGGAAGTCCCCCGTGTCAGCATCCGCATAGCCTTCACCTTCCCGTCACTCTTGAATTTCTTCAATCCGAGCAGAAGTTCCACCTCCTCGAGGAGGATGGTCACTTCGAAGGTCGGGAAGATAAAAGTGTGGGTCTGGGGATGCCAGATCTCCACTAGTGCGCCCATAGCCGCCCAGTCCATACGAATCTTCTTGTAATGTTTGGCGTGAATAAGGAGCCCCTGCAGATGCCACTTCGAGAGTATGGCCCTCATGCCGATGGAGATGTTGGAAGTTAGCTTTGAAAGCCATGGCAGTTTGGAAAACTTCCTCGGGCCTGGGAAGAGTGGATATGGCTGGAAGAAGAAAGAAGAAGAAAGGAAGGTAGTAAGAAGAAGGTTCACGTGGAGAAATTTGAAATGAATCAGCTTACCGTATGCGACATTATCGTCCCACTCAAATGACCCTCGAGGTCGGAGAGTCGCCTGATCTCGCTGCTAGGCCTGCTCCTCTTCATAACGCGGGAAGACTCTCCTTCCATCCTGAAAATCTCTGATTCTCCTCTCTTTCCTCTCCTGAGCTTCCAAAATCCACCTTGGTACATTTGAATGAACTAGCCTAAGGGGAGTTCTTATAGGAAGGGAAGGGCGCTACAGGATAAAACATGTCACATCAGTGGTCATTGTCAAGATTTTGTCTGGATCTCCTTTGTACTGTGGTGCGATTCTACTATGATTCTGCTACTTTCTGATAACCTTTGCTAGTCTGTGCAGGTTTTACTAACCGACGTCTTTGTCCTGTCTCCTGTCCCACCTTTCGATGGTTGGTCCCACCATGTCATGCATCATAGTATACGATACCTACGCTACTAGAACATGTCAAGGACCTTGCGGCCCGAACAAATCTGGGATTTGAGTTCCCCTTCAACAAAAATAGTGATGATCCCGGAAGAATTTGGGTTGTACGGATAGGCCGTTAACTTATGGTAGCATGGGGACGACGGTTCCATTCAGTGAGTTGGTGCGCGGATAAACGGGCCCCAGCCCAGTGTCGACTCACCGGATCGGTATCCTGACCCGTTCTTAACAAGTTGACAATATTATCCTTGGCTATTTTCTATTTTAGTTTATTTTAAATTTTTCTTTAAACCCAGCATGCATTCATATAGGACTTTGATTTATTGCGGAAGATCATTCAAGTGATTCGATTGCGAAAGCCGCTGTGCTTCAATTCTTACAAATATGAGATATTCCACTCCAAATAAATCACTGAATTTCCTTGAAACGGCCTTACGCTGTTCTTCCAAAGGAGACCCTTGTTTGGACAGACCCTCAGATATTCCTTTACTTTTTACCTTGTTTGACCCACCTTGGCCGCAGCACTTCCACATTGGCTGGTAACCGCTCCCCAAAGGTGAAACCTCCGGTTTATGACCCAGGTACTTCCGCACCGAGAAGTTGGTCTCTTTTTGTTTCGTGCCTGAGCGCACATCTCACCCTCCCTTATTTGATCTCCGTCCAAGCAATCGTCAATATTTGAAAGACCTTCTTCAAGGTCGCCTCATTGAAACTTCAGGAAAGATTCCAAACAGTAACGTCAAAAGCGTGTCTCATCACACCTTGGCATCAACTTATCAGTCCGCTCACACTTCATTTCACTCCACTTCGATACCATTCCACTACGTGTCACTCCCTTGCAAAGCAGACGCCAAGGCGGGGCAGCTGCAGACACGCCGTTCTTGACGTCTCCTGAGAAAGTCTCATATTACTATACAATGCCCCGCAACGGCTTACGCATTTTGAATCACTCGAGTGCTTCCTTTTCTTGGGTCTTCTTCTACCTTTTTCGGCATCCGAAATCGTCTCGTCACGGCATTCGAACGGCATCAACACCAGTCGGACGCATCAGGAGGTTCCGGAACCAAGAAGGGTGTCTACCGGGCGGTCGCCGACGCCTGAACTGAGGACCCGGGTGGGTCTTAATGGGGCCGTCCAGGCCCCTGGATGCCCCCATATTTTTAATTTAATTTATTTTATTTTCTCAGGGCCCAAAATAAAATAAAAAATATATATATTAATGGAGGCGTCCAGGCCCCTGGACGCCTCCATAAAATAAAAATAAAAAATGTGTGTAAAATGCCAGTTGGCATAAAAAAAACAAAAAATAAATAAATATATATATATATATATATTAATGGAGGCTTCCAGGCCCCTGGACGCCTCCATAAAAACAAATATAAAAAATCAAAATGCAAGCCTTGGCATAAAAGACAAAATAAAAAATAAAAATAATATATTTTTGGAGGCGTCCAGGCCCCTGGACGCCTCCATCAAATCCCTCACGGGCGCCGGCCACCGAACGACGGTTTGTCGTGGGTGAAAAAATCAAAATTATGGAAACGTCCAGCCAACTGGACGCGCCCATTTCTGAATCACGAGGCGCCGCTCACAAAACCACGCGTTGTGCCAAACCGCGTGCGGCCGTCATCAGTTTTCGGTGGACCTGTTGGAGGCGTCCAGGCCCCTGGACGCCTCCATAAAAGTATTCCAAAAAAATGAATAAAAATAGAATAAAATATTAGTTCGGCCCTGATGGAGGTGTCCAGGATCCTGGACGCCTCCATCCTCCGGAGCCCTATAAATAGAGGCCCACCCCCTCAGTTCTAGGAGAGCATCGAAGCTATCCGATAGGCTGCCGGAGCCCAGAGGCTACCGGAGTCATTTTCTAACCCGTGGGGTCTTTTGTAGGTGGAGGTTCTGCCGGCTTCTCGGGTGCCCACGCTCGCGAGAGGAAGGTCGTCTTCATCCACCGCGCTTCCACGTCGTCCCCACGCTGTCGAAGCTCCGCCGGATTTCACCAACGGCACATCCAATAAGCCAATTCTTTCTTTTTCTTCGTAGTTCTTTTGCATTCATCATCTTGCATCCCCTATCCCCCTTCATAAGGGCGCCTTTTCTTATACACTTCTTACATCCATCATCTCATTTTCCTCCTACTCGAGTCCGAGAGGGGTTTAAAAGATAACACCAACCAGGTGTGTGTCTTGCCATCATTTCGTTATTTTTATCGCAAAGATTTGAATACTACACCTTCATCTTTCTAATCCGCTTGTTATTTGTTTGTCGTTGTTTTGCAAGGGTAACCGAGGAAAGCCCTCTCCGTCGGCCGGCCGAAGGGAGAGGAAGAAGCAACCCGCCATCTCCCGCTCTTGAGGTAGGCGCGATCACATTCTTTATTTTGGGGTCTTTCGGACCCTGGCGATCACATCTTGTTTTCGAGGCCGCGGCGAGTCACTTCCCCAATGGCCGTTTAATTTCTCGTTCTTATATTCTCTTTATATTCTGTTATATTCTGCTCATATCCTCAAGGCCGCGGCGAGTCACTTCCCCAATGGCCGTTTAAATTCTCGTCCTTATATGTTATATTCTTATCTATTCATGTTCTCGAGGCCGCGGCGAGTCACTTCCCCAATGACCGTTTAAATTCTCTTTATATTCTGTTATATTCTTATCTATTCATATTCTCGAGGCCGCGGCGAGTCACTTCCCCAATGGCCGTTTAAATTCCGCTCTTTATATTCTCTTTATATTCTGCTATCTTCTTATCTGCTCATATTCTCGAGGCCGCGGCGAGTCACTTCCCCAATGGCCGTTTCAATTCTTGTTATTTAATTTCTGCACCATTCCCGTCCCCCCGAGGTCGCGGTGAGTCACTTCCCGCTATGGCCGTTTAACCCCCATATCTTGCTATATTAAATTTGTCCCGCTCGCCCCGCCGGAGCAATCTCCCGTGGTGGCCCCTTCTCTCTTTTCTCTTATCTCTGTGTTGCAGCAAACAAAACAAAAAGAGGAGCCCGCGCGCTCCGCGTCCTTCTCCGCTTCCTCGAACCGTGTGACGTCGCTCACACTGGGGGGTGATCACCGATCAGTGAACTGCAAGGATGGGAAATGGATCAGGGGGCTCAGGGGGGTATCCCTGGGGAAAACCCTCCGATGCCTAAGTCAGTAGAGCAGTGGTGGAAGCTATGAAGGGAGGAGGAAGGAGATGCGCGAGATCCCTCTCCACATGGTGCTGAAGTGGTTCCTGCTCAGGGAGTTTTAGACGCGTGTAGGCCTTACCGTTTGCTGGAGGGAGTCCCTGGTTTAAATAGTGCGCTAGCCTCATGAGTCCTGTAAGCTGAGGAGTTCTAGGCAGGGGTTACGTCCTCGACGTGGGCTCTTTACGTCCTTATCGTGAGCTCTTTATAACCTTGAGGACTCGTGGTTCCCTTATCTTTGTGAACTCCTGCTCATAAAGGGCTATCAACGGTAGTGTAGATAAGCAATCGTCGGTCGACCCAAGCATAAAGAGTGCCAACCCTTATCCGGGCGATCGGCATAGCTCGGGTGAGACACGGTCGGAGTGGGCGCGAGGCGCTAGCCTTTATCCTGGTGAGGGGGATAGGTCAGGCTTGGGTCTTCCTCCGATCGGACCGAGGCTCGAGCCTTCTGAGCCTAATGGCCGTCGAGGAAGGGCTTCATCCCGAGTGATCTTATTGTGCTTTTATGCTAAGTGGGCCCTACGGGGATGTCACTTAGATGAGTTGGACCTCGTTTGGTCTTGCTGGACCTGGTTTGGTCGCTCTTAGATGGGCTACAGAAATCCCCCTCTCCACTTGTCCCCCTCCTACTCCCGAGCCTTGGTAGGCTCGGAAGAGTAGCCGTTAGGGTTTTGGACCAGCATCGCTCGGGTGGGTGGAGATCTGGCGGTGTTAAGAAGCCACGTGTTGTGGTCACCTAGGCCCGTAATAATGATAATCCTTACGGATTTGAAATGAAGAGGCCCCCTTTTCTCATAGGTCAGAACGACGCACCGCCTTCTGCGTGGGAATATAGGTGTTGTACGCTTGTTGTCGTTCTAGACTCCCTCCATTTTAGGGTTTTTGCTCTCCTTCACACTTGCTTTTGGGGTTCTTTGATGCATCGTGAGGACACGACGGAAGAGCAGAGGCTTACGGCGGCGTTCGCAGAGTTGGCGGAGATAACTGCGGAGGTGGTTCGACAGCTTCCTCTTCCTCCAGAATCTCCGGAGTCTCGGGAGCATTTCTCTTCAAGTTCCTCTTCAGATCCCATGGCGGACCAACGTCCGGAGGTCGAAGAGTGGGAGGGTGAGCCTAAGGTGAGGGCGATGGTGATATTGTCGGCTCCAAACTACAGCGAGCTGGGGGAGGCGGAGGTGAAACGGCTAGAGCACCAGTTTCGCCTGCCCTATAAGTTTTACTTTGCCGAGGCTGCCCCGCACGAGACGAGCTTGGATTCTCGTACAGGCCATATCTGCTCCTTCCTTCTGTCGTGGAAGAATGGTTTCCGCCTTCCCTTCGAGCCCTTTCTTCTGAAGCTTCTTGATTTCTTTAAGTTGGCTCCCATACAGTTGGTGGCCAAATCTTATCTTCTTCTCTCCGCCTTTCGCATCCTCTGCCACCAATGCAGGGTTCCTCCTTCCTTGGATCTCTTCCATTATTTTTTTGAGTTGAAGGTGCATTCCTCGGCCAGGAAGGGCTTCTATTTCATCCAGGCGAGACGGAACATGAGTTGTGTCTCCTTAGCCTCGAAGGACTCTTCCCACAAGGGATGGAAGACTCAGTTCTTCTGGGTGGGGATTTTTTCAATGGAGGAGACTTGGAGGTGTCCCGTAATCCCCAATTTCCATCTGAACATCTCTCAGAGGCAGGACGAGTTTTCTTCGGATGTGGAGGAGTATGCGGCCATTTTGCTGAAGCATCGCCAGTCCACGGAGGAGCTGGTTACTCCGGAGAACATCGAGCGGTGCCTTCTCACGCGGCCACAGCCGACAGGTTCGGACGTCACGAATGAGCTTCTCCATCGGATGGTGAGACCATTTTCTTTTCCTGACCATATCTTTCTTCTGCGCAGATGCCAGGTGGCAAGTTGTGGAGGAGGAGCCCGCGACCGAATGAGAGGTGATCGATCTCGGTGATGATTTGACTGTCGACGAGTCGCGAGCTCCCGAGGGGCGCTCCCGAGCCCAAGATAAGGGCAAGGGGATGGCCCAGGAGGGGTCTTCCAGGCCGTGGGGGGCCAAGCGTAAAGATCCCGTGGAGGGCATGATACGGGACGCCGTGAAGGCCAAGAAGCGGGCCAAGAAGGCTGGGTCTGTCTTCGCTGTCGAAGATGACTCTGGCTCGGTGGCTCTCTCCTCTTCTGAGCGAGATAGGGCCGACCCTATTGGGTCGGCTCCGCCATCCGCCGAGCGAGAGGTGGTCGAGGAGGCAAGGGCCGCATCTGGGTGCGGCGGCATTGGATCGACTCTCCCCTTAGTAGGAGCCGAGGGGGTCGGGGGATCGGCTCTCCCCTCAGCAGGAACCGAGGGGGCCGAAGTTGAAGCGGGTGACTTTGGGACCACGGCCGAGACTGGGGCGTCGATCAAGGTGAGTGACGCTCCGGGTGGCGGCGCAGGGGCCGAGTCGATCGAGGTCGGGGGGACACGAGGAGTGGCGACATAGCCCCGACTGACTGAAGCAAGAGGGGCAGATAAAGTAGCGGCTCGGTCCAGGCCGGCCGGCGGGGCTCCCGAGGGGATACCGTTCGGAGGGGGAGCCCCTATTTCGGAGGCTGGGCATCCAGGGCCCTTTGTATCAGGCGTGTTGCAGTATAGCACCGAAGGTGGTGAAGGGAGGAGATAGGCAACACTCCCCGCCCGCGGCTCTCGCGATGGTTCTGGAGGGCGGCATGGTCCTGGCCCAGATGGCGGCCACCCTGGCTGAAGCTTACGCCCGGTCGGAGTCAGAGCGGGCGAACCTCACCTGGACCCTTGGTGGGTCTGACAGGAAGATGGCTCTGCCCTCCGAGGAACGTGATGGGCTTCGGCGGGAGCTCTCCTCGGTCAGAGAGCTGGCGCGGGTGAGTCAGGCGGAAGCTAGGACACTAACCGAGCAACTGGCTCGGGCCCGCGAGTCGCTCGAGATGAAAAAAAGGCTTCTGGAGGAGGAGCGCGTGGCCCGTACCGAGCTAGACGGCCAGTGGGAGGCCGAGTGCGCCAAGCTGTTGGGCCGGGCGGAGGAAGCCATGTGCCTTCGGCCGGAGGCCGAGGCTGATCGGGCTGAGGCGGAGAAGCGGTCAACCGAGGCAGAGTGGAGATTGGCCGAGGCGGAGCAGGAGTAGGCAGAACTCGCTGGTAGGGTGGAATTGACCGGGGCGGAGGCACTCGAGCAATACAAACGCTCGGAGGCCTACCCGGTTGACCTCAAGGAGGCTTCCCTCCCCTACTATGAGTCTGCACTTCGCTGGGGCATCCGCAAGGGATTCAAGTAAGGCTATGACCGGGCCATCTCTTATGCGGAGGGGCAGGCATCTGAGACAATCAATTTTCCGTCCGAGCAATGCTATGACTCGGATTTGTCATCCTCCGGTTCCCCTGGTTTGGCGTTGGAGGAAGGAGACCAGGGGGACTCTTCGTCCGAGGGGTCGCCAACTCCGGATGCCTCGGGAGGGCACGCAACCAAGGCAGTTCCCACGCCGGTGGGGTCAGTGCCAGGGTCGGCCGTCGCTGAGGGTGCCGAGGGCAGACCATCTGAGCCTTCCACTTCCGAGCCTGGGGTGGGCCAGAGGCCTAATGTATGTTCTTTGCTTTTTCTCCTTGTATGTTTTTCCTTTTTCTGAAGAAAAAACATCTCTTGTTGTGTAAAGGGAAAAACATAAGGCAGTAGCGTTATGATGAAAAATCCACTCTTTTGTATCGCCATTGCTGTAGTTTGACCAGTGTATCCGCAGTAGTTGGAAAGTACTGATACCTTCTGCGTGGATCTCGCATGATGGTTGAGCGGGTGTCTGACAGGGTGCCTTTCCGTTTTCTCATGCTTTAACTACCCGACCGTTTCGTGTGTCCCGCTGAGATGGAACCGAGGAGTCTGAGGTGACCGTTCGTAGGGAGAAGTCCCTTTAGCGTGTTTTCGAGGGGAGAATCATTTAAGGCAAGTAACCTTCCTTCGCCTATAAAAGGTCTGAAGGGCGTCTCTCCCTCTCCATCGCTTAGGGTTTTCTCTGATAGTCTTTCCGCTCTCCTTCTTCACAAAGCATTGTGCTGTCGAATTTGAAGCATGGAAGACGTTCTGGAAGATGAAGCTACCGATGATGGAGGGCAGAGAGTCCTTGCTGCTTCAAGTTTTAAGGGAGTTTGATGGCCGACGGGCAGATTTGAAGGGCGTTCGACGTGTAGAAGCACGTCGCCCTCTTCTATCAGTTCCGGTAGTGCTAGCGGGGAGGTTACTCGGGAAGAAGGTTTGACATGCTGGGTCATGTCAAACTACTATCCCTGACCTACCGACTCCATCCCGAGGGGAGGGGGAAAACAATTAAGCTCCCTCCTTTCCGGGCTTTCCCCTACCTCCTCATCCAGCTCTGCTGGTTTCTTTTTCTCCCCCCCTTCTCACTCTTTGGAGGGTGCCTGCACTCTCTTCCTTCCAAAGAGTTGGCAGAGAGGAGGCCTTCATTCGTATTCCCTCTTCCCCTTCCTCCATCTCTGTCAACTTGGAAGGTAGCCTTCTTCTTCCTAATCCATCTGTCACCTTTGTTCCGAGTTACCTGAGCCAACGGGGTCGACTACCCTTAATCCGAGCCAATTTTTGCACGAAGCAGAGTCAGTGGTTGGACGCGGGAAGGCTAACCGAGTCAGCCGAGCGATGGGCTCGTTCGGCGGTGCCAGATGGATTTTCCCTTTTTCGACATGTATTGTATTGGCTTCGGCCTTTCTGCTGTACAAGCAAGTTGTTTGAACGAAAGAGGAAAGAAAACTTTTGTTTTATTTCATGTTGCTTACACAATGCTCGGTGTTCAAAAATAGAACTTGTGTAGTGTAGTCGCGTTCCACGTCGGAGGGATGGGTTCTCCTTCCATAGTAGATAGCCGGTATGCTCCTTTCCCGAGCGTCTCGACCACTCGGTAGGGGCCTTCCCAATTAGGGGATAACTTGCCCGCCGCCTCAAGTGGTAGAGAGGCTTCGGCTTTCCTGAGAACGAAGTCTCCCGATTGAAAGTGTCTATCTCAGACTTTGGCATTGTAGTATCGAGTGAGGCGGCGTTGATATTTCGTTTCTCGGACACTGGCAATCTCTCAGAGTTCATCCGCAAGGTCAAGGTTTTCGAGCAATTTTTGGTCGTTTGCCTCGGGCGAGAAACAGATGACTCGGAGGGAGGGATTGGCAATCTCCTACGGGATCACGACCTCGGTGTCGTACACCAACTAAAAGGGACTTTCACAGATTGCCGTTTTAGGAGTCGTTCTGTGCGACCAAAGTATGCTTGGCAATTCCTCGAGCCAGCTACCCTTGGCTTTGCCGAGCTTGGTCTTGATGCCTTTCAAGATAGTCTTATTGGCATTTTCGACCAGCCCATTAGCCTGAGGGTGGGCGACCGAAGTGAAGTGATTGCGAATGCTTAAGTCAGCACATCTATATCAAAAATAACGAGAATCAAATTACCGGCCATTATCGCTCACTATTACGCGAGGGATGCCGTAGCGACAGATGATCGATTTCTAGACGAAACTCCAGACGACTGTCTCGGTGATCCTAGCTGTGGCTTCAGCCTCGATCAACTTGGTGAAGTAGTCGATGGTGACGATGACGAACTTCTTCTGGGCCTGAGCCATAGGGAACAGCCCAAGGATGTCGATCCCCCACCGAGCGAAAGGATAAGGCTCGGCTAGGGTGACGAGCTCCGTTGCCGGCCGATGGACCAAGTGATCAAATCGCTGGCATCGGTCACACTGTTGTACGTAGGTTGAGCAATCACGCTGCAGAGTGGGCCACCAATAACCCTACCGAAGCAAGATTATGGCGAGCGACCTTCCTCCAAGATGCGCTCCGCACAGGCCTTCGTGAACCTCTTGGATCGCTCGGTTGGCTTTGTCGACAGTGATGCACTTCAGCAGGGGACCGGAGAAGGATCTGCGGTATAAAGTGCCGTCCAGAATGATGAATCGCCGAGCTTGGTACTTCAATCTCCGGGCTTCCCGAGGGTCGAGAGGCTCCTGAGAGTCTTGGAGCCATGATAGATAGGGGGTACGCTAGTCGCTTGGGGAGGCCGAGTCAACAGCCATGAGCTCCGAATCAATGCTCGGTCGCTCTAGCTCTTCGAGAAGGGCCGATCGAGTACCTTCGGGGTCAAGAGAGGAGGCCAGCCGAGAGAGGGCGTGTAGCACCCCCGATAAAAACCACTGAGTAAATTTAAAACTTCTTCCTAAAAGAGATCATACTTGAAGGCCTTACATAAAGAACCCAACCTCATAAGGACTATAATATAAATATACAAACCCACCCTACTTTTTGAATCTTGAGGGTTTTATGTAAAGAACTAAACCTTAGAGGGGGCTGGTCTATAAAGTACAACCCATCACCATACGTAATCTACTCAAAAGAATTATATATGGAGGTTTGTGTAAAGAACTAAAATATATAGGGACTATTCTATAAATATACAAGACAACACCTTATCATATGGCACATGGGTTGTACGAAGTGGGTTTCCACCTTGCAGCACCAAGATAAATGGCAACCATACCACAGGGCGCCCATTTTAATTAGAGCCCCTTATGGCAGGCGCCATTTTCCCTTAGCCCATGGAGTGACAATCGTGTGTAACGAAATAGCGCCCACACAAAAGGACGCCATTTTCAATAAATGCCCCCTACCCAGGGTGCCATTTAACCTGTGCGTCTAAGAAGTTTGAGGCACGAACAGCCTCATTTAGCTGGCATCACATCTTACCTACTCAACAGGACCCGCAAGGATAATGACCTTGGCAACCCTTCTCCTTATAACTAAGTCCCTCTCAGCACTGGCAGAAGCTATTGCCTGAAGTCCCGAGGTTAAATGGCACCCAAAAGGGGGGGGGTGAATTGGGTGATAGCAAATTAAAACAAAAGAGGACACAAGATTAAAAAAGAAAGAAAAGCACAGGATGGTCGTAACTAGATCAGAATGAAACTCACAAAATAACAAATACACAAACCCTTGGTACTCGGCGGAGTTAATCAAATCCGAAGATTTACTCTCGCAAGCTGTTATCTTTTCGGCAAGAATGACTTTGTCGGTCTGAATCCAGCTTTTGATATACCAAAGGATTCAAGGACTATGATCCACACGAAACAATAGAGAAATACAAACGCACAGGATCCAAAGAAATAGCAGAAGGGGGAAAGAAGATAAGGCACAAACCACAAGGAGACAGCAATTTAAGGTGGTTCGGATGCCACAAAGGCAACCTACGTCCACCCCTCACCGACAGTGAGGAACCACACACTATCTTGTAAGGTGTTACAAGATCGACCACACACACACAAAAGCAATCATCCTTGACTGCAAACTCACTCACACGTGGATCCGGGAAGATCCTTATACACACACAACGGTTTTAGAATTACAACCACAACACACTAGAAGCTGAGAGAAGTGTGAAAATAAAAGAAAACAGAAACAAGAGATTGATTGGTGCTCCCCCTTAGTTGATGAAGGATTCTGTGGATGCAGCTTGAGTTCCACTTGATGCAGCCTTGAGTTCCACTTGATGCAGCCTTGAGTTCCTCCAGATGCAGCTAGATCTTTACCTTTGTAAGGAGGAAGATGAATGAAGAAATCTTCTCGGAGCACTGTTCACGTCTACAGTGCAAGCTTCCTCCTTCCCTCTCTTGGTAGACTCTTGATCCTTTCTCTTCATTAGGGTTTTCCAAACCCTCTTGTATTAGTTTTATAGAATTCTCAAGGGTCCAAGGACTCCCCTCAGACCAGATCCACAAAATCTGGAGAGTTAGGTTGCTTAGGGATTAAATAAAACCAAGAGAAAGACCAACTCTCGAAGTGACAAAAAGTCAACATTTGTTGGCAGCTCGAGGCTGGCGGTCGACCTACAAAGGCCAGCGGTCGACCGCCAGTGGCTGTCCTGTAGCCATATGGCTGCTGGAAAAATAGGTCGACCGCTAGCTCCGGGCGGTCGACCGCCAGCTTCCTCAAATTACAGATTTCAATTCTGTTAATCTAGGTCGACCGCCAGAGGTCCATAGGTCGACCGCCAGAGTCCAGTCCTGCAAAAAAAACAAGTGTTAGCTCCCTTGATTTGTCCATTTGCTTGATGAAAGAGATGGCTTGTGTTATGGTCAAAAAACAAGATGATTTATGTTGAGAGACTCATGCAATGGTTCATTAACACACATACGTCATGGGGTGAAAAATTAGGTTTAAGACAAGAAGCTTTGCTTGAAAAAGGATATATATGGGAGAGGATGTCTTGGGTTTTGTTATCTTCAAAAACAGTCAGATATGTTCAACACTGCTGTCACCAGTGCTGCTTGTAGAGCTTGCAGAAGTCTACCTCCTGCTGAACGTGGGCTTCATTCTGGGTCTTTCTTTCTTCTCTACATCTCGTAACCACGTCAAAGGTAGATGTTCTCAAATTCTTGCTTAATCTAGTAGATAAATAGGTTAATTAGAGTTAGATTAACTGATGGGGACATCTCCGACCACTGCACATTTTTTGAGATTCCTGATGATCACCGGCAGTGCTACATCTTGTTCGCCGCTTTATTTCGAGTCATATGATGTATTTTTCATTTGCTTATTTGAGTCTTATCATGTGATTTTCCTTTTATTTGAGTCCAATACCTAGGTTAGGTAGTTATTTACCTAAGTCTTGAGTCATTATGTTGGTTTGATAGGTTAATGGGCCCAATTATATGGGCTAGGCCCAGGGGCGCCCCTTCCCCTTGGTTTAGTGTTAGTAGTCCAAAAGTCAAGGACTTATGTTAAATTGTGGGAATCCTATAAATAGGACCCCACTCCCACCATTTGGAATGAATGAATTGTTGAAAGAAAATTTGAAATCCACCAAAATTATGTGAGATTCTCTCTCTCTTTCTATATCTCTCTCTCTAAGGGGTGGATTCCCCTCTCTCTGTCTCTCTCTCTTCTCTCTCTCTCTAAAAGGGGCGACCCCTCCTCTCTCTCTAGGGCGCCACCCTCTCTCTCTCTTCCCCCCTGCCACCTTATCCTCCACATCAGCCCCAACCCCTCATCTTCCCTAGGTCCATTCAATCCCACCATTATTCACACCAAGCCCCAAGCACCCTTTCACATTCCAAGGCAACATTTCCTCTTCCCAAGCCACCCCTCCATCTCCCAAGGGAGAATCCCATTCTCCCACACACCCCTTCACCAACCCCAAACAACCTTTCTTCTCCCCAACACACCCTTTCCCATCCCAAAGGCCACAATAACCACCCACCATTAACCACTCATTCAAACCAAGGGAGAGCTCTCCTTCCCTCTCCCCTTCCCAACCCAAATTCGCAGCTCCCCCTTCCTCCACCTGTTAGACAACCTACCAACCACCATTCTGCCCCTCCCACACCTTGGATTGCCCCCTAACAGACCCCCACATAGCCAAGGGTCGCCCCCACACCCATCCACCCCATTCCCCATCCCATCTACCCTATTTCCCATCACCTATCTGTTGTGACTCCTATGTGTTGATGGTGTTGACATGTAACTTTACTTCATATGGCAACACACTATTTTGATGAATTGGCAACACTGTTTATGTTTTGATGAAATCACTTTATCAGATTGTCTGTGTGTTATATGCATTTTATTTTATCTTAACACTGAACACACACTCATTGTCTCAATGTCTACATCGTTGTTGGGCATCAATGTCTGCATATGAGCATCAGGCACCAAGTGTGTACACTGCATAGCATGCAGGTGTTAAAGTCCATACATCCACAGTGCAGTGGACAAGTCCATACACTGTTCGTCTTATTTAGAGTCTAAGGTGAAGTCTGTACATTGAGCGTCTCACGCAAAGTCCACACATTGGCCTTCAGGTTTGAAAGTCTGTACATCGGTCTTTCAGCAAGTCTGAACATTGTCCATACTGTAGTGCGTCAACTCCTTGAGCTGATGCGTCGACGCTTCAGTTCAGTTTCTTCAGTTGATAAAGTCTATACATCCACAGTGGACTTTAAAGTCTATACATTGGGCCTTACATTCCAACTCTATACACTGAACCTTCGTTCTTCAAAGCCTCAAGTCTGTACAGCGTGAAGTCTACATTTTGGCTTCACGTTTTCAATGTCTGTACAGTGGCTTCGCATAGGCAAGTCTGTACATCGGGCTCCTTCTAACTAAGTCTATACACTCCCTCACACTGTACACACTCAGTCTATACAGCATGATCGTCTTTACAAGTCTATACAGAGTTCTTCACTTAAACTGATGACTTATCCGATACTCTGTCTGACAGGTGTTCTGATCGTGAAGCTTATGGAGGGCACGTGATTCGAGGCTGGAAGGGCAGACAGGATTGTGACACGTGTGCTGAAGCTGGCTGAGAGGCTGACACGTGGACACAGCAAATCAAGAAAGAAGCTCCTGGATTATTCTGGTGTGTCAACGCATTGAGCAAGTAGCGTCGACGTAGCAGTTACAAAAAGAGAACCAATGGGTTACTGGGTTACTCAGATGCGTCAACGCCACCCACTGGCAGCGTGGACGCAGCAGTTCAAGTAACTCCTTGCAATCTCAGGAGTACCCTGGCAGCGTCGACGCTGCAGCTCGTTGGGTCGACGCAGCAGGTTGATGGAACGACATCTTTTTTAGCTGCTGGTACACACCGATGCGTCAACGCAGCAGTGGAGCAGCGTCGACGCAGCACGCCCATCTGCTGAAGACTTGATCACTGGATCATCGATGCGTCAACGCCATGGGCTGATGGAGTCAACGCAACAGTCTTGGGTTTTGCTGATCGAACGTCTTTGAATTGTAGGGCACGTGATCCGAGGTGCCTGGCTCGTGAACCAGATGCTGACACGTGGATGGAATTGTCTCGAAGCTGGCGGATTCCATTGGGCGGGAAAGCATGGAAGCCACGCGCCCTTATCCACCTGCTGCTGTTATATATATCAGTCTTCATCTTCTGTACAGGCTGATCAACATTGGCAAAGTCTATACATCCTGCTTGAAGCAGCAGCCACCGAGATCCACTGAGAGAGGAAGAAAAGCAGAGAGGAAGAAAAGGAGAGAAGAAGAAAAAGAGAGATTAGTTGAGAGAGAGTTATTGTGAGAGCTTGTGAATCAGTCTCTTGGTCCAGTTACCAGAGCTGATATTGCTCAACCTTGAGCTACAGTCGTTTTGGCTTTCTTCCATTCGATTGTGTGTTTCATTTGTTTTCAGTCTTTGTTATTTTTCCTTTGAAAACTCTTGTTCTATCAAGCTGTTAGTCAACGGGTTCAAGCTGTGAGGCAGCGGGTTGCAGAGGTGTTCCTCTGGTCGGCTAAGCTGTAGTGCCCAGCAGAGCAAGCTGTGATGCTCAGCTGTTGCAGAGGATTCTCCTCTGGTCGGGATAAGCTGTAAGCCTCAGCCGTTGTTGGCAAGCTGTAAAGCCCAGCAGATTGAAGCTGTGTATCTGTAGTAATTCACATTCGAGTTTAATGTGGGGTGGACGTAGGTCGGATTGACCGAACCACCTAAAAGCCTTGTGCCTCTTGTGTGTTTGATTGCTTGTTCAGCAAATCTTGTGTGTTTCATTCGGTGCATTGGCTGTGTTCATCTAGTGTTCTTCTAATTCCGCATTTGATTCTAGGCCAAATTTTTAAATAGCCAGTTAATCTATTCACCCCCCCCCCCCTCTAGATCCACATCCAGTGGTGATAGAGCCTTCCATCTAATTTCAACACTTGGTATCAGAGCTAGACTCTTCTACAGGGACTTACCACCCGAAGAGGATAAGCACAGATGGACGGAAGAGGGATGATAGCTGAAGGACACTCCACATCCAAGCCCCCATACTTCGATGGAACCAACTACGCATACTGGAAGCACCGTATGCAGGTATTCTTGAGGGCTAAAGATTATGAAATTTGGAAGGTGGTTAGCAAGGGACCTTTCGAACTGTCCCGAAATGAAGATGTATGGACCAAGGAAGAAATCAGAAGGTCCACGCTCAACTGGAGTGCAATCAATGCAATCCAGTGTTCTCTGCACCCCACCGAGTTCTCACGAATATCTGCCTACTCCTCAGCGAAGGAAATGTGGGATGCACTTGAAGTCATCTATGAGGGAACTTCACAAGTCAGAGAGACTAAGACTAATCTACTGGTCTCAGAATACGAAGCCTTCAAGATGAAGCCTAATGAGACGATCAAGGAAATGTATGCTCGGCTGACCATTATCACAAATGGTCTCAGAGGCTTCGGGAAAAAATATTCTGAGTACGATGTAGTCAGGAAGATCTTGCGATCCTTGACTCCAATTTGGCACACCAAGGCCACAGTTACGGAAGAGTCAAGAGATCTGCATAATACTAAGGCAGATGAGCTGATCGGATCTCTAATAGCTTATGAGATGAATATGCCAAAGATAGAGGAGGCTGACAGAAAGAGGAAGCCTATAGCTCTGAAGGCTGGTGCTAGCAGATCCAGTTGATCCAGCCCCAACGGATTATCAACTGAAGAGAGCTTGTCTGAAGAAGAAGTGGCAAATGCTGATATTGCCATGATTACTAGGGAATTCCGGATATTCTTCAAGAAGGAAGGAAGAAGATTCAGCCGAAGAAATCCCAACAGTGGCCGCCGAGATACAAGGTATAAATCAAATCTTGTAAAGAAAGCTGAAACTAATGTTTGCTATCAATGCAGGAAGGCGGGTCACTTTAAAGCTGAATGTCCGACAAATCAAAATCTCAAGGACAAGTCCAAGAAGAAGAACACAAAAGGGAAAGCTATGGTGAGTACCTGGAGTGATGAGGACAAGGGATCTTTGAGCGTCACTTCGGACAGTGAAGTTGAAGCTGAGAAGCCAATCTGTCTCATGGCAACCAGCTCAGAAGATAGAGAGGAAGAATCTGATGAGGTATCCTCTTGCTATGAAAATTTTACTATTACTGATTGGATGGTTGCCTATGATGAACTTACTGATAGAGTAGATGAGGTCAGAAAAGAAAACAGGCATCTTCGAAGAAAAATTAAAATCATGCAAAATGATACTTCATTGTCTGATAAAATTGCCTGCTTAGAAACTGAAAACAGTAAGCTGAAACTCACATGTTCTGAATTTGAAGAAATCAATAAAGAACTGAAAATGTCTAAGGAAGAAAATGTGAGATTAGACAATGAAATTGATGCATGGAAACTGAAAATTCAGAATTATGAAAATGAGATAAAAATTGTTTCTGAAAAATATGAAGCTGTCCTCAATGTGAATAATGAGTTAAAAAATTCTATTGATGAAGTTCAGAAAGATAATGAGGATAAGCTAAAAACAATTGAGAAAATGACCCAAGGATCTGAAAATTTAGATGCATTATTGGGGTCAAAAGTAAATTTCAGAAGAGAGGGCCTAGGATTCAACTCTAGTGCAACCAAAAGCTTTGGAATGAAAACTATTTCCTTTGTTGCACAAAAGGAGAAAGGACCTCTGATCAACATGAATTCTAATAATGCTATAAAGACAAATTTGAATCTGAAAAGGCTGAATGCAGAGGAGAAGGGCAAACAGAAAGTAGGTGAGCCTAGTAGAATTGGCACTTCCAAACCTAGCTCTAGTGCTCAACCCAAGGTTAGGCATCAGCCTGTTCAGGTAAACAAACCTCATGTCTATGCCAAAAAGACTTCACCACCATCATCACAGAAAAGGACCCAACCAAAACCTATGAATAGGTCAGCAGGGTCAAGGGTGCAGGGAAGACAAAATATTTTCAGAAGTCAGCCCAATAAATTCAATTCACCTAGAGTTCAGCCCTACTACCCCAAACAGCCAATCTATCCTAATGGGTATAGGTGGACTAGAACTCAAGGGATGTATACAGGGTATGTTCATCAACCTACACACTTTTACAGACCCTATGTCAGAAATTGGGAAAATGGGTATGGTAGTCGGATGCCTAGGAATTACCAACATTTCCACAGCCAGTCTAGGAACTACCATGGCCAAAACATTACGAATGCAACCTGGCCGAAGCATTGGCACAATAACAAAATTTATGTGAATAACTTTGTTGGTGCATATAAGAAGAAAGTCAATAAGAAAAAGCAAAACAAAAGGAAATCTGGAAAATCCACTGAACAGAACTGCTTCAAACAAATGTGGATTCCCAAAACCATGCTTTCTTTCTTTACTTGCACTTCATCTGCATTGGAGCCCAATCAGACTTGGGTTCCAAACTCTTTGCCCTAATTGTGTGTGCAGGTATGCCTGGCAGCCAAGAGCAACTTGTGGTACCTGGATAGTGGCTGCTCCAGGCATATGACAGGAGATAAGGCCAAGTTTTGTATGCTAACTGAAAAGCTAGGAGGCCTTGTCACCTTTGGAAGCAACACAAAGGGTAGGATCATTGGATCACGTAAGGTAGGTAAGTGTTCTACCTGCTGCATTGAGGATGTTATGCTGGTTGAAGGGTTAGCTTACAATTTACTTAGTATCAGCCAGTTGTGTGATAAGGGTCATAAGGTTTTATTTTATTCTCAATGCTGCAAGGTTTTTGAACCTGATTCAGAAATTATAAAATTCTCTGGAAAAAGAATAAATAACACATACATGATAGATCTAGATGATATTCAGCATTCTAACCTATGTCTTACTACCAATAGAGAAGATTTAGCATTTTTATGGCATCGTAGGTTAGGCCATGCTAGTTATACCATTTTGCATAAACTGAACAAGCATAGCATGGTTAGAGGACTTCCTAAAGTTTTCTTCAAGAAAGAAAATAAAATCTGTGATGCATGCACTCAATCAAAGATAACTAGAAAGTCATTTAAGTCTAGAACTGAAAATATGTCTTCCAAACCATATGAGCTGATACACATGGGTCTCTTTGGGCCAACCAGATCTGTCAGCTGATCAGGAAGGAGGTATGGGTTTGTCATGGTAGATGACTTTTCTAGGTATACTTGGGTTTATTTCTTATCTAATAAGAGTGATGCCTTCTCAAGATTTCAGGAGTTCTATGTTAAAATAAATCAGAAAATTAAAAATATTTTAACTGATCATGGAGGTGAGTTTGAAAACTCACAGTTTGATGAACTCTGCAGGTCAAATGGAATCAACCATAGGTACTCCTCACCAAGGACACTTGAGCAGAATGGGGTTGTGGAGAGAAGGAACAGAACCCTAGTGGAGATGGGTCGTACACTTCTTATTGAAGGTGGTCTACCAAGGAAATTTTGGGCTGAAGCAGTGAACACTGCCTGTTATGTAATTAACAGAGTCATGGTAAGACCTTCTACCTAGCAAACACCATATGAGATCTTAAAGGGTAAGAAACCTTCTATTGCTCATTTCAAGGTTTTTGGTTGCAAATGTTTTATTCATATAAATGATAAAAGAGACCTTGATAAATTTGAACCTAAAGGTGAACCAGGAATCTTTCTTGGTTATTCTGAAAACACTCGAGCATATAGAGTGTACAATCTGAACTCTAAAACTGTTGAAGAATCTCCACACATAGTTTTTGATGAATCCTTGGTAAATTCTAACGTTGGTCAATGCAGGAATGAAGACAATGGTGAAATCTTGAAGGAAGGAGATCCTGAAGAAAATTCCGAGGATGAAGAAGGACATACAGAACTTAATGAAGAGGAGTCTACAGTTCAGGGGGAGGTAAATCAAACACATGACAATTCAATTGTTAACATTAGATATCTTAAAGATCATCCTGTAGATAATATAATTGGAAATCTGCATGACCCCCCTAGGACTAGAGGTCTCTTGAGAATTCAACATGAATTAAATGCATATGCTTTTGTCTCTCAAATTGAACCCAAGTCCATTGACTGTGCCCTCAAGGATATGCATTGGATTAATGCCATGCATGAGGAGCTTAATCAGTTCGACAGGAACAAGGTGTGGCACTTGGTCCCACCTCCTGATCATGGAACAGTCATAGGGACTAGGTGGGTCTTCAGGAATAAATCTGATGAATTAAGGAATATTGTTAAAAATAAAGCCAGACTTGTTGCTCAGGGGTACAACCAGGAGTTTGGTATTGACTTTGAAGAGTCATTTGCCCCTGTAGCCAGATTAGAAGCTGTTAGAATTTTATTAGCTTATGCATGTTCCCTAGGTATAATCCTCCAGCAGATGGATGTAAAATCTGCATTCTTGAATGGGAAAATTAATGAGGATGTCTATGTTAGACAGCCCCCTGGATTTGAATGTCTAGATTTCCCTAATCATGTTTACAAATTAAATAAAGCTCTCTATGGTCTTAAGCAAGCTCCCAGAGCTTGGTACGACAGGTTGAGCAAGTTCCTCACTGATCAAAATTTCACTAGAGGAGTAGTTGATCAGACCTTGTTTACAAAGGTGAGTCATTCTGAAATTCTTATTGTACAGATTTATGTGGATGATATCATCTTTGGGTCAAATAACCCCAAATTGTGTGAGGAATTTTCTGAAACAATGACTAATGAGTTTGAAATGAGCTCAATGGGTGAGCTCAAATTGTTTCTTGGACTGCAGGTTACACAAACAAAGGATGGAATGTTTATCACTCAGTCCAAGTACACAAGGGATCTACTCAAGAAATACAAGATGGATAACCTTAAAGAGATAGCTTCTCCAATGGGTACTTCTACAAGCTTGGATGAAGACACTAAAGGTAACCCATTTGACCAGAAATTATACAGAGGTATGATCGGATCCCTTCTCTACTTAACAGCATCTAGGCCTGATATTCAATTCGTTGTAGGATTATGTGCTAGGTTTCAGGACAGTCCTAAAGAAAATCATTTTAAAGCAGTGAAAAGGATTTTTAGATATCTACTAGGCACCCAAGAGCTAGGATTATGGTATCCTGCTAGGTGTGAGTTAGAGCTTCTAGCTTACACTGATGCTGATTATGCTGGGTGTCGAGTAGATAGAAAAAGCACTAGTGGCTACTGTCAATTCCTTGGTGGCTGTCTAGTATCTTGGGCATCTAAGAAGCAACACACTGTAGCCTTGTCTACAGTTGAGTCTGAATATGTTGCAGCAGGTAATTATGCTGCCCAAGTACTTTGGATTAAGCACCAACTAGATGATTATCAGATAAAATTGGAATGTATTCCAATTCTATGTGATAATACTAGTGCCATATGCCTTGCTAAAAATCCTGTTCATCATTCTAGGACTAAGCACATAGAAATAAAACATCATTTTCTAAGAGATGCTGTGAACAAAAAGGAAATTGAACTGGACTTCATTGAAACAGACAAACAAGTTGCTGATATTTTTACTAAGCCACTTGGAAATGAAAATTTTAAATTTTTTAGAAGAGAACTTGGCTTGTGTAAATTTCAGCATAATGAATAAACTCTTTGTTGACTTGAATAAAACCTTTGAGCTGCTTTGAATAAACTTCTGATTTGGACTTGCTGTTGATAGATTGAATAAACATTGTGCAACAGACGTATGATACTGCATGACTATCATATATGTTTATTGCACTCATGATCATCATGCATATAGATAGGGGGAGTCTTGTCAGGATTTCAAGGTGAACTGCTACGTCGACGCTGCTACAATGTAGCGTTGACGCAATGAACTAGATCTGGAAATATTTCTGTTTCACTATTCTGATGAGTTGACGCTACAACAGCATGGAGTCAACGCACTGACACTATCTCTGTATCCTATACTGTTTATCTCTTCATCTGATGCGTAGACGCCTTGAACTCCAGCGTTGACGCTGTCTATTCAATCCTTGATTCTGAATGATTTAGTCTGACAATATGGCAATCTTTTAGTCAGTTCTAATATTAAGCAATAGAAAACAGATTTCTTCTTTCATAAGAACGTTAATTGCTTAAAGACTGACTTAATGGTTTAAAATTTATAATCTTTAGAGTTGAAAGACTACAATCAGTAAATAAGGATGCTAAAAATTGATAAAACTCTCAACCCTTATCTTATTTCATGTCAGATAAAGCTAATTATATCTGAAATCTGAAAACTCATCTGAAATCATGTTAGAGAAGCTAAGTATGTGTATTGTCCTTGAACAAGTCATTCTGAAACAAATAAAGGGCAGCTAAGAAAGATATTTAAAAACATTGAAAATCATTTGAGTAATAGCATTGATAGAGCAATGACTGGTAAATCACTGAGAAACTGAGTGATCCATCAAAGAAGTGGACATCACTCATGTCATGAGGTGTATCAGCTATCTCTGTATAAAATGATCAAAACAGTAGGTTGTTTTCACTGAGTACCTGGGGGTAACTGGCGTCTAATAAACGTGTACCCTCACACAAAGAGGTGTCAATCAATTCTATTGAATTTGATCATAGGTAAGATGGTCCATCATGTTGAGTATCTAGGGGTATTGGCGTCTGATAAACGTATACCCTTACGCAAAAAGACTTTTGGTACTTGAATGCCCTAAATGAAACAATATTGAAAATGCTGTTCCTTAGAAGAAATTTCATGGATGTCAATTGTTTAATTTCAATACATGACCTGATTTCTCTTAACATATTTTACTGAGTCTATTAAAGTAAGATATTCTAAAACTGAATCTCTCATGTAAATATGACTCTGGTTTATTGTTCTATCATGAACATCTACCTTATCCAATGAATGTAGTGCATGAACTTTCATTTTTATAACCTTTAAATCAGAAATTCAATTTCTAAGCCGTTTCTAGGTTCATATGACTGAAGGTTTTGTGCTTTGGTTACTTAATTTCTGAACTACTTACTAAGAATGCCAGTCAGCTAAACTTTCTTTCTCTTCACTTGCATTCACTTTCCCTCCTATTTGTTGATGGCAAAGGGGGAGAATATTGTCTGAATTCATTCCTTCAGTTTAGGGAGAGAATTCTGATTCAGGGGAGTGTATGCATCTACATCATGGTATGGCAAAAGAGAAAATTTTGTAGCATGCAGCATGTCATTCATAGCATATGCGTGCACCTGCATAACAATCTGAATAACAAATCATGTCTTTCATCAAAAATGCATCTATATAACAGGATATTACCACTCTACATGATAGGGGGTTGCCATCATCAAAAAGGGGGAGATTGTTGTGACTCCTATGTGTTGATGGTGTTGACATGTAACTTTACTTCATATGGCAACACACTGTTTTGATGAATTGGCAACACTGTTTATGTTTTGACGAAATCACTTTATCAGATTGTCTGTGTGTTATATGCATTTTATCTTATCTTAACACTGAACACACACTCATTGTCTCAATGTCTACATCGTTGTTGGGCATCAATGTCTGCATATGAGCATCAGGCACCAAGTGTGTACACTGCATAGCATGCAGGCGTTAAAGTCCATACATCCACAGTGCAGTGGCCAAGTCCATACAATGTTCATCTCATTTAGAGTCTAAG
The DNA here is from genome assembly GCA_022559845.1 of Amorphophallus konjac. Lineage (NCBI taxonomy): Eukaryota > Viridiplantae > Streptophyta > Magnoliopsida > Alismatales > Araceae > Amorphophallus > Amorphophallus konjac. The sequence goes on from CM040127.1 coordinate 126,919,013, forward strand.
GTGAAGTCTGTACATTGAGCGTCTCACGCAAAGTCCACACATTGGCCTTCAGGTTTGAAAGTCTGTACATCGGTCTTTCAGCAAGTCTAAACATTGTCCGTACTGTAGTGCGTCAACTCCTTGAGCTGATGCGTCGACGCTTCAGTTCAGTTTCTTCAGTTGATAAAGTCTATACATCCACAGTGGACTTTAAAGTCTATACATTGGGAGTTACATTCCAACTCTATACACTGAACCTTCATTCTTCAAAGCCTCAAGTCTGTACAGCGTGAAGTCTACATTTTGGCTTCACGTTTTCAATGTCTGTACAGTGGCTTCGCATAGGCAAGTCTGTACATCGGGCTCCTTCTAACTAAGTCTATACACTCCCTCACACTGTACACAATCAGTCTATACAGCATGATCGTCTTTACAAGTCTATACAGAGTTCTTCACTTAAACTGATGACTTATCCGATACTCTGTCTGACAGGTGTTCTGATCGTGAAGCTTATGGAGGGCACGTGATTCGAGGCTGGAAGGGCAGACAGGATTGTGACACGTGTGCTGAAGTTGGCGGAGAGGCTGACACGTGGACACAACAAATCAAGAAAGAAGCTCCTGGATTATTCTGGTGCGTCAACGCATTGAGCAAGTAGCGTCGACGTAGCAGTTACAAAAAGAGAACCAATGGGTTACTGGGTTACTCAGATGCGTCACCGCCACCCACTGGCAGCGTGGACGCAGCAGTTCAAGTAACTCCTTGCAATCTCTGGAGTACCCTGGCAGTGTCGACGCTGCAGCTCGTTGGGTCGACGCAGCAGGTTGATGGAACGACATCTTTTTTAGCTGCTGGTACACACCGATGCGTCAACGCAGCAGTGGAGCAGCGTCGACGCAGCACGCCCATCTGCTGAAGACTTGATCATTGGATCATCGATGCGTCAACGCCATGGGCTGATGGAGTCAACGCAGCAGTCTTGAGTTTTGCTGATCGAACGTCTTTGAATTGTAGGGCACGTGATCCGAGGTGCCTGGCTCGTGAACCAGATGCTGACACGTGGATGGAATTGTCTCGAAGCTGGCGGATTCCATTGGGCGGGAAAGCATGGAAGCCACGTGCCCTTATCCACCTGCTGCTGTTATATATATCAGTCTTCATCTTCTGTATAGGCTGATCGACATTGGCAAAGTCTATACATCCTGTTTGAAGCAGCAGCCACCGAGATCCACTGAGAGAGGAAGAAAAGCAGAGAGGAAGAAAAGGAGAGAAGAAGAAAAAGAGAGATGAGTTGAGAGAGAGTTATTGTGAGAGCTTGTGAATCAGTCTCTTGGTCCAGTTACCAGAGCTGATATTGCTCAACCTTGAGCTACAGTCGTTTTGGCTTTCTTCCATTCGATTGTGTGTTTCATTTGTTTTCAATCTTTGTTATTTTTCCTTTGAAAACTCTTGTTCTATCAAGCTGTTAGTCAGCGGGTTCAAGCTGTGAGGCAGCGGGTTGCAGAGGTGTTCCTCTGGTCGGCTAAGCTGTAGTGCCCAGCAGAGCAAGCTGTGATGCTCAGCTGTTGCAGAGGATTCTCCTCTGGTCAGGATAAGCTGTAAGCCTCAGCCGTTGTTGGCAAGCTATAAAGCCCAGCAGATTGAAGCTGTATATCTGTAGTAATTCACATTCGAGTTGAATGTGGGGTGGACGTAGGTCAGATTGACCGAACCACCTAAAAGCCTTGTGCCTCTTGTGTGTTTGATTGCTTGTTCAGCAGATCTTGTGTGTTTCATTCGGTGCATTGGCTGTGTTCGTCTAGTGTTCTTCTAATTCCGCATTTGATTCTAGGCCAAATTTTTAAATAGCCAGTTAATCTATTCACCCCCCCCCTCTTGATCCACATCCAGTGGTGATAGAGCCTTCCATCTAATTTCAACACTATCACCACCATGTTTCATCTCAGTTCGCACGCAGCAGTCAAGGGTCGAGTGTAGAGGCAGCCACGTCTTCACCAAGCACCCTATGGAGGCATATTATATATTTCTGGAAATCTCTTCTAGTCGGCTTCGCAAGCGAGGTGATCCCGCCTCGATCCAAGGTCGAAGCCGTCCACGTCGTCCGTTCTTGTCTAACTGCACATCCGGCACCCGAGCAGAGACCAGAGCCTCAGTTCAGAAGCTACTACAACCACACCCCGGCTCCCCTTTGCGCGCCACTTGACCGGGATGAATCTCTACCAGTCCCATGTCCAACGCAGGCAGCGGGACGTCGTATAGGGTTCGGAGTACCCATTTCCAAATTTTCTCCCTCAGGTACGTAGGGCAGGCCAGTCAGGGTCAATCCTGATACCCCCCCACTCTTCGGGCTGGTTCTCTCGACTCCAACATTCTCTGGTGCCATTCTCAGTTGTTGATCGAAGAAGACTCAACCACGCTCGCGACCGTCCTAGTCCCGCATCGTTCGGATCTCAGAAGTGTTCATGGTGAATCCAACATCCTTCTGCAGCATCCAGGGACCAGTCAGAGCCAGAACAAAGCAGCACCGGTCCAGCGCCTGCCCCGGCCATCAGCGATGACTCAAACTCACAAGAAAATTCAACAGCCTTCCCGGCTCAGTCAGTGAAGATTCAGCGCTGGTTTTGATGAATTCCAAGTTCGGGAGAACCCGTGGCAGCGCCAACAGCGAGTACCTGTCAGGCAGTTCTAGAAGCGGGCAGAATCGGCGAAGTCCTCAATCGGCTTCTTCCTTAGCTTTCCTCCCTATCCCGCCTAGCCGGCTGACCGCCTCTCCCTGTGTGGAGGTAGTTTTGATTGTAATTGGATTATCCCTACCCCGAGTCCACCCCCTCTGTGAGGGCGTAGTGATTGTACGAGCAGGTAAGCGGCTGAAGCATCATCGGCGCGGCATGCGGGTAGCCCATGCCTCCCCGCTCGCCCTTGTCTCCGGCTGGGATCGGTGTATTCGCGCCGATCAGGTGAGCTTTTGGTCACTTCCTATGCTGGTTTTACTTTTGCTTTTCTTAGTATTGTTTCTAGTTGCCCGTCAGTGGTGAGGTGAGCGCCCGATCCCAAACTTCATTGAATTGTGCGACCACCGCGAAGTGAGTTGAGAGTGCGACCCTACAACTCATTGTTGGGTTCGGTGCTATGATTCAGAGGGGGGGTGAATGAATTCCCCTTTAAAAACTTCACCCAATTTAAAATCTAATGCTTACTAAAATTGCTAGTTCGCTAACTAGACAAACCTGAAGGCTAATAAGCAGTTGCGCAATTAAACAAACACACAGTGAGCAATCAAGGCAAAGTGCACCTAAGCATTCATCTAGCGCCAATCAGATAGAAAAAATCAAACCACTACATAATGGGTTTTTAGGTCGTTCGGTCCTGCAGACCTACATCCACCCCACACTCAAACCGAGTGTGGATTCTGCTGACTCACAGCTTGAACAGCTGGGCATCACAGCTTGCCATACAATCCACTGAGCCTCACAGCTTGCTGTCCGAGGAATCCTCCTCGCCTGCTGAGCCTCATAGCTTGCTCTGCTGGGCAATACAGCTTAGTCGTCCAGTGGAATCCTCCACTGCAAATGCTGAGCAACATAGCTTGCTCCGCTGACAAACAGCTTGAAGAAATGTATAAAAAGAAAACAGGAAAATAGGAAGTAAACAGCAATCGGAGGGCTGTAAACACTGAAGCACAGTGTGGCTCTCAAAGGAGCTGACTAGAGTGGATCTGATCCAACATCCAGTAGGAACGATCTTCAGGTAATCTGCTCTTCTTCTTCTTCACAAGCGCTGTATCTTCTTCTTCTCAACTCACGCTCTCTCTTTCTCTTCTCTGCTCTCTTCACACTCTATTTTCCTTCTCTCCTTTTCTTCTCTCTATCTGGATCGTGGTGGCTCTCTGCTGCTACAGCTTTCTCTCCTCAAGGTTCACCTCTTCGATCAGCCTTCTTCTGAAGAAGAAGACTGCCTCTTATACCAGCAGCAACTAGGACAGGGCGTGTGGCTTCCACATTTCCCGCCCAAGGTATCTGGACCACGTGGCATCATCCTGCAGCCTTTCAGTACACGTGTCATAATCTGGGCAACTCATCCTTCCTTGGATCACGTGCCTTCATTAGTGATGTGACACCGAACCTTGGACCTATTTTCAAGCATTCAAGTTGAGCAGCGGACTCACACTAGCGAACTCACCCGTTTGGTGCACACTTGTGCCCGTTGGCAACTAAGCGATGTGGGAGAGGGTCCGAGACGGGACCATGAAGCTCCAATGGTTGGCTAGCTTGTGGAGAACCCCAAATGGGCCTAGGATGCCCAAACCATGGGCGGCCAGCACACCAAGGGTGTGGGTTTAGTGGGTTCACTCTCAACTCGCCCGCGGTGGTCACTCACGGAACTAGCAAGTTGGGCCGAGCTCTCACTCTCCGTCCGACGCAGTACTAGCAATAATACTAAGCTAAGCAAGTGATTAAACCAAGCAAGAGAGGGACTGAGGCTCACCTAGCCGGCGTGAAGATGCCGACTCCGGCCGGAGACGAGGGCGAGCCGGGAGGCGAGGGTATACACCCGATCGCCGCGGCGATGTAGCTTGAACCTGAAATTGAAAGAATTACACCACTACACCTCACGCAGGAGGGATGAACTTGGGGTGGGGATTATTCTTATTACATTCAAAACTACCTCCACGCAGGGAGGGGCCTTCAGCCGGCCAAGCGGGGTGGGGTTTTATGCAAAGGAAAAGCCGATCTTCCGAGTCCGCCGGTTCTGCCAATCTGCAGGTCTGCAGGATAGGGTGTCGCTGTTGACACTGCCACGGGCTCCACGGGGCTCCAAACTTGACGAAACCACTGCCAAAAGTTCCTCAGCTGACAGGGGATGAAGCTTGAATTTTTGGGGAAGCTTTGAGTCTCGGGGCTGACTGCACCGGCGACTGGAACAGGACACCACCGTCTGGTCTCTGGCTGGTATCGGGCTGAAGCAGTAGGTTGCAGAAGTCATTGTGGGCTCTCCCGGACTCCGATTGGAATGAAACTAGCGGTGACGCGAACTTGGTCGGAGTAGCTTCGAGCAGGAGTTGACGGGGATGCAATCCGATGTCAGTGGAGAGAGGAGTGACCGGAGAAATGAAGACTGATCTAACCTGGGACCACAGGGGCAGTCTGCCCTCTCCGACGAAGAAAATTGGAACAGAGGGTTCCAGAGGTCGATTGAGTCCCTTCTTCTTGGAGGTGGCAGCTAGCTGGAAGTAGTTTCTCCCCTCCAAAAATGGCGCTCAGAGCCTTCACGAGCTGGCTGTGGCAGAGTCTGGAACCGGGATGGTTGGTTCTGCCTCTGTCTGGTGCAGAACCATGTGACTGGATGCAGGGGGTGCCACGATTGCTACCAAGCTCTGATTGAGGCGAGACTTGAACCGTTGGAACCGTGGTCACGTCTTCTTTCTTTCGGACTTGACGGCAATGTCGGCAGATGTTGGAGTATACCGGGACGAACAGATGAGCAGAGGGATGTCGGTTCTGGCTCCTGAAAACTGACCTGATGCCTTGGAGTAGAAAATTCGTAACTTCTGATGCCGATATCCAAATGCAGCTCTGCTTCTTGAGGATTAAAGAGGACTTGAGAGGGAAGATTTCTTCTGAAGAACACTTGATCTGAATCCCAAAGGGTTTGCCATGGTTGAGCTTCCAATCACGTTCTAGTTCCTTGCCTGGGGTCTCCTGCGCAGTCGAGGGAGAATGGATGCTGCGGACTGCTCGGAGCTCGGATGCTGACGAAACCGCCTCGCCTGGAAAGCTCTCTGGAAGACCTTTCCAGAGATGTAGGCCTTGCTACTTGAATCTTCAAGTAACGGTCGTGGCTGCTTCTGCAACTCGTTGTAGTTCTGCTGCCTGAAACAGAGATAGAATGAGGAGATGTGCAAGGGGAGAGCAAGGGAGAGGGGGGGTGAACTTGGTTTGACCAAGGGGAGGTGGGGGACGAATTTGGGAGCTTGGGGGTGGGGGAGATGGAGGGGCACAGCCCTAGGGAGAGGGAAATTCGAATTTGGGCTTTGGGAGGGGTTAATTCAGCCTTGGGAAGGTGGTGGGGTGCTTTGGAAAGTGGAAAGGTGCCTAGGAGAAGGGGTTTCCACCTAGGGGTTGGAGGGGGAGTTGAATGAGTGCATGGGGGAAGGGGCCTTAATGAGGGGTGAATGGGGAGGAGAGAGAGTGAATTTCGAAATTGGGGTGGGGAGGAGAGAGAGAGAGGGGGTACAACCCACTTAGAGAGAGTGATAGTAAGAGAGAGAGAGAGAGAGGGAGATATTGAGAGGGAGATGGCAAATGCTTTTCAATATTCATCAAAAGTTGTTACAAATGAGAGAGGGGTGGGGTATTTATAGACTCCATAATTTTCCTAAGACCAAACTGACCCTGACAAACTAACTAAAGACCACACAGTCCAAGGGAGGGGCGCCCCTGGGCCTAGCCCAATGGATTGGGCCCATTAACCTATCTAACCAACATAATGACTCAATACTTAGGAAAATGACTCAACTACCTAGGTACATGACTCAAAATAAAGGGAAAATTACATGATAATGACTCAAAGAAAATGTGAAGATTACATGACTAGTCTCAAAAATACATGACAAATATAATGGTGCTTGCCGTCGAACAATCCGAGTCTGGAAAAAGAGTGGAGGGGCAAGGGATGCCCTCATCATACCCCCGGGGTGGGGAAAACTCGACTCCGTCGAGTATGGGTCCACCAGGGAAGTAGTGCATCGAACTGCAGCTCGGGGCGATCCACGATCTCCATACTCAACCCGCGACTCTAGTCGGGGAACGGTGCTTCAGTCGACAAAGTGACTCGGTCATACCCTCATGCTGGTGATGGGATCTTGCTTGCCTAGTATTGCCGCTGTGTGCTCACGTCGGGCTCTCAGGCTATTTGTGGTGGCACTCCGAGGGTGTCTCTCACAAGGGTAGGTGTAAGCTGGAGGCACTCACTAGGATCCACCGCGGTGCCCTTATAGGGTGCTAGATCCGCCACATGAGAAATGGGGAGAATCCCAAAACTCTTTTGAAAGTTCAACCCATAAGCCAGTTTGCCAAAAGTCACTCAGAACTTGGCAAGGTCCAAGTCCTCGTGCCCTCAATTTGGAGGTGACCCTAGGGTAGAGCCACTCCAAAGTCATCATCGTCAAGTTACCAACTTGGAATTCCAAGTGGCGCTCACGAGTTTTTGCTCGCTTGTTGTGAATCTCACCGCTTGTTGCTTGATACTTGCTTGAATGCATATGCCATGTACTATGACGCGGTGTGAGTTGACAATGTATGGTATGCAAAGGGGGTCCAGGACAACCACATATAGACCTATCATGCATTGATGGTATGAAGACTTTGAAGGATTTGGGAGGACCAGGGCATCCATAGGTGTCCCTCTTGTGAGTGAGTGTGATGAATGTTGGAGGATCCGAACATCCATGAATGCTCCTAACATGCTTGAGATTTATGATGAATGATGGTGGACCATGACAACCAAATCTTGACCACTCATATTTTCTTCTTGACATGTGGGTGATATGGATGAATGTACCCGACGGACTAATCATGCCAAGCGGTGTGATGTGCCAAGACATATGAACTCCTTTCCCAAAGATGACTTCCTTATGTGGGATGGTGGGGTGGTCTTTGAGCTTCCACTCAAAAGGGTCGAAGGGATCTAGGTAGGTGGATATAGGGTGGGTCATTTCCTCAATCCCGAGGTGTTTGTTGTCTAAGGTCAATGCTCTCATGGTGTAACCCGATTCCAGGAAGGGAGGAGTTTGGGTCAACATGGGTGGTATGGGTAGGGTGAGGTGAGTGGTGAATAGGGGGAGAGGGTCACATGGAGATTTAGGCTCCCATAGAAAAGGGTCAAAGGGATCATGGTAAGGGTCACCTAGGTAGGGGTACTCCGTGTTCTTAAGGACCTCAAATGGTGAGTCATCCTCCTCCAAGATAATTGGGCCAAGGTTGCTAATGGGTTGGCCAATCAAAGCACTTGGGATCTCAATGGTTGGGGAGTAGACTATGATAGGTTCTTCCTCCATGGGAAGAAGGAGGATGATCTCACTAGTAACTTGGCCATTAGTATAGATGGAAGTGATGGAGCCAATTGTGGGATATGCTAGGCTAATGGTGTTAGTTTCGGGCGGCCTCATGGCTAGCATATTGGTCAAGTGAATTTGCCCATGTAGGTAGTTCACTAAGTCTCCCAAATCTTCCACACAATAGGAAGTTTGATAAGTGACATGTGGTTGAATGGGAATGATTTGAGATTGATATCCCATAGGTAGGCGGCATGGTTGTGAACTAGGAATGGTGAGACTTTTCTTGAGCCATTGGAGTATGGACTTATCTATGGTGAGGTTGGGTGTCTCTAGAGGATCTAGGCTAGGGGTGTGTGAGTTGTTTGGCCTTTGGATTTCCTCTATGTTGGGAGGTGGATCCGGAGGGGCATCTTTTTCCACTTGGGTGGGTGTGGGGGTTGCAACTTCTATTGCTAATGGAGTAGGGGGATCTATGGTGGGTGGTTTGGTGATAGCTAGCGTATGACACTCCCGGGGTGGTGAATAAGCATGGGCTTGGGTTGGGCTAGGAAGGGGAAGTAGAGGAGGCCTAGGTTGGGGAAAGATTGGTGTAGGAAGTGGGAGGTGGGTTGGGTGAGGGGTTTTGGGTTTTGGGGTGGTGGCCATTATGGGCCTTGGTGGAGGGGTGGACATGGTGTCCACATGGTTTTTAATGGTGAGGGTTGGATGAGTGGTGGTCACCATGGAGGGAATTGGGTCGGTTAGGGGTCTCTTGCCCTTGGGATCATTTGGGGTGGAAGTGGGGGCTAAAGGGGCTTGACTAGTGTAGGTTAGGGAAGGGGGTTTTGGTTGGGGTGTGGGGGACCTCATGGGGTTAGGTGGGGAGGTGGAGGTCTTAGGTACTTGGGTTTTAGTGATAAAGGTTTGGACGGGTGGGGTGGGAGGAGTGGGAGTGCTCCTTGGGTTTTGGTGATCCGAGTGAGAAGGGGACACATATCTAGCCCTTAGTTGATCCTTCATGTCCTCCCATGTGGTGAGGGGAGCTTCCCGTCTAATTATCCTTAAGCCCTCAATTTTACACCAATGAGTTTGAGCCCTTTTGGTTAGTTGCATTTTGGCAACCCATGCTTTTTCATCCTTGGAAATATGATACCAATTGAAGTATTGGTCCATTGTAGCTTCCCAATCTAAATATTTGCTAGGAGAGGTCCCATCAAAGGTGGGAAGTGGGAAAGGGGCCATCCTATCGTCCGTCCTTGGGGCGGGCCTATTTTTTCCAAGTTGGTCGAGTCGGCCCGATATGTTATCAAGCCGCTCATTGGCATAGGTCAAGGCTTTCATGAAGTAGTTGATATGGCCCGGGAAGTTATGGGTGTTAGTGGTAGGCATCTTTTGGTGACTTGGACTTATGGAGTGGGCCGATTGGTAAGGTCGATATGAGGTGGTCATATTAGGGGACAAGAGTGATGCATTTGAAGACTCTAAATGCTTAGACATGCCCTAGGACCAACTTGATAGAGACAAGTTGTGAACTTGCTCTGATACCACTTGATGTGACACCGAACCTTGGACCTATTTTCAAGCATTCAAGTTGAGCAGCGGACTCACACTAGCGAACTCACCCGTTTGGTGCACACTTGTGCCCGTTGGCAACTAAGCGATGTGGGAGAGGGTCCGAGACGGGACCATGAAGCTCCAATGGTTGGCTAGCTTGTGGAGAACCCCAAATGGGCCTAGGATGCCCAAACCATGGGCGGCCAGCACACCAAGGGTGTGGGTTTAGTGGGTTCACTCTCAACTCGCCCGCGGTGGTCACTCACGGAACTAGCAAGTTGGGCCGAGCTCTCACTCTCCGTCCGACGCAGTACTAGCAATAATACTAAGCTAAGCAAGTGATTAAACCAAGCAAGAGAGGGACTGAGGCTCACCTAGCCGGCGTGAAGACGCCGACTCCGGCCGGAGACGAGGGCGAGCCGGGAGGCGAGGGTATACACCCGATCGCCGCGGCGATGTAGCTTGAACCTGAAATTGAAAGAATTACACCACTACACCTCACGCAGGAGGGATGAACTTGGGGTGGGGATTATTCTTATTACATTCAAAACTACCTCCACGCAGGGAGGGGCCTTCAGCCGGCCAAGCGGGGTGGGGTTTTATGCAAAGGAAAAGCCGATCTTCCGAGTCCGCCGGTTCTGCCAATCTGCAGGTCTGCAGGATAGGGTGTCGCTGTTGACACTGCCACGGGCTCCACGGGGCTCCAAACTTGACGAAACCACTGCCAAAAGTTCCTCAGCTGACAGGGGATGAAGCTTGAATTTTTGGGGAAGCTTTGAGTCTCGGGGCTGACTGCACCGGCGACTGGAACAGGACACCACCGTCTGGTCTCTGGCTGGTATCGGGCTGAAGCAGTAGGTTGCAGAAGTCATTGTGGGCTCTCCCGGACTCCGATTGGAATGAAACTAGCGGTGACGTGAACTTGGTCGGAGTAGCTTCGAGCAGGAGTTGACGGGGATGCAATCCGATGTCAGTGGAGAGAGGAGTGACCGGAGAAATGAAGACTGATCTAACCTGGGACCACAGGGGCAGTCTGCCCTCTCCGACGAAGAAAATTGGAACAGAGGGTTCCAGAGGTCAATTGAGTCCCTTCTTCTTGGAGGTGGCAGCTAGCTGGAAGTAGTTTCTCCCCTCCAAAAATGGCGCTCAGAGCCTTCACGAGCTGGCTGTGGCAGAGTCTGGAACCGGGATGGTTGGTTCTGCCTCTATCTGGTGCAGAACCATGTGACTGGATGCAGGGGGTGCCACGATTGCTACCGAGCTCTGATTGAGGCGAGACTTGAACCGTTGGAACCGTGGTCACGTCTTCTTTCTTTCGGACTTGACGGCAATGTCGGCAGATGTTGGAGTATACCGGGACGAACAGATGAGCAGAGGGATGTCGGTTCTGGCTCCTGAAAACTGACCTGATGCCTTGGAGTAGAAAATTCGTAACTTCTGATGCCGATATCCAAATGCAGCTCTGCTTCTTGAGGATTAAAGAGGACTTGAGAGGGAAGATTTCTTCTGAAGAACACTTGATCTGAATCCCAAAGGGTTTGCCATGGTTGAGCTTCCAATCACGTTCTAGTTCCTTGCCTGGGGTCTCCTGCGCAGTCGAGGGAGAATGGATGCTGCGGACTGCTCGGAGCTCGGATGCTGACGAAACCGCCTCGCCTGGAAAGCTCTCTGGAAGACCTTTCCAGAGATGTAGGCCTTGCTACTTGAATCTTCAAGTAACGGTCGTGGCTGCTTCTGCAACTCGTTGTAGTTCTGCTGCCTGAAACAGAGATAGAATGAGGAGATGTGCAAGGGGAGAGCAAGGGAGAGGGGGGGTGAACTTGGTTTGACCAAGGGGAGGTGGGGGACGAATTTGGGAGCTTGGGGGTGGGGGAGATGGAGGGGCACAGCCCTAGGGAGAGGGAAATTCGAATTTGGGCTTTGGGAGGGGTTAATTCAGCCTTGGGAAGGTGGTGGGGTGCTTTGGAAAGTGGAAAGGTGCCTAGGAGAAGGGGTTTCCACCTAGGGGTTGGAGGGGGAGTTGAATGAGTGCATGGGGAAGGGGAAGGGGCCTTAATGAGGGGTGAATGGGGAGGAGAGAGAGTGAATTTCGAAATTGGGGTGGGGAGGAGAGAGAGAGAGGGGGTACAACCCACTTAGAGAGAGTGATAGTAAGAGAGAGAGAGAGAGAGGGAGATATTGAGAGGGAGATGGCAAATGCTTTTCAATATTCATCAAAAGTTGTTACAAATGAGAGAGGGGTGGGGTATTTATAGACTCCATAATTTTCCTAAGACCAAACTGACCCTGACAAACTAACTAAAGACCACACAGTCCAAGGGAGGGGCGCCCCTGGGCCTAGCCCAATGGATTGGGCCCATTAACCTATCTAACCAACATAATGACTCAATACTTAGGAAAATGACTCAACTACCTAGGTACATGACTCAAAATAAAGGGAAAATTACATGATAATGACTCAAAGAAAATGTGAAGATTACATGACTAGTCTCAAAAATACATGACAAATATAATGGTGCTTGCCGTCGAACAATCCGAGTCTGGAAAAAGAGTGGAGGGGCAAGGGATGCCCTCATCAATTAGGCTTTGCGAAGGGTGCCTATCAGAAAGAAAATCAAGTTATCAGTTTAAGTCTAAAGCCCTATACAGACTTTGTAGTATGTAATGTATAGACTTCAGTGTATAGACTTTGTGAGCTCGAATACATTGTATAGACTTCACTATGTGTAAGCTTGTGAAGGCAAATGCAATGTACAGACTCCAGACTGTGAAGGCTTTGTGAATGTGAATGCATTGTACAGACTTCACGTTATGCTTGAGACACTAAGGAAGATAGACAATGTATGGACTTAGGCAATTGAAAGGCTTGCAAGTGTATGGACTTGTTGAACGTGCAGCAATGTACAGACTTCAACGAAAGATGCAATGTGTAGACTTGACAGACACAACGTGCAACAATGTATAGACCTGAAACACTAGATGCATGATGTACAGACTTCAACTAAAATGATGCACAATGTACATACATGAATGCTGTGCGATGTATGGACTTAGCCGGCCTTCAGCTCGATGTATACACCTTGCCAAAGGAGATGGCTGTACAGACTTGACCAAGGCAAAGCAATCGAATGTATGGACTTTCAATGAATGGACTTACCAACTGGGCGATGTACAGACTTGAGCAAGGCAAAGTCTGTACAGACTTCAAGGTTCACAATGTATAGACTTTGGCAAGGGAATGGCTGTATAGACTTGCACAGTTCTAGGATGTATAGACTTGCCAAGGAAAATGATGGTAAAGCTATCAGTGTATGGACTTCGAGAGCAACGTCGGTAAAGCTACCGATGTATAGACTTGCAAGATCACTGATGGATGTACAGACTTCACCTCGAGCAATCTACAGTGCAGTGTATGGACTTGAAGAACAATGCATGACGCTGTACAGACTTCACTGATGCATGCTACAGTCTAATGTATGGACTTAGCTTCGTGCATGCTGCAGTCTAATGTATGGACTTTGAATGTTGATGCATGAACAGTCCGATGTACATACTTCCAATGCAATGCAATGTATGGACTTCAAATAAGTCGCTGCATGAGACGCTAAAGTCTGTATAGACTTTGGCTAATGCATAAGACGCTTAGAAAGACGTTGGACGCTGTGTAGACTTAGCCTAAGATAATGCATGAGACGGACAATGTATAGACTTGGGCTAAATGCATGAACAGGCCGTTGTACAGACTTGTAAAGCTTGAAGGCCAATGTAATGTATAGACTTACATAAGACGCTCAATGAGACGCTCAATGTACACACTTCAAGTCCAGTGTATAGATATTGCCTTAGACTCTAAATGAGACGGACGTTGTGCAGACTTTAGCCAATGCAATGTATAGACTTTGGGCTCGCCATGCAGTGTATAGACTTAGACATCCTTCAGCTCAATGTATAGACTTCAAAGATGATGCATGCAATGCAACGCAGACACTGGCTATATAGACTTGGATATGTACGAATGCAAATGACTCTGTACAGACTTGGATGCTTGTGTATGCATGAGGGCAATGTACAGACTATGCATATGCACACTAGCAAGTGAATAGACTTGGCTATGGCATCAAAGTATGCACAACGTAAAAGACTCCTTCTTCCTAGGCGTTTGATTCAAAAGTGACGCCACTTCTGGTGGTCGTCAAACTCCAAGTTCATCTGAATGTAGAGACTTCACGATGTGCAGACTTGCCAAAGACAAGGCTGTACAGACTTGATGAACGATGCAAGACAAACGAATGTATAGACTTGCATGAAGCACATGATGCATTGTACAGACTTAGCTAATGCAATGTACCCACTCACTGTGTTGACGCTGCAGACTTAGCCAATGCAGTGTACACACTTACTGCGTTGACGCTGCATGAAACACTAAAAGATGGACAGATGTATAGACTTGTGTTCGGAGGGAGTCGACCCATCAAGGAAGGGGGGTCGACCCATCTAAGTGCACTGATGCAGTATATGCACAGAAGAAGCAATATACGCACAGAAGAAGCAATGCACCGATCTTAATTCAAGCACAAAACACATTATGTAGTTAGTATGGAACATTGCATAATTTAGCACACTCATGCATTCTCCACAAAATAGATCAGATATGACATACTCAAGCATTCTCCCGAGAATATATCAGACATATGCATTCATGTTGCTATCATTCAATGTGATGTTCTTAACAAAACAATATGGTGACTCATTCATGTTGCTATCATTAAAACACCACATTATCATCAAAGCACAAGGGGCACAACAATCTCCCCCTTTTTGATGATGGCAACATAATGAGTCACACTGACTCGTCAAACTATTATCCCCCTTTGACATAATCAAAAAGAAGGGAAATGGTTTGAGAGACAAAATTCAGCACAACAAATAATTCTCCCCCAGAAAGTCAGAATACAGAGAATGAAACATGGTTCATTAAATAGGAGTTCCCCCTTATGACCAAAGAAAACATCTCTCCCCCTATCAATATGCAAGATTGACTACACTCCCCTTAAATGCAGATGACCCAAAATTCCCCCTGAAACACAAGAATGAACTCTGGTTATCCAATGAATCAAACTAAAATCTGCCATTACAAACAATCTGAACTCTGGTTGTGGCACCTCACATATGCATGAACAGAAAGAAATAGTCCACAGATCCAGAACTTGTTGCAAAACCAAATGGAAGATTCCAACAGTGTGGAGAGGAGTACATCTCAGGAAGTAGTATCCAATGGTAGGGTTGAGAAATAGTCGAGGCACAATACATCTTAAGGAGTCAATCAATAGCAAGATTTATGTTGATCAGACTGTCTGGAATGAATCTGATCATGAGGGATTTTAATGCTTGCACCACAACAATAAGTCTTAAGAAGAATAGACTTTTCTATCATAAAGAGTTATGAAGTGGCAACTTAACCAATCTGATTTAATTTTGATATATACCAAATTTGCCAAATTAAACTCAATACTCATATCTGAATCCAAGTTTTAATAAAGGTGAACCAAATATTCAGATAACACTCAGAAACAATCATCTTTTATCTTACACATATGATCTCAATAGCACCTTTGAAAAATATACATAGATTAGTACAGAAGTTAAACACTTTTCTAAGAACATGAGTTGACAGAATTTTTCAAAATATTTTCATTTGAAGCACTTTTTATTTTCCTGAGCAATTTAGGTTGATCAACACCTTTTTACATGAGGCACAACACGTTTCAGGTGAAGTGACCCAGTTACTCAGTGTGATAACTGCCATTGCCTCTCAACTTCGAGAACAGAGTTAGCAATATAAGTGTCTTTTTACATGAGAAGACACCTTGATCAGAGGCCAGACTCCCCAGTTACTCAACACAAATAAGCCATTGCTCTGTCAAGTTTTTGTTGATAAATTTTTTATCAGAGATAACTATGGCATCTCATGACATGAGTTACTTTATTTCATTGATAAAGAGCCCAGTTTCTCAGTGACCGAGTCATTGCTCTGAATTCGCAATTTTTCATTTAGTCAACTTTTTAAAGTTAATGTTTAATCACAGTACTCACTCTATGCATCTTAACTAAAGTAGCCCTGATTTCAAATTTTCATATATCTGATGAGTGAGTCTAAGGTTTTTATGACACATGTGGTTGAAGTTTATTAAACCTTATCATTCATATATTTTTAATTCATTTAATTACAAATCTGAGAATACATTAATTTTATATCAGTCTGATTCAGTGGTAATTCTTAAACCTATATGATAGGAATTTCTACCAAGTTATCAGACTGAATTGCATGACATGCAGCTTAAGTACCTCAGATCAGAACAAATAAATTTAGCTGACCAACAATCAATAGTAGCAACAAATTAGTCACACCAGTTGAGACAAATGTGAAAGGTGAGTATAAGCTGGTGCAAGAGTAAATCACCAATAGAGAAATATTTCAGAAGAGTGTACATCAACACAAAGTGGCTAAGTCTGGAATTCAGATAGATCAGCTGGCAGGTAGTATCATGAAGAGAGTTGAAGGAAATTCTTCTTTAACAACTCAACGAATGGAAGGCAGAATCCATTTTCAAGAGAGAGAGAAATATGATAACAGATGAGAGTTGATCAATTACTAGACAATAGGTGTTCAACATATGACAATTAAAAAAAAACACTAATTCTAAATGCTCCCCCTGTCTAGATGCAATGAAATTTCTTTTTAGGTTTTTCAACTGCACTACTCTTCATATGCAACATCAGTCAAACTCCCCCTAACAAAGTGCATGAACTACAATTAATGAACTTTTCATGATTTTAGAATATGCTCAAGAAGAATTCATGCTTTGTTCAATCAGAGAGAGAATTTATCAAATGCATCAATTTCATTTCAATTTTTCAAATTTTTCAAATTTTATGATATTCAGTACACTGCTCTATATGAAAACTAGACCCTTGGTACTTGGCGGAGAACCAGGTCTCAAGGACCATCTCACACATAGTAAGAACCTCCAAGCAGATTTCCCTATCTTTTAGTAGCTTACCATTTGATATACCAGGGTCATGCAAATAGATGCAATGCAGAGAAGTCCTATGTGTAGCCAGTTACTTCTTTTTGGAGTTTTCAGTATGATGATGTGCAATGCATTCACAACATATATGCATATGCAATTTCAGACAATCATCAATATGCAAATCATGTATGAGGAGAGTTCAGAAAATCCAAACATGACAATGCTAAACATGATAGAATGTGCAAAACACATATTTAACATGCTATGCTATCATCTAAAGGACACAACTTCAGAAGATATAATTTAAACTGAATTTTCAGAACTAACCTGAATAGTCCACTTCTGGGAGTTTCACTTTTGAGTCCCTTGGATTATTAACCCCTTTATTATTCAGCTTCCAAGGCACACCTGCAAAGATTAATCATTTTGATCCTGTAGGAATCCAAGAAGTCTTGGGTCCTGAATTATCCCTATCAGGTGTTCTAAACAGTTTCTTAGCAACATGGTCATCAAATTTCATCAGAAAATAATTTTCCATAGAGTGACCAAATTTACCACAATATATGCATGATGTAACATCTCTTGAATTCTTTTTGTGAACATTTGTATAATCATGGAATCTATGTGAGTTAGCATGAAGATTTCTGTTACTTGCAGGAAATTTTGATTTACCATTACCTGCCCACCAGTATTCAGAAGCTCGGTGGCCAGGTTTTCCACATTCAGAACATACAAGTGTCTTTCCTTTAAAAACAGTTTTATTTCTACCCAAAAAATTTCTATTTGCAGGGAATCTGACAAATTTGGAATCAAAGTGATTTCTCTGAGCATACCAGCAGTCCTTGACTGCATGCCCATGCTTACCACATTCAAGACACCTAAGGTGCTTGCCTTTTGAGTTCTTGTTGCCCCAAGAATTTCCAGTCTAGCACTCAATTGCCTTGTGCCCAGGCTTGTTGCAAGTGAAACAGATGATATGCTGACATGAAGTAGATTTATATCTATGTGGGCCACGAGCATGTGTGAAAAATCTAGAATTCACATTATTGTCTTCTTTCAGTTTAAAACATGCATTCATTAGATGACCACGCCTACCACAGTAATAACAAGATGCATCAAATTGCTTAGTGGCATGGTTTCTATCAGATAAATTCTTAGAATGCATTGCTTCACCAGCATGCTCATCTTCAATCAACAGTCTGCAATCATCCATTACATGCCCTATCTTGCCACAATAATGGCAGGACACTTTAGTTTTCCTGGCGACATGATCACTAACAGACTGACTAGATGCATGAGAATGAGTACATGAAGCATGAGCATTTTGCATTGACCCATTACATTCAGCAGAGCTAACTGATTTCAAGATGTACTCAAAAATATTGTTTGCCTTCTTTGTATGACCCTTCTTTTTCAATTTCTGATTGTTCTTAACAGTTTTTGTTTGCTTTTCATTTTTCTGGGCTTTGAACTGAAATACAGATGTTGAAGGTGATTTCTGATTTTCATTGTGTTTTGGGAATTGCTTTGAAGTACCATCTACATTTGAGCTTTGCACAAAGGTGGCATATAGCTGGCTTTTAGTGATTTCCTTAACATCAGAAGTGCAATCTGTTCCCCCTTTTGAATTCTTATCCTCACTTTTCACAACATTATTTATTTCTCTTTCAGTTTTTGCAAACTTGGATGCTGAGTTTTCCAGATCATGAATTTTATTTTCCAAGGATGCTATATGAAGCTCATAACTGGCTATCTCATGTTCACTGCAATTTACACATTCACTTAGAACTTTATTTGCAGTTTTGTACTTCTCAATTTCTTGTTCTAGACTGGTCACCCTTTGTGTCACGCCCCGAGCGCGGAAGATACTCGGATGTGCGCGACGAGTTTATATCAATCATGTCAATCAGAGTAGTAGTGTATTCGACACCAAGACAGAGATGCGCAAAATAAAGATAACCCAATCCACTTATTCCTTCATAACATAGGTCTATTACAAACCCAATACTCTATTCAAATAGAAAGGAAAAGTACATAGTTGACTCAAGAAAATAGGAAAAAGACTAGTTGACACTGAAGAATAAGCTCTATCTCTTTCACTCTTCACTTTCCCGTCAGTTTGACCTTCTTCGTCGGACTTACCTGAAAAGTAAGGGAAACACGGAGTGAGCGAACGCTCAGTAGGAAAATTATATCTCAGGAACTAGCAATGGGTTTAAGTAATTACAAATTTTCACATGTTTATGCAATAGGGCTATGCATGTATAAATAACTGAGCAAGTGAAATAAACTGATCAATAGAATAACACGTCGTGCAAAACATCCAAGCGAATATTAAACAAGAAACTTTCATGAGAGACTTTATAGATTATTGGCTATTTCACGCAAGTATATTGCCCGTGTCGGGCCACGCTATTAAAGTCACACAAGTCGAGTCATGCACACGAGAAAGAGAGAGTTTGTGGAATGCCAATTAGATCAAGAGAAAGAGTACTCCGGTGCAATGCTAGACACCGTTATCATTACAACTCCCATGGGCACTAGTACTTTCGGGTGCTCCTCCCAGGACCAGATCGGGCCCTATATGCACAGCATTCATGATAGATCTAGACATCCACGATAGTTTATAGCCAATAAGGAGTTCCAAGAACAAGATTTAATAGGATGATAAGATAAGACCTTTCATGGAATTCAAGGGCACGACCCTTGAGCAAGGTTATACTGGCGATAAAATCCACGCGAAGCATATAAACCGTGACATATCGATAAACTAGGTGGAATTGGTTCCCTAACCGGGTACCATAACAAATAAGTGCCCATATGTAGATGGTCACTCTTTTATATAGAATTGAGGTCCACAAGAATATCAATTTTTGACATAGAATTGGGGTCAACAAGAACATCATAACAACGTCATGTTTTCCCCATTGAAGTTAATTCTCATATCATATAGCATGATATGAGGGCCGGTATACCATATAACTATAGAGCGACATGGCAATAATTGTGTAATGGGTTTTTATGGTACAACCAGCTCAGTCGGCCTTGAGGGAATCCAAGGCTACGAGGAGTCTTACGGAGGTCTCTATGACTAACTCGCTAGTCCAAAGGAACGGAATGTCCAATGGAGAGCTTGTATGTCAATGAGAATTGAGTGTGTAATGCGATAAATCATCGTGGAAAACGTGGGACTATACTCACGGAGTGGAGTAATAGTGCCTGATATATAGATATAGGTACATATATATGTATAGTGAAACCCTCGGATAACAGTAATCAGGAAAATCAGTAAGCAGAAAAATAGCGACTTTGGTAAAGTCATTTTTCATCAATTAACGCCTCAAGCAGGGGCGTTTCTACTAAATTTGACGACATATGCAGAGGTCGTCCTTTCCAACATTGCTATTTTACAGGATATTAATAATCTGTAATTTTGTTAAAAGCGCGCCCTTGGCAGGGGCGTTACTAGGAAAAAGGCGCCCTAGTCTGGGGCATTAGTTAAGCAAGAGACGACCTGGTCAAGGTCGTGAATTCGCAATTTTACAAATTTTGAGATAATGAATATTTCAGGAACATGGTATATAGTCAGGACCAGAAAAATATCATGATCTCAATAAAATGGTCATGCATTTATTTAGAATCATGTTTGCATTGATAATTAATTTTTCAACATGCTATTTATTAATTAACGGGAATTAACGTCCGTGTGCAGGGCGTCGAATCTGGAATCGACGACCTGGGCATGGTCGTGTCTTTTAAATTAACGCCCTTGTTTTAGGTCGTTTCTTTCAAAAATTCTATAGGAAATAAACAGAACGCATGAAAACTATATGCATGTATGAACTGATGATGTTTTAATTATTAAGATGCTAGTTTGGGCTACAATCCCTGAGAAAATCCTACCTTGATAAGGATTCGAATGGATGCAGGTTCTGGGAAGAAAAGAACGATACTCTGTTTTATAAACAGAGTATTCTGAAGCTTTTGAATTCAATATCAGCAGCAAGGCAGAGGAGGCACGAATAGACACAGTCGTTTGTTGATGAAGAACCCACGTTCTTCAGTAGATTAAGAGCTCCTCGACCTGTAAGTGGAAGAAGATGAAGAAGATTTATTCTTCATACTATCCTATCGGGAGAGAAGGAAAACCAAAGGAAGAACCCACCTGTTCTTCACGGACGGCAGTCAGATTCCCTATATCAAAAGAGGATGAAGAATCAATTCATGTTCTTCACAAAATAGTGAACAGAGAAAGAAATAAGGGAGAACTGTTAGTTCTTTACCTACCGTAGCAAAGACGATCGACCAAATTGCTTTCTAGGGTTCGATCCATCAAGGTATTTATAGGATTTTGGAAATCCTAATAAGGTTAGTGTTTGATTGGAAGTAACACTTCCATGATAGAGTTATTACTACATTCGAACTCTTTCTCATAGTTATCACTTACCCTGGATAAGTTCCTGGTTCGAACGGAACATAAACTGAATTAACGTCCTATGTAACGGCGTCGTATTTTAAATTGATGCCTTGGCACGCGTCGTTTCTTGTTGAAACGCGTCCAATAAAAGGGCATTACAATTACTTGTCCTTTTATGTAATTTTGGTCGTTTAAAATTTGACTTCTTGACATGTGGGCGTCCTTTCTTAAAAACACGCCTTAGATGAGGGCGTTTATTGTAAATTAGCGCCTTTACCTGAGGCGTTATTTTCATCAGGGTTTAATTCCCTTCGTTTCGGATTTTTTTATCACTTATTTATTTAATCCTTTAATCTATTTTGATTTATCTAAATTTTTATTTCTTTTAATTTTTATCCGGGTTGCTACACCCTCCCCCACTTAAAAAGAATTTGGTCCCCAAATTCCATATCATATATTTACATATGGAGAGTGTAGAGTATATACCTTCTAGAACAACTCTGGAAATCGTCTCCTCATAGATTCCTCGATTTCCCATGTAGCTTCATGTTCGGAATTCTTATTCCACTGTACTTTTAGCATGGGAATAACCTTATTCCTTAGGGTCCGTACTTCTCGATCTAGTATCTTTATGGGCTTCTGCTCATATGTGAGATCTTTCTGGATCACTAGATTTCCATGCTCTATAATATGTGATGGATCATGCACATACTTCTTTAACATAGATATGTGGAACACATCATGTACTTCGGACAATTGAGGTGGCAATGCGATGCGATAAGCAACCTCGCCGACTCTTTCTAGTATCTCAAAAGGTCCGATGAATCTTGGTGTAAGCTTGCCTTTAACACCAAATCTCCGTATCCCACGTCCAGGTGATATCTTGAGAAATACATGATCTCCAATTTGGAATTCAAGATCTCTCCTTCTTGTGTCGGCATAAGCCTTCTGCCTAGACTGAGCAGCTTGCAGTCTTTCTCTAATTAATTGTATCTTCTCAGTAGTATCCCTTACCATGTCTGGACCTAACAGTTGTTTCTCTCCAACTTCGTCCCAGCATAAGGGTGATCGGCAACTCCTTCCGTATAAGGCTTCAAAAGGTGCCATTTGTATACTTGCCTGATAGCTGTTATTGTATGCAAATTCCACCAGTGGCAAGTGATCGTGCCAGCTTCCACCAAAATCAACGATGCAAGCTCTAAGCATATCCTCGACTACTTGATTGGTTCTCTCGGTCTGACCATCCGTTTGAGGATGAAAAGCTGTACTAAAATTAAGTCTCGTCCCCAACGAATGTTGTAGTCCCTTCCAAAAATGAGAGGTAAAACGGGGATCTTTGTCAGACACGATTGAGACAGGAATACCATGTAATCTGACTATTTCCTTGATGTATAGTGCAGCTAGAACATCAACTGACCATCGACTCTTGATTGGTAAGAAATGCGTGGATTTAGTCAATCGGTCAATGATAACCCATATTCCATCATGTCCTCTTTTTGATTTAGATAGACCCATGATGAAATCCATACCAATAGCCTCCCACTTCTATTTAGGAATATCTAGAGGATGTAGTTTTCCAGCAGGCTTTTGGTGTTCCGCCTTGACCTGTTGGCATGTGAGACAACGTGATACATAGTCCGCTATTTCTCTTTTCATGTTGGGCCACCAAAAATTTCTTTTTACATCTTGGTACATTTTGGTAGATCCAGGATGGATCGTATACCTTGATCTGTGAGCTTCATCTAAGATCTTCTTCTTCAATTCTGGGCAGTCCGGTATACAAGTTCTATTCTTGAATAACAACCTTCTATCAGAAGTTAATTGGAAATCCGATTGTCCTTCTAATCTGCCCTTGATCTCCACTAATGTTGGATCATTACCCTGAAGTCCTTGTATTTCAGTTAGTAGGTCTGACTGAATGCTTATATGAGATAATATGACGCACCTAGGGTCCGTGTCCATGCTTATATTGAGTTCAGAGAATTGCTCCAGTAACTTCCATTCTTGAATCATACAGTTGGCTAACAGTGCTCTCGGCTTTCGACTAAGGGCATCTGCTACATGATTACCCTTTCCGGGATGATATTGTATATTGAAGTCGAAGTCCTTGAGATATTCCAGCCACCGTCTTTGCCTCATATTTAACTCCTTCTGTGAGAAAAGATATTTGAGTCTCTTGTGGTCGGAGTATACAGTAAACTGTACTCCATAAAGATAATGTCTCCATATTTTGAGTGCAAATACTACCGCGGCCAATTCTAAGTCATGGACGGGGTAGTTTTCTTCATGCTTCTTTAATTGACGAGAAGAGTAGGCTATAACCTTCCCTTGTTGCATTAGAACACATCCGAGGCCAATGCCAGAAGCATCAGTATATATCTCAAATTTTTCTCCTTCAATTGGCAATGCTAAGATAGGAGCTGTAGTAAGATGATCCTTGAGAGTTTGGAAGCTTCTTTCACATTCTTCACTCCATTCATAACGGATCTCCTTGCGAGTTAATCTTGTAAGTGGCACGGCGATCTTAGAGAAATCCTTGATGAATCGCCTGTAATAGCCGGCAAGACCTAAGAAACTTCGGATCTCGCTAGCATTGGTCGGTCTTTCCCAGTTCCTTACAGCTTCAACTTTTGATGGGTCTACAGACAAGCCATCCTTTGATATAACATATCCGAGAAAAGTCACTTCTTCAAGCCAGAATTCACACTTGCTAAGTTTTGCATATAATTGGTTTGTCCTCAATATTTGTAATGCAATCCTCAAATGCTCCTCATGCTCTTCCTTGGTCTTGGAATAAATTAATATATCATCGATAAAGACTACCACAAATTGATCCAAATAAGGCCTGTATATACTATTCATTAACTGCATAAAGGCAGTAGGGGCATTTGTTAGTCCGAAAGGCATAACAACGAATTCATAATGGCCATACCTGCTTCTGAATGCGGTCTTATGAATGTCATCATCTTTGATCCTTAACTGATGATATCCCGACCTGAGATCAATCTTTGAGAAATACTTGGATCCAGATATTTGATCAAATAATTCATCGATTCTCGGCAGTGGGTACTTGTTCTTGATAGTGAGATGATTCAACTGTCGATAGTCGATGCATAGCCTCATGGATCCATCTTTCTTCTTTACAAATAGTACAGGCGCTCCCCACTGGGAAGTACTTGGTCTAATGAATCCTTTCTTAATGAGTTCCATTAATTGCTCCTTTAACTCCTTGAGTTCAGCAGGTGACATCCTATAAGGTGCCTTTGAAACTGGACCAGCACCAGGGACTATGTCAATGGTGAAGGCCACTTCTCTTTGCGGGGGTAATCCCGGCAAATCTTCCGGAAACACGTCCGGAAATTCCTGCACTACTGGAATGTCTTCTAGCTTAGCTTCCTTAGCTTCTTTAACTGTGACAAAGGCAAGGAAAGATGCACATCCTTTCCTGATGAGCTTGCTAGCTCGGAGAGCTGAAATAAGAGGGGATCTGCTCCGACCCTTGGGGCTAGTAAATATTAGATCTGGAAATTCTTTGAATGTAACATTGCTATTACGGCAATCAACTGTTGCCTGATACTTGGATAACCAATCTGCTCCTAGTATGACATCATACTCCTTCAGATCTAAACATATGAGATCAATAGGGAGATTTCTACCCTGAACCAATACTTCGCAGTTTTGGTAATGATGTGTAATATCAGTCTCGTCACCCAGAGGAGTAGACAAAACTAACTTCATCCATTCCGGTTCTAGGGGTAATGGGTCAGCGAACTTCTTAGAAATAATAGAATGCGATGCACCAGTATCAATTAAGACATATGCATTCTTGGAACAAACTTTCAATGTACCTTCCACTAGTCCGCCTTCTTCTTCTTGCTCGGTCTCCTTGATTGCATGAAGACGAGCACTCTTTGTTACCGGACGTTTCCCGTCACCGGCTTGATCATTAAGTAATGGGCAATCGGGAATCCGATGCTCACGACTCCCACAACGGAGACATGCTCCAAGTTTCCTCCAGCACTCTTCGGCTTTATGACCAGCCTTGTCGCAATGCTTGCATATTATATTTGATGGGGTAGTGGTGATGGAGAAGGGCTTGGTCTTCTTAAACTTCTGATCTTGTGAGGAAGTACCTTTATTGCTAGGCCTCTTCTTGAAGTTGGGTTTAAAGGAACCCGAACTCGTAACTTGTTCCTTCTTATCCATACCACGAATTCTATCGGATAGCTCCGTGGCATCTTCTAATAATTATGCGCGGCGTACAATCTCCGAGTAGACTTGAATGTCCATCGGTGCCAGCAGGGTAATATATTGGGGCCTAAGCCCATTAAGGAACCTCCTAGCTTTCATCTTCTCAGTGCTAACTAAGTGCTTAGCATACCGAGACAATCTAGAGAATTGGGCCTCATACTCGGCCACTGACAAGGACCGTTGCTTCAGTGCAGCAAATTCTGTAGCTTTCTTTTCCTGCACTCGGTCTGAAAAATATTTTGCGTTGAAGTGTTCAACGAATTCCTCCCACGTGACTTGGTCTTGGTTTAGAGTAGCCTCTATTGATTCCCACCAGCATCTAGCATCCCTTTCTAACTGGAAAGTGGCCAATAAGACCTTATCTTGATCCATGCATTGCATAACACGGAATATACGTTCTATTTCCCTAATCCAGTGTTCAGCGTCATCTGGATCAGTAGAACCCGTGAACTTGGGCGGGTTCATGTTCTTGAAAGTCTGGTGGAGACTTCCTGCTCGTTGTCCACCTCCTTGTGCTACTTGTTGCAGCACTTGAGTCATGCCTTGAAGGGTACGCTGCATGTTGCGCCACCGAGCACGTTCGGCAGCCATTATCCTACAATTACAATAACTATATTAGTATATACTCGCGTTAAGGGCTTTTAAGTTTTTATGTTACTCAACCCTTGCTTCTACCCAATCTCACCGGCTTAACGTTTAAAACTTATCCTTGGACTTGGGTTTTCCTAGGAATTGAATACCCTAGGCTCTGATACCACAAAAATTGTCACGCCCCGAGCGCGGAAGATACTCGGATGTGCGCGACGAGTTTATATCAATCATGTCAATCAGAGTAGTAGTGTATTCGACACCAAGACAGAGATGCGCAAAATAAAGATAACCCAATCCACTTATTCCTTCATAACATAGGTCTATTACAAACCCAATACTCTATTCAAATAGAAAGGAAAAGTACATAGTTGACTCAAGAAAATAGGAAAAAGACTAGTTGACACTGGAGAATAAGCTCTATCTCTTTCACTCTTCACTTTCCCCGTCAGTTTGACCTTCTTCGTCGGACTTACCTGAAAAGTAAGGGAAACACAGAGTGAGCGAACTCTCAGTAGGAAAATTATATCTCAGGAACTAGCAATGGGTTTAAGTAATTACAAATTTTCACATGTTTATGCAATAGGGCTATGCATGTATAAATAACTGAGCAAGTGAAATAAACTGATCAATAGAATAACACGTCGTGCAAAACATCCAAGCGAATATTAAACAAGAAACTTTCATGAGAGACTTTATAGATTATTGGCTATTTCACGCAAGTACATTGCCCGTGTCGGGCCACGCTATTAAAGTCACGCAAGTCGAGTCATGCACACGAGAAAGAGAGAGTTTGTGGAATGCCAATTAGATCAAGAGAAAGAGTACTCCGGTGCAATGCTAGACACCGTTATCATTACAACTCCCATGGGCACTAGTACTTTCGGGTGCTCCTCCCAGGACCAGATCGGGCCCTATATGCACAGCATTCACGATAGATCTAGACATCCACGATAGTTTATAGCCAATAAGGAGTTCCAAGAACAAGATTTAATAGGATGATAAGATAAGACCTTTCATGGAATTCAAGGGCACGACCCTTGAGCAAGGTTATACTGGCGATAAAATCCACGCGAAGCATATAAACCGTGACATATCGATAAACTAGGTGGAATTGGTTCCCTAATCGGGTACCATAACAAATAAGTGCCCATATGTAGATGGTCACTCTTTTATATAGAATTGAGGTCCACAAGAACATCAATTTTTGACATAGAATTGGGGTCAACAAGAATATCATAACAACGTCATGTTTTCCCCATTGAAGTTAATTCTCATATCATATAGCATGATATGAGGGCCGGTATACCATATAACTATAGAGCGACATGGCAATAATTATATAATGGGTTTTTATGGTACAACCAGCTCAGTCGGCCTTGAGGGAATCCAAGGCTACGAGGAGTCTTACGGAGGTCTCTATGACTAACTCGCTAGTCCAAAGGAACGGAATGTCCAATGGAGAGCTTGTATGTCAATGAGAATTGAGTGTGTAATGCGATAAATCATCGTGAAAAACGTGGGACTATACTCACGGAGTGGAGTAATAGTGCCTGATATATAGATATAGGTACATATATATGTATAGTGAAACCCTCGGATAACAGTAATCAGGAAAATCAGTAAGCAGAAAAATAGCGACTTTGGTAAAGTCATTTTTCATCAATTAACGCCTCAAGCAGGGGCGTTTCTACTAAATTTGACGACATATGCAGAGGTCGTCCTTTCCAACATTGCTATTTTACAGGATATTAATAATCTGTAATTTTGTTAAAAGCGCGCCCTTGGCAGGGGCGTTACTAGGAAAAAGGCGCCCTAGTCTGGGGCGTTAGTTAAGCAAGAGACGACCTGGTCAAGGTCGTGAATTCGTAATTTTACAAATTTCGAGATAATGAATATTTCAGGAACATGGTATATAGTCAGGACCAGAAAAATATCATGATCTCAATAAAATGGTCATGCATTTATTTAGAATCATGTTTGCATTGATAATTAATTTTTAAACATGCTATTTATTAATTAACGGGAATTAACGTCCGTGTGCAGGGCGTCGAATCTGGAATCGACGACCTGGGCATGGTCGTGTCTTTTAAATTAACGCCCTTGTTAGGGTCGTTTCTTTCAAAAATTCTGTAGGAAATAAACAGAACGCATGAAAACTATATGCATGTATGAACTGATGATGTTTTAATTATTAAGATGCTAGTTTGGGCTACAATCCCTGAGAAAATCCTACCTTGATAAAGATTCGAACGGATGCAGGTTCTGGGAAGAAAAGAACGATACTCTGTTTTATAAACAGAGTATTCTGAAGCTTTTGAATTCAATATCAGCAGCAAGGCAGAGGAGGCACGAACAGACACAGTCGTTTGTTGATGAAGAACCCACGTTCTTCAGTAGATTAAGAGCTCCTCGACCTGTAAGTGGAAGAAGATGAAGAAGATTTATTCTTCATACTATCCTATCGGGAGAGAAGGAAAACCAAAGGAAGAACCCACATGTTCTTCACGGACGGCAGTCAGATTCCCTATATCAAAAGAGGATGAAGAATCAATTCATGTTCTTCACAAAATAGTGAACAGAGAAAGAAATAAGGGAGAACTGTTAGTTCTTTACCTACCGTAGAAGAGACGATCGACCAAATAGCTTTCTAGGGTTCGATCCATCAAGGTATTTATAGGATTTTGGAAATCCTAATAAGGTTAGTGTTTGATTGGAAGTAACACTTCCATGATAGAGTTATTACTACATTCGAACTCTTTCTCATAGTTATCACTTACCCTGGATAAGTTCCTGGTTCGAACGGAACATAAACTGAATTAACGTCCTATTTAACGGCGTCGTATTTTAAATTGACGCCTTGGCACGCGTCGTTTCTTGTTGAGACGCGTCCAAGAAAAGGGCGTTATAATTACTTGTCCTTTTATGTAATTTTGGTCATTTAAAATTTGACGTCTTGACATGTGGGCGTCCTTTCTTAAAAACACGCCTTAGATGAGGGCGTTTATTGTAAATTAGCGCCTTTACCTGAGGCGTTATTTTCATCAGGGTTTAATTCCCTTCGTTTCGGATTTTTTTATCACTTATTTATTTAATCCTTTAATCTATTTTGATTTATCTAAATTTTTATTTCTTTTAATTTTTATCCGGGTTGCTACACTTTGTGATTCTCCATCACAAGTGAATTTTCCCTTTTTTAATGTGAGAAGTGCTTCAGATAAGCTAGTGTTTAAACACTTTAATTTTTCAATTTCAACTTTCAGTTCAGTGTTTTCCTTCTTAAATTTTTGAGGTTGAGCTTCCTTAAAAACAGATTTCTCTTTTTCGATAGTCAGAAACCTCTGTGAGAAAACAGTATTTAAAACCATCAGTTTATTATTTTGTTCTCTCAATTCTTTGTTCTCTTCAGATAGCTTCATGACTCCTTCATTACATGTTCCATTTCCAGACATAAGCTCCAATTTTTCAATTACTTCATCTTCTCTTTCTTCTGCTTTAATTTTCTCAGCAAGCAAATTTTTGTGATCATCTTTAAGTGAGGCAATTTGTTTATTTAGCCATTCATTCTCACTACAAAGATTTTCATTACGTTCTCTTAAAGCTGAGCACATTTTGCAGTTTGATTCAGCAGAAGAAGAGTGTGAAACCTTAATCCTTTCCAACTCTTCTAGATTCATCAATTGTTCATTAGTTTTCAGTTTCAGCTGACTTTCTAATTCGGAAATTTTATTGAAACCTTCTTGGTTTTCCTTTTTCAATAGGAACATTTGTTTCATATTCAAGTGATTCTCAGATAGACATTTATCATACAATTCATTTATCTTCAAGCACTTTTCACATGATGAATTAGAATCACTTTTATCAATTTTTCTTTTCATTTTCTTATGCTTTTTCTTAAATGATCATAAGATTCCAGCAGTTCATTATATGCAACAATCCAATCATCCAGGGTGTAATTTTCGAAGATGTTTACTTGATCATCATCTTGTTCTTCATTATGATTGCTACTTGGTTCACTCCCTTGAGCCATCATGCATCGATTATTATCTCTATCGCAAGCAGTCTTCAACTTATCCAGGACTTCCTTGGCAGACCTGCAGGATGAGACGAATGAAATTAGTGCTCTGTCAATTGATGATTTTACCAAATTCAATGCTCTAGAGTTGATGGAGTCTTTCATTCTATCCTTCTTGGTCCATTTGGATTTATCCTTCGACAGTTTGTATGAACCGTGAGTCATTACCTTTCACAAGTCAGGATCGATTGTCCTTACATACCGATGCAACTTTTCGAGCCATGGGCCAAGGTTACCACCTCTGAATATCGGTGGATGAGCCATCAAAATAGATAACAGACAGATTCAAAGCACAAAACAATCGACAAGAAAAACACCACAACCAGATAAGCAAAACACGGCACTAACTCAGTGATGCTAAACAACGAGCAGAAGAAGCCCACTCTGAAATGCACCAAACAGAAATGCAGGATCTGCTGCGGATTGTTAGATCCTATGCACAGCAACCCGCTCTGATACCAAGTGTTGGGCTCGGCGCTATGATTCAGAGGGGGGGTGAATGAATTCCCCTTTAAAAACTTCTCCCAATTTAAAATCTAATGCTCACTAAAATTGCTAGTTCGCTAACTAGACAAACCTGAAGGCTAATAAGCAGTTGCAGAATTAAACAAACACACAGTGAGCAATCAAGGCAAAGCACACCTAAGCATTCATCTAGCACAAATCAGATAGAAGAAATCAAACCACTGCACAATGGGTTTTTAGGTGGTTCGGTCCTGCAGACCTACATCCACCCCACACTCAAACCGAGTGTGGATCCCGCTGACTCACAGCTTGAACAGCTGGGCATCACAGCTTACCATACAATCCGCTGAGCCTCACAGCTTGCTGTCCGAGGAATCCTCCTTGCCTGCTGAGCCTCACAGCTTGCTCTACTGGGCAATACAGCTTAGCCGTCAAGTGGAATCCTCCACTGCAAATGCTGAGCAACACAGCTTGCTCCGCTGACAAATAGCTTGAAGAAATGTATAAAAAGAAAACAGGAAAATAGGAAGCAAACAGCAATCGGAAGGCTGTAAACAATGAAGCACAGTGTGGCTCTCAAAGGAGCTGACTAGAGTGGATCTGATCCAACATCCAGTAGGAACGATCTTCAGGTAATCTGCTCTTCTTCTTCTTCTCAACTCACGCTCTCTCTTTCTCTTCTCTGCTCTCTTCACACTCTATTTTCCTTCTCTCCTTTTCTTCTCTCTGTCTGGATCGTGGTGGCTCTCTGCTGCTACAACTTTCTCTGCTCAAGGTTCACCTCTTCGATCAACCTTCTTCTGAAGAAGAAGACTGCCTCTTATACCAGCAGCAATTAGGACAGGGCGTGTGGCTTCCACATTTCCCGCCCAAGGTATCTGGACCACGTGGCATCATCTTGCAGCCTTTCAGTACACGTGTCATAATCTGGGCACCTCGTCCTTCCTGGATCACGTTCCTTCATTAGGCTTTACGAAGGGTGCCTGTCAGACAGAAAATCAAGTTATCAGTTTAAGTCTAAAACCATGTACAGACTTTGTAGTATGTAATGTATAGACTTCAGTGTATAGACTTTGTGAGCTCGAATACATTGTATAGACTTCACTATGTGTAAGCTTGTGAAGGCGAATGCAATGTACAGACTCCAGACTGTGAAGGCTTTGTGAATGTGAATGCATTGTACAGACTTCACGTTATGCTTGAGACACTAAGGAAGACAGACAATGTATGGATTTAGGCAATTGAAAGGCTTGCCAGTGTATGGACTTGTTGAACGTGCAGCAATGTGCAGACTTCAACGAAAGATGCAATGTGTAGACTTGACAGACACAACGTGCAACAATGTATAGACCTGAAACACTAGATGCACGATGTACAGACTTCAACTAAAATGATGCACAATGTACATACATGAATGCTGTGCGATGTATGGACTTAGGCGGCCTTCAGCTCGATGTATAGACCTTGCCAAAGGAGATGGCTGTACAGACTTGACCAAGGCAAAGCAATTGAATGTATGGACTTTTCATGAATGGACTTACCAACTGGGCGATGTACAGACTTGAGCAAGGCAAAGTCTGTACAGACTTCAAGGTTCACAATGTATAGACTTTGACAAGGGAATGGCTGTACAGACTTGCACAGTTCTAGGATGTATAGACTTGCCAAGGGAAACGACGGTAAAGCTATCAATGTATGGACTTCGAGAGAAACGTCGGTAAAGCTACCGATGTATAGACTTGCAAGATCACTGATGGATGTACAGACTTCACCTCGAGCAATCTACAGTGCAGTGTATGGACTTGAAGAACAATGCATGACGCTGTACAGACTTCACTGATGCATGCTACAGTCCAATGTATGGACTTAGCTTCGTGCATGCTGCAGTCTAATGTATGGACTTTGAATGTTGATGCATGAACAGTCCGATGTGCATACTTTCAATGTAATGCAATGTATGGACTTCAAATAAGACGCTGAAGTCTGTATAGACTTTGGCCAATGCATAAGACGCTTAGAAAGACGCTGGACGCTGTACAGACTTAGCCTAAGACAATGCATGAGACGGACGATGTATAGACTTGGGCTAAATGCCTGAACAGGCCGTTGTACAGACTTGTAAAGCTTGAAGGCCAATGTAATGTATAGACTTACATGAGACGCTCAATGTACACACTTCAAGTCCAGTGTATAGACATTGCCTTAGACTCTAAATGAGACGGACATTGTGCAGACTTTAGCCAATGTAATGTATAGACTTTGGGCTCGCCATTCAGTGTATAGACATAGACATCCTTCAGCTCAATGTATAGACTTCAAAAATGAAGCATGCAATGCAATGCAGACACTGGCTATATAGACTTGGATATGTAGGAATGCAAATGACTCTGTACAGACTTGGATGCTTGTGTATGCATGAGGGCAGTGTACAGACTATGCATATGCACACTAACGAGTGAATAGACTTGGCTATGGCATCAAAGTATGCACAACGTAAAAGACACCTTCTTCCTATGTGTTTGATTCAAAAGTGACGCCACTTCTGGTGGTCGTCAAACTCCAAGTTCATCTGAATGTAGAGACTTCACGATGTACAGACTTGCCAAAGACAAGGCTGTACAGACTTGATGAACGATGCAAGACAAACGAATGTATAGACTTGCATGAAGCACATGATGCATTGTACAGACTTAGCTAATGCAGTGTACACACTTACTGCATTGACGCTGCATGAAACACTAAAAGATGGACATATGTATAGACTTGTGTTCTGAGGGAGTCGACCCATCAAGGAAGGGGGGTCGACCCATCTAAGTGCACTGATGCAGTATATGCACAGAAGAAGCAATATACGCACAGAAGAAGCAATGCACCGATCTTAATTCAAGCACAAAACACATTATACACTTAGTATGGAACACTGCATGATTTAGCACACTCATGCATTCTCCACAAAATAGATCAGATATGACATACTCAAGCATTCTCCAGAGAATATATCAGACATATGCATTCATGTTGCTATCATTCAATGTGATGTTCTTAACAAAACAATATGGTGACTCATTCATGTTGCTATCATTAAAACACCACATTATCATCAAAGCACAAGGGGCACAACACCCATGCCTATGGCGTGCTGGCCGCCCACGGAATTGGGCATCCCAGGCCTTTTGGGGGTCCATCATATACTTGACAAACCCTCGGAATAGAAAGGTCCAATCACGGACCCTCACCACTATCGCCAGTCCACCTATGGACCCGGGTGTGCGCGACGGGGGTGAACCCGCTTAGGTGAGTCCATCGTTCGGTCCGGTTGCTTGCGAATCTAGGTCTGAGGGGTCGTGTCACATCATTGACTCATCATCCATGCTGTATATTACCCATTTAATAGCCTGTTACACATGCCACGTACACACTGTTATCATGATCTGTATAAGTTTGAATACAATCTATTAGCATGATTCCATGAGCTTTTGATTACACTATGTTTACAGTCTTATTAACCATATTTTAAACCTTAGTATAGAATCTCTGTACACCAAACACTACCTTGTTTGAACAAAATTCGGAGGCCCAGCTCTCAGGTATATGGCGCCCCCAGTACAGGGCGCCATTTGCAATTAGAACCCCTCAGAGCAGGCGCCATTTAAATAGAACACCATATGCAAGGTGCCATTTAAATGGAGCCCTTCATACCAGGCGCCATTAAAATAGGGTCCTACAGACAAGGCGCCAATTTCAATTAGAACACCATATACCAGGCGCTATTTAAATGGAGCCCTCCACACTAGGCGCAATTTAAATAGAGTCCTGCTGACCAGGCGCCAATTTCAATTAGAACCCCACATACCAGATGCCATTTAAATAGAGCCCTGCAGACAAGGCACCATTTCAATTAGAACCCTACATACCAGTCGCCATTTAAATAGAACACTATATGCCAGGCGCCAATTTCAATTTGAACACCCTCAAGATGACGCAAATTTTAAACCAAACACCCACATAAATTCCATTTCTGCTAATTTAAGTAATTAATAATGCAACACATTTAAAAATCCATAACTATCAAACTAAAACATGATATTTGCACATGAACCTTTTTCTGGAATCCTGACAATTTTCCTTACCTATACGTATTCTTACCTTTTGATTCGGAGGAGGTTTAACTGATGAATAGTGAATATAAACCTTTGTAAATAGCGCCCCATATCCCAGGCGCCAATTTCAAAAAGGGCCCCTTTACCAGGTGCCCAATTGACTAAATTAAGGGATGTTCCCTGGGTGCCAATTGCCTGAAAGACTAGGTTACCCCAGTTGTCAATTGCCTAAAACAGACCTCGTACCCTTGGCGTCAATTTTGTGATAGAAGCATCTGATCTGATTCCTGATTGTCTTGGACCTCGTACTATTAAAACCCTAGTACATATTCATGCATTCCCTCTTTCTGAACTCCATTCTATGAAAAATATATATACATGGTCAAACCATGGAACTCTCAAAACTACCATTTGGAAGTGTGAGAGCTAAGTGCCATTCGGGGTAAAGTGCTACGTTGTGGGAGCCACCTCTTGAGGCCGTACGGTGTAAAGTGCTACACGACGGGAGCCACCTCTTGAGCCTATAGGGGCCACCTCTAGAGTCCCCCATAACCAAATGACTAGTTACTCTTGCCTGTCATACTATGTTTCTAAATTCTTGAATTTCATATTTGCTATAAATGAGAGTGGATGTCAAAAGAAATATATTAAATGTTGTGCGTATAGGGCCCGGTCTGGTCCTAGGAGGAGCACCCGAAGGTTCTTGTGCCCATGGGAGTTTATTGACCATGGTGTTTAGCATTGCACCGAAGTACTTGTTTGACTTGAGACACTCCACCCTACTCTCTCTCTACTTACTTACTCGACTTGACTTGGCCCGGGATGGGCAATACTTAACTTGTAGCCCGAGAAAGGGCAAAATACTTGCTTGATTAAAATAGCCAATTCTATTCGACACGTGGTTGATCTTACTTGCTTGAATTATTTTTTTTTTACTTGCTCGTACATGAAAATTCTTTTCACTTATGAGTTCTTACTTGTACATGAGTTTATTTACATGTCCTGATATCGTGCTTGGTCAAATACTTGAAAACGTATTCCTTGATATCATGCTTGGTCAATCACTTGAACTCTTGCTACACTTGCTATACTCTCCTTATACAACTTTGACTTACTTATTCTTCATGCATAAACTCACCTGTACACTTGATTTTTCACTCGTACCACAAATACATGTAAAAATGTAAATCACTTAAAGCTTGCTTGATTTTGAGATGTAATTTCTACTGAGCGATTCGCTCATCCCGTTGCTTCCTAACATTTTCAGGTGATTCAGATAGTGACAAGAATGGGATTGAGACCAAGTGAAGAGTGCTAGAATGCCAATTCATCTACCATTAGCTAGTCGTGTCTTTAAATCTATTTGAGTCTATCTTGTACTCCCAGCTATGTCAGTTAGTGGTTTGAACCTTGTTAAGGCATGTAGCCTAATGTTTGACTTTCTAAATTTGGGAATTGTCATGGACTGTCTATATTTCCTTTGGTTAATCGAATAACCATCACTTGGACTATTGAGGTTATTAAATTTTATTAGTCTTTGCGCACTCCGTAATTATGTATCTTAAACATTCTATCGCTCTAATGACACGATCTATATAGGTGCGTCATGCATCCGAGTAATCTTCCGCGCTCGGGACGTGACAGCCTTCATGGTATCAGAGCCTTGGTTTTTCAAACCTAGGGAACTAGAAGAAATAAAAGGTTAGAAATTGAAATCTAAGTAAAAACTTGAGTCCAAGGATAGATATACCTTACCCTGTGAGATGGATAGAGCCATGGGTTAAGTTCTATAATGACTTTTGACCTTACAAGTAAACCCGATCTTTATTATACATCACTCTTTTGTAGGATCATGGCTGCGGAAAGAGCCCAATGGCGCTAGATGCAGCGCACTGTGCAAGGCCTCACACAGGCACTACAGCAAGTGGCCCAAGGTAGAGCAAACCGTGGAGCGGGAGATCTCCACCGAAGTTTCCGTAACATGAACCCACCAAGGTTCATAGGTTCGTCCGACCCCGAGGATACCGAGAATTGGCTGAAAGAGATGAAATGAATCTTCCGTGTGATGCAATGCACGGACGAGGAGAAAGTTTTGATGGACGTATTCCAACTGGAGCGGGACGCTCGATGCTGGTGGGAATCCATCGAAGCAACACTACCAGATGACCATGTCACATGGGAAGAATTCACGGAACACTTCAACAATAAATACTTCTCCGACCATATCCAGGAGAAGAAAGCCACGGAATTCGCCATTCTAAAACAACGGGGCTTGAAAGTGGCCGAGTATGAGGCACAGTTCTCAAGATTGTCAAAGTATGCACCTCACTTGGTGTGTATGGAAAAGATGAGGGTGAGAAGATTCCACAACGGGCTTCGGCCCCATTATATCACACAACTTGTCCCGATGGACATCCAAGTCTATTCGGAGATGGTTCGGCGTGCTCAACTACTGGAAGACGCCACCGAATTATCCGAGAGAATCCGAGAAAGGGACAAGAAGGAACCCATCACAAGCCCGGGAAAATTCAAACAATCCTTCAACAAGAAGCGGTTCTTCATGGGAGGGGAGCCCGCCAAGGCAAAGAAATTCCAAAAGAATGACAGGCCGTTCTCCACCGCCACACCCTCAAAGGAGATTTGCAAGTATTGTGATAAAGCAGGTCATAAGACCGAGGAATGCTAGAGGAAGTTAGGAGCTTGTCTTCGATGCGAGAGCCGAGAGCATCGAATCCCAGACTGCCCACTAATGAAGAAGCAAGACACCAAAGATGAGAAGCGTCCGGTAAAGAAACAAGGACGTCTGCATGCTCTCCGAGAGATGGAACCCACTGAAGGCGGAATCGTGGAAGGTACTCCCACCATTTTTTCAAAAACTGCTCAAGTTTTATTTGATACCGGAGCAACACATTCATTCGTTTCCAAGAACTTTGCTGCTTCATTTTCTAAGAAACATGAACTGCTAGATTTGGTCATATCTACACCTCTTGGGAATGAGTCTGATATCACTTATCACTATCCAAATTGTGAAGTGATGATAAAGGGAAGCAATTTACCTGCTGACCTGATATGCCTAGATATGAAGGGCTATGATGTCATACTAGGTGCCGACTGGTTATCCACATACCAAGCAACTATAGATTGCTGGCATGGCAAGGTAACTTTCGTGGATTTCCCATAGCTAATTTACAATAGCCCTCGGAGTAAATCACTTCTTATATCAGCACTCCGAGTTAGAAGGCTTATGGATAAGGGATGCATGGCTTTCATAGCATTCGTGACTGCCACAGAAGTCGAGAAAGTTAAACTTGAAGATATCCGTGTAATTCGAGATTTTCCCGATGTTTTTCCGGAAGATTTACCCGGCTTACCCCCAGAAAGGGAAGTGTCATTCAGAATCGACCTTGTCCCTGGTGCTAGTCCTGTTTCCAAGGCACCATACATAATGTCCCCTGTCGAGCTGAAACAGTTAAAAGAGCAGCTATTGGAGTTATTGAAAAAGGGTTTCATCAGGACGAGTACTTCCCCATGGGGAGCACCCGTGCTATTCGTCAAAAAGAAGGACGGATCAATGAGATTATGCATAGATTATCGGCAGCTAAATCACCTCACAATAAAGAACAAATACCTGCTGCCGAGGATTGACGAGCTATTCGATCAACTGTCTGGAGATCACATTTCTCCAAGATTGATCTTCGATCTAGTTATCACCAATTGAAGATCAAAGAAGAAGACATTCATAAAACTGCATTCCGAAGTAGGTATGGGCATTACGAATTTACGGTTCTGCCTTTTGGATTAACAAATGCCCCCGCATCTTTTATGTAGTTAATGAACAGCATATTCAGGCCCTATTTAGACCAATTCATTGTGGTCTTTATTGATGATATTATGATCTATTCCAAGACCGAAAATGATCATGAAGAACATCTCAAGAATGCACTGTAGATATTAAGGGAAAACAAGCTATATGCCAAATTTAGCAAATGCGAGTTCTGGCTCGAGGAAGTTTCCTTCTTAGGCCATATTATTTCGAAGAATGGAATTGCTGTTGACCCGTCCAAGGTCGAAGCCGTGAAGAACTGGGAACGACCCACAAATGCAACGGAAATTTGAAGCTTCTTGGGTCTAGTTGGTTACTACCAGTGTTTTATCAAGGACTTCTCCAAGATTGCCGTTCCTTTGACCAGGTTAACCCGCAAGAAGTGTCTTATGAGTGGAATGAAGACTGTGAAAAGAGTTTCCAAGATTTAAAGGATCTCTTGACCACTGCTCCAGTCTTATCATTACCAATTGAAGGAGAAAGATATGAGGTATATACCGATGCTTCTGGTATTGGCCTCAGATGTGTATTGATGCAGAAAGGAAGAGTCATTGCATACTCTTCCCGGTAATTGAAGAAACATGAGGAGAATTACCCGATTCATGACTTAGAATTGGCCGCGGTAGTATTCGCTTTGAAGATCTGGAGACACTATCTCTACGGAGAACAATTCACTGTATACTCCGATCACAAAAGCCTCAAGTACCTATTCACCCAAAAGGAGCTGAACATGCGGCAGAGGCGTTGGCTAGAGTATCTCAAAGATTTTGACTTCATTATACAGTACCATCCGGGTAAAGGAAATTCCGTAGCTGATGCCCTTAGTCGGAAGCCAAGAGCAGTTCTGGCTAACTATATGATACAAGAATGGAAGCTATTAGAGAAATTCTCGGAGCTTGATATCAGCACAGATGAGAAGAATAAATGTATTATCCTATCTCATGTGAGTCTACATCCAGATTTGCTACCTAAAATCATTAAGCTGCAAGAAGAAGATCCCGCAGTAGTGGAGATAAAAAGCAAGCTGGACGAGAGATTTGATTATAAGCTTGCACTTGATGGCAGATTGCTATTTCATGAACGGACATGTGTGCCTGACTGTCCTGAATTGAAGAAGAAGATTCTTGAAGAAGCTCATAGATCGAGGTACACGATCCACCCTGGAGCCACTAAGATGTACCAAGACTTGAAAAGAGCTTTCTGGTGGCCTAACATGAAAAGGGAGGTAGCAGACTTCGTATCTCGATGCCTCACATGCCAACAAGTGAAGGCGGAACATCAAAAACCCACCGAAAAGCTACATCCGTTAGATATTCCCAAATGGAAGTAGGAAGACATTGGCATGGATTTTATCATGGGTTTACCCAAGTCTAGGAGCGGATATGATGATATTTGGGTAATTATCGATCGGCTAACTAAATCGGCCCATTTCTTACCCATCAAAAGCCGATGGTCTGTTGATGTACTTGTTGTCCTGTATATCAAGGAGATGGTTATATTGTATGGAGTTCCCGTCTCGATTGTATCTGACCGAGACCCGCGCTTCACCTCTCATTTTTGGAAGAGTCTACAACACTCTCTGGAAACGAAACTCAACTTCAGCAGTGCTTTCCATCCCCAGACAGATGGACAGACCGAGAGGACAAATCAAGTTGTGGAAGATATGTTGAGAGCATGCATTATAGACTTCGGTGGAAGCTGGCATGACCACTTACCATTAGCTGAATTTGCATATAACAACAGCTATCAAGCCAGTATACAGATGGCACCTTTTGAGGCATTATATGGCAAGAGTTGCCGATCTCCTATATGCTGGGATGAAGTCGGTGAAAAACAAATTCTAGGCCCCGACATGGTACAAGATTCTACCGAGAAGATACACCTCATTAGAGAAAGATTAATGATAGCACAGTCCAGGCAAAAATCTTATGCTGATAACAGAAGGCGAGACTTGGAATTTCAAGTCGGAGATCATGTTTTTCTCAAGGTATCTCCCGGTCGAGGCATTAGATGATTCGGTGTTAAAGGCAAACTAACACCAAGGTTTATTGGTCCATTTGAAGTACTAGAAATGGTAGGCGAGGTGGCTTATCGCATCGCCCTATCCCGTAACTGTCAGAAGTGCACAATGTGTTTCATGTTTCCATGCGGAAGAAATACGTGCATGATCCTTTTCATGTCATTGACCACAATGATTTAGTGGTACAGAAGGACCTTACCTACGAGCAGAAGTCAATGAAGATCCTCGACCGAGAAGTTTGAGTTCTAAGGAACAAGACGATCCCTATGGTGAAAATCTAATGGAATCGATGCTCAGAACAAGAAGCTACATGGGAAACTGAAGAATCCATGAAGAGGAGATTTCCAGATTTATTCTAATTGGGAGTATTCTGCACTCTTCCTATTTCCGCATAATACAGTTGAATTTGGAGACCAAATTCTTTTAAGTGGGGGAGGGTGTAGCACCCCCGATAAAAACCACTGAGTAAATTTAAAACTTCTTCCTAAAAGAGATCATACTTGAAAGCCTTACATAAAGAACCCAACCTCATGAGGACTATAATATAAATATACAAACCCACCCTACTTTATGAATCTTGAGGGTTTTATGTAAAGAACCAAACCTTAGAGGGGGCTGGTCATTAAATTACAACCCATCACCATACGTAATCTACTCAAAAGAATTCTATATGGAGGTTTGTGTAAAGAACTAAAATCTATAGAGACTATTCTATAAATATACAAGACAACACCTTATGATATGGCACATGGGTTGTACGAAGTGGGTTTCCACCTTGCAGCACCAAGATAAATGGCGCCCGTACCACAGGGCGCCCATTTTAATTAGAGCCCCTTATGGCAGGCGCCATTTTCCCTTAGCCCATGGAGTGACAGCCGTGTGTAACGAAATAACGCCCACACAAAAGGACTCCATTTTCAATAAACGCCCCCTACCCAAGGTGCCATTTAACCTGTGTGTCTAAGAAGTTTGAGGCACAAACATCTCATTTAGCTCGCATCGCATCTTACCTACTCAGCAGGACCCGCAAGGATAATGACCTTGGCAACCCTTCTCCTTATAACTAAGTCCCTCTCAGCACTGGCAGAAGCTACTGCCGTCACCAGTGCTGCTTGCAGAGCTTGCAGAAGTCTACCTCCTGCTGAACGTGGGCTTCATTCTGGGTCTTTCTTTCTTCCCTACATCTCGTAACCACGTCAAAGGTTGGTGTTCTCAAATTCTTGCTTAATCTAGTAGCTAAATAGGTTAATTAAAGTTAGATTAACTCATCATCCATGCTGTATATTACCCATTTAATAGCATGTTACACATGCCACGTACACATTGTTATCATGATCTGTATAAGTTTGAATGTAATCTGTTAGCATGATTCCATGAGCTTTTGATTACACTAAGTTTACAGTCTTATTAACCATATTTTAAACCTTAGTATAGAATCTTTGTACACTAAATACTACCCTGTTTGAACAAAATCCGGAGGCCCAGCTCTCAGGTATATGGCACCCCCAATACAGGGTGCCATTTGCAATTAGAACCCCTCAAAGCAGGCGCCATTTAAATAGAACACCATATGCCAGGCGCCATTTAAATGGAGCCCTCCATACCAGGCGCCATTTAAATAGGGTCCTGCAGACAAGGCGCCAATTTCAATTAGAACACCATATACCAGGCGCTATTTAAATGGAGCCCTCCACACCAGGCGCCATTTAAATAGAGTCCTTCTAGCTAGGCGCCAATTTCAATTAGAACCCCACAGACCAGACGCCATTTAAATAGAGCCCTGCAGACCAGGCGCCATTTCAATTAGAACCCTATATACCATATGCCATTTAAATAGAACACTATATGCCAGGTGCCGATTTCAATTTGAACACCCTCAAGAGGATGCCAATTTCAAACTAAACACCCACATAAATTCCATTTCGGCTATTTTGAGTAATTAATAATGCAACGCATTCAAAAATCCATAACTATCAAACTAAAACATGAAATTTGCACATGAACATGTTTCTGGAATCCTGAAAATTTTCCTTACCTATAAATATTCTTACCTTTTGATTCGGAGGAGGTTT
The DNA here is from genome assembly GCA_022559845.1 of Amorphophallus konjac. NCBI lineage: Eukaryota > Viridiplantae > Streptophyta > Magnoliopsida > Alismatales > Araceae > Amorphophallus > Amorphophallus konjac. The sequence goes on from CM040127.1 coordinate 126,961,423, forward strand.
AACTGATGAATAGTGAATATAAACCTTTGTAATAGCGCCCCATATCCCAGGCGCCAATTTCAAAAAGGGCCCCTTTACCAGGTGCCCAATTGACTGAATTAAGGGCTGTTCCCTGGGTGCCAATTGCCTGAATGACTAGGTAACCCCAGTTGCCAATTGCCTGAAACAGACCTCGTACCCCAGGCGTCAATCCTATAATAGAAGCATCTGATCCGATTCCTGATTGTCTTGGACCTCGTACTATTAAAACCCTAGTACATATTCATGCATTCCCTCTTTCTGAACTCCATTCCATGAAAAATATATAGACATGGTCAAACCGTGAAACTCTCAAAACTACCATTTGGAAGTGTGGGAGCTAAGTGTCATGCGGGGAAAAGTGCTACGTTATGGGAGCCACCTCTTGAGGCCGTACGGAACAAAGTGCTACACGACGGGAGCCACCTCTTGAGCCTGTAGGGGCCACCTCTGGAGTCCCCCATAACCAAATGACTAGTTACTCTTGCCTGTCATACTACGTTTCTAAATTCTTGAATTCCATATTGGCTATAAATGAGAGTGGATGTCAAAAGAAATATATTAAATGCTATGCGTATTGGGCCCGGTCTGGTCTTGGGAGGAGCACCCGAAGGTCCTTGTGCCCATGGGAGTTTATTGACCACGGTTTTTAGCATTGCACCGAAGTACTTGTTTGACTTGAGACACTTCACCCTACTCTCTCTCTACTTACTTACTCGACTTGACTTGGCCCGGGATGGGCAATACTTGACTTGTACCCCGAGAAAGGGCAAAATACTTGCTTGATTAAAATAGCCAATTCTATTCGACACGTGGTTGATCTTACTTGCTTGAATTATTTTTTTTTTACTTGCTCGTACATGAAAATTCTTTTCACTTATGAGTTCTTACTTGTACATGAGTTTATTTACATGTCCTGATATCGTGCTTGGTCAAATACTTGAAAACGTATTCCTTGATATCATGCTTGGTCAATCACTTGAACTCTTGCTACACTTGCTATACTCTCCTTATACAACTTTGACTTACTTATTCTTCATGCATAAACTCACCTGTACACTTGATTTTTCACTCGTACCACAAATACATGTAAAAATGTAAATCACTTAAAGCTTGCTTGAATTTGATATGTAATTCCTACTGAGCGATTCGCTCATCCCGTTGCTTCCTAACATTTTCAGGTGATTCAGATAGTGACAAGAATGGGATTGAGACCAAGTGAAGAGTGCTAGAACGCCAATTCATCTACCATTAGCTAGTCGTGTCTTTAAATCTATTTGAGTCTATCTTGTACTCCCAGCTATGTCAGTTAGTGGTTTGAACCTTGTTAAGGCATGTAGCCTAATGTTTGACTTTTTAAATTTGGGAATTGTCATGGACTGTCTATATTTCCTTTGGTTAATCGAATAACCATCACTTGGACTATTGAGGTTATTAAATTTTATTAGTCTTTGCGCACTCCGTAATTATGTATGTTAAACATTCTATCGCTCTAATGACACGATCTATATAGGTGTGTCACGCATCTGAGTAATCTTCTGCGCTCGGGATGTGACAGGGCGTCCGCTCGGAAGTTTTCCTCTCGGGCTATTATGACTACCTCAAAACTCTCGAATTGTTGTGCCACGGTTCTGACCAGCTGGATGTATTTGACCATCGGTGATTCTCGAGCTTCGTAATCGCCGTTGACCTGGCTAGTGACCAGTTGGGAGTCAGTGTGAATTCTGACTCGCTCAGCCCCCAACTGTCGGGCCATGCGGGCTCCCGAGATAAGGGCTTCATACTCGGAGGCATTGTTGGATGCCTGGAAGTTGAACTTTAAGGCATATTGCAGCTCTGCTCCTTCGGGGGACTTCAGGAGGATCCCAGTGCCACTCCCGGCTGAGTTGGAGGATCCGTCGACGAACAATTCCCAGGTCGGCCGGGAGGGTGCTCTCGGCGATGAACTCGGCGAGCGCCTGTCCTTTGATAGCCGAGCAGGGCCAGTACGATATATCATAGGCCCCGAGCATGATGGCCCACTTGACGAGGCGTCTCGAGGCTTCAGGGTGGGAGAGGATCCTCTTCAGTGGTTCACCGGTTAGCACGATGATGGAGTGCCCTTGGAAATAGGGTCGAAGGCGCTTGGCCGAGGTGACCAACGCTAGCATGGGTTTCTCAGTTGCGGGATACCTTCTTTCAGCCTCGTTGAGCACCTTGCTAGTGTAGTAGACTGGTCTCTCGACTCTCAAGTCATTTCTGACCAGGAGCGAGCTAACTGTGGATGGAGTTGCCATGAGGTAGAGATGCAAGGCTTCACCAGAGACATGCTTGGACAGCACTGGGGGTGAAGTCAGGAACTCCTTAAGGTTGGTGAATGCTCTTTGGCATTCCTCTTCCCATGCAAATGTAGTAGATGCCATTTTGGGCCCCCTCAACACTTTGAAGAAGGGTAGGCATCGTTCAGCCACACGGGACAGGAATATGATGAGCGCGGTAATGCGCCCGGTTAGGCATTGAACCACCTTGATGTAGGTGGGTGGGCGCTTGTCCAGGGTGGCCTGGACCTTGTCAGGGTTGGCCTCGATCCCACACTAGGTGACTAAGAAGCCCAGGAATTTCCTGGACCTTACTCCGAAAGCACATTTGGTGGGGTTGAGCTTCATATTGTACCTCAAGAGAGTGTCGAAGGTCTCTGCTAGGTCGACGAAATGGTCCTCGACCTTGGGGGTCTTGACGAGCACGTCGTCAATATAGGCCTTGACCTTCCGGCCGAGTTGTCCTTCAAACATATGATTGACCAGCCTCTGGTACGTGGCTCCAGCTTTCTTCAACCCGAAAGGTATCCAGGTGTAGCAGTATACGCCGAAGTCGGTGATGAAGGCGGTCTTCTCGATGTCTTCTGGATCCATGCTAATCTGGTGGTAACCTGAATAGGCATCCAGGAAGTTGAGTATCTCGTTGCCCAAGGTTGAGTCAACCAGTTGGTCCATGCTCGGCAATGGATAGTAGTCCTACAGCGTGGCTTTGTTCAAGTCGGTGAAGTCCATGCACATTCGCCACTTTCCTGAAGCGTTTGGCACCAGGACGACGTTAGCCAGCCACGTTAGGTACATGACCGTTCTAAAAAGACCAGTCTTTTGCCCCTTGGTGACTTGCTCCTTGATGATCACCTACTTTTCTGGCGCGTGCTTCCTTCTGCGTTGTTGCACGGGCTTCACGGTTGGGTCGAGGTTGAGTTTATGAATCACCGTCTCCTCCGGTATTCCGGAGAGTTGATCATCAGACCATGCAAAGACTCGGATGTACCCAGAAAAAATTTCTTTGTATTACAGCTGAACCTCAGATGGTAGGTCGGCTCGAATCTTTACTCCCATGGTCGGGTCATCATTTAGGAAAACCGTTAGCAACTCGCCTCCAGGCTCGGAGGTTGCAGATTTTTCCTTGACTTCCCCGGGGCCCTTTTTCTTCCCGTCCGGCCTTGTGGCTTTGACCGAGATATTATAGCACCTTCTGGCCATCGCCTGGTTGCCCCAGACTTCCCCCACCCCATTTTTAGTGGGGAACTTCATCTTTTGGTGATAGGTAGAAGGCACCGCTTTCGTTCGGCTAAGGATTCCACGGCCGAAGATTGCGTTGTATGCTATCATACCCTTGATCACTATGAAGTCCACCATAACCGTAACAATTTTAGGTGGGGTGCCGAGAGTAACCGGCAGGCTTAGGGCTTCCTCGGGATAAGTGGCCTGGCCATTGAACCCGCAAAGGGGGTTCAGATCGGACAAAGTTTAGACGGATTCTCCCCCATCTTAAAGAAGCACTCATAAGATAAAACATTATGGGAACTCCCATTGTCAACTAGAATCCTATCTACGTTACAATGGTTTATCATGGCCGATATGACTAGGGTGTCGTCATGAGGGGTGATCAGCCCTTCTAGGTCTTGGTCGGAGAAGACTATGACCTAGGGCTCACTTGGCGGGGCCTTGGGAGGCTCAATGGCTCGACTCGCCCGCTCAGCATGACGCTTCCTTCCTCGGCCACTATCTCTTTCAGATGCAGCTCCTCCAGCGATGACGTTGATGTGGACCCCGCGAGGGGCGTTGTCGATTTCCTCGGGGGCACCTCGGTCTTCCTTATGCCCTGACACAAATCGAGACAGGTGTCCCTAGTGGACGAGGTGCTCGATCTCATCCTGGAGCTGGTGGCAATCGCCGGTGTGGTGCCCGTGGTCGCTGTGGAACAGACAATGTCTGCTGCGATTACGGCTTTTCGACCTCATTGGCTCGGGTTGGCGGAAGAGGCCCGAGCCTTTGATGTCTTCTTATATCTTATACACTGGAGCAGTTAAGGGAGTGTACCGCTCGTACTTCTAGGATGGTTCTTTGTGCTCCTGTCTTAGTTTCACCTTTTTCCTTAGCCCGAGCTTGACTCGAGTGCTCGCTTCTTGTCCCCCTCTCGACCCGAGCCGATTGCGCCTCGTCATGCGCTGAGAACTTCTTCGCACTCAGCATGGCGTAAGGCTAGAGTCACTAGCTCGGCAATGGTCGAGGGAGGGTGGAGGACAAGTTCGCGGCGGAGGTTTTCATCCCAGGTGCCTCCGGTCAGCGCGGTTATGGCCGAGGCTACATCTAGGTGGGGGATTCTCAGGGCTTTCGACTTAAATCGGTTGATGTGGGCTGGGAGTTTCTCCCCTTGCTCCTGTTTGAGAGCCAATAGCCCCGCTACCGACCTTGGGGGGTCGCTGCCGGCAAAACTCTCCTTAAATACTCCCTCAAACTGCTTGAAGTCTCGGATGGATCCGGGGGCGAGGGCTTGAAACCATGCTTGGGCGCCTTGGATCAGGGTGGTCTTAAAGGCTTAGCATTTGATGGCGTCAGACGCCCCGTGAAGGGTCATCAGGGGGTCGAAGCTGTCGAAGTGGTCGGTCGGGTCGCCCTAGCCGTCGTAAGACTTGAAGGTTGGAATGGGGATTCTGGGAGATACAGAGGCCTTCAAGATATAGTCGGAGAACCAGGATTTCTCCTCGTCCTCTACTGGGGAGGTCTTCTGCAAGGCACGCTCCTACTCTATGAAGCGCCTCTTGAACTCTCACAGATGGAGGGATAACTCCGGCTGCCGTTGTGTCGTGGGGCTAGGGGGACACGATGGCAGACTGTCCTGGTGCTCCCTGGGGACTTCGGTCTCCGGGTGTGGATGGCGTGCCCCAGGTTTTTCCCGCTTTGGCGTGGAGGAGGCCTCTTGCTCTGGAGGAGGGGCTTGTGAAGGGCCTCCTGACCTATTGCGAATAAGTTACCGTCCACGGAGGGTGAAGCGACCTCCGACAGTGTGTTGGGACGCATCTCCGCGGGGAGGGCTTTTCGGAGGGACGCGTGACCTTCCTTCCCTGGCCGCCTGGGTCCTCATGAGTTCCACGAGGACATCCAATTTTACGTTGAGGGCTTGGAAAGCGTCAGCGCCCTCATTGGATGGTCGCTATACCTCCGCGGGCGAAGGTGGTTCGTCGGTTGGGGTGCTGGCGTTGGAGGGGGGGTCTTGCGCGGCCTAAGAAGGGCCTTCTGATGGGAATCTACACCGAGCACTAACTTTTATTTTTGTATTTGTGTCCTTTTAGTTTGCATTTATATCTTTGGGAAGTAGGTTTACAATTGTAAGGCTTTATAAGCCAATTTGTCATTCCTTAAGATTCTTTGGGTTTTTGTGCAAAAGTCCAGTTGGACCAGAAAGGGGCCCCCATCTCCTTTCTATTGGTCCACCTAAGTCTTAGGGCCCATGTGGGGCCAGTCAAAGGTCCAAGGTGGGCTTCTAGATGATTGACCATTCAAAGGGGGACAATGGGTGAAAAATGTCCAAGATGCCTCCCCTTAAGTCAAGGGGGTGCCCCCCCATTAAAATGACATTTTGTATTTTATATTTTTAAGCCAATTGACCACATGGGGGAAGAAGATGCTACCCCACCACTCTCTCCCACGAATTCCAACCCCCTCCCCCTTCCTCCCCTTCTATATAAACCCGTGTATAGTGTTTTGTAAGGTTTAATGAATGATGAAAAAGTTGTGAATTTGGTTGGAGCCAAAGAAGGGTGTGCCCACCTCCTCTCTTCCCCCCGTCTTGCAGATGGATTTCTGCTCAATCTAGGGTGTGATGCCCTTCTCCCTTCTTCTCTGCCACTCTGATTTTTGTTTCTGCCGCCGCTGCCATCGCACCGCCATCGCGCCGCTGTCATCAACATCGAGTTCTATCTACATCAGGATAGATCCTCAAAGCTTGAATTTTAGCTCTCCATCAGGAGCTCAGATCGAGTCCAAACTTAGAGAGTGAGTCATCCACGTCCACCCCAACCTCCACAAAAACAATCCAGTCATTTACATGTCGTTAAGTATTTTTCCATTTTCATATCCCTCAGTATTTCAATTCTGTCTTCTGTTCAGATCCTATCACAGCAACCCTATGCTTCCAAGTTTCGACCCCCTTTCCCTTATTTTCTTGGGTCACCAATTTTATTGGGTGTTCTGTCCATCTAGTACCTATTCCACAAATTTTCTTGTGAATTTAGGATCCCGTTTATATTTTCAAAAAAATAACATTCAGATCCCAACTCAGTCTGTCTGCCTCTGTCCAAATCCGATCACCCAGCAGTATAAAATAACTTTCCCCACCCAAACCTCCACCAAATCTGTCACAAAAATTATCCCTGTTTTCCTTGTTTCCACCTATACAACTTTTGTGAAGAAGTAAACTTCCAGATCTGAACTTTAATCCACAGTCAACGTCAGTTCTCAGGAAAAATGACTTCTGTCCTGAGATTTCGGGTCCTGTTGAACAGCAACTTTTAAAATCGATTAAGGCCAGATCCAAGAAATTCAAAATTATTTATATGGCCCTAGATCGAAGCATTTTGATATAGCTTTCCAACGATACCTCTTGTCCGTCGATCCGACATCGGGAGTGATCGCAGCAACAGATCTCGCCGGGTCACGCGTTGTACAACAGTAGCTTCAGATCCGCGGGCAACAAAGTCAACAAGTGAGGCCAGAGCGGACTCGCCTCCTACGAGGAGAACCAGCGTGCCACCGTCTCAGGGGGCACCTCTCCAGAGGCAAACATCACAGCGGTACCACTCCGGGCCCACTCGTACCCGCTGCTGAGCACGTGGGCCCCACATTCGTGAATACGCGTGCCGCTAAAGCTACGTCAAAACGATGCCCGTCAACCCAAGTCCAGTCCACCCGGGCCTCATTTGTAGCCCGTTATCTCCCTGCATGGAGTGGGTAGTAGAAATCATTTCAGTAATTATTGTAATAATTGTTTATCCGGGAGTTACTGTCTTGGCCGGGATCGCCTTCCCCACGCCCGGAGCGTAGAGGTAAACTCGCCCCTCTCTCTTATCGCATTTGCTTTACTCGTATATTTTTGAATGCCGCTGCATGAGTGATAGGTTATTCTAGCTCGATCACAATTATATCACCGCCATGAGAGAAAGTGAGTGACCCGTCCCGTGACTCGATCCGAGTACACGCAAAAAGCCAATACCCGAGACTCACAGCCGGTTTCTCAACCGTGCCCGGTCCCACGTCTTCCCTCGCTTAGGGGCGATCGCGAGGTAGAGTCCCAAGTCGCGTGTCTGTCTCGCATCAATTTGGTAACAGAGCGCCAGTTGAGTCTAGGGTAGTATTTGGTTCAATATAAAAAAGAGTCATTTACGTCGAGTCTAAGCTAAAGTCGGTCCAAGGTTGCATCGCATACCTTTATTCAGTATATTAAATGGTGTTGTCCGAACGTTAGGCTACACCTATCGGGAAGATCACACACTTGCGCGAGAGGATCCTTGGATCCCGTAACTCCGCCAACGTACCGGATCTTGGTTTAAGTCTAGGGTCCAAAGTGTGCATTAGTTAGTGCATTCCAACCATGCATAGTCGGTCTAGTGTCTTGTCACCAACTGTTGGCATGTCCATTCACTAGCGTCCCCATGTCCCATGGATGACCAAGGGGCCGCATCTTCTGCATGGTGGCGATACTTTCTAAGATGGGAGAACCACCCGGAGCACCCCCGGAGGCCCGTAGCCCGGGACTTCTATGGCTCCGAAAACCCGAGTGACTGCCTAGAGTGGGAAGCCGTTATGGACGACTACTTTGAGTGTTACCTTATGTCCGGTCACATGCAAGTCGACTTTGCCAAAAGGTGACTCTTTTATGAAGCTGTCGAAACATGGAGAAACATCAAATACTTCCGAGAGGATAGGAGGCTAAGGCCCATCGAGTCATGGTGGGACATGAAGAGAGCACTTAGGAGGGTCTATCTTCCCCGCCCACCTACCTCCAACCACGGGGGTCATACCACTAGCCAACCCCACCAACTCACCCACAATCAAGTGGGCCACACCTCCAACCAACCCTGCCCCTTCACCCCCATCCAAGCCCTCCAAAGCAACCCCAATCAAGTGGTCTGCCCAGTCACCTCCCACCAAGTGGAAGCCCCGCTTCTAGCCGAGCCTAGGTCCACACCCGAGCCGAGAGATGAGGAGCGAGTCCACCACGAGGTCCCTACTCCAACCCGCACCTTTGATGAAATCAAGAAAATATTTTCGGATTGGTTGGAAAGGACACGTGCCTCTTCACCACCCGTGAGTGCTCCTTGGCCACCCTCTGCTCCCAAACTTTATTCGGAACCATCATATTGGGAGTCACCAAAGCTTGAGCCACCCGTGTTTCTAACGGGTACGCTTTTCATAGCCGAGCCGCTTCTTAGCTGGCTCAAGGATGGCTTGGTCCCACCTCCTTACCCATCCATGGACCCCACCTTACCTTTAGTGCCCGTCAACTCCTACCACACTACCTTTCGGTCTAGTCACCATGTTGACACTTTGGATGACCTTATTGTGGGATTAGACGCGCAATGGAAGTTGACGCGCTTATTGGCCCGAGGTTTCGACCAACCAACTAGTCTTAGTTTCACCCATCCAGTCTTAGGGTCCATTACCTCCGTGTGCACCGTGGGTTGTGTCACCATGGAAATCCTCTTGTTCCTCCACATGTCGGCCGAACCTGACTTCATACCCTTTTGCCCGAGGGAGGAACCATACTTCCTACATATGATCACAGTCTCACCTACCACAATGCATGAGGGTGACCATCCACACCTTCAAGACTTCTACCTGTGGGACCGTCACTTGTGGGAACCCACCACAAGGGGTCATACCTTCTTTGATCCCTTTGACCCATTCCCTAGTGGACCCCTTGACCCACCATATATACTTCACTTCCTCGAGGGAGTCCACTACCACACCCCTTCCCCATTGGCCGGGTCGTCTACACCCACCAAGCCCGTTCACTTGCGAGATACACCATCATCTAGGGGAAAGGAAGAAGATGCATTTGGTACCCCTGGCCGTCCCACATCTAAGTCCAATATGCATGCATGGTCCACTTTAGGATGTCTAGGAGTTCCCCATGATGTCAACCACTGGTTACGTCAAATGCATGCATGGCACATATTCGGGTGTCCAGGTCCACCATCCCCTATGCGTAGGTCGGACTAACATTTGGTTTGTTTAGGGTCTTTGTGAGTCTTTGTTTGACCCAGTTTGTTTGTCGAGTGCATAGTGAGTTTGCATGCATCGAGTCGAGTCGGTTTTGTACGCTCGCGTTGTTAGTCCCTCTCGAGTACGAGACTAGTCGAACTTTGGGATTGGTTCTACTTCACATATCGGATCTAGTCACATAAGGGACAAGCAGTGATTCCTAGTGAGCCTTTGAGCCGCTTCCCCCCTTTGAGAGTGACACCACCCCGGAGTGTCCACCTCTAGCCTCCTCCCCAGCAGCGTGTGCATATCGAATCTATACGGGATGAGCAGGTGTCGATTACTTGGAGTGGAGCGTACTCCGCACTTCCTGGTACGATGATGGATCCGCTGGCGTCACGAACAACTGCACCCCTTACTCGACGGGGTCGAGTTCTTCCCACCAGGGGAGAATTGATGGGAATCTAAACCGGGCACTAACTTTTATTTTTGTATTTGTGTTCTTTTAGTTTGCATTTATATCCTTAGGAAGTAGGTTTGCAATTGTAAGGCTTTATAAGCCAATTTGTCATTCCTTAGGATTCATAGGGTTTTTGTGCTAAAGTCCAGTTGGACCAGAAAGGGCCCCCCATCTCCTTTCCTATTGGTACACTTAAGTCTTAGGGCCCATGTGGGGCGAGTCAAAGGTCCAAGGTGGGCTTCTAGATGATTGACCATTCAAAGGGGGACAATGGGTCAAAAATATCCAAGACGCCTCCCCTTAAATCAAGGGGGTGCCCCCCATTAAAATGACATTTTGTATTTTATATTTTTAGGCCAATTGACCACATGGAGGAAAAAGATGCTACCCCTCCCCTCTCTCCCACGAATTCTAACCCCCTCCCCCTTCCTCCCCTTCTATATAAACCCATGTATAGTGTTTTGTAAGGTTTAATGAATGATGAAAAATTTGTGAATTTGGTTGGAGCCAAAGAAGGGTGTGCCCTACTCCTCTCTTCCCCCCGTCTTGCATATGGATTTCTACTCAATCTAGGGTGTGATGCCCTTCTACCTTCTTCTCTACCCCTCTGATTTCTATTTCTGCCGCCGCTGACATCGCACCGCCATCGCACCGCCGTCATCAACATCAGAGTTTTGTCTACATCAGGACAGATCCTCAAAGCTTGACTTTTAGGTCTCTATCAGGTGTTCAAATCGAGTCCAAACTTGGAGGGTGAGTCATCCACGTCCATCCCAGCCTCCACAAAAAAAATCCAGTCATTTACCTGTCATTAAGTATTTTTCCATTTTCGTGTCCCTTAGTATTTCAGTTCTATCTTCTGTTCTGATCCTGTCACAACAACCCTATGTTTCCAAGTTTCGACCCCCTTTCCCTTATTTTATTGGGTCACTAATTTTATTGGTAGTTCTTTCCCTCTATTACCTCTTTCACAAATTTTCTTGTGAATTTAGGATCCCGTTTATATTTTCAAAAAAATTACTTCTAGATCCCAACTCAGTCTGTCTACCTCTGTCTAGATCCGGCCACCCAGCAGTATAAAATACCTTTCCCCACCCAAACCTCCATCAAATATGTCACAAAAATTATCCCCATTTTCCTTGTTTCTACCTCTACAACTTTCGTGAAGCAGTCAACTTCCAGATCTGAACTTTGATCCACGGTCAATGTTAGTTCTCAGGAAAATTCAGTTCTATCCTGAGATTTCAGGTCTTGTTGAAAAGCAACTTGTAAAATCGATTAAGGACAGATCCGAGAAATTCAAAATTATTTCTCTAGCCCTAGATCAAAGCATTTCAAAATAGCTTTCCAACGATACCTCTTTTCCATCGATCTGACATCAGGAGTGATCGCAGCAGCAGATCTCGCCGGGTCGGGCACTGTACAACAACTGCTTCAGATGCGTGGGCTGCAAAGTCAACAAGTGAGGCTGGAGCCGACTCGCCTCCCACGAGGCGAACCAGCGTGCCTCCGTCTCAGGGGGCACCTCTCCAGAAGCCAACATCACAGTGGTACCACTCCGGGCCCACTCGGACCCGCCGATGAGCAAGTGGGACCCACGTTCGTGAATACGCGTGACGCTAAAGCTACGTCAAAACGCTGCCCGTCAACCCAAGTTCGGTCCTCCCGGGCCTCATTTGTAGCCCATTATCTCCCTGCGTGGAGTGGCCAGTAGAAATCATTTATGTAGTTATTGTAATAATTGTTTAACCGGGAGTTACTGTCTTGGCCGTGATCGTGTTTCCCACGCCCGGAGCGTTGAGGTAAACTCGCCCCTCTCTCTTATCGCATTTGCTTTACTCGTATATTTTTGAATGTCGCTGCATGAGTGATAGGTTATTCTAGCTCGATCAAAATTATATCACCGCTGCGAGAGAAAGTGAGTGACCCATCCCGTGACTCGATCCGAGTACACGCAGAAAGCCGATACCCGAGACTCACGGTCGATTTCTCAACCGCGCCCAGTCCCACATCTTCCCTCGCTTTGGGGCGATCGCGAGCTAGAGTCCCTGGTGGCATGTCCATCCCACATCAATTTGGTATCAGAGCGCCATTTGAGTCTAGGGTAGTATTTGGTTCAAAATAAAAAAAAGAGTCATTTAAGTTGAGTCTAAGCTTAAGTCGGTCCAAGGTTGCATCGCATACCTTTATTCGGTATATTAAAAGGTGTTGTCCGAACGTTAGGCTACGCCTATCGGGAAGACCGCATACTTGTGCGAGAGGATCCTTGGATCCTGTAACACCGCCAACATACCGGATCTTGATTTAAGTTTAGGGTCCTTAGTGTGCATTAGTTAGTGCATTCCAACCTTGCATAGTCGATCTAGTGTCTTGTCACCAACTGTTGGCATGTCCATTCACTAGCGTCCCCATGTCCCATGGATGACCAAGGGACCGCATCTTCTGCATGGTGGCGATACTATCTAAGATGGGAGAACCACCCGGAGCACCCCCGGAGGCCCGTAGCCCAGGACTTCTATGGCTCCGAAAACTCGATCGACTACCTAGAGTGGGAAGCCGTTATGGACAACTACTTTGAGTGTTACCTTATGTCCGGTCCCATGCAAGTCGACTTTGCCAAAAGGTGACTCTTTTATGAAGCTGTCGAAACATGGAGGGACATCAAATACTTCCGGGAGGATAGGAGACTAAGGCCCATCGAGCCATGGTGGGACATGAAGAGAGCGCTTAGGAGGGTCTATCTTCCCCGCCCACCTACCTCCAACCACGGGGGTCATACCACTAGCCAACCCCACCAACTCACCCGCAATCAAGTGGGCCACACCTCCCACCAACCCCGCCCATTCACCCCCATCCAAGCCCTCTAAAGTAACCCCAATCAAGTGGTCCGCCCAGTCACCTCCCCCCAAGTGGAAGCCCCGCTTCTAGCCGAGCCTAGGTCCACACCCGAGCCGAGAGACGACGAGCCAGTCCACCATGAGGTCCCTACTCCAACCTGCACCTTTTATGAAATCAAGAAAATATTTTTGGATTGGTTGGAAAGGACACGTGCCTCTTCACCACCCGTGAGTGCTCCTTTGCCACCCTCTACTCCCGAAGTTTATTCAGAACCATCATATTGGGAGCCACCAAAGCCCGAGCCACCCGTGTTTCTAACGGGTACGCTTTTCATAGCCGAGCCGCTTCTTAGGTGGCTCAAGGATGGCTTGGTCCCACCTCCTTACCCATCCATGGACCCCACCTTACCTTTAGTGCCCGTCAACTCCTACCACACTACCTTTCGGTCTAGCCACCATGTTGACACTTTGGATGACCTTATTGTGGGATTAGATGCGTAATGGAAGTTGACGCGCTTATTGGCCCGAGACTACGACCAACCCACTAGTCATAGTTTCACCCATCCGGCCTTAGGGTCCATTACCTCCGTGTGCATCGTGGGTTGTGTCACCATGGAGATCCTACTATTCCTCCCCATGTCGGCCATACCTGACTTCATACCCTTTTGCCCGAGGGAGGAACCATACTTCCTACATATGATCACCGTCCCACCTACCACAATGCATTAGGGTGACCATCCACACCTTCAAGACTTCTACACGTGGGACCGTGACTTGTGGGAACCCACCACAAGGGGTCAGACCTTCTTTGGTCCCTTTGACCCATTCCCTAGTGGCCCCCTTGACCCACCATATATACTTCACTTCCTCGAGGGAGTCCACTACCACACCCCTTCCCCATTGGCCGGGTCGTCAACACCCACCAAGCCCGTTCACTTGCGAGATACACCATCATCCAGGGGAAAGGAAGAAGATGCATTTGGTACCCCTGGCCCTCCCACATTTAAGTCCAATATGCATGCATGGTCCACTTTAGGATGTCTAGGAGTTCCCCATGATGTCAACCTCCGGTTATGTCAAATGCATGCATGGCACATATTTGGGTGTCCTGGTCCACCATCGCCTATGCGTAGGTCAGACTAACATTAGGTTTGTTTAGGGTCTTTGTGAGTCTTTGTTTCGCCCAGTTTGTTTGTCGAGTGCATAGTGTGTCTGCATGCATCGAGTCGAGTCGGTTTTGTACGCTCGCATTGTTAGTCCCTCTCGAGTACGAGACTAGTTGGACTTTGGGATCGGTTCTACTTCACATATCGGATCTAGTCACATAAGGGACAAGCGGTGATTCCTAGTGAGCCTTTGAGCCGCTTCCCTCCTTTGAGAGTGACCCCACCCCGGAGTGTCCACCTCTAGCCTCCTCCCCAGCAGCGTGTGCATATCGAATGTATACGGGATGAGCAGGTGTCGATTACTTGGAGTGGAGCGTACTCCACACTTCCTGGTACGATGATGGATCCACTGGCGTCACGAACAGCCACACCCCTTACTCGACGGGGTCGAGTTCTTCCCACCTGGAGAGAATTGATGGCAATCTACACTGGGCACTAACTTTTATTTTTGTATTTATGTCCTTTTAGTTTGTATTTATATCCTTAGGAAGTATGTTTGCAATTGTAATACTTTATAAGCTAATTTGACATTCCTTAGGATTCTTTGGGTTTTTGTGTAAAAGTCCTACTGGACCAGAAAGGGGCCCCCATCTCCTTTCCTAATGGTCCACCTAAGTCTTAGGGCCCATGTGGTGCCAGTCAAAGGTCCAAGGTGGGCTTCTAGATGATTGATCATTCAAAGGGGGACAATGGGTGAAAAATGTCCAAGATGCCTCCCCTTAAGTCAAGGGGGTGCCCCCCATTAAAATGACATTTTGTATTTTATATTTTTAGCCCAATTGACCTCATGGGGGAATAAGATGCTACCCCTCCCCTCTCTCCCATGAATTCCAACCCCCTTCCCCTTCCTCCCCTTCTATATAAACCCATGTATAGTGTTTTGTAAGGTTTAATGAATGATGAAAAAATTGTGAATTTGGTTGGAGCCAAAGAAGGGTGTGCCCTCCTCCTCTCTTCCCCCCCTCTTGCAGATGGATTTCTGCTCAATCTAGGGTGTGATGCCCTTCTACCTTCTTCTCTACCCCTCTGATTTCTGTTTCTGCCGCCATCGCACCGCCATCGCGCCGCCGTCATCAACATCGGAGTTTTGTCTACATCAGGAGAAATCCTCAAAGCTCGACTTTTAGGTCTCCATCAAGAGCTCAAATCGAGTCCAAACTTGGAGGGTGAGTCATCCACATCCACCCCAGCCTCCAAAAAAAAAATCGAGTCATTTACCTATCGTTAAGTATTTTTCCATTTTCGTGTCCCACAGTATTTCAGTTCTATCTTCTGTTCAGATCCTATCATAGCAACCCTGTGTTTCCAAGTTTCGACGCCCTTTCCATTATTTTCTTGGGTCACTAAATTTATTGGGAGTTCTGTCTATCTAGTGCCTCTTTACAAATTTTCTTGTCAATTTAGGATCCCATTTATATTTTCAAAAAAATTACCTTCAGATCCTAACTCAGTATGTCTGACTTTGTCTAGATCCGGCCACCCAGCAGTATAAAATACCTTTCCCCACCCAAACCTCCACCAAATCTGTCATAAAAATTATCTCTGTTTTCCTTGTTTCCACCTCTACAACTTTTATGAAGCAGTCAACTTCCAGATCTGAATTTTGATCCACGGTCAACGTCAGTTCTCAGGAAAAATCACTTCTGTCCTGAGATTTCAGGTCCTGTTCAAAAGCAACTTGTAAAATCGATTAAGGCCAAATCCATGAAATTTAAAATTATTTCTATAGCCCTAGATCGAAGCATTTTAAAATAGCTTTCCAACGATACCTCTTGTCTGTCGATCTGACATCGGGAGTGATCGCAACAGCAGATCTCACTGGGTCGCGCGCTGTACAACAGCACCTTCAAATCCGTGGGCAGCAAAGTCAACAAGTGAGGCCGGAGCCGACTCGCCTCCCACGAGGCGAACCAGCGTGCCACCGTCCCAGGGGGCGCCTCTCCAGAGGCCAACGTCATAGCGGTACCACTCCGGGCCCACTTGGACCCGCAGATGAGCACGTGGGCCCCACATTCGTGAATACGCGTGCCGGTAAAGCTACGTCAAAATGCTACCTGCCAACCCAAGTTTGGTCCTCTCGGGCCTCATTTGTAGCCCGTTATCTCCCTGCGTGGAGTGGGCAGTAGAAATCATTTCTGTAATTATTGTAATAATTGTTTAACCGGGAGTTACTATCTTGGCCGAGATCATCTTCCCCACGCCCAGAATGTGGAGGTAAACTCGCCCCTCTCTCTTATCGCATTTGCTTTACTTGTATATTTTTGAATGTCACTGCATGAGTGATAGGTTATTCTAGCTCGATCATAATTATATCACCGCTGCGAGAGAAAGTGAGTGACCCGTCCCAAGACTCGATCCGAGTACACGTAGAAAGCCGATACCCGAGACTCACGACAGATTTCTCAACCGTGCCCGGTCCCACATCTTCCCTCGCTTAGGGGCGATCGCGAGCTAGAGTCCCAGGTCGCGTGTCCGTTCCGCATCAATTTGGTATCAGAGCGCCAGTTGAGTCTAGGGTAGTATTTGGTTCAAAATAAAAAAAAGAGTCATTTAAGTTGAGTCTAAGCTTAAGTCGGTCCAAGGTTGCATCGCATACCTTTATTCGGTATATTAAAAGGTGTTGTCCGAACGTTAGGCTACGCCTATCGGGAAGACCGCACACTTGCGCGAGAGGATCCTTGGATCCCATAACTCCGCCAACGTATCGGATCTTGGTTTAAGTCTAGGGTCCTTAGTGTACATTAGTTAGTACATTCCAACCTTGCATAGTCGGTCGAGTGTCTTGTCACCAACTATTGGCATGTCCATTCACTAGCGTCCCCGTGTCCCATGGATGACCAAGGGGCCGCATCTTTTGTATGGTGGCGATACTATCTAAGATGGTAGAACCACCGGGACCACCCCCGAAGGCCCGTAGCCCGGGACTTCTATGGCTCCGAAAACCCGAGTGACTACCAAGAGTGGGAAGCCGTTATGGACGACTACTTTGAGTGTTACCTTATGTCCGGTCCCATGCAAGTCGACTTTGTCAAAAGGTGACTCTTTTATGAAGCCGTCGAAACATGGAGGGATATCAAATACTTTCGGGAGGATAGGAGACCAAGGCCCATCGAGTCATGGTGGGACATGAAGAGAGCGCTTAGGAGGGTCTATCTTCCCCGCCCACCTACCTCCAACCACGGAGGTCATACCACTAGCCAACCCCACCAACTCACCCGCAATCAAGTGGGCCACACCTCCAACCAACCCTGGCCCTTTACCCCCATCCAAGCCCTCCAAAGCAACCCCAATCAAGTAGTCCACCCAGTCACCTCCCACCAAGTGGAAGCCCCGCTTCTAGCCGAGCCTAGGTCCACACCCGAGCCGAGAGACGAGGAGCGAGTCCACCACGAGGTCCCTAATCCAACCCGCACCTTTGATGAAATCAAGAAAATATTTTTGGATTGGTTGGAAAGGACATGTGCCTCTTCACCACCCTTGAGTGCTCCTTTACCACCCTCTACTCCTGAACTTTATTCGGAACCATCATATTAGGAGCCACCAAAGCCCGAGCCACCCGTGTTTCTAACGAGTACACTTTTCATAGCCGAGCCGCTTCTTAGCTGGCTCAAGGATGGCTTGGTCCCACCTCCTTACCCATCCATGGACCCCACCTTACCTTTAGTGCCCGTCAACTCCTACCACACTACCTTTCGGTCTAGTCACCATGCTGACACTTTGGATGACCTTATTGTGAGATTAGACGCGCAATGGAAGTTGACGTGCTTATTGGCCCGAGGCTTCGACCAACCCACCAGTCTTAGTTTCATCCATCCGGCCTTAGGGTCCATTACCTCCGTGTGCACCGTGGGTCGTGTCACCACGGAGATCCTCTTATTTCTCCCCATGTCGGCCGAACCTGACTTCATACCCTTTTGCCCAAGGGAGGAACCATACTTCCTGCATATGATCTCCGTCCCACCTACCACAATGCATGAGGGTGACCATCCAGACCTTCAAGACTTCTACACGTGGGACCGTGACTTGTGGGAACCCACCACAAGGGGTCATGCCTTCTTTGATCCCTTTGACCCATTCCCTAGTGTACCCCTTGACCCACCATATATACTTCACTTCCTCGAGGGAGTCCACTACCACACCCCTTCCCCACGGGCCGGGTCGTCTACACCCACCATGCCTGTTCACTTGCGAGATACACCATCTGTAAGGTTCCACACAGCACCCTCGGGCAACACAGCTGATAACAAAAATTTTATTTGCCCGAACCCGGCTGCATGGAATCCCAGATCCATGCTCTGATCGACGTTTTAATCACCCCAACCCCTAACTACGGGTTGCGTATTTATACCTTGCGCGGAACGACGCTGTCTGCAAAGCCCGATGTAGAATACCGAGCCGCACAGAAGTACGGCCTCTATAGACGATCCACACGGATCCTTGCGTAGCGACGGTACCCCCCGGCACAACCTTCCCCGATCCTTTCACCTTTTGAAGAGAGAGAGAGAACAAGAGGGATGAAGGAGGGAGGAGCTAATCCTCCTCTCTTAAGCTTAATGCTTGATTAGCCAAAAAGGGAGAGCAGAAGCTCTCGTAACATGTCTATATATAAGATTTGGCCATTTCTAAAAGAACCCATAATGACCGAAATCGTATATATATCCTTCCCATTGTTGTACATATATATTAAGCCCCTTTTATATGCCTTTCTAAAAGGAATTAAAGGGAATTAATATATACATTTGTACAATATTAATCCGTCGCCCAAGAATCCATTCTGTGTGATCCTCTAGGCCCATAGTCACTCTAGTTTAAGGCCCATTAACTTCTAATTCCCAATTAGAAGTAAATTAAACTTATTATTCGCTTCTACTAGAGCCGAATAATAGTTTAATTTATTCCGAACCTTTGATCACGTTGGGTCAAGTAAATCCGCGTGATCCTAGAGGACGCCGGGTTTAAACCAGCCTGTCTGGTACCTATAAGTCTGCAGTTACCGCATCGATATAATCCCTCGCTCCTTCTATGAGTCTGGTACGATCGAGGGTATGGTTTCTGTCAAACCCCATGATCGTGCCATTTGACCATGACCTCCTAAAGTGTATGACCTCCGCTCTAAACGAACTCACATGACCCTCGCCAGGGATTTAACGGATCATCAATGTCATGACCCATTAACTGTCTGATATATACTCGACAGTGAGCGATCCCCTCTTGACCATTGATGATCTTCACATGTATCCTGGAGTGGTGAATGACTCGACAACTCATGACTTATGGTTAAAGTCACTTAGCCAAGTAATTAAACCATTCCAGTCCTTGTGTAAGATCTGATTAATGTCTCAAGTCAAAGGACCAACGATGCTACTAAAATAGTTGGATCTTCAGTTGACATTAGGTATAATCAAGCATCTGAAGATCCAATAGCGGATCAGTTCAGTGTATATCCTCCAAGGACATACACCAACACATATGTGTTCGTGCCCCACACCAGAGACCATGAGACTGGTCCATAACACATCTTGTGTACTAGTTTAATAGGTAATCAAAGTCCCCGAGTGATTACCCACCAACCAGGAACAATTTAAGGTATGTGTCCATGTAAAGTCAGTCTCATGATCGAGATCCCATCTCGAGTTGACTTTACAACCACATATCCTAGGGACGTCGTAAAATAATACATAATCGCATATTTACGCTCAAATATAACTTTATTAATAATGAACAAGACCATACATGTAATACCCGAGTTTTAAAAATCTGAAATTTATTTGAAATGAATGAATTTTGGAATTTAATATTTAATTCCTTGGTAAATAGAACTAGTGAAATTTTTGACTACTTTATAAAAATCTAGAAAAATGGTAAAATGGTACAGGATGATTTATTTAACAACTTTATCTTCTGTGGTCGACCCAACAAAAATCCGTAACTAGGTTTAATCTTTGGTTTGAGTCTAAAGTGCACACTTACCTAACCTTAACTTAAACCGCGGAATTAGAGCTTAATACTCCATCAAATGAGCCCAAATCGAAGACAAATGAAAGGACACGATCTAAGGATCATTTCCCCGCTGCCAATTCATCGAAACCATAACCCTAAAACTTGTAGTCGGCCGAGCTTTGGTGAGGTCAACTATTGCGGCGCCGTTTCAATCACTCAACTTGGTTCAAGGAATTCTCCCAACACCGAAGGCTCCAGAAGGTGTATGAGCTATAGAAATAAAGCTCTGCAACCCTAGAATCCTTTGGTAGCAGCGGCGGCCGCAGTGGAGATCGATCAAGGGAGATCTCTGGTGTTTAGTGGTGACGTGTCGACGTCCGTTCTTCTTCCTTTCTCCCCTGATTGAGGTAGGTTCTCTCGGGCTCAAACCTCAAGTAATATATCAAAATGTTCAGCATCAAGTCCTCTTTCTTTTGATATATAAAGCCCCAAATATCATGCAGTATCCTGCGAGTATTTTGAGGTTTAGTAGAAGCATGTCAAATTAGGGCTAACTTTGTTCCTCTTCGATTTAAGTAGAGACTCAAGAGAGTTAATAGGAAATAGATCCATGCATCTTTTAGAGTTTTTCGTGCTCTTTCCATTGATTATAAAAGCCCTAAATTTTATGGATCATGTTTAGAGAATTTTTGATCTGAGTAAGAATATGTCTAGACTTGGTTTTTGATGTATTCTTTTGAGTTAAATTGTGATTTCAAGCTGTTAATCTTGATCTCCATATAGCATGTCATATATGGTTGGAATCAGCGTCGAGTAAGCTTTCTTTTGATATAAAAAGCCCCAATTTTCATTGTGTATATTGTGAGAATTTCACGATTTACTAACAGCATGTCCAAATTAGGGTTTTTAGTGTTCCTGCCATTATAAATCGTGATTTCAGGAAGTAATTATGAAATTGACCCTACTGTTAGGTAGTATTTTTCATAACCTTTCCAATGGTACCAAAAGCCCCTTGTTTCAAGTCTGTTTCCATGAGAAATTAGTGTCTTAGATCCAACCCCCTGGGCGGCCCTGCCACAGCCGCCCAACTCTCTATGCCAGAAGATGTAAGGTTTGTTCAGGACCGTGTATCTATGCAGTAAATGGCTTAGTATGAACTCTTAATGAATCATGTTAGCAACTTAATTGGTAATTAGTAATTCAGAAACCCATCTGATAAGTGGTAAATTATGCAAGTGAATTTCTGTTAGATGCATGCTAATTATCCATACATGCACTTGTTCTTCATCATTACCATCCCGATTCACCTTATTGGCAATTAAGTTAATGTAAAACTTAATCCTTGTTGATTTGACATGGAAATTAGGACTAAAACTGAATGTTAGGTTGCTGGATAGCCACTCTATCCCTGTAGAATGTTTTGAACCTTTGGCGGACTTCTAGTAAGTCATTAGCCCTATTAGTTGTGTTAGCTTTGAACTTACCCGCGGACACTCCATCCGGCCAGTAGTGGACCGCATATCCTTATAGGCGGCCCAATAACGACCGCATATCTTTAATACGGCCCAGTATGGTCCGTATATCATGTTCATGGGTCTTAATGTCTTCTGGACATGCGCGGCCCATAACGCACCATTCATACTTTAGAGCGGCATACTGTCAGCCGTTCATCCTTGACCTCATGGGCTGAGTGTCAGTCCAGTTCCTGTATGCACGGCCCAGTATTAACCGTATATATATCGAGCGGCCCTTGTCTGACCGTTTATATGACAGTTTTCTGAAAAGTGATTATTTCATGAATTTCGAATTGTGTGAGCTAACCAAGCCTATGTAGGCTATGGTATTTCATGATTTGACCTATTGTTAGGTCCATTGATCATTAATTATAGTCTTTAGGGACAACTATTCTTCTCGATTAAGGAGCTTATTGTTTGGACTCTTAAGAATCATTATTTTTACGTCCTTTACCTTGACTACATGAACTTGACCTTGGAACTCTTGGCCATTAAATATTATGGATGTCTAGATTCGTGGGATCTGTGATCCAAACAAAAATCAATGCGAAGGCAAACAAATGAAGGGCCCAGTCTGGTCCTGGGAGGAGCACCCAAAAAGTACTTGATCCCCCGGGAAGGTGAATGACTAGGTGTGGCATTTGGCACCGGTACTATCTAGCGTGTTGGGTCTATGACATTCCACATTCTCGTGAAACTTGCTATTCATGCTTAAAGTATGAAGTACTTGCTTGCTTGCTTGACATGACTCGAAAATGACTTGTAAATGACCATTCACTAGAAAATCTTGTTAATCTTGCTTGATATCTCGACATGCAACTATTTCTTCCATTTAATTATCGTTACTCTTTCTATCTTAGTGATTACTTAGTTCTACTTATTTTATCGCGTTAATCATGCATATTAATTGGTTAATCACTTAAACTATGCCTGACGATAGAGTATAATTCCTACTGAGCTTCTTGCTCACCCCTACTTCCAATCCTTTTCAGGTAATGCAGTAAACGGTACGTTGCAAATGGGGATCGGATCAGTATGATCGAGTGAACCTGGAACCTAGAGATCGGAGTCTGTCTTTTTACCTTCTTGAGTCTAGCTAGTGTTGTGAGTCTGGTTATTTCTTTTTCCTTCCCTTGTTCTTTCTTCCCTAAATTTAAAAACCTAATATTGTAAGAGTGGGTCAAAATTATATTTTTAATAAGAGCTCGTATTTTCAACGTGTGTTTATGGCCTCCATGTGTTTAATTGTGGTTATTTATTTTCACTCTTGTTATCATGATTGTTAACTGCCACGTTCCGAGCATCGCGTTCCGCTGCTATCGGTTAGGGACGTGACAGTACATATATCGGGTCTACCCGACCCTAAATTTGATGAGTGAAGGGCCAAGATTCAGAGGGGGGGTGAATGAATCCCAAAAAGAAATTTGCCCAATTTGAAACACAGATCTTGATTAATACTGGACTTGCAAAATCTTGTGGAAATAAAACTATGATTCAATAATGCAGGTGTTCTGGCAAGATCCACACTCAAGCATTCAATGGGTCAGCCAAAAGCAAGCCCAAATAGCGTTTTAGAAACATGGAACGCAGTAAATCAACTTGATCTTAAACAGACGTTCTAACGAGACACAAGATAGAACACGTAACCTGCATCCCTAGCAAACCTGGTGATTCTAGGCGTTCGAACTGATCTTAAGCATTCATTCACCGTGGAAGAAAGGTAGTTAGGTCGCGATCCTAAACATGCACTTAATAATCTCAGAGAAGAGATCAGATCACAATGCTCAATGGGTTTTAGGTGATTCGGTCATCAGACCTACATCCACCCCACACTCCAACCAGAGTGTGGCTTATTGCTGCCTCACAGCTTGAAACCGTTGGGCACCACAGCTTGCCTACAAATGCTGCCTAACAGCTTGAGCCAGAGGAACACACTCCTCTCTTCTTCAACCTGGAAGGTAACGCCAGTGACACCCAGTCACCAGCAACCAGAGACCCAAGTCTCTCTTCCCCTGAGTCCACAGGAGGAACCCCGATCCCAAACAATGGAAACGGAAATCACTAAGGATATGAGAAAGAACAAATAAAGGGACAAAAGAAAAACTAATCAGAGTATAGCTCCAATGAGCTTGATGGCTATGGATTTGATCCACGAGGCCAATCTTGAAACAGATCTTCAATGTGCTTCAGCTGCTTCTTCACTGTCCCTCCTCTCTTCTCTACACTCTCTTTCTCTTTCTTTCTTCTTCTTCTCTCAGTATGATCTCTCGCTCTCCTGGCGACGCCTCCTTCTTTTTCTTCTTCTCAGACTTCGGCTCACTCTCCTTTTCTTTTTCTTCACTGAGACTCTCTTCTTCTAGTCTGTATTTCCTTTTCTCAATATATATATATACATATACTCCAGAGGCCTGGGAGAGAGGATACCATGCTTCCCGCCTTAAAGGCTGGAGCACGGGTTGGAACATTCTGGAGCTCTATCCTCCTCAGACCACGTGCCAACTATGCTGATGAATGCACAGACAAATTGTCAGAAAAGAGATTGTTATTTTATCACCAACTTAGCACAAATCATATCAGTGTAATGAGTAAGAAGCCAGAGACTGTACTGAGTAGAAGTTCCCAAATCCGCACTTGCACCGCCATGCAACAAGGTGAACAAGAGGTTGCACCAAGTTGAAAATGAGCATAAGCGTGAGATGCACTAACTTGAGAAGATGCATGACGTCATTAGCACAGAACAAGGACACTGATCGTGCAACGGATATGCACGGACAAGAAGCAATAAAACTCAAAGTTGCACTAGTCCACTTTAGCTACCTACAGGACTTGCACCGAGTTAATAGACCTAAAGCATGAACTGCACCGACTTCATGTTATTTCAAAAAGAAAGATAATGCACTGAGATGAGGTGAGCAGAAATGAGAAATGCACTGAACTAGTGAAAAGCACGACAAGGAGATGATTGCACCGACTTGGGTTAGGCTGACCAAGCAAGATCTGCACCGAGATGCCAGACAGATATGAACATAATAGAGAGAGATGCAAGTCAAAGTTTGCACCGAGTCAAGATTTCCTATTCACGTAAGAACTTGCACTAAGATGGTAGTGTGAAATGCACTGGTACAAAATGAGGAGACTAATACAGTGCGTGCTGGTCAAGAATTGCACTGACCCACAAATTGCACCGACCCCTGGAGGTGAGATGCAAGGGCAAGGAATGCACCGACCTTGATGCGCATGATGCATTTGGATGCACCGAGAAAGAAGCTAAACGACAGTATGTGGGCATGAACAGAAACTTGCACTGAGGTAAGCACTTTATGCGTGAAGTGCAGAACTAAGCGAGAGTTGCACCGAGGAAGATTATGATAGAGACACTGCATGCACTGACTATGACTTAGTCTTATGAAATAGCATGGACCACATGGACCATACACAACAGATAAAATTGGAGAATTAAAGCACCAACAGCTAAGCATGATTCATCAGAAAGTCACTATGAAGACTAGGGTTACCATACTTAAGCAATCCACCATGCAAATAGTTCACATGAATTAATTAGATATTCTAATCAGATGCACTCACCAAAATTCTATCACACATGACTTAGATATTGTCATTATCAAAACCATCGTTCCAACAATCTCCCCCTTTTTGATGATGACAACCTAATGAGTCATGTATGATAATTCACATAATGAATTAAGCAAATTCAATCTCTGTCATACTTATAGCAACCACTATATCAGCACAAAAAGCAATAAGCATCAGGTGAAAACAGTTACCCACCAGAATTCTAAGATTCATCCAAAAACGTAAAGTCATCGATAAGGAAGATTTAAAGTTATCCACCAAAAAGAAGTTTAAAGACATCCACCATCCACACAACAAAAAAATTTAAAGCTATCTCATCAAAAAAAATATCATCAAAAGCCATCATCAGCAGATCACAACAACATGACATTTTCTCTCCCCCTTTCTCATTATCAAAAACCGTGGGAGCTTCTGGGGTCTCTAGGATCTCTGGGAGGAGCAGAACTTGAGCTTCCTCGTTGAGGGTGTCTGTCCAGGATGGAGTTTTGAAGAGACTACAAGGAGTTGGATAGCTGCTCAAAGTAGTAGAAAATAGTGCCGCTAATACTGGTTGAAAGAGAAGACATATCTGCTTGCTTTGTTAAGACATTTTCAACTCTGGTTATAATAGTATTAACTTTAGATTGAGGTTTTTCCAATGTTGTATGGATCTCCTGTTGACCAATGAGGAAGGGATGATCCAGAGTCCTCATCTTCGCAAGCTCGATGTTGATATGGTAGGTTTTGTCAAGGATAGTGACAAGTGTCTTGTAAGAAGTGGTCTGAGTGCTTTGAACACTGCTAACCGCCTCTCCTATTCCATCAATCAGACCTACGAGCTTTCCTAAGAACTCTTGCATCGTATCATCTGCCCTCTGTTTGTCAGCCACAAATAGTGTCCACTGCGTATTTACTCTGTGCTCTAGAAGATGTTGTCTTGTGCTCATTTTGTTCAGATAAAGGTTTGTGCACAGAAGCTGGGAAGACAACATCTCACTTTGATTTTGAACCAAGGTTGTTAGATTGTTGAGTAGATCAAAAATATTCGGCTCACTATTGGCCTCAGTTGAACTTGCAGACTGAGTGCGTGATTCGGGATACTCGACATTGTAAACCGGGTGTTCTTCCTCAAAAATTTGTGTATCCTTGGCAAATGGTTCAGCTGATTCCTTAGACACTACAGATCAATCAATATCAATGCTTTCCCAAAAACCTCTTCATCTTAGAGACCCCTTCAGAATGCTCTGAGGTCAACTCAATGAGTATCCATTAAAGGCATAAGAGCAAACTTCGGTTTCTAGAAAACATATCAGCTTTACGAGGGGATTTTGTGTACCTTTATTTCCAGAAGATTCACCCACTATCTCTTTTCCTTTTCTTTTCTTTCCTTTGGGGACTTCTTCGCTTTTCTCAACCTTTGCTTCCTCGGGCTCATCGGCCTTCCTTTTTCCTTGGGCATCTCCAGTAGGCCCCTCCTTGCTTTTGCTCTCATAATCATTTTCTCTTTCGGACATGCTAATGTCTTGAGTTGGCGGCAGCTGCTCCTCTGACACCTCTTCCTCCCCCTTATTCTTAGTTGAAAGAGTAGACATCACAGAAGTTTGTGATTGAGACGAGGACATCCTCTTTCGAGAACGACAATGGTGGATGTTGAACCCGGTGATTGGCACGTGAAAAGGCGAGAAGCAGAAACGGCGGAGAAGAAGAACTCAAGCGGGAAACTGGAGAGACGCTTACGGCGGCAAGTCATGAGAGAGGGAATGACCTGGCTTGTAAAAGGGTGGAAGTTCAATCGGCACTTTTAGGGTTCAATAATGTATAAAATACATTATCCTTTTTTTCTTTTTGACGTACACTTTATCCCCAAACTGCCCCTCTCGTGTATAAAATATTTTTCTTCACCTCATTTATGGTCTCTGGCGTATTAAACTTATATCTTATATGTTTATCGCTCAAAGGTTCATCTTTTAACGCATACCAAATGGAGATAAACACTTTTAGTCACAGAACAATGTCCAGGTAATAAAAATCACCAAAGTAACTCATAATTTTCATAAGATAAAGCTGGTTTTCAGACATATGTCTTATATTATGTTTTAAGTTCAGTTTCAGCCTGAGGTAGAACCAGAGTCAACCACATCTATTCTTTCTTTTGCCCCTCTCCCCCTTTTTTTTAAATACTTTTTTTTGAATTTTTTTATTGGAGCATTCCAGTAAGACTGGCCTTTTTACACAAGGAGACATGTTTATCAGACACCAGAAACCCTGGTTACTCAGCACAGTCTACCTTCTTGCCACTTTATATGAACAGAGATAGCTTATTTCTTTAGGACATAATTTCTAGATTTCTTTGATCTAGACGACTAGTTTCTCAGAAATTTGCCATTGCTCTGCCATTAACGTTTATTTTGCTTGATGGCGTATTCCCTGGTCTACTTCATATTAGCTTGGAAGCATGATTTAAAATCACTTTATAAGACATTTTCTTCTACCAGATTATCCCAAAACTCATGAATTTCAGATTGATGAACTTTATTAGGTTGGACTTTTCCAGTCATTAAGAGTGTTTTCAGCTCTAGTGAGAATGCTTTCAAGAGTTCTCTTGAACATATAACCATAAGATATAATCTTTATAGGCCGAAGACCACTCAATAGGAAAGACCAACATTTTCATACACTACTGGGAGTGGTTTTTTGTCATAATAATGCACGATGGACAAGGATAATAATGTTCCATATATTGCTCCCCCTAAGTGTCAGCCCATGAGAAAGGAATTAGATGAGAAGAGATGGATCATATGATGATAATAAAGATGAAGGATGTAGAAGTGAGCTTTCCTACGACATTAGAGTAGAGGTTGAAATTGGTGTAGAGTTGCAGACTGCTTTAATCCAAAGATATCCTTAGTCAACTCTTGACTGAAACACTTCTGATCAAACCTGGCAGTTTCAGCTCAGCATCTCGATCATCTTAAACACCACTAGCTTTCAAACTCACAATGTGCACCAACTACTTCATTACCGCTCAGAACAGTTCAGCTCCCCCTCACTGAGTGCTAAGGTCCATGATTAGGCAACACTTTGTTTTTCTTGCAGATAGAGAGAGGAACATACATGTTTTATTTCTAGACACTTATGCAAACGTTCAAGTGACTCCTTTTTGATTTTCATAATAATGTTCTGTGCGAAGAGCTAACATGCAGAGAGTGTGACAATTCATGTAGTAATAATTCAGAAACACTCTTATTATTTGCACGTATTTATCTAGAACATATAGCTTTAGTACGATTGGAAGACTGACCTGAATAGAAATCCAGGCACGGGGTTTTCTCCTTTGAATGCTGTGGCTCAGTTACCCCTTTATTTCATTCCACGACATACCTGCAAGTTAGCACTCTATTTGGCATGGGCAGGTACCCAAATGGTCTTGGGTCCTGCATGGTTAATAGCACTTTTGATGGCTGCTTTCCACCCATCATCATGTATCATTAGAGAGTAATCATTCATCATGTGTCCAATTCGCCCACAATCATAACAGAGAGCATCATGCTTTGATTTCTTGTTGTGCATACAATTATTTGCATGGAGTTTCTGTGCAGGTGCATACTGGTTTCTATTTTTATTATGAAAGTTGTTCCTGTTGATCTTACCAAACTTGTTTTCCTTAACAGGATGTCTAGCATGTTTGAAATTTGCCTGCCTATTTTGAAGGTGCCAATAGTCCTTGACTGTATGGCCATGCTTTCTACAGTGAGAGCATTTGAGAGAATTTCTTCTGAACGAGCCTGACCAGCATTCAGTGGCCTTGTGACCAATCTTGTTACAGTTAAAGCAAGTGATGTGCTGGTTCATTGAAACAAATTTGTTCTTACTGAAACCATGTTGGCTTGCAGGGAATTTAGCATGATATGAATGAGATCTTTTCTTACCACTTCCAAATCAGCAATGAGCAGCAGCGTGTCCTACTTTATCACAATTAGAACATGTGACACTCTTTTTCTGAGAGACAGGGAACTTGACCTGAGGATCCCTACCATGCATTTTTCTACCTTTCAGATCATCTGATTCCATTAAGTTACATTCATGCATCAAGTGACCAATCTTGTGACAGTAATAACATTTCATGAGTTCCCTCTTATGTGCATGTCTAGGTGTATCAGTGTGTTTTACAGCATGCACATTTTCAATATGAATGTGATTCAATCCTTTCTTCACATGACTGACCTTTTCCATTTTTCCAGTTTATTTCTGATTCTTCTGAACATTGGGTTGTTTATTTTCTGAGGTGGTGGCTACATTTGATGCTTTGATAAAGGATGTCATTAGCTTATTTTTGAGAACCTTTTTATTGACATTGTTGTAGCCTAACCCTTCCTTTTGAGTATTCACCTTAACACCTAGCAACCTGTCCAGATTTTCTTGTCCATCAACAAATTTCGACAAAACTCTGTTCAAATCCTAAATTTTGTTTTCAAGAGATGCAATATGTATTTCATAACTAGCAATTTCTTGATCACTGTAATTAACAGCTTCATTCAACACTTTGTTAGCATTCTTGTATTCTTCGATCTCCTTTCTCAGCTCATCTACTTTTTCAGTTTCGTTTGTACAGATGATTTTCCCTTTCTCCAATGTAAGAAGTCTTTCAGACATGGCATTGTTCAACAGTTTTAATTTTTCAATTTCTTCTTTAAGCTTATCATTTTGAACCAACTCATTTATTAGAAGCTGATCTTCTGAATTGACCTCATGCTTTCTTCCATTTTCAAATTCCTTCATTTCTCTTTGCTATTTTTCAACATTTTTCTGCAACTCCATGTTTACAGATTTGATGGCTTCAAATTTTTCAACTAACAAATTCTTCTCTTGCTCAAGTTTCCCAAATTTTTCTTGATTTTCTTTAACAGATTTTCTAAGGGAATCATTTTCAGATTTTACCTTGTTTAAATCTGAGTTAACTTGTTCAAGATCCTTCAGAAGTTTCAGCAACTTTTGATTATCAGACTTAGACCCATCATGAGATTGTTCCAGCTCCAAGTAATTATCATCTGTGAGATCAGAGATATTCTGACTAGTTTTCTTTTTCAACCTTTTGTATTGTTTTCTAAGTTTTTAATGTGACTCTAGCAGATCACCATATGCATTCTGCCAATCATCCAGAGTATAATTCTCGAAAGGGTTTACCTGATCATCATTCTCGTCTTCATTGTGGCTGCTACTTTCACAGCTTCCATTAGCCATCATGCAACTATCCTCCCTTTTCCTGTGAGCTAGCTTTAGCATCTCCAGAACGTCCTTGGCAGACCTGCAGTCAGGAAGGGAAGGATGTAAGACCTTGTCAATAGCCGCTTTCATCAGATTCAAAGCTTTCTGATTTTCCTCATGCTTTAATCTGTGACTGTCGCTCCACTTGCACATTTTCTTTGGTAATATGTGAGGACCATGTGAAATTAATTTCCACAAATCAGGATCAGCTGAGATTACACTTCTGCGTAGACTTTCGAACCACGAATCAAAATTCGAACCGTTGAAGATCAGTGGATGAGCCATGGATCTAAACAGTAACCAGATACGTACCACATAAACATAGGATCTACTGAGAATCGTTAAATCTGGGTAATAAGAACCTGCTCTGATACCACTTGATGAGTGAAGGGCCCGGGTTCAGAGGGGGGGTGAATGAATCCCAAAAAGAAATTTGCCCAATTTGAAACTCAGATCTTGATTAATACTGAACTTACAAAATCTTGCGAAAATAAAACTATGATTCAGTAATATAGGTGTTCTAGCAAGATCCACACTCAAGCACTCAATGGGTCAGCCAAAAGCAAGCCCAAATAGCATTTTAGAAAAATGGAACGCAGTAAATCAACTTGATCTTAAACAGACGTTCTAATGAGACACAAGATACAACACGTAACCTGCATCCCTAGCAAACGTGGCGATTCTAGGCGTTCGAACTGATCTTAAGCATTCATTCACCGTGGAAGAAAGGCAGTTAGGTCGCGATCCTAAACATGCACTTAATAATCTCAGAGAAGAGATCAGATCACAATGCTCAAGGGGTTTTAGGTGGTTCGATCATCAGACCTACATCCACCCCACACTCCAACCAGAGTGTGGCTTACTGCTGCCTCACAGCTTAAAACCGTTGGGCACCACAGCTTGCCTACAAACGCTACCTAACAGCTTGAGCCAGAGGAACACACACCTCTCTTCTTCCAACCCGGAAGGTAACGCTAGTGACACCCAATCACCAACAACCAGAGACCCAAGTCTCTCTTCCCCTGAATCCACACGAGGAACCCCGATCCCAAACAATGGAAATGGAAAGCACTAAGGATATGAAAAAGAACGAATAAAAGGACAAAAGAAAAACTAATCAGAGTATAGCTCCAATGAGCTTGATGGCTCTGGATTTGATCCACGAGGTCAGTCTTGAAACAGATCTTCAATGTGCTTCAGCTACTTATTCACTGTCCCTCCTCTCTTCTCTACACTCTCTTTCTCTTTCTTTCTTCTTCTTCTCTCAGTATACTCTCTCACTCTCCTGGCGACTCCTCCTTATTTTTCTTCTTCTCAAACTTCGGCTCACTCTCCTTTTCTTTTTCTTCACTGAGACTCTCTTCTTCTAGTATGTATTTCCTTTTCTCAGTATATATATATACATATACTCCAGAGGCCTGGGAGAGAGGATACCAGGTTTCCCACCTTAAAGGCTGGAGCACGGGTTGGAACATTCTGGAGCTCTATCTTCCTCGGATCACGTGCCAATTATCCTGGTGAATGCATAGACAAATTGTCAGAAAAGAGATGGTTATTTTATCACCAACTTAGCACGAATCGTATCAGTGTAATGAGTAAGAAGCCAGAGACTGTACTGAGTAGAAGTTCCCAAATCAACAGTTGCACCGTCTTGCAACAAGGTGAACAAGAGGTTGCACGAAGTTGAAAATGAGCATAAGCGTGAGATGCACTGACTTGAGAAGATGCATGACGTCATTAGCACAGACCAAGGACATTGATCGTGCAACAGATATGCACAGACAAGAAGCAATAAAACTCAAAGTTGCACTAGTCCACTTTAGCTACCTACAGGACTTGCACCGAGTTAATAGACCTGAAGCAAGAACTGCACCGACTTCATGTTATTTCAAAAAGAAAGATAATGCACCGAGATGAGGTGAGCAGAAACGAGAAATGCACTGAACTAGTGAAAAGGACGACAAGGACATGATTGCACCGACTTGGGTTAGGCTGACCAAGCAAGATCTGCACCGAGATGCCAGACAGGGATGAACATAATAGAGAGATATGCAAGTCAAAGCTTGCACCGAGTCAAGATTTCCTATTCACGTAAGAACTTGCACTAAGATGGCAGTGTGAAATGCACTGGTACAAAATGAGGAGACTAATACAGTGCGTGCGGGTCAAGAATTGCACTGACTCACAAATTGCACCGACCCCTGGAGGTGAGATGCAAGGGCAAGGAATGCACCGACCTTGATGCGCATGATGCATCTGGATGCACCAAAAAAGAAGCTAAACGACAGTATGTGGGCATGAACAGAAACTTGCACTGAGGCAAGCACTTTATGCGTGAAGTGCAGAACTAAGCGAGAGTTGCACCGAGGAAGATTATGATAGAGACACTGCATGCACTGACTATGACTTAGTCTTATGAAATAGCATGGACCACATGGACCATACACAACATATAAAATTGGAGAATTAAAGCACCAACAGCTAAGCATGATTCATCAGAAAGTCACTATTAAGACTAGGGTTCCCAGACTTGAGCAATCCACCATGCAAATAGTTCACATGAATTAATCAGATATTCTAATCAGATGCACTGACCATAATTCTATCACACATGACTTAGAAATTGTCATTATCAAAACCATCGTTCCAACAAAATTGACCTGTAGCACACCAATACTAACACCATCATCTACAGGAAAGGAAGAAGATGCATTTGGTACCCCTGGCCCTCCCACATCTAAGTCCAATATGCATGCATGGTCCACTTTAGGATGTCTAGGAGTTTCCCATGACGTCAACCTCCGGTTACATCAAATGCATGCATGGCACATATTTGGGTGTTCTGGTCCACCATCGCCTATGCGTAGGTCGGACTAACATTAGGTTTGTTTAGGGTCTTTGTGAGTCTTTGTTTCGTGCAGTTTCTTTGTCGAGTGCATAGTGAGTCTGCATGCATCGAGTCGAGTCAGTTTTGTACGCTCTTGTTGTTAGTCCCTCTCGAGTATGAGAGTATTCAGACTTTGGGATTGGTTCTACTTCACATATCGGGTCTAGTCACATAAGGGACAAGCGGTGATTCCTAGTGAGCCTTTGAGCCACTTCCCTCGGATCCGTCGGCGTCACGAACAGCCGCAACCCTTACTCGACGGGGTAGAGTTCTTCCCACCCGGGGAGAATTGATGGGAATCTACACCGGGCACTAACTTTTATTTTTGTATTTGTGTCCTTTTAGTTTGCATTTATATCCTTGGGAAGTAGGTTTGAAATTGTAAGGCTTTATAAGCCAATTTGTCATTCCTTAGGATTCTTTGGATTTTTGTGCAAAAGTCCAGTTGGACCAGAAAGGGGTCCCCATCTCCTTTCCTATTGGTCCACCTAAATCTTAGGGCCCATGTGGGGCCAGTCAAAGGTCCAAGGTGGGCTTCTAGATGATTGACCATTCAAAGGGGGACAATGGGTGAAAAATGTCCAAGATGCCTCCCCATAAGTCAAGGGGGTGCCCCCCCATTAAAATGACATTTTGTATTTTATATTTTTAGGCCAATTGACCACATGGGGGAAGAAGATGCTACCCCTCCCCTCTCTCCCACAAATTCCAACCTCCTCCCCCTTCCTCCCCTTCTATATAAACCCATGTATAGTGTTTTGTAAGGTTTAATGAATGATGAAAAATTTGTGAATTTGGTTGGAGCCAAAGAATGGTGTGCCCTCCTCCTCTCTTCTCCCCCTCTTGTAGATGGATTTCTACTCAATCTAGGGTGTGATGCCCTTCTACATTCTTCTCTGCCCCTCTGATTTCTGTTTCTGCCGCCGCCGCGATCGCACTGCCATCGCGCCGCCATCATCAACATCGGAGTTTTATCTACATCACGATAGATCCTCAAAGCATGAATTTTAGCTCACCATCAGGAGCTCAGATCGAGTCCAAACTTAGAGGGTGAGTCATCCACGTCCACCCCAACCTCCACAAAAAAAATCCAGTCATTTACCTGTCGTTAAGTAATTTTCCATTTTCTTGTGCCTCAGTATTTCAATTCTATCTTCTGTTCAGATCCTATCACAGCAACCCTGTGTTTCCAACTTTCGACCCCCTTTCCCTTATTTGCTTGGGTCACCAATTTTATTGGGAGTTCTGTCGATCTAGTACCTCTTCCACAAATTTTCTTATGAATTTACGATCTCGTTTATATTTTCAAAAAAATCACTTTCAGATCCCAACTCAGTCTGTCTGCCTCTGTCCAGATCCGACCACTTAACAATATAAAATACCTTTCCCCACCCAAACCTCCACCAATTCTGTCTCAAAAATTATCCCAGTTTTCCTTGTTTCCTCCTCT
The DNA here is from genome assembly GCA_022559845.1 of Amorphophallus konjac. Classification (NCBI taxonomy): domain Eukaryota; kingdom Viridiplantae; phylum Streptophyta; class Magnoliopsida; order Alismatales; family Araceae; genus Amorphophallus; species Amorphophallus konjac. Next base: position 126,996,036 of record CM040127.1, read on the forward strand.
GGAACTTTACTGAAGAAGTCAACTTCCCGATCTGAACTTTGATCCTCAACGAACGTCAGTTCTCATGAAAAATCACTTCTGTCCTGAGATTTCGGGTCCTGTTCAACAGCAACTTGTAAAATCGATTAAGGCCAGATCCAAGAAATTCAAAATTATTTCTCTGGCCCTAGATCGAAGCATTTTGAAATAGCTTTCCATTGATACCTCTTGTTTGTCGATCCGACATCGGGAGTGATCGCAGCAGCAGATCTTGCCAGTTCGCGCGCTGTACAACAGTAGCTTCAGATCCGTGGGTAGCAAAGTCAACAAGTGAGGCCGGAGCCGACTCGCCTCCCACGAGGTGAACCAGCATGCCGCCGTCCCAGGGAGCGCCTCTCCAGAAGCCAATGTCACAGCGGTATCACTCCGGGCCCACTCGGACCCGCTGATGAGCACATGGGCCCCACGTTTGTGAATACGCGTGCCGCTAAAGCTACGTCAAAATGCTACCCGTCAACCCAAGTTCGGTCCTCCCGGGCCTCATTTGTAGCCTGTTACCTCCCTGCATGGAGTGGGCAGTAGAAATCATTTCTGTAATTATTGTAATAATTGTTTAACCGGGAGTTACTGTCTTGACCGGGATCGTCTTTCCCACGCCCGGAGCGTGGAGGTAAACTCGCCCCTCTCTCTTATCGCATTTGCTTTACTCGTATATTTTTGAATGCCGCTGCATGAGTGATAGGTTATTCTAGCTCGATCATAATTATATCACCGCTGCGAGAGAAAGTGGCTGACCCGTCCCGTGACTCGATTCGAGTACACGCGGAAAGCCGATACCTGAGACTCAGTGCCGGTTTCTCAACCGCACTCGGTCCCACGTCTTCCCTCGCTTAAGGGCGATCGCGAGCTAGAGTCCTAGGTCGCGTGTCCATCCCGCATCACCTTCTCCCCCCACCACCAGGGCCTTCCCCCTATCACCGACGGATCTCCTCCTTATACTTCTTCGCACCATGCTGGCTCTTTGATCGCTTCCCACAGACGGCGCCAGATGAAGAGGGGCGATCTCGCGCTAGTACTGAGCTGGGGGATGATCACCGATCAGTGAACTGCAAGGAAGGGAAATGGATCAGGGGGCCCAGGGGGGATCCCTGGTGAAAACCCTCCGATGCCTAAGTCAGTAAAGTAATGGTGGAAGCTATGAAGGGAGGAGGAAGGAGATGAGCGAGATCCCTCTCCACCAAGGTGGTGAAGTGGTTCCTGAACAGGGAGTTTTAGGTGCGTGTAGGCCTTACCGTTTGCTGGAGGGAGTCCACGGTTTAATCAGTGTGCTAGCCTCATGAGTCCCGTAAGCTGAGGAGTTCTAGGCGGGGGTTACGTCCTCGACGTGGGCTCTTTACGTCCTCATCGTGGGATCTTTATAACCTTGAGGACTTGTGGGTCCCTTATCTTTGTGAACTCCTGCTCATAAAGGGCTCTCAACGGCAGCGTGGGTAAGCAATCATCGGTCGACCCAAGCATGAAGAATGCCAACCCTTATCCGGGTGATCGGCATAGCTCGGGTGAGGCTCGGTCGGAGTGGGCGCGGGGCGCTAGCCTTTATCTCGGCAAGGGGGATAGGTCTGGCTTGGGTCTTCCTCCGACCGGACCGACGCTCGGGCCTGTTGTGTTAGATGGAAGCACTCTGTCACCACGAAGTGTGGATATAGAGGGGGGTGAATAGATCGATGGCCTAATTTAAATCACAACAAGACTCTAATAGCAATATTTTCTATTCCACAGCCTCTCCCAAGAACTGTTACATCCACTTTAATTGCCCTTATTCCTAAAAAGTCAAATGCTGTGGATATCTCAGACTACATACCTATCCGTTTATGCAATTTCTTTTACAAGATTATTTCTTCCATTGTTAATAAAAGGCTGGCTTCTATTCTTCCAAGCATAATATCTAAGGAACCGACTGCTTTTGTCAAGGGGAGGCACATAACAGAAAATATTGCTCTTGCACAAGAATTGACTCAGGAATTGGGCAGAAAAACCAGAGGAAAGAATGTTATTTTTAAATTAGACATGGCCAAGGCTTATGATCGATTAGAGTGGGACTTCTTGTTTGCTGTTCTTCACAGGTTTGGTTTCAGTCTGACTTTCATTCAACTGATTGAAAAGATGGTCACGAACTGCTGGTTTTCAGTTTTATTGAATGGAGATGCAGCTGGTTTTTTTAAGTCTTCAAGGGGAGTTCGGCAAGGTGACCCAATTGCCCCAACTTTATTTATCATTGCTGAGGAAAGCTTGAGCAGATCCTTAAAGGAAGCTCATTTAAATAGACAAATTGAGTGTTTCCAAGGGCCTCGGAGATGTCCCCCTATATCCCATCTTTTATTTGCAGATGACACCTTGATTTTTAGTAAGGCCAGCCTTGTCTCTGTCAGGAACTTATTGAAAATTCTCAAGACTTATGAAATGGGGTCAGGTCAGCTCATTAATATCAGTAAGAGTGGTTTCTTTTTGCATCCAAAGATAAATGATTCCATTACTACTCGGATCTCCACTCTTACAGGTTTCACCAGACATAGCTTTCTTCATAAATATCTTGGCTTCCCTCTGATTCTAGGCCGAAGTAAAAAAGTGCATTTTGCTGGTATTATACACTCCATTCAAAAGAGAATTTCTGGTTGGAAATCTAGCTTACTTTCTCAAGGTGCTAAGTTGATCTTGATTAAGCATGTGCTCACTTCTATTCCAATCTATGCCCTTTCCACTTCACCCCTCTACTCAGGAACACACCTTTTGCTTGAGAAATCATTTGCCAATTTCTTTTGGGGTTCTTCCCCGAATGGGAACAAAAGGCACTGGAGATCATGGGACCTGCTTTGCAGACCTATTTCTCAGGGAGGCCTCGGCATTATGTCACTTAGGCAAATGGACATAGCCTTAAGAGTTAAGATGTTATGGCAGGCTTTGCATTCCAATTCCTTGTGGGCCACCTACTTCAGAGCTAAATATATTGGTCAAAGACATTTGAGAGATGTGCATTTCAAAAGTATGAATGGACTTGCTAGAAGAAGCTGGATCAAGGCTAAAAACCTTGTCCTCCAATTTAACAAGGTCATCATCGGGGATGGCAAACTCACCAATTTCTGGTATGATAACTGGATTGGAAATCAATGTTTGGCTGACTATGTTCTTGCTAATAGCATTCCTAACCCCAACATCACTGTAAATGATTTCCTGCTGCATGATTCAAGAGAGGAAATGGAATTAATGGACAGTTTTATGCCAGCACCAATCAAAGCAGCTGTTATTAACACCACTCTCACCCTTGATGATGATTTTCAAGCATGGAGTCTATCCTCTTCAGGAAGATGTTCGGTGGCATCTACCTATCAGGTTCTATCCGAAAATGTCTCCAACCAGTCAACTATACATTGGGCTAGGATTTGGTCACAATGGCTCCCAACGAAAATATCTGTTCACCTGTGGAAAATTCTCCAAAACAGCCTCCCTGTTGACTCCAATGTTCAGCGTCTGGGTGTGCAATTGAGCTCTATCTGTTCCTGCTGTCAGGTCCACCATGGGGAAAACATGAATCATCTTTTCTTACACAGTGAGCTAGCCTCTCACATATGGTCATATTTTAAATCAATAGGGCTGCAACTGGAAGGAAATTCTATTATATCATTTATTTCAAATACTGCTTGCAATATTCAAATGAAATCTGCTCATGGCCTCCTCCTTCTAGCAGTCATAGGCTATGGTTGCTGGGATATTTGGAGAGCTCAGAATGCTGTGAGATATGAAGGCAGAACTTTTTCCAAAAGCAGTGTTCTCCACCAAATCATCCATCAAGTAAAACAGGTTTGTGCTAGTGCCAACTTAAAGGAATCAGATATTAGCAAACGGAAGATTCTGGAAACTTTAGGTATTCCTACTTACCTCTCAAATGGTGCTCAGCTGAAAACTGTCAAATGGGTATGCCCCCTGGCCATTTCTTAAGTTAAATTTTGATGGTGCCTGCAAACCCAATGGAACATCTGGAGGTGGAGGTGTTATCAGAGATCACAGTGGCAATGTTATCCTTGCCTACTCCCACTTTTATGGTCAGATAAATAGTCTTGTTGCAGAAGCAAGGGCTTTAATTGATGGCATCAAATACCTCCATACAATCTCAAACCGCCCAGCACATATTGAATGTGACTCTCAAGTTCTTGTTCGAGTAATTAAACATGAATATCAATGCCCATGGTCTATACTTTCATATGTCAGAGAGATATGGAGATCAATTACGCAGTATGACAAGATTGTTCATATTTACAGAGAAGGAAATAGAGTAGCGGATTCTTTGGCCTCCTTAGCTTGCTCATCCAAATGTAATGTTTTTTTCAATTACAATGAGCTACCCTCTATTATAAAGGGAGAGGCTCGAATGGATAAGCTGGGTTTTCCCAGCATCAGACTGATGTAATCTCTATTCTCTATCTTTAGCAATAAAATTTCCCTCCCAGTGGTCTGGTGGTCCATCCCATCAGTCACTAGGCAGGGCTTCTTGCAAAAAAAAGATATTTAAGCAGATCTACTAGATCACTAACTCGAGTGATAGATCAGAGTAGAAACAAAAATGATCTAAGAAGAGAATCGATAAATGCAACCACACAGCAGATCAAGCAATCACACAAACACCTGAAACACCAAATTTTTAGGTGGTTCGATCCTCCAGACCTACGTCCACCCCACACTCAAACCCAAGTGTGGCTTACTGCTGCACAACATAGCTTGCGTCCGCTGGGCCTTACAGCTTAGCCTACAACTGCTGAGCTTCACAGCTTGCTGTCCGAGACCTAGTCTCGCCCGCTGAGGAATTACAGCTTGACCTGTCCAGAGGATACACCTATGCAACCGCTGGGGACTACAACTTGACCCGACCAGAGGCAACACCTCCGCAAACCGCTAGGGACTACAGCTTGACCCGACCAGAGGCAACACCTCTGCAAATCGCTGAGCAATACAGCTTAGCTCTGCTAATAAATAGCTTGAAGAAAGGTTTTAGTAACCAAAACAAAAAGCAAACGAAAGACAAAATATATCCCTGCAGGGAATGAAGCTCAAACAATTGAGCAAACTCAGACCTGGTTTTGAACCAAAGATCTGAGGAACAAACTCTCTTGAAACTCTCCAGACTATCTTGCCTTCTTCTCTTCCTCTTTCTCTTCTCACTCTCTGATTCTTTCTTTCTCTTCTTTCTTTTCTCTTCTTCTGGATCGTGCAGGCTATCTCTCTGCTTCTGCTTCTTCTATCACGATTAGGTCTTCTTCTGAGGAAGAAGCTTCATATATATAGCAGCAGCAAACAGATAGGGCGTGTGCTCTCCACAATTCCCGCCCAAACGCCTTGACCACATGGCAGCATTTCAGCCTATTGCACTCCACGTGTCACAATCCTGGCACCTCCTCAAGTCTTGGATCGCGTGCCATTCTTAATCTTCTCGACCAGATATCCTGCAAAGGTTAGACTTAATATCAGTTAAAATCAATATGAGGATAGTAGAGAGATGTACAGAGTTGGTTCGAGAATGTATAGACTTGCCACCGACGAGTGTACACACTTTGTGTGCAATATATAAGCGATGTGAAGACTTGCTATAATGATGCACACACATAGTGACAATGTATAGACTTAGAAGAGATGCACGAGCAGGCGACAATGTATAGACTTGGCAAGTGATACACAAGCAGGCTGTAATGTATAGACTATACATATCCATGAAGAGCACTGACGATGTATAGACTTGCTCGATTATCAACAGATGAATGTATAGACTTGTGTGTGCGGACAGACGATGTACATACTTGCATGAGACACAACATGAGACGCTAAGTGAGACGGATCTTATCATGCACTGACTTATCATTGAAGCAAATGCTGAATGCTCAGGCATGTCGTCCACGGATGTACAGACTTTGAACATGTGTAATGTGCAAACGTTGTACAGACTTGCTGATGTGTAATGCAGTGTGTACAAGGTGAAGTATGCACAACAAAAATGAATGCACTGACATGCCATCAACCATTGTACAGACTTTATGTTCAATATGCAGACGTTGTACAGACTTGCTGGTCAACAAGGCAACCGTGTTCAGACTTTAAGTGAAGAATGTACAGACTTGCTGGTCATCAAGGCAACCGTGTTCAGACTTTAAGTGAAGAATGTACAGACTTCGTGGAAGTGCTAAAAGAGTGAATGTAGGTAAAGATGGGAATGTATAGACTTGAGTGTGTGCGACCAGATAATGTATAGACTTTAAATGATGTATGCACAAGACATAACGAATGTATAGACTTGGTGTGCTCAGTTCAGCTAGTGAATGAAATGCAAGATCATATGCAATAACTAGCAGTAATGCACCTGTAATGCATGTACACTAAACACAATGACTGACTCACTGTGATACTCTCACTATGTTGCTATCATCAAAACAAAATAGCATATGCTTGTGCCTAAGGGGCACAACATTCTCCCCCTTTTTGATGATGGCAACAAAGTGAAACAAAGTGACAGTGAGTCACCAATCCAAATCAAATATTCTCCCCCTTTGACATAATCAAAAAGAGAAAACAAATGTGTGAACATGAGTGCAAAATGCAGTATGCATGCAGATTTCCCTTAGAACAACCCATTCTCCCCCTGAATGTATAACTCCCCCTGAATTATTTCTCCCCCTTTGAGAAATAAATATGGACGGATGAAACACATCTCCTCTTGTGACATAATCAAAAGATAGAGAAGATAGGAGGGAAAGAACATGAATAAGGTAAGGGGTCACTAGACAATAGCTGAATCATTGGTTCAGAAAGTGAGCATGGTTATAAACAACTGTTAAAGCATAAGAGTCAGCAATATACAGTCTTGAAAGAATTTAGGTTTAATAGTGATAAAGATAGAGTAAAGCAGCTAACCACTAAAAAAGAGTTATAGACTCCATTTATAGCAATGAATCTAGGGCACATGGTTTTAATAGATAAGTCAGAAACAATACCCTTTGTGATTAAACATGGAAGTTCAAGAAAGGTAACTTGAATATGTATTGAGAAAAATAATTTACACTCAATGACTTTTGATTTCAAAGGGTTACAGCAGTTTGTTTTTCACCTTTTAATTTTCAGAAACTGAGCTAAGTGAATAGACCAATGGCATTTATGCTGTTGACATTAGGTGTACACCTTGATTAGAGGCAGGTACCCCCAGTTACTAGGCATAAACTACTAGATCTATTTCAGATCAAGACCTACAAGGAACAATTTTCACCTTTGACATTAAGGGTACACCTTGATCAGAGGCCAGTACCCCCAGTTATTTGGTGAAGACTCCCCCTATAGATTTGACCCTATGAACAGAGATAGCCTTAAGCACTTTATGACTTATGAATTCTCCTTCTTCTTTGAAGGAGATCACAGTTTCTCAGTGCAATTCAGTCACTGCTCTGTCACTATATTCAGTTCTTTACCTTGATGATCTTATTTACTGCTGCCCTGATTTCTTTTAGAGTGATTGTTTAAAAAAAGTACACACACTTATTCACCTTTTCTAGACATTTCCAGTTTAACACGTTCAGGCATTAAAAAAAAACTTTTTCTATTCTAACCATGAGACAAAGATTAAGAGCTATAAAAGTTTTCTTTTATCTCAAGTTCTGAATTGCAGACACTTAACTCTTCAATTTATAAAGGTTAAACCTTTAGTTCCTTTCAATTTGCAAGTGTGATTCTTATAAATGAAAAATTACAATAACCACAGCTCAATGTACTAAACCAGAAGCAATATTGTTGTTCAGTGAAGGTGATAGGGAAATGATAGTAATTGTTAAGAAGTGATGTCAATAGGCATTAAGGTCCAAGAGCATCTGATGTCAAAGAATATGAAAGAATTGAATGGGGACTATGAGGAGTGAAAAGGATTCAATGTATTGAACTGAACTCTCAGCTCCCACTGTCACCATGATGCAACAATATGCTATGCAATGCTTTCAACTAACTAAATGCAGACTATGCAACAATGATACATAAAGCAAGTATGCAATCATTTCAAGTTTATGCACCCAAGTCATGAACATTTTATCCTTTTTCAGAGAGTTTATTTCATGAAAGTCAAGTGTATATAATCTAGAGAACTGAGAATCAACTACAACTTAATGCCCTAAATCAACATGACTTTCTCAATTCTGAAGGTAAATCACTTACCTGCTTTACCTGACAGATTTATTTTTACCCTTGGTGTTGCATCAGAATGTTGACAAGGCCTCCAATCTCTTTCAGCTTTTAGAATTTTTGGCCCTGTCTCTTGTCATATGCCTGGAGTAGCTATTCCTGTTTCATCATTTTGTTCCCGGCTACCAGGCATACCTGCAAACACACTTAGGGAGCAGATTTTGGAATCCAAGATAGTTTGGGCCCCAAGACAAAAACAGACATGTGAGAGTGAAAATATGACAAAAGCTGTTTAGGGATCCACATTTGTTTGAAAGTGGATGGTTTGGTGGATTCTACAGCTTGAGAATTCTTTTTGTTATTTTTCTTTTTCTCAGCACCAACAGGTTTAGCTTTCTTTTTCTGGTGCTGTGATGGTTTCTGTGTAGTCCTAGCATTCATTTTATTAGAAGCATTGTTGTTTTTCTGCCAGTGCCTTGGCCAATGAGTGTACTGGAAGTTGTGGCCCAAATTGGTCCTGGGCTGACCATAGAACACCTGTTGACTAGGACTCCATGTCCTAAAGTGACTATCCCATCTCCTAGCTGGCTGAGATCTATAGAGCTGAGTGGGGAAATTCTGATACCTAGACCCCATGTACACAGGATTCCACCCAAACCTATTTAGTGCTTGTGAGTGAATGTGATGATAGACTTGGGCTCGAGGGAAGTAGGGATGTGCAAACTGGTTCCTAGCGACACTTGGTCTCCCTGCCACCTTTGACCCTCTAGGTTTCTGCACAGGATTATATTGGGTCTTTTTTTGAGCAGTTGATGGTGGTGGAGACTTAGCAGCCTTGGACTGGGGTTTTGATGTCCTAGCTGGCTGACCCCTAACCTTGGACTTACCCTTGGTAGAAGAACATGCAGCACTAGGCTCTACAACTTTCTGCTTTCCCTTGTCCTTAGCACTGGACACTTTTGATTTTACATTTTTGGAAGCAGATTTTTCGCTGACCTTAAAACTGAGACCCTCCTTTCTAAAATTGACTTTTGACCCTAGCAAGGCATTAAGATTTTCTATTCCTTGGGTCATGCTTTCAATGATTTTCTCTTTGTCAGAATTTTCATTTTCTAAATCTTCAATAGTTTTCTTCAGTTCAACATTCACTGACAAGACAGCTTCATATTTTTCATTTGAAATCTTTATTTCATTTTCAAACTTCTGAATTGTCAATTTCAACTCATCAACGACATTTTTCAGCAATTCATTTTCTTTCCTACAGTCAATCAAAACATGCTTTAACTCATTAAAATCAGAACATGCACTTTTCAATCTGTCACTCTCTGATTGTGAACATGCAACTTTATCAGAAAGTGTTTTATCATTAACCAGAGAATTTACTTTCTTCTTCAAGTGTCTGTTTTCCTTCCTAATATCATCCACTTTATCTATCAATTCTCCATAAGCATTTTCCCAATCAGAAATAGTATAGTGTTCGAAAGGGGATGATACCTCATTGGATTCTTCTTCTTCTCTTCTATTCCTGGCCATCAAGCAGATGTCCTTTTCTTCTTTCTCACTATCTGAGGAAGTGCTCTGCGTGCCTTCTTCCTCATCGCTCCATGTGCTGACCATGGCCTTTCCCTTTGGTGCTTTCTTCCATGGTCTCTCTTTCTTTTTCTGGAGCTCTGGACAATCAGCCTTCATATGGCCAGTCTTCCTACAATGATAACAATTATTAGCGTCAGATTTTTCAGCAGGGTTGAATTTATACCTGTTTTGCTTCCTGCTGTGGTGTCTTCTGTAGATATTTTTTCCTTCTCTTCTAAGAAATCTTCTGAACTCTTTGGTAATCATAGCTATTTCATCCTTGTCAAGGTCCGATCCAGATAGACTCCGATCACTGGACGATCTAGTGCAGCTGGACTGTTTTGAACAACTATACTTGGCCTTCAGAGCAATAGGCTTCTTGTATTCGAGCTCTTCAGCTTGTAGAAGATTCATCTCGTACACCATTAAAGAGCCTATCAGCTCATTAGGTTTCATCTTTTGTAAATCTCTTGACTCCTCAACCACAGTTGCTTTCGTATGCCATATCGGAGTCAACGATCGAAGGATCTTCCTCACAACTTCATAATCTGTATAACTTTTTCCCAGATTTCTTAGACCATTTGTTATAATGGTCAGACGAGCAAACATTTCGGTCACTGTCTCACCGGGCTTCATTCGAAATGCTTCATACTCTGACACTAACATATTAGCCCGTGTCTCTCTTACTTGAGACGTTCCCTCATAAATGACCTCAAGTGTATCCCACATCTCCTTTGCCGTCTTGCAGGATGACACTCTATCAAATTCAGTGGGATGGAGTGCACATTGAATGGCGTTGATGGCGCTCCAGTTCAGAGTAGACCTTCGGATCTCTTCCTTGGTCCAGACATCCTCGTTTGGGGACAGCTCAAAAGGTCCCTTACTCACCACCTTCCAAGTCTCATAATCCTTCGCCCGCAAGAAGACTTGCATACAGTTCTTCCAGTATGCATAATTTGATCCATCAAAGTAAGGAGGCTTGGTGGTAGAATGTCCTTCAACGATCAACCCTCTTGCATCCATCTGTACCTTCCTCTTCGGGTTGTAAGTCCCTATAGAAGAGTTAGGCTCCGATACCAATTGTTGTGTTAGATGGAAGCACTCTGTCACCACGAAGTGTGGATCTAGAGGGGGGTGAATAGATCGATGGCCTAATTTAAATCACAATAAGACTCTAATGCGAAATTTAAGCAGATCTACTAGATCACTAACTCGAGTGATAGATCTGAGCAGAAACAAAAATGATCTAAGAAGAGAATCGACAAATGCAACCACACAGCAGATCAAGCAATAACACAAACACCTGACACACCAAATTTTTAGGTGGTTCGGTCCTCCAGACCTACGTCCACCCCACACTCAAACCCAAGTGTGGCTTACTACTGCGCAACACAGCTTGCATCCGCTGGGCCTTACAACTTAGCCTACAACCGCTGAGCTTCACAGAGACCTAGTCTCGCCCGCTGAGGAATTATAGCTTGACCTGTCCAGAGGATACACCTCTGCAACCGCTGGGGACTACAGCTTGACCCGACCAGAGGCAACACCTCTGCAAACCGCTGGGGACTACAGCTTGACCCAACCAGAGGCAACACCTCTGCAAATCGCTGGGGACTACAGCTTGACCCGACCAGAGGCAACACCTCTGCAAACTGCTGGGGACTACAGCTTGACCCGACCAGAGACAACACCGCTGCAAACCGCTAAGCAATACAGCTTAGCTCTGCTGACAAACAGCCTGAATAAAGGTTTCAGTAACCAAAACAAAAAGCAAACGAAAGGGAGATTATATCCCTACAGGGAATGAAGCTCAAACAATTGAGCAAACTCAGATCTGGTTTTGAACCAAAGATCTGAGGAACAAACTCTCTTGAAACTCTCCAGACTCTCTTGCCTTCTTCTCTTCCTCTTTCTCTTCCCACTCTCTGATTCTTTCTTTCTCTTCTTCTTTCTTTTCTCTTCTTCTGGATCGTGCAGGCTATCTCTCTGCTTCTGCTTCTTCTATCACGATCAGGACTTCTTCTGAGGAAGAAGCTTCATATATATAGCAGCAACAAACAGATAGGGCGTGTGCTCTCCACGATTCCCGCCCAAACGCCTTGACCACGTGGCAGCATTTCAGCATGCTACACTCCACGTGTCACAATCCTTGCACCTCTTAAAGTCTTGGATCACGTGCCATTCTTAATCTTCTCGACCAGATATCCTGCAAAGGGTAGACTTAATATCAGTTAAAATCAAGGTGAGGATAGTAGAGAGATGTACAGAGTTGGTTCGAGAATGTATAGACTTGCCACCGACGAGTGTACACACTTTGTGTGCAATATATAAGCGATGTGAAGACTTGCTATAATGATGCACACACATAGTGACAATGTATAGACTTAGAAGAGATGCACGAGCAGGCGACAATGTATAGACTTGGCAAGTGATACACGAGTAGGCTGCAATGTATAGACTATACATATGCATGAAGAGCACTGATGATGTACAGACTTGCTCGATTATCAACAGATGAATGTATAGACTTGTGTGTGCGGACAGACGATGTACATACTTGCATGAGACACAACATGAGAGGCTAAGTGATCTTATCATGCACTGACTTATCATTGAAGCAAATGCTGAATGCTCAGGCATGTCGTCCACGGATGTACAGACTTTGAACGTGTGTAATGTGCAAACGTTGTACAGACTTGCTGATGTGTAATGCAGTGTGCACAAGGTGAAGTATGCACAACAAAAATGAATGCACTGACATGCCGTCAACCATTGTACAGACTTTATGTTCAATATGCAGACGTTGTACAGACTTGCTGGTCAACAAGGAAACCGTGTTCGGACTTTAAGTGAAGTCAGACTTTAAGTGAAGAATGTACAGACTTGCTGGTCATCAAGGCAACCGTGTTCAGACTTTAAGTGAAGAATGTACAGACTTCGTGGAAGTGCTAAAACAGTGAACGTAGGTAAAGATGGGAATGTATAGACTTGAGTGTATGCGACCAGACAATGTATAGACTTTAAATGATGCATTCACAAGACATAACGAATGTATAGACTTGGTGTGCTCAGTTCAGCTAGTTAATTAAATGCAAGATCATATGCAGTAACTAGCAGTAATGCACTTGTAATGCATGTACACTAAACACAATGACTGACTCACTGTGATACTCTCACTGTGTTGCTATCATCAAAACAAAATAGCATATGCTTGTGCCTAAGGGGCACAACAGGGCCTTCCGAGTCTAATGGCCGCCGAGGAAGGGATTGATCCCGAATGATCTTGTTGGGCTTTTATGCTAAGTGGTCCCTGCGAGGCTGTCACTTAGATGAGTTGGGCCTCGTTTGGTCTTGCTGGACCTGGTTCGGCCGCTCTTAGATGGGTTATATAAATCCCTCTCTCCAGGTTGTTTGATAGACCGCCAGAAACAATGCAGGTCGACGCGAGAAAAGATCAGGTCGACACAAGGGCAAAACCCAGGTCGAGGCACAAATGAATCAGGTCGATGCACGTGAACAAAACGGTCACATGATAGGCCGCAAATAACGCCTAACGGTCCTGTTATAGACCACTAGGTGCAAGATCGCAGCAAAATGAAAAGCCCACTATGCTTCAACCCACGGAAAAATAAATAAGGAGTGAGACCCAATCAAGGAGAATGACTCATGAAATAAGCCCCAAAATTGACCAAGATAGCCCAATAAACGGCGTATAACTCAGAGCATCATAAAGATAAATATGGAGATGACCTAACTCATTGGTCATAAAACGGGTGTCAACAATTATGTCAATTGTTTACATACACATCTGCTGGACATACAATCATTGAAAATCTGATGCATAAAGGACTGATTTGGCACTACATTGTCATGAATGACCATTATGGTATATCAAACGGTAAGCTACTATAGGGCAGATGAAATCTGTCTGGATGTTCTTACTATGTATGAGGTGGTCCTTTAGACCAAGTCATCTGCCTGGTACCATGGGTCATATTGCATATAGGACAGTCTAATGCATTTAGTTAGGGGGAGTCAATGCATAGGCATGCATGTGTTAATTGCATATCATCCATATTGGAAATACCAAAAAGAGTAACGGTCATGCATACTCTTAGGGGGAGCTCTTGTCTTAATCTGAAATCAGTTGAACTTAAATCCCATTTGCTGAGGGGGAGCTACTGTCTGCACTTCCTGATTATCATAATCATTCTTTTAAAGTTGAAATTTCCTAATCAATGATAGTCACCTACTCGGCATTATTCTTTGAAAATCTGTCTGGCTGATATAATTCTTCCATAACTAATCCTTGACTCAGAACTTCTGAAGCACTTCTCATTCTTTGTATGCTACTTGATAATCATTATTCTGAGTTATTGACTATGGCTGGAACACTTCTGTCAGATATTCATGAAGATTTAATGGGCTTATCCTAATCATAAATCTGAAAACACTTGTACTAGGAATCTTCCATTGTATGGAACTATGAATATCTGAAATAACTCAGCTGGTTTAAGTCTTATGTATTTCTTGAGTTTGATTTCGAACATCTTGAAAATATCTGAATCAATTCTTTAATAAACTTTAACCAGTTGGTTCATGTTATATCATGTAAAATCTTTTGAAATCTGAAAGTTTTTATAACCATGGCTTTCTTTGGTAGAGATACATAAGGTGAGTGTTGTTTTTAAATGTTTGTTTGATCTGAGTAATGTCTGAATGTAAAGTAAGGTCAGAGCAATGACTTTGGTCACTGAGAAACCATATCCAAAGGACTGTGTCATGAAGTGCCTTAGTTATCTCTGGTGAAAATTTAATAAAAAATCTATGAAATGTTAAGGCAGAGCAATGATTAGGTTGCACTGAGAAACTGGGATCCTCATCAAGGAAATGGAGCCATCCTATGCCATGAAGTGCCCTAGTTAACTCTGTTCAATATGAATCATGACAGTTAGTCATACTAAGTTCTTAGGGATACTGGCGTCTAAACAACGTGTATCCTCTAGTTACAAGGTGTAAACTAAACTCGATTGATCTTGAGAGTTATTGCAATAAACATTGATGTTGCATAGATAGAAAAATAATCTGAAAATTTGAAAATTACTGAAACTTTGAACAAAGGTATATCCTTTCATGTCTGTTTAATCTCAAAACTACATTTTGTAACTCCTAAAGGAGTCATTGAACTTGAATGAGTAAGAGATAGGGAGGTTAAACTAGATGTTAACATGAAGGCATGGTTCATCTTTACTAAAATTGATTTCAGATATGAGTACATAATGTATGAATAAAACTTGAATACATCATGATTAAACTAGGGCATTCAATAAAGATTATGTCCTAAGTCTTTATCGTGGAAGAATCTGAAATACTTTAACCTTGGAATTATGGCTTTGATAACTCATTGCAAATTTTTTCATGAAACTGATCTCCTTCTACTTACCTGTGCTTTAGCTAAACTCATGTTATGTCTGATAAATTTGATTCCATTCTAATCCTTCTATCCTTTCAAAGAGGGAGAATTATCTACTGTTTCATCTATCTTGTCCAAGGGGGAGAATATGCCTTGCTGGTATTGGTCACATCCTTAGGCATCCGGTCCTACATTTACTTTCCATAGGGGGAGAATAGTTTACCACATTATTTGCACTGACTTATGTCTACATTTGTGCTGTAATAAATTGCTCCATTTTAGGTCCTTTTTTTTGATGAAGTCAAAGGGGGAGAATATGGAGAGTTATATTGAGTGAGTGTTCGTGTAGTCATATTAAGTGTTCGTGTATTCATGCATGGAATCATGTGTCTGCATGCATGAATGGAATCATTTGTCTGTTTATTAACTGATACATGTCTGGAATGAGTTTTGGGGGAGAATGAGCTTGTATCAGTAGAATTCATTCACTACACTGGCATGAATAATCTCATGAATAATTGAATATCTGGTTCATTTGACTTATTACATTATCATGTTGACTCATATGACTCATAGTGTTGCCATCATCAAAAAGGGGAGATTGTTGAATATTGTGTTTTGATTATGACAAACACTATGACTCATATGTAAGATGTCATATGTGTTCTTATGATTCCATATGTACTTATTGCATACAGTATGTATCTTGTTACATACAGTGTTTGTTGTGTGCATACAATGCTCATATTGATGTATAGATGAAGTACATGGAATGAACTGCTGCACATGTGCATCTTAGTTCATATGCGATTGTCTATATGTATCCGTGCATATTCGTGCATGTATGTGCATGTTTTTGGATGTCTCTGTATAAGCATTGCATAAAGTCTTGTACAACTGCTCATATAAGTTAATGCATCACAGGTCAACCAAAAGTCAACATAAAGTCAATACTGTGCACATAAAGTCAACATGTCTACATAAAGTTTATGCACATGACATTTTACTGAATAACCTGTGTGCATGGCATTTGGTCGAATAGGTGGTGTGCATGATCTTCATACTGCATTATCCTTATATAGAGCCAACGCCAGTTGCATCATGCATAACTAGGGTCGGTGGTAGTGGTGTTTTCACGCAGCCAAGGTCGATGCTAGTTGATGTTGTTTAAGTGAATGAGTCAATGAATCACATGTAGAGTCGATGCTAGCATCATACAGATTGCATTCAGGATCGGTGCTAATTCCACCTTATGAACACTAAGGTCGGTGCTAGTTGAACTTTGTGCATACTAAGGACGGTGATAGTGTCATGTATCTTGCATGCATAGTCGGTGCTAATCAGTATTGACTGAATAGTCAGGTCGGTGCACTTGTGAGCATTTTGCATATAAGGTCAGTGCACGTTCCAGTTAATACTGGACCTGAGTCAGTGCATATCTATCTTAGTTTTACTAAGATCGGTGCATAGTTTGCACATTTTGCATTGCCATACGGTCGGTGCATTTTCTATTGCTTGCATATAAAGCCCAAGCACATTGTGTGTGCAAAGGTCGGTGCATGCCTCGTCTTTCGCATGTAGAAGTCAGAGCACATTTTACATAAGGTCAGTGCATCTTTTGTCCCATGCACACAAAGTCGGTACAGCGTCTGCATTATGCATAAAGGTCGGTGTAGGTTTAGGTGTCAAAGGCTCAAGGTCAATGTACACACTGTAGCAGGTCAGTGCACATTTTTCTATCTCGCATATGAAGGTCTGTGCACATTGCTGCTTAATATATATGGAGGTTGGTGCATACACCGCAGCCGGTCAGTGCATGATGGCATGCAAACATATGAAGGTCGGTGCACCTTTTTGCCATGTGTATATAGGACAGTGCATATATGTTTACTAAGGTATGTGCACATTTTAACTTGAGCAACTAAGGCCGATGCACATTCTCTGACATGTCATACAAGTCTGTGCATGCATTGTAGCACACTCAACTAAGGTCAGTGCACATGAAGAAGCTAAGTCATCTAGGTCGGTGCACATCTAAAGTCTCGACACACGCAGTCACATAAAGTCTGTGCACAGGTGAGTCTCGACACATGAAATCATACAAGGCCTGTGCAAATGCATTAGGTAAGGTCTGTGCACATCTACTAGGCATGATCTGAGCATACAAGTATAAGGTCTGTGCTAGTGTGTCAAAGGTCTCATATGAAGTCTATGCATTGAAGTATTTGCATCATCATACCTTGTTTGATCTAAGCATCCGACATTTGATCTGATCAATTAAGGTTTCTGAATATTGATTAAACATATATTCTCTCTCTGATGCTATGACTATAAGGTGTCTTATTCCTTCTTGGCAGGGTTAAGTCAACTAAAGGACCCAATTTCGAGCACGGAGCTTTACACTTAATAAAGTCACGTGAACTCAAAGTAAAGGCTCGTGATTCAAGACTGATCTATTAACTGGAGATCTTGACACGTGGAAAGTGAAAGTGCTGAGATTACAACACGTGGAAAGAAGAGATCTAGATCTGCGTGAAAGTTTGGGCGAAAAACGTAGTTTCCACGCGTCCTTCTCTCGGAAAGGCTATAAAAGGGACATGATTCCTCAGATCTAAACACGGAGAAGGGGATTATAGAAGGAGAAGGCAGAAGAAGAAAAGAAGAGAAAGTGGCAGAAAGCCAGCGGCAACCAGAGAAAGAGAAAGAGAAAGAGAGGGAGAGAGATATTGAGAGAGTTAGCAGCCGTCTGTGAGTGAACTTCCAGCAACTTGTGTGGTTGATGAAGTAGAAGATAGTGCAGTAGTAAGAATGAAAGAGAAAGAAGATTCGTAGCTCCTGGATTAGATCCAAGCTACATTGCTCCAAGAGCAAGCTATATTTTCCGAGCTTTATTTCTAGCTTTCAATTACTAAATTTTATCACTCTTGTTTTTCCATTTTACATTCCATTTCAGAAGCTGTGAATCAGCGGTGGCATAAGCTGTAAGGCCCAACGGTTTGAAGCTGTGAATCAACAGTGGCTAAGCTGTAATGCCCAGCGGAGCAAGCTGTAAGTCAGCGGTTGTAGGCAAGCTGTAAGGCCTAGCAGTTTAAGATGTGTATCAGTGGAATCCACACTCTGGTTGGAGTGTGGGGTGGATGTACGTCTGGAAGACCGAACCACCTAAAAATCTTCTGTGCACTATGGTTTGATTGTTCATTCATTTACGCTAGATGAATGTCTAGGTTCCCTTTCAGTCAAGTCTGCCTGAGTGTCTCTTGAATGCATTGCATACCTATATTGTTTCTGTAAACTGCACAGTTGCTGCCGAGTTATCCACTGCATAGGCCTACGATCTATTCATTAGTGTGTCTCAACATAGCTCACTGTCAGCCACCAAGTATTTGATCATGTGCTTCACATTTAGTTAAAGTCAATCAGTTTTAATTCCGCATAGCTTACTAATTAGAGGTCAAATTGGGCAAAATTTTAAAAGGGGATTCATTCATCCCCCCTCTGAATCCGATTTGTACCATCTTATAAACTTAACAAAAAGTACAATGATGGACTCAATAAAATACACTAATAGTTGGACGCTTCTAAAACTAGATAGCTCTAAGCTCTTCACTCTTGACCGCTCCCTTCCGAGTGATCCTCGTCATCGGAATTACCTGAAAAATATGAGAAAAATACTAAGTGAGCGAACGCTCAGTTGGAATTATATCTCAAGTACTACCTTGCTAAAAGTGGTTACATGTTACATGAATGCAAGTATAGCTAAGCATGTATGCATAAAAATGATAAGAGAGAGAGAGTTGTAAGAGATAATAGAATGATCTAGCAAGATTTCAAGATTTATATTTCAAGAGGGTCAAGCATATAAACATATCAAGTCATGTCATGTAAATTGGCTATCAAGTTATCAAGCAAGTAAATACCCGTTCCGGGCCACGCAAGTCATGTCATGTCAAGTCAAGTACGAGTCGTGGAATGTCAATCTAGCAAGTCAAGCACTTCGATGCAATGTCACACCGTGATCAATATAGCTCCCATGGGCACAAGTACTTTCGGGTGCTCCTCTTAGGATCAGATCTGGCCCTATATGCGCAGGCATTGGGTCATGTATATAATTAGACATCCACTATAATTATAGCCAATATAGAGACCCAAGGAATAACCATTGTAGAATGATAAGGTAGACTTCATCAACGAAGGAATTCAAAGACAGAACATTGAACCAGTATGACTCCTCGTTAATCATTACGAAAATCAAGGCATGTCATAAAACTGGATAAATGGCTCCCATCAGGATGCCGTGATTTCAGAAACAAGTGCCCATACGAATAGTCGCCTTATTTCTGTGAACAAAACAAGCCAGAAGGAATAGCACCCAGACCTTGGTCGCTATTTAGGTAAATAACGGCACTAAGAAGGTCACCAATTCCTTCTGGCGCCCAGGTATGTGTCGTTAATTATTGACACGACAGAACACTTCTCATAGAGGTCAGAACAGCACTCTAAGAGGGCTAATGCATCACCTTTCTTCAGGGTGACGTGACGGAACACAGTGTCATGGGTTTTTAGGGGAAAACCTGCTCGGCGGCCTTGAGGAAATCCAAGGCTTCGCGTAGACTTACGGAGGTCTCTATGATGAAATTGCCAGTCCGAAGGAAGGAATATCCCGCGGAGGGCTCAATCATCATCGAGAGTTGAGTGTGTAATCGATAGAAAATAAAACATGGACTCTATCCACGGACTGGGATACGAGTGCCAAGAGACCCACGATATGGGCCAAAACTCCATGAAACTACGAGATACAAAATTTATGAACATTAATTTGTGTGTTCTTAGAGTGGAACAAAATTTTTGAATTTACCATAATTAAAATAAAATTATATTAATCGGTGTCCATAGATGGAGGCGTCATTTCACTAAGTCACGATATTAATTCTTCGATTTTTCATGAACAAGAATGTGTGTCTATTTAAGAAGGCATTAATTTCATGTTTTACTTCTATTAATCTAATAATTTAAAATTAATAGCATTTCTCTAATATGACGTCAATTTATTATTTTACTAATAATTGAGAAAATGATGTCCCTTTAAAAAGACACATTTTATTACACTATATGTTTATTTTGATGGAACAAGGCTATACATATAAGGTTCTAATAGATATAGATAAAAGAGAAATACATACATGGTATATAAGTAATTTGGGGTTTCACAGGGTTTATGAAAAAATCTTCAAGAATTAACGACAATGCACTTTATGGTTATATCTTTAACATGTTACAAGTGAATAGTGTCACTATTGTCTATTAGGAATTTTTTAAAATAAATTATATGAAAAATAGGAGAAAAATATAAGGATCTTAACCATGTAATATCATAATTTAGTTCTATCTGATCTATAAGATAAAAATCCTTGAAGTTCATGCGGAGTTTTAACCGAATAAATGGAGTCACTTTTAAATTAACAATTTTTCATGGATCTAATTATATGAAAATTAGGAGAATAAGATGGAGGTTCCAAAAATATGCCTATCACAATTTTAGGTTGCACGGTTTCATAGATATAAATTTCCAAAGATGATTGTAAGAGGTATTTAATAAGTATTACGTTATATATATATATATATATATATATATAAAAGAATTGGTGACAACTGACGTTGTCGCTCATTCTTCAATTTGGTGTTTCCTGTTCATTCAAGATATGAAAAGTGCCACTTTCAAAATTTTTAAATATATGAAAATTAAGAGTAAAATGTGAAGATTTCGAAAATAAATTTTTGACATAATTTGCATGATTATAAATCTTTAACCATGTGTTAACTTTCACATAAATATAATAACGTGAAAACGGTTTATGCATGCATGCACAACTTAATTAATATTAACTTAAGCTTGACTACCTAAGTGACCAATCTAAGTGATAGATGACTTTCCTTACATATATATATATATTTTATAATATAGCACCTTGGTGAGGGGCGCTCTTCTTGAATAGCGACTTACAAACGGTCGTTGTTCTTGTCAGAACAATTTGGACATGAACAGTAGCATTTTATTAATTAAAAGGAATTTTATCAAAATGAAGATATGGATAGTAAGAGAATATTACAAAGATTCCAGAACTATGCTCGTACATTAATTGAGACATCAGGTTACATAGTTATTAAATTTTTTATATGGAGTATTTATTAATTACTTAGGGTTATACCGACCGTGTACAGGGTCGCTCATATAAAATAGTGCCCAAGTGATGGTCGCTCTTTACTGAAACTCAGAAAACTCGAAACTGTAACCATGGAATCAATGCTACAAGGCTTATATGCATGCTTTACATTCTAGTTAACTTGTTGGGCTTTGTACTTGAGAACACCTACCTATTAGTGATGAATTGGTTGATGACAGATCGTGAAAAATGGAGAAGAAAGATAGGAGCAGCAGCAGCAAATAACAATGGCAACTGCAGCAACTGCACAGCAGGGAGAAGATCTTCCGTCGTGATAGCACGACTGAAGAAGAAGAAGATAATAAGAGCAGCTGCAGCTCGCAGTAGTGGTAAGAAGAATGGCAGCTCCTTCTCTCAGCCGTAGCAAGACCACGTAGGAAGGAGAAGCAAATTCTCCTCCTTGCACGTCGGTAGAAAGCCAGTAGAGGAAAACCAACAGAGGCCCGTTCGTGAAGAAGAGAGGAAGAGGAAAAAGAAGCAGCAACTTCTTCACGTCAAGGTGATCGTGGGAGATGCAGGACTCCTTCCCCATGAGCGATAGTAGTGGACGACGATGGTGTGAAAAATATAATACGAGCAACAGCTATGGCCGGCTCTACAAAGGTTTATTTATAATGGTTTTGAGGTTTACGATCCTATTGGGAATTAAATTCCCTCACGAAGAATCCTGTTGGTATCAATATTTCACTGATTCCAAATTTCTAAACCGCAGCCACCTTCCTAACTACGTTCGAAGCCAATTCTTATTGGGTTTCAATTCCTACCCCATGCGACCTTCGAACAAATTTAGGAGGCTTTAGTTTGTGGTTGGTAAAAAGCCATATATTTTGTTATATTTATAAAGGTACCCCTAAGCCCATTTATCCTTTTGTGTGTGAGGCCCATTAAAGGCTTTTACTTGAGATTGTGTAATGGTTAAGGCCTTAAAGTGGGGTGTTGGACAAGTTTATTTTAGAGAATTTGTTTATTTAGGGAATTTGTTCTTATAATTTATCCGGGTTGCTACACCCTCCCCCACTTAAAAGAATTTGGTCTCTAAATTCAATCTCATGTAGTCATGGAGGGTGCAGAGCATATACCATTAAAATAAGTCCGGGAATCTTTTCTTCATGGATTCTTATGTCTCCCAGGTAGCTTCTTGTTCCGAGCATTTGCTCCACTGAACCTTGACCATGGGAATTGCCTTATTCCTTAGTGCACGCACCTCGCGGTCAAGGATCTTCATGGGCTTTTGTTCATATGTAAGATCCTTTTGAATCACTAAGTCGCCATGATCTATGACATGTGATGGATCGTGCACATATTTCTTCAACATTGATATGTGGAATACACTATGGACTTCGGACATTTGAGGAGGTAAGGCGATGCGATAGGCAACCTCGCCCACTGTTTCTAGTACCTCGAAGGGACCGATATATCTTGGTGTAAGCTTTCCCTTAACATCAAATCTTCTTATTCCTCGACCGGGAGAAACCTTAAGAAAGGCGTGATCTCTTACTTGAAATTTGAGATCTCTCCTTCTTGTATCGGCATAAGTCTTTTGTCTAGACTGAGCCATTTGAAGTCGTTCTCTAATTAGCTGGATCTTCTCGATGGTATCCCTTACCATGTCCGGGCCTAGTAGTTACTTTTCACCAACTTCATCCTAGCATAAGGGTGATCGACAACTCTTTCCGTATAATGCTTCAAAAGGTGCCATTTGAATACTTGCTTGATAACTGTTGTTATATGCAAACTCGACCAAAGGCAAATGATCATGCCAGCTTCCACCGAAATCAATGATACAAGCCCTAAACATGTCCTCTACCACTTGATTCGTTCTCTCGGTCTGACCATCCGTCTGAGGATGAAAGGCTATACTGAAGTTGAGTACTGTCCCCAACGAATGTTGTAGACCCTTCCAGAAGTGTGAAGTGAAGCGGGTCTCAGTCCGACACGATGGAGACAGGAATCCCATGTAATCTGACAACTTCCTTGATTTATAAAGCAGCAAGAACATCGACTGACCATCAGCTCTTGATTGGCAAGAAGTGTGCCGACTTGGTCAAACGGTCAATGATGACCCATATTCCGTCATGACCTCCCTTTGATTTAGACAGACCCATAATGAAGTCCATGGCGATATCCTCCCACTTCCACTTGAGAATATCTATGGGATATAGCTTACCGGTAGGCTTTTGGTGTTCTGCCTTGACTTGTTGGCAGGTAAGACAACGAGATACAAAGTCTGCTACCTCCCTTTTCATGTTGGGCAACCAAAAGGTCTGTTTCAAGTCGTGGTACATTTTGGTAGATCCGGGATGGATCATGTACCTTGATCTGTGAGCTTCTTCTAATATCTTCTTCTTTAGTTCAGGGCACAACACCGACTAATAATCTTCCTTGAATAATAATCTTCCATCTGATGCTAATTTGAAGTTTGGTTGTTCTTCTAGTTTGCCCTTGATTTCCACTAACACCGACTCACTGTCTTGAAGTCCTTGAATTTTGGTGACAAGATCCGATTGCACCCTCATGTGTGACCGAGTAATACACATGTTCTCCTCATCCATACTTTTGTTAAGTTTAGAGAATTGCTCTAGCAACTTCCACTCTTGAATCATATAGTTGGCTAGTAAGGCTCTCGGCTTCCGACTGAGGGCATCAGCTACAGGATTACCCTTTCCTGGATAATATTGTATTGGGAAGTTGAAATCTTTGAGATACTCAAGCCAACGCCTTTGTCTCATGTTTAAATCCCTCTGAGAGAAGAGATACTTGAGACTTTTGTGATCAGAGTACACGGTGAACTGCTCTCCGTAGAGGTAATGTCTCCATATCTTTAATGTAAATACCACCGCGGCCAACTCTAGGTCATGGACCGGGTAGTTTTCTTCATTCTTCTTTAACTGTCGAGAAGAGTAAGCTATGACTCTTCCTTGTTGCATTAACACACATCCGAGGCCAATGCCAGACGCATCAGTATATACTTCGAATTTCCCCCCTTCAGTTGGTAATGCCAATACCGGGGCGGTGGTCAAGTGATTCTTTAGAGCTTGAAAGCTTCTTTCGCAGTCTTCGCTCCATTCATAATGATTCTCCTTGTGGGTCAGCCTACTAAGAGGCACGGTGATCTTAGAGAAATCCTTGATGAATCGCCTATAATAGCCAGCAAGACCCAAGAAACTACGGATCTCGGTAGAATTGGTTGGCAGTTCCCAATTCTTCACAGCTTCTACTTTTGACGGATCAACAGAAATCCCATCCTTGGAGATCACATGTCCTAAGAAAGATACTTCCTCGAGCCAAAACTCACATTTACTAAGCTTTGCATATAGTTGATTTGTCCTCAAGATGTGTAATGCAATCCTCAAATACTCTTTATGTTCTTCCTTGGTCTTTGAATAAATCAAAATGTCAACGATGAAGACCACTATAAATTGATCCAGATGAGGCCTGAAGATATTGTTCATCAACTGCATAAAGGCTATAGAGGCATTTGTTAGTCCAAAAGGCATAACAACAAATTTGTACTGTCCATACCTGCTCCTGAACGCGGTCTTATAAATGTCCTCATCTTTGATCCTCAGTTTGTGATATCCTGACCTGAGATATTTGGTCGAATAATTCATCGATCCTCGGCAGTGGATACTTATTCTTGATAGTAAGATGGTTTAACTGCCTATAGTCGATGTAGAGTCTCATTGATCCATCTTTCTTCTTTACAAATAATACGGGCGCTCCCCACGGGGAAGTGCTGGGTCTGATAAATCCTTTCTTTAAAAGCTCCATCAGTTGCTCCTATAACTCCTTGAGCTCGTCGGGGGACATCCTATAAGGTGCCTTAGAAACTGGACCAGCACCAGGGACAAGGTCGATGGTGAAGGCTGTTGTGCCTCTTAGACACAAGCATGTGCTATGTTGCTTTGATGATAGCAATGCTATTTGGTTTTGATGATAGCAAGACAGTGAGTGCATTTGAGTGCATTTGATATTGTATTTTGATGATAGCATGCTGATTTGTTTTGATGATTGCAACACAGTCAGTGCATTATGATATTGTGTTTTGAATATGGCTGCTGATATGATTGCATAGGACTGTGTCTGATATACAACATTGAATGCATGAGTTTGCATGAGTATTGCATGATGCGTTGACGCATGGGATCATTGCGTCAACTCACTGGTCTGTCCCAGAGCTGGTCTATAAAATGTGTCAACTGGTGCGTCGACGCAGTGGACTCAACACGTTGATGCATTGTAATTGTTTTGAAAGAGCTCTTGCTTTGCTTCATACATTAGTCATGAAGTCTGTACAGCCTACGTCTCATGCAGTGTCAACGTTGTGAGCATTCTCTAGTCTGTAGCGTCAACGCTGTGAGTGTGTACATCGCATTCACGTTTCACAAAGTCTATACATTATGCATGTTTGAGTTGAAGTCTATACAGAGTCTGCATCCTTCAAAGTCTGTACAGCCACTGGTCTAGAATCTGAGTCTGTACATCGTCTTGTGTCTTCAACGTTCAAAGCCTCAAGCCTGTACAGCGTTATGTTCTCTTTGGAAAGTCTGTACAGCGTGAAGTCTACACATTTGCACTGTAGCTCGCTTGTGCAAGTCTGCACATTGGAGTCCGTTCACCAAGTCCATACACTAGTCGGTGGAAAGTCTGTACAGTGACTCGTTTCATTTCCTCAAAGTCTGTACATCCAGTGAAATCCAAAGTCTGCACATTGGTCGTCAAATCCAAAGTCTGCACATTGGTCTTCGAATCCAAAGTCTATACAATGGTCTTCACTTGAAGTCTATACATTCGATGTGCAGAGTTGATGTCTATACATTGGCCTCCATGATTCTAAGTCTATACATTCGTTTTAAGGCAAAGTCTGTACATTGCCTTTGTGCTTCAAAGCCTGTCGATTGAAGAGTCTACACATTGGCTGTTCACAAGTCCCTATAGTTCAAAGTCTGAACAGTGGGCAAGTGTGTACATCCACCAGTGAACACAGGAAGTCTACACAGCGCTTGCCTTCATCTGAGGCTTATGAAGCCTTTGTATTCATTAAGTCTCTACACTGCGTTGTGCATACTTTACATTGCTTTTGCCTTCACAGCAAAGTCTATACAATACAATGCATAAACTTAGAACTGATGACTTCGTTTCATCTATCTGACAGGGACGGAAGAGGCTAATGAACCCCTTAACGCAAGAGGGCTGAAGACATCCAATTTCAGCTGCTGGAACACATCAATGCGTCAACGCCTTGATCAAGTGGCGTGGACGCAGTAGTTCAAACTATCAAGAAAGAAGCTTGTGGATTATTCTGGTGCATCAACGCATTGATCAAGTAGCGTGGACGCAGCAGTTCAATTATCCTTATTGCAGCCTCTGGAGTACATTGGCAGCATCGATGCTGCAGCTCCATGCGTCAACGCAGCATGCTGAGAGCGTCAACACAATACATCTATCTGCTGAAGACCTGATCACTGGTTCACCTATGGGTCAACGTAGCAGTGGAGCAGCGTCGACACAACTGTTAAAAGGGCTAGGCTGTTTGCTCACTGGAACGCATCAATGTGTCAACTCCACGGGTTCGAAGCATCGACGCAGCAGTTAAAAAGGGGTTGAAGATCTCTGAAGGGTGCGTCAACTCCTTGGAGCAAGTGGGTTGACGCCACCTCAACTCCAGTTGCTGAGCGTACTGATGAATGGACACGTGACCTGAAGTTGGCACCTGACACGTGATCCGAGGTGGGTGCTGAGCACGTGATCCGAGGAGGAATCTTCTGGACGGAAGGCGTGGGAAGCACACGCCCTATCTCCCTACTGCTGCTGGTATATAATGGAGCCTTCGTCTTCAGATGGAGGCTGATCGTGATCGAAGCCAGAGAGCATAAGCTGAGAGAAGAAAAAGGGAAAAAGAAGAGAGAGCTTCCACGATCCAGCAGAAGAGAAGAAAGAGAGAAAGAGAAGAGAAAGAGAAAGAGTAGAGAGTGAAAGAAGAGCAGAAGAAGAAGAGAAAGAAGAAGGAGAAAGAGATAGAGAGCTCGAGCAGAGTGTGAAGAAGAAGAAGAGAGAGAGTGAAGAAAGAGAGTGAGATCGAGGGAGATCTGTTCTTGATGGACCGTGGATCAAATCCAGGCCATCCAGCTCTTTAAGAGCCACATTGTGCTTCATCGTTTACAGCTTTCAGATTACTATCTTGTTCTATTTTCTGTTTCCTATTTTACATCTTGTTCAAGCTGTTAGTCAGCGGATTGCAGAGGTGCTGCCTCTGGACGGCTAAGCTGTATTGCCTAGCGGTTTGCAGTGGATGATTCCACTGGACAGCAAGCTGTGTTGCTCAGCGGGGCGAGGAGGATTCCTCGGACGGCAAGCTATGTTGCCCAGCGGTTGTATGGCAAGCTGTGATGCCCAGCTGTTCAAGCTGTGAGTCAGTGGAATCCACACTCGGTTTGAGTGTGGGGTGGATGTAGGTCTGCTGGACCGAACCACCTAAAAACCCATTGTGCAGTGGTTTGATATATTTGTGGTTTGCTTTCGTTAGATGATTGATTAGGGGCGCACTAAGTGTTGGCTTTCTGGTTGAGCAGAAAAGTTGATTCGCTCTCTTAGAGTGTCTTAACCTGTTAAGTAATTGAAATTTAAATTGAGCTATAGTTCATCTAACTTGTCTTGTTAGAGTGCTCACTGTCTGTTTGTTTAATTCCGCATCTGCTAATTAGTCTTCCAGATTTGATAAAACTGTCCAGTTAGCATTCTAAATCGTTAGTGAGCCTAATATTTTAATTGGGTGGAAATTGTTGGGTTATAGGCCATATTCATTCACCCCCCCTCTAAATACTTGCATCGAACCCAACAATTGGTATCAGAGCGGTCTATGACTTAACAGATCTAACAATCTGTAGAGGATCCTGCTATTTGTTTGGTGCATATCAGCGATGGAGGCATCACCCACGATTCCCTTTGGCTCGGGTCCACTTCTTCACATTCGGGAGCTGGTTGAGTTTTGGCCTCACTCTATTAAGGCCCCTTATCCATTTTGTAGCTTTCCTTTGTGTCATTTTGATATATTTTCATTTTATTTGAGTCATTTCCCTAGGTCTAGCACTTATTTTCCTATGATTTTGTATCATCATGCTGTCTAATGAGGCTATTGGGCCCAATTCGTTGGGCTAGGCCCATTGGCGCCCCCACCCCCCCTTGGTTATTTGTAGTTGCTTATTTTGTCAGGGACTTCTTGTAAAGAGTGGGTTGCCTATAAATAGGACCTCACTCCCCCTCATTTGAAGTGAATGAATGAATGAATCTTTTTGAGTTAAGCCTACAATTTTGTTCAATTTGGAGAGATTCCACTAAGTTAGGGTGAGATACCCTAGGGAGTGAGTCCCACACCCCCCCTACACTCTCTCTTCTCTCTCCTCCCACTAAGGAGTTCGCCCCCCTTCTCTCTCTCCTCCCTCCCCCCTTCAACTCCCAACCACCACCCACCTCATTCATTACCCCTCCACTTCCCCAAGCCACCATTACTCCACCCCATATTCCAAGAGGGAATCTCCCCCACTCCCAACACAATCTCCTCCCTTCCAAGGCAATCCCCCAAGTTCCCATACAACCCTACACATTCCAAGATCATTTCAAATTTTGAAACCCATTCCCTCCACTTGTTTTGGCCGCCCTCATCCATTACCCTCCCCTCTTGCCAAGTTCGCCCCCTTCACTCCCCCATTCCCTCTCTCACACCCTCCTCTTCCTCTTCCACCTGCTAGCACTTGCTTCCAGCCATTCCCCCCCTCATTCCCCATCACCATTAGCTCTCTTCTCCACCCCACAAGAGCCACCACTCACCCTTAGGTCACCCCTACCACTTCCCTCCACCAAAGAAGCCACCTCTCCCTCTCATTTCATTTTCAGGTTGGAGCTGTGCAGACCTGCAGATCAGCCCCTAGTTGCAGCATCGACCACGGTTTCCTCCTGGTGTTCCTGAAGGCGTGGCCTACCTTGCTGGAAAGGCCTTCCAGTCTACTTCGCAAGCGAGGTGGAAGCAACACGTTCCGAGGTCGGAGCTGTCCAGGGGAGCCATTCTCCTACAGTCGCGCCGCGCTACCTCTGCAGAGGACCAGCACCCACTTGGAGGTTCTACCACGGCGATCCTCGACAGATTCAACCCAGGAGGCCTTCTACAAAAGTCTTCCTCTTCCAGTCTACGTTCAGAATCAAAAAACAGAGCCTCATTTGGAGTTCGGGACTGGCCGTTCCAACTATCTTCCTCCAGGTGCGCCAACCAGTCTGCAGGTGGCAGAGAGGGGCTCGATTGGCAGAAGCAACCCTAGTCCCTGAAGGTACCTTCACCAGAAGAGCCCTACATTGCTGGAAAGGCCCTCTTGTCCCCTTCACAGGCGAGGTGGAATCGACTCCATCCGGGGTCGGAGCTGCCAGATAGAGCCATTCTCCCACCATCGCGCAAGAAGGCCTTCATCCAGAACCAGAACCTAGGAGACTGCCATCTCACGGTTTACTCAGGCTGAATCAGGCCCAGGTTCCTTCAACAAAGTTCTTCCCCGTCCAGTCCTCTTTCAAGATCAGGAAGCGGAGCTGCATTCGGCCACCGGGGGCAGAGTTATCATTTTTTCTCTCCCCTTCTGTCCAACCCTGCTTCTGCAGTCTGTTTCTACCAGTGAGCACCGTTCAGGGTACCCCGCTCGCCATCGACATCGGAACACTGCCCCGTCACTTTCTGTTGAAAGCTACCTCGACCATGAAGACGTCGCCTCTGGTTTCGTGCTGTTCGGAGATCAGGAGAGCGCCCAGTGACCTCTGCAAGTTGCTGTTCTAGTCCAGATCAGCCTGTGGCTAGACAGAGCGATCTCCTTCCTACTTCGGAGCTGTCACCACCGACCAACAGAGCGTCCCCAAAAATTCTGCAGCCATCCCCTTCAAGTCAGGACGCTGTAGGAGGTGGTTTCACTCAATTCGGAGTCCGGACGAGTCCGTGGCAACCTCAACCTCATCACCCTGTCCTGCAGGCCAGAACCAGGCTGATAACGCACCGGTCGCCACCTAGTAATTGAGAGCTTTTCTCCCCCCCACGCTTGGCCGGCTGAAGGCCCCACCCTGCATGGTGGTAGTTTTGGTTGTAACACTTTAACCCCCACCCCAAGATCCCCCTCCTGCGTGAGGTGTAATTTTGTACTTCTTTGGGCAGGTCAAGCGACACCGCCGCGGCGTGTGGGGAACCACCGCCTCCCCGCTCGCCCTCGTCTCCGACCGGGACCGATTTCTTCAAACCGGTCGAGTAAGTGTCTCATCCTTGCTCAATAGTGTTGCTCTTTCAATATTTGCTTCATGCGCCGCTGAATTTGTGAGGGAGCGCCCGATCCTCAAGTCCATGACTTAGAGTGATCACCGTGGGGTAGTGTGAAACGGTGCCTTTGCGCACTTTGTCGGCCCCAATTGAATTGGGCATCCAACCCTTGGGGAGTCAAACCTTGGCCTTGCTGGCCCTCTACCAGCAAGGGCCCATTCCCATACTTCACACTTGGCATCGCCAAGTCACTCCGGGTATAGAGTGTGACGGGAGAGCGGTGGCCCATTAAGGCCCATTTGAATGCTATTTGTGATTGCTTGCTTAAGTCCGAGGTTGTGTCACATCAATCAGAGTGCGTTCTGTATTCGTAGTTTAGTTTCACTGATTTAGTGCATTGCGTTGCTCATCTATTCTAGCGCATTTCTCGTCGATTGCTTTGTGTTCTGAATCTGTCTGTTATCTGATTTGATGGCTAATATTCCAATGTTCAGAGGTGATAACTTCGATTCTTGGTTAGGCAAAGTTCATCGGTATGTGGAATCAATTGATCCTAATCTCTGGAAGGTAATGAATCACGGTCCATACAACTTATCAAGAGATAAATCTAGATGGACTGAGAAGGATAAATTAAAAGATTCTGTCAACACCAGAGCTGTAGTTTTATTAAAAGAATCAATTGACAGATCTCTAATTGAATGCATTTCTTCTTGCAGGTCTGCCAAAGATATTTTGGATAAACTGAAGCTAATCTGGAATCACAGCAAGTGCCTAATGGCTAATCATAGAAATGCTGATGATAAAACTTCATCCGAGGTAAGTTCTGAATCAGAAGGATACTCTTTCGATGAATTGATAGAGATGTATGAAAACTTGTTAGAAATTTCCAAGAAATTGAAATCTGAAAATAAAAAATTAAAAAAGAAATGTGATAGAATAAATCTGAAAGATTCATGTGAAAACTGTCCAAATATGAAAAAGTCTTATGATTCTAGCATGCTAGATGTTCAGAATCTTAAGAAACAAAATGATTCTCTAAAAATTAAAAAATAAACATGGTTGGATAAAATGTCAGAAATAGAGAATCAGTTGAATGATAAGAAAAATGAGTATCTAAAAGGCATGCAGGAACTCACTGAAGTTAATTCTGAATTGGACAAACTAAAATTGGAGAATGAAGATCTTCAAAAGAAGAATAAAACTCTTATGGTCAGAATGAATGAAATCAATGAGGAGGTTTCACAGTCCTCTTCTGCTAAATCAAACTGTAAAATATGCTCAGCTTTAAGAGAACGTAATGAAGATCTCTTTAGTGAGAATGAATGGCTGAGTAAACAAATTATCTCACTTAAAGAGGATCACAAAAACTTGGTGGCTGAGAAAATCAGAGTGGAGGAAAGAGAAGAGGAATTAATTGAAAAACTGGAACTAATGTCTGGAAGAGAGAGATATGCTAACAATGAAATTTAGGATAAAAATCTTGAGGAAGAAAACACTGAATTAAAAGCTGAAGTTGAAAAATTGAAGTGATTGAACACTGGCTTGTCTGAAAGACTTCTCACTACAGAAAAAGGAAAGGCTGTCTATGATGAAAATTCAAAAATTTTGAACAGTCTAGAACAAGAAATTGAGAAGTATAAAACTGTAAACCAAGTTCTAAGTGAATGTGTTAATTACAGTGAACAGGAAATTGCCAGTTATGAACTTCACATTGCTAGCTTGGAAGATAAAATTCATAATCTGGAAAATTCAGCTATTGAGTCTGCCAAGATTAAAGGAAAAATAAAAACTGTTGGGAAGAGGAAGGATGATAACTCAGAAGGGGGAACAAATTGCTGTTCTGATGTTAAGAAAATCACCAAAAACCAGCTATATACCACTTTTGTCCAAAGCACTGATGTAGCTGGTACTTCAAAGCAATCCCCAAAACAAAATGAAAATCAGAAGTCACCTTCAAAATCTGTCTTTCAGTTCAAAGCTCAGAAAATTGAAAAGCAAACAAAACCTGTTGATAATAATCAGAAATTGAAAAAGAAAAGTCAAACAAAGAAAGTAAAGAATAATTCTGGTTATACTCTGAAATTTGTTAGCTCTGCTGAATCTGATGGGTCAATGCAAAATGCTCATGCTTCTTGTACTCATTCACATGCATCTGTGAATTCATCTGATAGAAACCATGCCCCTAGGAAATCCGATGCTTCATGCTATTATTGTGGTAGGTATGGCCATTTAATGAATAAGTGCTATGCTTTGAAATCTGATGACAGAATGCATGCCAGATACACCCCAAATCATCATGAGCACAAAAGAAATAAACTCAAATTTAATCAGCATATCATTTGTTTCACTTGCAATAAGCCTGGGCACAAGGCTATTGAGTGCTGGTCAGGAAATCATTGGGGTAAAAATGAATCAAGAAGTAAGCATCTCAAATGCTTTGAATGTGGTAAGTATGGGCATGCAGTCAAAGACTGCTGGCATCCTCAGGGAAATAGATTAAACTCTAAATCTGTCAAATTCCCTGCTTTCTATGATTCTGCTAGAAATAACTTGAGAGATAAAAGGAAAAACTTTGCATGTTTTGAATGTGGTAAGCTATGCCACAAAGCTGCCAACTGTCGGATGGCTAAGCATGGAAAGAAAAATTTTCATGTCAATAAAAGAAATACTCATGCTCATGCACATAATTTTCATACTCATATGCATGCACATGGGCATCATGCTTCTGCTAACATGAAGAATAAAAACAAAAACTTTGTGGCTTCATGTTATTATTGTTGAAAAATTGGACATTCAATGTTTGAGTGTAAACTGATGGAATATGATGATCAAGTTGCTAAAAGATTATTTAGAACACTTGTTAGGGCTCATACAGGACCCAAGGCAGCTTGGGTTCTTGTAGGATCAAAATAATCCAATTGTTGCAGGTGTGCCTTGGAAACGAATAAAAGGGGTTAACAAAGGCACTCAAATGGAAACCCCAGGATCCTACCTTTCAGGTCAGTTCTGAACTTTGTTTAAATCTCATAATCTGAAAATGCTGATTTGTCTGTTTTAATTTCAGTATCTGAAATTGTTGTTTTGCTTGGTTGATTTTTTATGCTCTTCTCATGCTGTTGTTTGCACTAAATAAATGAGATTGCTCTGCACTGCATATGTCATTTGCATGACCATCATGGCATATTAAATGGAACAGTGCTGAAGGGCATATGGAGTATGTCTGGATGCTACTGCCATGTGTGAGGTGGTCCTTGGACCGAGTCCTCCGCCTAGTACCATGGGTCTAGTTTTCATATAGAGCAGTGTATTGCATATCATAAAATTGAAGAAAATAAAATTCGAATAGAAATGATTCATTGCACATCATGCATTTTATCAGGGGGAGCTCGTTTGCTGTTGATTGATCATCATGCTCTCCTTGTTAGAATTATTGCATACTGCATATGTAGGATAGTGCATATCATAAAATTTTGAAAAATCTAAAAGGAAATTCATTGCACTTAGACAGGGGGAGCACTCCTATTTCATATCTTCTTCACCTCATGAACTCCCTTTGTTTAAGTAACCTGATTCACTCTCTTGACTATGCGCTATTCAACTGAATTCTCTACTGGTATCTCTAAAATAGCTGATCAGTCTGTATCCCAGACTCAGCTACTGTCTGAGGATAAAATCTCTTCTGATGCTCGTCTCTATTGATGATTTACTCTTGCACCAGCCTATACTCACCTTTCACATTCTTCTCAGCTGGTGTGACTGAATTGGCTCTACTATTGATTTGTTGGTCAGCTAAACTTAATCTTCTGATCTGAGGAACTTAAGCTGCATGTCATGCAATTCAATCTGAGAACATTGTAGAAAGTTCTATCATAAGGGTTTAAGAATTATCATTGAATCAGACTGATATAAGATTAATGTATTTTCAGATTTGTAGTTAAATGAATTGAAAATATCTGAATGATAAGGTTTAATAAACTTTAACCACATGTGTCATGTAACCTTAGACTCTCTCATCAGATATCTGAAAATTTGAATTCAGGGCTTCTTTGGTTAAGATGCATATAGTGTGTATTGTTGTTAAACATTAATTTGAAAAATGTTGACTAAATGAAAAAAAAATTGTGAATTCATAGCAATGACTTGGTCACTGAGAAACTGAGTTCTTTATCAATGAAATAAAGTAACTCATGTCATGAGGTGCCATAGTTATCTCTGATAAAAATTCAGTGAAATAAAACCTGACAGAGCAATAGCTTATTTGTGTTGAGTAGCTGGGGAGTCTGGCCTCTGATAAAGGTGTCTTCTCATGTAAAAAGACACTCATATTGCTAACTCCGCTCTAAAAGTGAGAGGCAATGACAGTTATCACACTGAGTAACTGGGTCACTTCAACTAAGACTTGTTGTGCCTCATATAAAAAGGTCTTGATCAACTTAAATTGCTTAGGAAAAATATAATTTACTTCAAATAAAATTATCTTGAAAAATCTGTCAACTCATGTTCTTGAAAAAAGGGTTTAACTTCAGTACTAACCTGTGTATTTTTCAAAGGTGCAATTGAGATCATATGTGTAAGATAAACGATGATTGTTTTTGAGTGTTTTCTGACTATTTGGTTCACTTTTATTAAAATTTGGATTCAGATATGAGTATTGAGTTTAATTTGGCAAATTTGATATATAGCAAATTTAAATCAGATTGGTTAAGCTGCAAATTCATAACCCCTTATGATAGAAGAGTCAAATCCTCTTAAGACTCATTGTTATGATGGATGCTTTAAAATCTCTCATGTTCAGATTCTTTCCAGATAGCCTGATCAACATCTTGCTGTTGATTGATTCATTGAGATGTATTGACTAATCTTACATTTTCAGTTGATCCACACTGTTGGAATCTTCCATCCTGTTCCACAATCAGCTCTGGTTCTGTTTCATTCTGTTCATGTAACCAGAATTCAGATTTCTTTGTAATGGCCGAATTTAGCTTGAGTTATTGGATAACCAGGGTTCATTCTTGTGCTTCAGGGGGAGTTATGGGTCATCTGATTTTAAGGGAAGAATAGCTACTATTGCATGCCGATAGGGGGAGTTTGTTGCTCTAAGGGTGTTTGCATGCATAATGTATTTTGCACTCTCGTTTTTACTATTTTTTCTCTTTTTGATCATGTTAAAGGGGGAGAAAATCTTGTGTGTGACTCACTGTCACATTGTGTTGCCATCATCAAAGAGGGGGAGAATGTTGTGCCTCTTAGGCACAAGCATGTGCTATGTTGCTTTGATGATAGCAATGCTATTTGGTTTTGATGATAGCAAGACAGTGAGTGCATTTGAGTGCATTTGATATTGTATTTTGATGATAGCATGCTGATTTGTTTTGATGATTGCAACATAGTCAGTGCATTATGATATCGTGTTTTGAATATGGCTGCTGATATGATTGCATAGGACTGTGTCTGATATACAGCATTGAATGCATGAGTTTGCATGAGTATTGCATGATGCGTTGACGCATGGGATCATTGCGTCAACTCACTGGTCTGTCCCAGAGCTGGTCTATAAAATGTGTCAACTGGTGCGTCGACGCAGTGGACTCAATGCGTTGACGCATTGGAATTGTTTTGAAAGAGCTCTTGCTTTACTTCATACATTAGTCTTGAAGTCTGTACAGCCTACGTCTCATGCAGCGG
Source organism: Amorphophallus konjac (assembly GCA_022559845.1). Taxonomy (NCBI): domain Eukaryota; kingdom Viridiplantae; phylum Streptophyta; class Magnoliopsida; order Alismatales; family Araceae; genus Amorphophallus; species Amorphophallus konjac. The sequence goes on from CM040127.1 coordinate 127,032,388, forward strand.
CAACGTTGTGAGCATTCTCTAGTCTGTAGCGTCAACGCTGTGAGTGTGTACATCGCATTCACGTTTCACAAAGTCTATACATTATGCATGTTTGAGTTGAAGTATATACAGAGTCTGCATCATTCAAAGTCTGTACAGCCACTGGTCTAGAATCTGAGTCTGTACATCGTCTTGTGTCTTCAACGTTCAAAGCCTCAAGTCTGTACAGCGTTATGTTCTCTTTGGAAAGTCTGTACAGCGTGAAGTCTACACATTGGCACTGTAGCTCGCTTGTGCAAGTCTGCACATTGGAGTCAGTTCACCAAGTCCATACACTAGTCGGTGGAAAGTCTGTACAGTGACTCGTTTCATTTACTCAGAGTCTGTACATCCAGTGAAATCCAAAGTCTGCACATTGGTCGTCAAATCCAAAGTCTGCACATTGGTCTTCGAATCCAAAGTCTATACAATGGTCTTCACTTGAAGTCTATATATTCGATGTGCAAAGTTGATGTTTATACATTGGCCTCCATGATTCTAAGTCTATACATTCGTTTTAAGGCAAAGTCTGTACATTGCCTTCGTGCTTCAAAGCCTGTCGATTGAAGAGTCTACACATTGGCTGTTCACAAGTCCCTATAGTTCAAAGTCTAAACAGTGGGCAAGTGTGTACATCCACCAGTGAACACAGGAAGTCTACACAGCGCTTGCCTTCATCTGAGGCTTATGAAGCCTTTGTATTCATTAAGTCTCTACACTGCGTTGTGCATACTTTACATTGCTTTTGCCTTCACAGCAAAGTCTATACAATGCAATGCATAAACTTAGAACTGATGACTTCGTTTCATCTGTCTAACAGGGACTGAAGAGGCTAATGAACCCCTTAACGCAAGAGGGCTGAAGACATCCAATTTCAGCTGCTGGAACACATCAATGCGTCAACGCCTTGATCAAGTGGCGTGGACGCAGTAGTTCAAACTATCAAGAAAGAAGCTTGTGGATTATTCTGGTGCATCAACGCATTGATCAAGTAGCGTGGACGCAGCAGTTCAATTATCCTTATTGCAGCCTCTGGAGTACATTGGCAGCATCGATGCTACAGCTCCATGCATCAACGCAGCATGCTGAGAGCATCAACGCGGTACATCTATCTACTGAAGACCTGATCACTGGATCACCTATGCGTCAACGCAGCAGTGGAGCAGCGTCGACACAACTGTTAAAAGGGCTAGGCTGTTTGCTCACTGGAACGCATCAATGCGTCAACGCCATGGGTTGGAAGCGTCGACGTAGCAGTTAAAAAGGGATTGAAGATCTCTGAAGGGTGCGTCAACTCCTTGGAGCAAGTGGGTTGACGCCACCTCAACTCCAGTTGCTGAGCGTACTGATGAATGGACACGTGACCTGAAGCTGGCACCTGACACGTGATCCGAGGTGGGTGCTGAGCACGTGATTCGAGGAGGAATCTTCTGGACGGAAGGTGTGGGAAGCACACGCCCTATCTCCCTACTGTTGCTGGTATATAATGGAGCCTTCGTCTTCAGATGGAGGCTGATCGTAATCGAAGCCAGAGAGCATAAGCTGAGAGAAGAAAAAGGGAAAAAGAAGAGAGAGCTTCCACGATCCAGCAGAAGAGAAGAAAGAGAGAAAGAGAAGAGAAAGAGAAAGAGTAGAGAGTGAAAGAAGAGCAGAAGAAGAAGAGAAAGAAGAAGGAGAAAGAGATAGAGAGCTCGAGCAGAGTGTGAAGAAGAAGAAGAGAGAGAGTGAAGAAAGAGAGTGAGATCGAGGGAGATCTATTCTTGATGGACCGTGGATCAAATCCAGGCCATCCAGCTCTTTAAGAGCCACATTGTGCTTCATCGTTTACAGCTTTCAGATTGCTGTCTTGTTCTATTTTCTGTTTCCTATTTTACATCTTGTTCAAGCTGTTAGTCAGCGGATTGCAGAGGTGCTGCCTCTGGACGGCTAAGCTGTATTGCCTAGCGGTTTGCAGTGGAGGATTCCACTGGACAGCAAGCTGTGTTGCTCAGCGGGGCGAGGAGGATTCCTCGGACGGCAAGCTGTGTTACCCAGCGGTTGTATGGTAAGCTGTGATGCCCAGCTGTTCAAGCTGTGAGTCAGCGGAATCCACACTCGGTTTGAGTGTGGGGTGGATGTAGGTCTGCTGGACCGAACCACCTAAAAACCCATTGTGCAGTGGTTTGATATTATTGTGGTTTGCTTCCGTTAGATGATTGATTAGGGGCGCACTAAGTGTTGGCTTTCTGGTTGAGCAGAAAAGTTGATTCGCTCTCTTAGAGTGTCTTAACCTGTTAAGTAATCAAAATTCAAATTGAGCTATAGTTCATCTAACTTGTCTTGTTAGAGTGCTCACTGTCTGTTTGTTTAATTCCGCATCTGCTAATTAGTCTTCCAGATTTGATAAAACTGTCCAGTTAGGGTGAAAATTGTTGGGTTATAGGCCATATTCATTCACCCCCCCCTCTGAATACTTGCATCGAACCCAACAAAGGCCACTTCCCTTTATGGGGGTAATCCTGGAAAATCATATGGGAACACGTCAGGAAACTCATGAACTATTGGAATATCTTCTATCTTGGGCTCGTTAGTCTCCTTTATGGTGACAAAAGCAAGGAAAGATACACAACCTTTCCCTAGTAGCTTACTAGCTCAGAGAGCCAAAATAAGAGGTGGCCTGTTCCAACTCTTAGGGCTAGTGTAGACAAGTTCTGGAAACTCCTTAAAAGTTACCTTTCCTTCATGGCAATCAACAACTACCTTGTGTGTGGATAGCCAATCGGCTCCTAGTATAACGTCATACCCTTTCAAGTCTAGGCATATTAAATCTGCTGATATATTTTTCCCTTTCACCATGACTTCACAGTTCGAATAATGGTGATAGAGTTCAGATTCTTTTCCGAGAGGGGTTGAGATTACTAGGTCTATCCATTCGGGTTCCAGAGGTAATGGATCGGCAAACTTCTTGGAAACAAAAGAATGCGATGCACCGGTATCAAACAAGACATGTGCAGACTTGGAACAAATCTTTAGTGTACCTTCCACCAGTCCGCCTTCATCTTGTTCCGCCTCCTGAAGCGCTTGGAGACGTGCTTGTTTCTTCATCGGGCGCTTCTCGTCTCCAGCTTGTTCGTTTAGCAGGGGGCAGTCGGGAATTCGGTGATCACGACTCCCGTAACGAAGACAAGCTCCCAGTCTCCTTTAGCATTCTTTGGCCCTATGGTCGATCTTGTCGCAGTGTTTACACACCTCCTTAGAAGATGTGGTAGTGATGGAGAAAGGCTTGTTATTCTTCTTAAGCTTCTTCTCTTTGGAGGAATCTCCTCCATTGCTAGCTCTCTTCTTGTTAAAGGTCGGCTTAAAAGTGCCAGAGCTAGTAACATGTTCCTTCTTGTCTTTGCCACATATTCAGTCAGACAGTTCCGTGGCATCTTCCAGTAACTGGGCTCTTCGCACCATCTCTGCATAGATCTGAATGTCCATTGGCGCCAGTTGGGTTATATATTGAGGTCAAAGCTCATTAAGGAATCTTCTCGCCTAGACCTTTTCTGTATGCACTAGATGCGGTGCATACCTTGACAGACGAGAGAATTGGGCCTCGTACTCCACCACGGATAAGGTCCTTTATTTCAATGCTGCGAACTCCACAGCCTTCTTCTCTTGGACACGGTTGGAAAAGTATTTGTTATTAAAATGCTCAACGAATTCCGCCCATGTAATATGATCATGTGCCATTGTAGCTTCTACGGACTCCCACCAGAAATGAGTGTCCCTTTCTAACTGAAAGGTTGCAATAGTACTTTCTCTTCATCCGTGCATTGCATAACACGGAATATCCTTTCTACTTCCCTAATCCAGTGCTCGACATCATCAGGGTCGGTCGATCCAATGAACTTTGGAGGGTTCATATTGCGAAAACTACGGTGGAGATCTCCGACTCCACGATTAGCTCCACCATGTGCTACCTGTTGTAGCGCTTGGGTAAGGCCTTGCACGGTACGTTGCATGTCATGCCATTGAGCACGTTTAGCGGCCATGGTCCTACAAGATTTAAAGAGCTATATTAATACGTGATTAACTAAGAGTCTATTGTGAGCGACGTCACGCGGTTCGAGGAGCGAAGAAGACGCGGAGCGCGCGGGCTCCTTTTGTTTGCTGCAACACAAAAATAAGAGAAAAGAGAAGGGGCCACCATGGAAGAGTGCTCCGACGGGGCGAGCGGGACAAACGCAATATGTTAAAGATAAGAGGAGAGAGAAGGGGGCCACCACGGGAGATTGCTCTGGCGGGGCGAGCGGGTGTAGAAATTAAATAAAAAAAATTGAAACGGCCATTGCGGGAAGTGACTCGCCGCGGCCTCGAGAATATGAGCAGATAATAATATAACAAAATATAAGGAGAATACAAAGAACAGGAGTTTAAACGGCCATTGGGGAAGTGACTCACCGCGGCCTCGAGAATATGGGCAGATAAGAATATAACAGAATATAAGAAAAATATAAAGAACAGGAATTTAAACGGCCATTGGGGAAGTGACTCGCCGCGGCCTCGAGAATATGGGCAGATCAGATTATAACAGGATATAAAGAGAATATAAGAACGGGAATTTAAACGGCCATTGGGGAAGTGACTCGCCGCGGCCTCGAGAGTATAGCAGAAGAGAGATATGGCAAAATATAAGAGATATAGCAAGATATATAGATGATAGAATTCAAACGGCCATTGTGGGAAGTGACTCGCCGCGGCCTCGAGATTATGATGTGATCGCCAGGGGTCGAGGACCCCAAAATGGAAGAGTGATCGCGCCTACCTCACTAGCAGGAAGTGGCGGGTTGCTTCTTCCTCCCCCTTCGGCCGGCCGACGGAGAGGGCTTTCTTTAGTTACCCTTGCAAAACAACAGACAGTAAATAAACGGAATTAGAAAATGGCAGTGTAGTATCAAACTCTTGCAATGAAAGTAATGAAATCGTGGCGGGACACACACCTGGTTGGTGTGGTTTTAAACCCCTCTCGGACACGAGTAGGAGGAAAATGCAATGATGAATGCAAGAAGTATATAAGAGAAGGCGCCCTTACAAAGGGAGTTAGAGGATGCGAGATGATGACTGCTAAGAACTACAGAGAAAAAGGGGAGAGAATTGGCTTATTAGATGTGCCGATGGCGAGATCCGGCGGAGCTTCGGCAGCGTAGGGACGACGTAGAAGCGCGGTGGACGAAGATGACCTTCCTCTCGCGAGCGTGGGCACCCGAGAAGCCAGCAGAACCTCCAACTACAAAAGACCCCACGGGTTAGAAATGACTCCGGTAGCCTCTGGGCTCCGGCAGCCTATCGGATCTCTTCTTAGCTCCCTCAAAACTAAGGGGGTGGGCCTCTATTTATAGGGCTCCGGAGGGTGGAGGCGTCCAGGACCCTAGACACCTCCATCAGGGCCGAAGTAATATTTTATTCTATTTTTATTCATTTTTTTCAAATATTTTCATGGAGGCGTCCAGGGTCCCGGACCCCTCAATAAGGTCAACCGAACTCCACCGAAAGTCGCACGCGGTTTGGCACAACGCGTGGTTTTGTGAGCGGCGCCTCGTGATTCAGAAATGGGCGCGTCCAGTTGTCTGGACGCTTCCACAATTGGCTTTTTTCACACACGACAAACCGTCGGTCGGTGGACGGGGCCCGGTGGGCAAGTTGATGGAGGCGTCCAGAGTCCTGGACGTCTCCAAAAAAAATATTTTTTATTTTTGTTTTGTTTTTATGCCAAAGATGGCATTTTTGTATTTTTTATATTTGTTTTCATGGAGGCGTCCAGGGGCTTGGACACCTACATTAAGACCCCCCGGGTCAGCTCCCCGGCGGGCACCCTTCCTGGTTCCGGAATTCTTTGGCGTGTCTGAATGGTGTTGATGCCGTCCGAATGCTGCAACGAGACGATTCCGGATGCCGAAAAGGGCGGAAGAAGATTCAAGAAAAGGAAGCACTCAAGTGATTCAAAAATGCGTAAGCCGTCGCGGGGCGTCGTACAGTAATATGAGACTTTCTCAGGAGACGTCAGGAAAGGCGTGTCTACAGCTGCCCCGCCTTGGCGTCTGCTTTGCAAGGGAGTGACACGTAATGGAAGGGTATCAAAGTGAAATGGAATGAAGTGGGAGCGGACTGATAAGTTAATGCCAAGGTGTGATGAGATGCGCTTTTGACGTTACTGTTTGGAATCTCTCCTAAAGTTTCAATGAGGCGACCTTGAAGGAGGTCTTTCAAATTTTGACGATTTGCTTGGACGGAGATCAAATAAGGGAGGGTGAGATGTGCGCTCAGGCAGGAAACAAAAAGAGACCAACTTCTCGGTGTGGAAGTACCTGGGTCATAAACCTGCAGGTTTCACCTTCGGTGAGCGGTTACCAGCCAATGTGGAAGTGCTGCAGCCAAGGTGGGTCAAACAAAGTAAAAAGTAAAGAAATATCTGAGAGTCTGTCCAAACAAGGGTCTCCTTTGGAAGAGCAGAGTAGGGCCGTTTCAAGGAAACTCAGTATTTCATTCGGAGTGGAATATCTCATATTTGTAGGAATTGAAACACAACGGCTTTCACAATCAAATCACTTGAATGATCTTCCGCAATAAATCAAAGTTCTATATGAATGCATGCTAGGTTTAAATAAAAATTTAAAACAAACTAAAATAGAAAATAGCCAAGGATAATATTGTCAACTTGTTAAGAATGGGTCAGGATACCGATCCGGTGAGCCGACACTGGGCTGGGGCCCATTTATCCGCGCACCAACTCACTGAATGGAACCGTCGTCCCTATGCTATCACAAGTTAACGGCCTATCCGTACAACCCAAATTCTTCCGGGATCATCACTATTTTTGTTGAAGAGGAACTCAAATCCCAGATTCGTTCGGGCCGCGAGGTCCTTGACATGTTCTAGTAGTGTAGGTATCATATACTACGATGCATGACATGGTGGGACCAACCATTGAAAGGTGGGACAGGAGATAGGACAAAGACGTCCGTTAGTAAAACCTGCACAGGCCAGCATGGATTAATAACATCAAAAAGTAACAGAATTGTAACAGAATCACACCATAATGGAAAGGAGATCTAGCCAAAATCCTGACACTGACCGCTGATGTGACATGTTCTGTCCTGTAGCGATCTTCCCTTCCTATAAGAACTCCCCTTAGGCAAGTTCATTCAAATGCACCAAGGTGGGTTTTGGAAGCTCAGGAGAGGAAGGAGAGGAGAATCTAGAGATCTCAGGATGGAAGGAGAGTCTTCCCGTGTTATGAAGAGGAGCAGGCCTGGCAGCGAGATTAGGCGACTCTCCGACCTCGAGGGTCATCTCAGCGGGATGATCATGTCGCATATGGTAAGCTGATTCATTTCAACTTTTCTCCTCTTGAACCTTCTTCTCACTTGCTCCCTTCCTCCTTCTTTCTTTTCCTTTTTCAGCCATATCCACTCTTCCCGGGCCCGAGGAAGTTTTCCAAATTGCCATGGCTTTCAAAGTTAACTTCCAACATATCCATCGGCATGAGGGCCATACTCTCGAAGTGGCATCTGCAGGGGCTTCTTATTCACGCCAAACACTACGAGAAGATTCTTATGGACTGGGCGACAATGGGTGCACTAGTGGAGATCTGGCATCCCCAGACCCACACTTTTATCTTCCCGACCTTCGAGGCGACCATCCTCCTCGAGGAGGTGGAACTTCTGCTCGAATTGAAGAAATTCAAGAGTGACGGGAAGGTGAAGGCTATGCGGATGCTGACACGGGGGACTTCCGAAAGTGTCCTTGGAAGCTTCATGCCGCTCGACGCAGCCCGAAAGGTTCGTACTGAAAAGGGAATTGATTTGCAAAAGCTCGCGGAATGGGTCATGGAGGCCCTGAGAGGGTTACCAGACGATGACTATTTGGAGGGAATCATGAAAGGGTTCACCATTTGTCTGGCGGGTGCTCTCTTGTTTCCTTATACCGACAACATGGTGGAGGAAGACCAACTAAGTGCTATCTGCGGGATCTGGCATGGAAAGAGGGTGGGACCCACTGTCCTTGCCTACCTGTATAGTGGCCTTACTGTCTCGAGCATGGGTAAGCCTCCTTTTGGTTGCGCACTTGTCCTGAATTGCTGGCTGGATTTTCATTTCAAGTTTGATCACCGTGAGGGAATGCCAACCGCTTCGAAGCTCTTCCAACAAAGCCCTCTTTATCACATAGCTGACGTGTTAGGCTTTGGTGGCACCGTGGCGAACTGTGTTCCGTGGCTAAAGAGACGTGAAGACTGGCGGTCTCACTTTCGAACCGTGACACAAAGCTTCTTCTGTTGCGCACCGGCATGTTTACTCCTGCTTGAGCTCCTCATGAGGTCTTCTTGTGAAGTTGATCTCCAACTGATTGGTGCGACCGAGTTTGTCCTGTTAGCTAGGTGCGATTGATAAACACAGATCCAGAGGGGGGGGTGAATGGATCTTTCAAAGAATTCTACCCAATTTAAAATTCGCATGAGATGATAACAACAAGATCAGTGGACAATTGATCAAACAGAAGATATGCAAACTCAATTAAACTCTAGGATATAGATAATCAATTAAATCACGGTCCTAGCATGCATCTAGCAGAAGCAGGCAATCAAACAAACCACTGCACAATGATTTTTAGGTGGTTCGGTCCAAAGACCTACGTCCACCCCTCACTCCCAACCGGAGTGAGGCTTCCACTAGTAACACTAGCACAGCAGACTCAGTCTGCAACAAATGCTGCCAAACAGCTTGACTAGGGGAACAACCTCCCCTCTTCCTCCCAACCGGAGGGACACCCCAAGTGACTCCGAGCCACTTGGAAACCAGAGACACACGGTCTCTCTTCCTCCAGACCCGGAGGGAACCCCTGGACTTGCTACACACAAGCCCAGAACCAGAGGACCAAACCTCCCTTCCTCCAAACCGGAGGGGAACCTAGAGACCCAAGTCTCCCTTCCTCTGAAACCCAGAGGGAAACACAAGTGACACCACGTCACCTGCAAACTAGAGGTCTCAGACCTCTCTTCCTCCCAACCGGAGGGAAACAACCAATGACACCCAGTCAAAGGCAACCAGAGACGCAAGTCTCTCTTCCTCCACACCGGAGGGAACCCGACCTCACACTAGAGGATCTGTGTGGTTTTGATGATGGCTGACACACCATGAGTCACACTGAGGTGTGCTAATTAATTTAGATGACTGTTTGACTGCTTGAATATCTGATTGTTTGCTTGAATAGCTAATTCATGAATATGGCTAGATTGGGTTAACGTAGTGGCTAATTGTTCATGCAGTGCGTTGACGCAGTAGTTGCTGGTTTACTTGCTGCGTTGACGCAGTGGAACAGCTGGGTTGACGCCATGCTGCTTTGTCTACTTTTTGTTGCTCTAAAGTCTATACATCGTCCAGTGTATTGCTGCATGCCATTAAGTCTGTATAGAGTCTTTGCATCGTGTGCCTCTCACAAAGTCTCTACATCGCATTTGGGAATCAAAGTATGTACATTGGCAGCAGAACTGCATCAAGTCTATACATTGCTGCTTTGGCCAACTCTGTACATCCGTTTGCCTGACTCCTGTTTCAAAGTCTACACATTCATTGTTAAGGCAAGTCTATACATTGGCTTATGGTCTTCAAGTCGATACAGAGTCTTCATCTTGTGAAGTGTGTACAGCGTCCGTTGTCTAGAGTTCTTGAAGTCTGTACAATGGACTGTGCTTCGCAAAGTCTATACAATCCTCACTTTTACCTACGTTCGAAGCAAAGTCTATACACTGGCATTGGTCTTCAAAGTCTGTACAGCCATTTCTTCGAAGTCTATACTTTGGCCTAGCGCTTGCAAAGTCTATAGATTGGCCAAGTATGTACAAGGTCCTTTGCATCGTGTGCATTCATCACAAAGTCTATACACTCGTCTATAAGCTTTCAAAGTCTGTACACCCTTCAAAGGCCAAGTCTATACATCGCTCGCTCAATCAGCCTTTGTATCACGAAGTCTATACACTGGTCGTGTAACTCAAGCTTTTTCATCAAGTCTATACACTCCCTCGTTACTAAAGTCTGCACACTCACTATTTCATCAAGTCTATACAGACTTAGCGAAAGCTCAGCAAGTCTGTACATTGGTTTCTCTGGCATGTTAACACTAAGTCTATACACTCAGGTTGCTAAAGGTTTTCAAGTATGTACACTGCATGCTCACTCAACTAAGTCTATACACTCGTTCGCTAACACAAACAATCGTCTTTGAGCATCAAAGTCTGTACAGCATGTCTGCCTTCATGGGTTCTATGCTTTTAGTGCGTTGACGCACTTGGCTGACTGCGTAGACGCAATTGTGCGTCTTTCGCTTTCTGTCTTGTTCACTGCGTCGACGCTGACACAGGATGCGTTGACACATTGGCCAGTTGCCAAGGGCTTGAGCATCTCGCTTGAGGAGCTAAGGCGACGCTGCACGATGGAAGAGTTGACGCCTTGGGCTGATGTCCTCACGAAGTCTTTACACTCAGTTAAACTTTCAAGTCTATACATCATCTGATACTGTTATTCAACTGATTATCTGACAGGTTTAATGGATGAGGCCATCAAGACTTGCACGTGATCCTAGAGGCTGAAATGCTGACACGTGCACCACTGAAGCTTGGGCGGGAATCGAAAAGAGCATAAGCCCTAGCTGCCTGCTGTTGGTATAAATATGGAGTTTCCTCCATCGGCAGGGAAATAGAAATGAAGAGAGCCATCGAGAAAAGCGGAAGAACAGCAAGTGAATAGTTCAAAGGAAAAACAAAAACGCAGCAACAGAAAGCTGAAAAGATAAAATCAAATGTGGCTCTCGCAGGAGCTGGCTGGCCTGGATTTGATCCACGGTCCAGCAAGAACTTCTTCTTCTGCTTCTCTCTTTCTCCCAGCACGAACTCTCTTTTCTTCTTCTTCTTCTTTCTTTCTTCTTCTTCTCACAGCTTCTGCCTTCTCGTTCTTCTCACTTCTTTTGTTCTTCTTCTCTATTCTCTATATCGTGGAGGCACTCTCTGCTCTTCAGCTTTTCTCGATGGCTCTCTTCATTTCGATTTCCCTGCCGATGGAGGAAACTCCATATTTATACCAGCAGCAGGCAGCTAGGGCTTATGCTCTTTTTGATTCCCGCCCAAGCTTCAGTGGTCCACGTGTCAGCATTTCAGCCTCTAAGATCACGTGCAAGTCTTGATGGCCTCATCCATTAAACCTGTCAGATAATCAGTTGAATAACAGTATCAGATGATGTATAGACTTGAAAGTTTAACTGAGTGTACAGACTTCGTGAGGACATCAGCCCAAGGCGTCAACGCTTCCATCGTGCAGCGTCGCCTCAGCTCCTCAAGCGAGATGCTCACGCCCTTGGCAACTGGCCAATGCGTCAACGCATCCTGTGTCAGCGTCGACGCAGTGAACAAGATAGAAAGGGAAAGACGCACAATTGCGTCTACGCAGTCAGCCAAGTGCGTCAACGCACTAAAAGCACAGAACCCATGAAGGCAGACAGGCTGTACATACTTTGATGCTCAAAGACGATTGTTTGTGTTAGCGAACGAGTGTATAGACTTAGTTGAGTGAGCATGCAGTGTACATACTTGAAAACCTTCAGCAACCTGAGTGTATAGACTTAGTGTTAACATGCCAGAGAAACCAATGTACAGACTTGCTGAGCTTTCGCTAAGTCTGTATAGACTTGATGAAATAGTGAGTGTGCAGACTTTAGTAACGAGGGAGTGTATAGACTTGATGAAAAGGCTTGAGTTACACGACCAGTGTATAGACTTCGTGATACAAAGGCTGATTGAGCGAGCGATGTATAGACTTGGCCTTTGAAGGGTATACAGACTTTGAAAGCTTATAGACGAGTGTATAGACTTTGTGATGAATGCACACGATGCAAAGGACTTTGTACATACTTGGCCAATGTATAGACTTTGCAAGCGCTAGGCCAAAGTATAGACTTCGAAGAAATGGCTGTACAGACTTTGAAGACCAATGCCAGTGTATAGACTTTTCTTCGAACGTAGGTAAAAGTGAGGATTGTATAGACTTTGCGAAGCACAGTCCATTGTATAGACTTCAAGAACTCTAGACAACGGACGCTGTACAGACTTCACAAGATGAAGACTCTGTATCGACTTGAAGACCATGAGCCAATGTATAGACTTGCCTTAACAATGAATGTGTAGACTTTGAAACAGGAGTCAGGCAAACGGATGTACAGAGTTGGCCAAAGCAGCAATGTATAGACTTGATGCAGTTCTGCTGCCAATGTACATACTTTGATTCCCAAATGCGATGTAGAGACTTTGTGAGAGGCACACGATGCAAAGACTCTATACAGACTTAATGGCATGCAGCAATACACTGGACGATGTATAGACTTTAGAGCAACAAAAAGTAGACAAAGCAGCATGGCGTCAACCCAGCTGTTCCACTGCGTCAACGCAGCAAGTAAACCAGCAACTACTGCGTCAACGCACTGCATGAACAATTAGCCACTACGTTAACCCAATCTAGCCATATTCATGAATTAGCTATTCAAGCAAACAATCAGATATTCAAGCAGTCAAACAGTCATCTAAATTAATTAGCACACCTCAGTGTGACTCATGGTATGTCAGCCATCATCAAAACCACACAGGGGCACAACAATCTCCCCCTTTTTGATGATGGCAACACTATGAGTTACACTGACTCAGATTAGATTCTTCTCCACCTTTGCCTTCATTAAAAAAAAATGAAATAGGGAAACAATTCAGTAAAGCACAGGAATGTTATACTTCCCTTTGGATTGTTGATGGTTCGAAGGAGGCCTTTTCTTTGGAGACATCTATCTTCCAAATGTATCTTTTCAAGAGCTTCTCCCCCTCTATAGAATAATGATCAGAACGTTTTGAAGGTTGAAACCAAATAAGATGAAAGGAGAATATCAACAAGAGCACAGGGACACTAAAGAATGCTGACTAGATCTCTCCCTTTATGAAAAACACTCAGCATGACATGGAAGCTCCCCCTGATTAGATGGAGTGAAAGATGTGATGAGCATCTATCAGCAAAGCACATGGGTATTCAAGAATTACCACAGTCTGTAATTACAGTAAATAAATGAGAAAGTAAGATTTTCATTAGCACACCAAATTCATAAATCTTTATAAACGAATTTCAGATTCTTCAATTATAATAGATTATGAATGAGTTTAAACTTACCATCATGATTTAAGAGTGATGTATTTAAAGTTTATCAGGAAAATTCATTACTCATATCAGAAGCATCTTTTAATAAAGATGAACCATCAACTTATTTGTTATTCATGTTGAACCTCATTCCATCTTACTCATTTAAATTCAATGGCTCCTATGGAAGTTACACAAGATAGTATTGAGATTAAACATAAATAAATGAGACTGAACTTCTCTTTAAATTTTCAGAATTTTCTATTGAGCATCACTCATTTTTCCTGAGCAAGTTTGGTTCAGTCAACACCTTTTTACATGAGGCACAACATGTCCTTTACAACGCGCATCGGTGCTGCCTCCATATCGGCATTCCACGTCATTCGTTCCCACTACCGACTGGCATCGTTCCTTTGAAGAAGAGAGAGTTGGGCACTGAAGCGGATGCGAAGGAAGCGAAGGCCGTCAAGCACCCTGGAAGACAAGTGTTCCGGGAAAGGCCTTAGTGCATGTGGGGGAAGAATGCGAGCTGTGGAGGGCTTATGTAACTGAACTGGGGAAGTTAAGGCCTAAGGCACCTAAGCCCCTGATGTAACTCGTCCTGCTTTCTGATGGAATAAAATATGGAATTTGGATGTTTCGGACCCCCGTCCCCCTAATTATTTTTTTTTTGTGATTTATTTTTCCTTGTGTTTTTTTTATTTTTGTTACACTTATCTAGAATGATTTTTCTTTTTATTATTATTTTATTTTTTAAATTTTTTTCTTCTTTTTTTTTGAAATTTTTATTATGGGGGCGTCCAGAGTCCTGGATGCTCCCAAGCTTTTATTTTTATTTTTAAAATTTTTATTTTTTTGGGGGCGTCCAGGGTCCTAGACGCCCCTAATTCTTTTATTTTTATTTTAAAATTTTTATTTTTGGGGGGGCGTCCAGGGTCTTAAATACCCCTATAATAATTTTTTTTAATTTTTGGAATTTTTTGTTTGGGGGCGTCCAGGCGCCTGGACGCCCCTACTTTTTTTGAATTTTTGAAAAAAAAAAAGAAAAAGTTGGGGTGTCCAGGCGCCTGGACGCCCCAAAAAAGGGTGATTCCTTATATAAAGGGGGGCCTCACCCCCCTTCCTCTTCTACTGTTCATTCTGACGACTTGTTCACTCTAAACGACCTATTCCCAGTTCCAATGGAGCAAGGAGGCCCGAGCCAGGGTGGAGAGAAGCGGAACCGATGGGCTCATCGTTCGAGGAGGTCGAGGGATCATGCAGAGGAGGCTGCCGCAGGAGAGGAGATCGCTGCGGAAGAGGAGATAGCCGTGGAAAAGGAGGCGCCTCCTTTGGCCGTGGAGGGCCTTGCGGGCGCTGGCGACGCGGGAGAGGACGAGCACGATCCGGTAAGCCCCTTAGACTTCCATTCTATTGGTTCACTAGGCTAAACGGGCGGACGAGAGGCTGTGTGGAGAAGGCCGAGGAGTGGGGGAAGGAGGCGTCCAGGGGCCTGGACGCCTCCAAAAAATTTTATTTTTGTTTTCATTATTTGCTTTTTTTGGGTTATTACGTAAATAAAATAAATAAATAAATAATAATAATAAGGAGGCGTCCAGGGCGTGGACGCCTCCACGATAATATATATTATTTATTTATTTTTGTTTTGATTTTTGTTAAAAAAAATAAATAAAAAAAGGAAGGAGGCGTCCAGAAGGTTGGACGCCTCTAAAAATATATATATAATAAATATTATGTACAATGTTATTGTTTATTATTATCCATGATTCTGATGTGTTGCCCTGTTGGTTTTGTGGTGTGCAGGGCGTGATGAAGGGCCGGATCAGCTGGTCTCTAGTGGTGGCAGCGTACCGTGGGCTGCCAGACTTCCAGAGGGCGCGTGTGGACGCCATGTGCTTTGGAGCATTCCTCAGGATCGAGCCCTTCCGGCTCGACCTTCCTCTTATCCAGGCATTGAGGGAGCGGTGGCATGCGCCGAGTCGGGCGTTTCTGATGCCCTGGGGGCACATGGTGCCGACACTTGAAGACGTAGCTCGGATCACTGGGCTACGAGTTGACGGAGAGGCGGTCAGTGGGGTCACCTACCCCGACTACCGAGAGAGTGCCCTGGACCTGCTGTGGTTAGAGACGAGCGTGACCGACAGAGACAGCAGGGTAGTCGGCCAAGTGGAGATTATGGAGGCGCTCGGATTCGTCGACCCGCGCCAGCGGGTTAGCGAGATTGGAGCGGAGTTTCTGGCACGACTGGAGGGAGATGCCCGTGTAGCTTTCACCCAGGACCCGAGCGAGCGGGAGCTGGTGGATCTAGACCTCCGGAGGTTTCTTTTCTTCTTCCTGGGCCGCCTTCTGCTGGGGACGAAGGGGGATGACATCCACTGCCGCTTCCTCGGGATCCTGGCGGACCTGGATAGAGTGGGACACTATGCGTGGGGAGCGGCTATGCTTGCTCATCTGATCGCCGATCTCTCCCAGACTTCAGAGAAGGAGACGATAGTCAGTGGCTTCGCACCTTTTCTCTAAGTAAACATTTTTTTATGCATTCTATTGTAGTTAAATATGCAATTATTGTACTAATGATGTATGATGGATGCAAGTGTGGAGCTATTACTATTTCCCGATGGGGAGGGCTAGGCATGGGAACAGGAGAGCCGTGCCTCTGGCGTGGCGGTGGAGGCCGGTCGTGGTTGCGGCACCCCACGGCTACCAGCTGGCGTCGCTTCGTCGGGAGCTGAGCGAGTATCCCGAGGCCATGGTATGATGCGTATATATTTTTTTTTGGTGTTTTTATACACGTGACTAAATGGCAACTAACATGATGTATGTATGGTGATGCAGGTGGTGTGGAGACCCTACCTGGGCATGGGCGACGCTGGCCAGCCTTGGGTTGTAGCGGGTCTTCCTCGTTTCGGGCGGGACGTGTGGGTCCATTGCCTGAACGAGATCGAGCCACTGCGGCTCAGACTAGTTATGAGGACGTTGGGGCTAGCCCAGGAGTGGGTTGATGTAGATGAGCTAGCCCGCATCGGGCGGAAGGCCAAGGGGAAGGCGAAGATTATGGACTGGCGTACGTGCTTCCCAGCACAGTACCAGGACTGGCAGCAGGGCGGGGCCCCAGTGGTGTCCCATGTACAGGACAACACTGATTACATGAGACGGTATCGAGCTACGTACGGGGACCGCCTCTCCCTCGGTGGTATGGCAGGGGTAAGTGTGAAATGAAAATGCTTCATTCTTCTATGTGTATATGCATGTGATACTAACTTATATGCCATGCAGGATGCTCGTGACGACATGATCGCCGACCTGCGGGCCCAGTTGGCGGACGCCAAGCGGCAGTTGGTGGCCATCCGACAGGAGTTGGAGATCCTGGTGAGTCTATGCAATGCATTTTTTGTGACCTGGATTTCGATGCTTAGCCTCTGACTATCGTTTGCCCCGTGTTTCAGCGGGCCCACCAGGCAGCAGCAGCCGGGACGGCTGGTGGAGCGGGTTCCAGTTCGTGGGGCCCTCCCCGAGAGATCTCTGCCCTTCAGGAGCAGCTGGCGTATGCGGTGGCTTGGGCTGAGGAGGCCGAGCATGACCACGAGGCTCGAGTGAGTGCTTGCTTGGCCCTGACCCTCTTCTAGCTGCTTTCCTTTTATCACTGCTCTCTTACGGTGCATGCGTGTTTGGACAGGTGGCCGAGATTCGGGAGGCCCTGGCCCATGCTGTTCGTGCCGAGCAGGAGCGCGATGCTCGGGTGGCGGAGAGTGACGCCCGGATTGTGGAGCTGGAGGAGGAGCGGCGACGGGAGGCTGAGGAGCTCCCTCATGACGTGTTGGATCTATGGATTGCCCTCGAGCTGTCGAGGAGAGAGGCGATGAGAGAGAGAGAGGAGAGGGAGAGGGATAGGGAGAGCGTAGAGAGAGAGAGGGAGAGGGATAGGGAGATCCTAGAGAGAGAGAGGGAGAGGGATAGGGAGATCATAGAGAAAGAGAGGGAGTACAGGAGGGCAGAGCGACATCGAGATTGGGATGAGAGGAGGGCTCTGGTGGCCCTAGTGTCGGAGCTCCGACTGAGTCTTGGCACGGCGGAGGGGAGACTTCGGGAGAGTGAGGAGCAGTATCAGAGGGCGAAGGAGCGCGGGGCGCGACTTCGTCAGTCTGGTTCCTTTTCCGTGGGCAGCTTTCTAGTTTCTTCGGCCGAGGAGCATCGCCGCACCTTGGAGGCTGGCATGGTGCCACCTGGGGAGGCGAGCACGGCTTCTCAGGGTTCGCAGAGGCCCCCTAGGGATCCCCGTCAGAGGAGGGAGGAGAGAGATGACTAGAAGGGTGATGGCGAGAGTTAGAGAGTTGCTTGTACACTCCACCCTCCTTACTGCATTATGTACTTTCGATTATTATATGAAATGAAAATGGCTTTCTTGTGTTGCGTGTACCTTTCCTCTCTCACTTTTCTGCTGCACCGAGTTGTTTCGAGGCATGCCTTACGAGACTTTGCCCTGAACAGCGGGGAACTGCGCTTTGCACGGGGGGATTCTGTTTCCTTTCTCCCCCTTTTTTGGGCGCGTCCAGGCGCGAGGACGCGTCTTAATCCTCGAATTCAAATTTAAAGCGACGGGTGGCCTTTCTTCTCCCGTGCCTTACCCGCAAACGAGCCCGCCTTCCGTCGAAACTCGCTCGCCCGTCTTTGTCTTCTTCCCCTCGATCGATGGAGTTCGGCGGTCTGGACCACGGCTAAGGTGGAGAGGGACGCGGGACCCCTCGCCCAAGGAGGGACGCGCCAGAGCACGGAACGGCGTCCATGGAGGAGGAAGGGCCGCTTCGGGCCCCCGAGGGACCCGAGGGGCCCAATGGCGCGGAAGGAGGTGAACACGGCTCGGTGAGTGCTTCGGTTTCCCCTTCTTTGATCTATTTTGAGTTTTGAAGCGAGGCGTGCGAGGGGGGAAAGGGTTCGGCGAGTGTTACACTCAAATGATGGACACGTCCTAGATAGGGGACACGTTCTTTGTTATGATGCGATGCCCTTCTTTCTTGGTGCAGGACATGGCGAGGACCCTGGGCCTGGCCGATGAGTGGGCGAGTGCAGACGAGCAGAGCCGCATCAGGAAGGAGAGTCGCGGCAAGGCGAAGCTTGAAGACTGGCACATACGTCTCCCTGGACAGCAAGGGTACGTACTGGTGGAGGATAGTGTCGACTTCCTGCGGCAGTAGAGAGAGAGTTACGTGGGTCTTCCCCGAGCCGGGGATACGCGCGACGTCAACGGCTCGCGTGCCCAATTAGCCGAGGTCAGGCGGAAGCTGGCCACCACTCAACAGGAACTGTCGCTCCTGGTAAGCTAAGTGCTGCATTTTCTATTTTTAAATGTGGAGCTTAGCTGACGGCTGTTGTTTGTTCGTTCCAGCGTGCCCAGCAGACAGCGATGGTGGGAGTGGCTGGCGGCGCATCTTCCAGTTCCTCGGCCCCTTTTCTTGAGATTGCCTCCCTCCGGGAGCAACTTGCCTGTGCGGTGGCTCGGGCTGCCTGGGCGGAAGAGGAGCGTGATGCCTGGGTGACGACTGTAGCAGAGCTGCGACATCACGGTGAGGAGAGACCTTCTCCAGACATCCTGGAGTTAAGGGTTCTTCTGTAGATGATGAGGAGGGAGGTAGAGAGAGAGAAAGCCGAGAGAAGGTCCGAGCGACAGCGAGATCAGGCCGAGAGGAGGGCCTTGGAGGCCCAGGTGAGGGAGCTCCAGCTGGGCCTTCAGGTCGCGGTACAGAGGCTAGGAGCGATGGAGACGCGCTACGAGAGAGCGCGAGAGTTCGGGGAGCGACTGCGCCAGTCTGGTCGCTTTGCCGCTAGTGGCTTCTTCGCCACGCCAGGGGAGGAGCAGCGAGTCATTACTGTGGAGCCGGCGCCACGAGGCGAGGCAGGTGCTACTGCACGGGGATCCAGGAGGCTTCTGAGGGACCCTCACCTCAGGGGAGAGGAGAGGGACGCCTAGAGGGACGAGCATGAAAATAATGGCAAGAGTTGGCGAGCTAGTGGACCCGCCTCCTCTCTATGATTGTGATGTTTATGACAGCTTATGTAGAATTATGAATGGAGTGATTTGATTTTCTACTGCTTGTTTGTTCTCTTGTGCATTCCCTCTTCGCCATGCTTCCTTTGTACTGTTTCCATGTAATGTGCCTGTCGAAACCTCGCCCTAGAACGGAAAACATGCGTCTCGCTCTGATCCCCTTTTACAGAAATCTACTGCGGGAGTCAACAAAGACTCCCTAGCTTTTCCTCTCGGGTGGTTTGCCAGCCTTTGCAGACAACCTTCAAAAGGATAGGGCATCTTGTCCAAACAATCACCTTGTGTGAGTGGTGAAGTAACACATATGGGACCGTATGGCAGGTGCCTTACCACAAGGGCTATTGGAGGGATCTTGCTCGGCACTCCTCCCTTTTTCTATAAATATCCGTTCTTTTGTTCTCCCAGGGTCCTTGAGAGCCAACTCGAGGAGTACAGATTCCCACAGAAGAGGAGGGATTCAAAATCCTGAAGTCGAGATGGAGGGTGAATCTTCCCATTCCTCGAAGAGGAGCAGGTCCAGCGATAGCAGTTCCAGGAAGCTCTCGGATCTCGAAGGGCACTTCAGCGAAAGGACCCGATCGCAACTCGTAAGCCAAGTTTTCCTGCCCTTTTTTCCATTCTTTTTTTCTTCCTTTCTTTCTGACCAAACCTCCTCTCCATTCCCTGCATGCGTAGAGTGTGATGAAATCACAGATCTCATGGGAGTTGGTAGTGGCAGCATACCGAGGTCTCCCAGATTTTCAGAAGGTGAGGCTAGACGTGATGGGATTTGGCACCTTTCTTCGGATCGAGCCGCTCGAGCTCGACCTGGTCCTGATCCAAGCCTTGTGTGAGAGATGGGACCCAGTGAGTCGGGCATTCCTGATGCCCTGGGGGCACATGGTGCCCAGCTTGGAGGAT
Source organism: Amorphophallus konjac (assembly GCA_022559845.1). Lineage (NCBI taxonomy): Eukaryota > Viridiplantae > Streptophyta > Magnoliopsida > Alismatales > Araceae > Amorphophallus > Amorphophallus konjac. Next base: position 127,052,530 of record CM040127.1, read on the forward strand.
GTGGTCCGGATCATAAGCCTGAAGGTGGAGGGTGAGGCAGTGACCGGGGTCACTTATGCAGATTATCGAGAAGGTGCTCGGAAGCTACTGGGTTTGGACCTAGATGGTCGGAAAAACAGGTCGGTAGCTAGGGCGTCCCTCATGGATGCATTAGGGCTCACCGACACTCGTCAGCGGGATGATGAATCCTCAGAAGAGTTCATGGAAAGGATGGAAATAGGATGCCGTGCCGTGTACTGCATAGATTTCGACAACTGGGAAAGATGCAACATAGATTTGAGGAGATTTCTCCTCTTCCTTTTGGGGAGATTGGTACTGAGCTCGAAAGGGGACGGTATCTAATGTCGCTTCCTGGAGCTGCTATCAGACCTTGAAATAGTAGGATACTATGCCTGGGGAGCTGCCATGCTGGCACACTTGTTTGCAGGCCTGTTCCAAGAAGCGGATCGTGAGATGGCTGTGAGTGATTTCACACCATTCATCCAGGTATTTTTGGTTTTGCTTGTTTTGTATTTTTTTCTTATTTTTGCAAGGTACTGATGACCTGCGCCGAGCATCTGTGGAGCTATTATTACCTCCCCATGGGGAGAGCTCGGCATTGGCGACCCGCGATAGTGCCGCTAGCCAGGCGGTGGGAACCCATCATGAGTGCGGCACCCCTAACCTACCAACTGATGGTGCTAAGGCGGGAGCTACAGGAGTTCCCTACAGCGATGGTAAACTGGAGACCCTACTCAGACATGGTCGATGCCGACCAGCCATGGGTTCTAGCAAGTCGTGCCCGGTTCGGATGAGAATTGTGGATGCACTGCCCGAATGAAATCGAGCCGCTTCGGCTACGATTGGTTATGAGGACTTTGGGACTGGCTCAAGAACGGGTGGATTTAGCTGCGCCACCTCGCGTTGGGAGAGAGACGCGAGGACCGGCGACCTGCATTGACTGGCGTGTGCGATTCCCCGAACAGTACGAAGATTGGCAACGGGGTGGCATAATCGTGGAATCGCAGGCACGGGATAGCGAGGATTACCTGCGTCTATACAAGACAAGGTACGCAGAGCGGTTCCAACCCCGGGGACTTGCGGAGGTAGGTCTCCCCTTTTTCTCTTTTCTTCTTTCTCCCTTTTTTAGTTTTCTGGTGGAAATGCTGACTCGTATGGTTGCAGGATATCAGTGATGCGATGATAGCGACTTTACGAACTCGCTTGGCAGAGATGGAGCAATGATTGGGCGATGCCCGCGAAGCTACGAGTGCCTTGGTAGGTGTATAGTGCGTTCCTAATTAAAACCCCAGATTCCAGATGTTGGCTGCTAATTCACGCGGTCGTAGCATGCCCAGATTGGCGCGGCTTCCCCAGCGATGGGAGTAGGTGGTGCCTCTTCTAGTTTGGGGATTCCCACCTCAGAACTTGACTTGCTTCATGAGCAACTTGCTCATGCCACGCAGCGTGCTGCGGAGGCAGAAGGGATGCTCTGTATACAGGTAAAAGTTTCATTGTTGAGTTCTCTTTGTTTACGCCTTATCGCGTATCTGAGATGGTACAGTCGGTAGGAAAAGGAGACGGAAGAAGCGCTTGCCCAAGCTGCGCAGAGGGAGGCTAGGATAGCAGAACTGGAGAGGGAACTGCGGCGTCGTCCTGATGACGACTCCTCTAGGGATGCTGTGGAACTGAGGATCACTCTCCAGTTGGAGAGGGAAGACCGTGAGAGAGAACGTGCAGAGAGAGAAAGAGACGCAGAGAGAGAAAGAGCCAACAGATTGACTGAAAGGGAGGAACGAAGGGCCATGGAGGCCCAACTATTCGAACTCCGAACCAGTCTTGGTCTTGCTGAACAGTGGTTGAGAGATGGTGAGGCGCGCTACCGAAGAGCACGAGAGCGTGACTTTCGTGTTGGTAGCTTCTCTGCTATTTCCGTGGATCAACGCCGGTGTGTGGGAATAGGAAGGGGAATACAGAGCGGTAGGAGTACCACTTTTCGTAGTTGGGTAGCACCCTTGAGAGCGTTTTACTCGGAGAGTAGTGGGACGAGTGATGCAGAGAGAGAGGGCGGAACTTGATGTAATTTTTTTATTTTGGAAAGGAATAAAATACAAGGTTTGGTCTGTTTGGTTTTCACCTTTACTTTTGTCGCCTCGAATCCCTGCACACATCACTGAAACAAACAAATCAGAATTTCTGTTCTGACTTGGCCCCTTGCTCAATAAGCAAATGGTCACATTGACTGTCCTTGATACCTGGTCAAGGGGCCAAGCCTTTATTTAAGGAAGGTGAGAGAAAGATGCAGTGATGATAAATGCGATAGACAAGCACACGAATGCAAGCAGTATTAAAAGTGAGATGATGCACGCAAATGCAATCATGCAAAATTGATTTATTTTCCTTTTTATATTTGGCATTTTTTTTATTTTATCATAAAAAAGATTTTTTTTGTTTGCAAATATGTACATTTTCTCTTTTCCATTTTTTTGTTGCTTTTATTATAAAAATTTTTTGTTGCTAATGCCTGTCAAGCACCCAAATGGCACCCAACCTATACGAGAACAGGGGTTTCTTACTAACCTCCCAAGTATCCTAAGTGCACATCTAGGTTGATTTGGGCCTCTAGACCCCTCGAATGATGATCCCGCCGGCTAAGACTTACCCTGATGACAATACCGTCATGCCATGCTTAGGCTCCCAGTCGCTTCCGACCACAGGGAATCACCCAAAAGGTGTTTGAGGTAAGAGATTTACCCGACCCGGGTCTGTTTCCTCACAACTCTAGATGGTATATGATGGAACACCCTGGAACCCCAATGACCAACCGCGCGACGCTGACCCGGAATTAGACGCCGTCGCACCCATAGGTGACGCGCTTGCATTGGCCTAAGCCCGAGGTTAAACAAGAAGACATCAAGGTGGTAAACAGGGGTCTTGACCAGCCAGAAACACGGAGACTCCTTCGCAGCGATAGCTTTTGCTTTTCAAAGTAGGCAACCAAATGTGTATATTAAAATAAGGTCGCAGACCCTGGGCAATTTTCACCCTTCAGAAACTCCATCGAACCTTCATCTTTAGAGGGAGAAGGAAGAGTGTAGGGGATAAACCTCCTGAGAGGACCGGCAAAGCCGTTAACCTGGCGAGCGAATAAGGGCCCATTAACTCTTTCCTTTCGGACAACTTCGGACCAAATCTCGAGCATTTACATTCCATAGCCCCCCCCCCTTTTGTGGATTCGAACTTTTGCTTTGAGGGGTTTCATTTATCGTATCAGGCACGGTCATGACCAGGCTCTTGATTTTGATTTTATATTTCTTTTTGTGAGGGAGATATAGTCATTTGACGTTTGTGGGCTCCCTTTCGTATGCCTGCGGGGACACTGCCCTCTTCTCGTGCTCTGATCGATGCTCGAGGAAATGGATCCTACTCTTGCCCTTGGGGTTTGAGTTTCGGTTTCTCATGCTCAGCGTTTTAAGGGCGCCGACTGTCTCATTTGGTCGAAGAGAAAAGAATAAAGATTACAGCTTCCAGAGATCTTCTGGGTGGGGCTCCACCGTAGGTGATGCTACCGACTTTTTTTTTGAATAAAATACATAAGTGAGCACATGTTAGCTTCCTTCGAGCGAGCATAGGCCGATGTGGCCGGACAGGGATCTCCACGGTTCTAGCAAACCAAGACCCGGTGCCTACCAAGTCTTAATGGGCCCTATCTTAACATGAAGGTTGGATGCATGGACTTAACTACATGGTGACCACCAGGCATCGACATTTTAAATTTTCCATATTTTTAGTGATCTTCAATATTTTTTGTTATTTTTGATGTTTTCTGTCTTTTCATCATTTTTTTTGTTTTGTGCTAAGGGTAGTATTTCTTAAGATAAAGCCCATTCCAAGGGTGGGATAACTCGGTCCCTTCGGCGTTGACTAGCTTGTAGGCATTGCCAGGGTACACGGCTTGAATTACAAATGGTCCTTCCCAATTGGGTTGGAGCTTAGAACGCGGACCTCCAGGTTTGACAAAAATTCTTTTTACGACCATCTCACCGACTTTGAATTTTCTCTCGACGACTTTCTTTTGGGTAAAGCGGGCGAGTCTATTTTGATACACACGCGCGTGTTCGGCAGCGGCCAGCCGCTTCTCATCCAAGAGTTCCAACTGGGCGAGGAGTGAATTACGACGATCGTCGAGGGGAAATTCCTAGTCCAATTGTACCCTGAGAGAAGAGATCAGAGTCTCGTACGGGACTACCGCTTCCATACCATAAGTAAGGGCAAATGGAGTCTGCCCGGTGGGGGTACGGATTGAAGTGCGATAGGCCCATAGGGCTTCAATAAGTTTTTCTGGCCAGTCTGAAAACTTACTAGACTCGCAGGTTTTTATGATGATTTTGAGCAATGTTTTATTAGTGGCCTCCGCTTGGCCGTTACCTTGTGGGTAATAAGGCGATGAACGATGCAATGCAATTGCGTACCTTTTGCAGAGGTTGTATAGGTCCTGAGAAATGAATTGTGGCCCATTGTCGGTGACGATTGTGCTTGGGATGCCGAATCTGGCGAGGATGTTCTTCATGATGAACTTGCAGACTGTTGACGCCTTGATTTCAGCATAAGCTTCGGCTTCGGCCCATTTGGTGAAGTATTCCGTCGTAGTAAGGACGAAAGATTTCTACTTGGTGAGGGAATTGGGATCACCTAGGGGACCAATGATGTCGAATGCCCACATGGAGAAAGGCCACGGGAAGGATATTGGATGAAGTGAGGAAGATGGTGAATGGATTTTATCGGCGTAAAGTTGACACTTGACACACCTACGGACATAGAGAGCACAATCCTCTTCCATAGTGGGCCAATAAAAGCCTTGGCGAATGATCTTCTTGGCGAGCATCTGACTATTCACGTGGCCACCGCACACACCCGAGTGCGTCTCCTCTACACAATTCCAAACCTCATCGTCACCAAGACATCTTAACAGAATACCAGTAAGGCTCCTCCTATAGAGTAGACCTCCAACTAATGTGTATTTCTGAGCCACCCTTCTTATGACTTTCTTATCCTCTGTGGTGGCCCCTTCAGGATAAGACTGATCCTGGCAGTATTTGACGATTTCATAGAACCATGGTTTCTCTTCATCAGCCAGTTCTTCTTCGGCCTCTGCCACCATGATTTCCCTCTTCTCAAGGATATCTTCCTGCAGGATCTTCCTTGCTATCCTGTCTTTGATATTTACGTAGGAAGCATCATCGATTGCAGGGGCGTGAAGTTTGTAGATGGAAATGGACTCAAACCATCTTCCTAGAGGGAACCTTATGGATGATGCCAACGAGGCGAGGGCATCGGCGAGAATATTCTGATGACGAGGGACATGAACAAAGATCAGTTTGGTGAACAGTTTGGCAAAGGCAGCAGTGAGTTCTTGATATGGCTTGAGTTTGGGATCGCGAGTGTGATATTTAGTGAGCACCTGGCGAAGGATGAGTTGACTATCACCTACGACTCACAACTCAGTGATACGAAAAGAATGAGCGAGTTCTAGGTCAGCTAGAAGAGCTTCATATTCGGCTATATTGTTGGTAACTGGAAATTTGAGCTGGTATGCCAATGGGAATGTGAGGCCTTCAGGCGATAGGAGGGCGACGCCGATTCCTCTCCCTTGAGAATTCAGAGCTCCATCAAAATATAGCGTCCACATTGGCTCATCTGATTGGTTGACGGACATTAGTTCCTCATCTGGAAACTCTGATTGGACGGGATCGAACTTGGGAAGAGGATGGTGAGCGAGATGCTCGGCTATGGCATAGCCTTTAATCACCTTTTGCTGGATGTAGGTGATGTCGAACTGAGAGAGAAAACTTTGCCAGCGTGCTAGCCTATCCGTAAGGACGGATTTCTTCAGAAGGAATTTGATAGGATTCATTCGAGCAATCAAGTAGACCTCATGAGCCAAGAAGTAGTGCTTCATTTTCTGCACTACCCAAACGAGGGCAGCACAGGTTTTCTCCATGACGGTGTACTTCTGCTCACAGGGATTGAGAAGTTTGGACAAGTAATAGGTTGCCCGTTCCTTGCCTTCTTCATCAGCTTGTGCGAGGACGGCTCCCACGGAGTCATCCAAGACTGAGACGTAAAGGATCAGAGATTTTTCTGGTTTGGGTGGAATGAGAACGGGTGGACTAGCCAGATATTCCTTCAACCCTTCAAAAGCTTTCTGACATTTAGAATTCCAGTGGAATTCTACTCCTGGCTTGGTCAACTCGTAGAGAGGTCTACACCTTTGTGAATGTTGGGACACAAACCGACGAATAAACTGTAGCCTCCCGATTAAACCTCGGACTTCCCTCAAATTCTTGGGAGGCGGCATATCCCTGATAGCCTTGGCTTTGTCGGGATCTATCTCGATCCCTCTTTTACTCACAATGAAACCCAGCAATTTACCCGACGACACACCAAACACACACTTCTTCGGGTTCATTTTCAATTGGAACTCCCTTGACCTCTGCAAGACCTTAGCCAAAACTTCTGGATGTTCCATCCTGGTCCTTGATTTCACCAACAAGTCATCCACATACACTTCCAGGTATATGTGCATCATGTCATGAAATATGGCCATCATAGCTCTTTGGTAAGTAGCTCCAGCATTCTTTAACCCAAACGGCATGACCACGTAACAATATGTTCCCCAAGGGGTAGTGAATGACGTCTTCTCCTGATCCTCTTCTGCCAAACGAATTTGATTATATCCTGAAAATCCATCCATGAATGAGAGGGTCTCATATCCTGCTGTGTTATCGATCAACACATCAATGTGAGGCAAGGGAAAATCATCCTTTGGACACGCGCGATTAAGGTCCCGGAAGTCGATGCAAATCCTGACTTTCCCGTCTTTCTTCATGACCGGAACAATGTTCACCACCCATTGAGGATAAAGAACGACTCTAATGAACCTGGCTTTGTGGAGCTTATCGACCTCTTCTTTCATTTTCAAAGCCATCTGAGGGTGGAAACGCCTTAACCTTTGTTTTACCGAGACGGACCCTGGTTTTAGGGTTAAACGGTGTTCGACCAAGGTTGAATCTAGACCCGACATATCCTCGTAGCTCCATGCAAACGTGTCCTTATATTCCTTGAGAACTTCAATTAATGCCTTTTCTTCAGAGGGTGGTAGATTGTCACTTATGAGGATGATCCTAGGGTCTTTCTCAGTTCCCAAGTTGACTTCTTTGGTGGATTCTTCTACGGCGGTTGACGGCTCGTCGAATCTCTTTATTCCACTAGCGTATGCGCCCGCCGCATCCTCATATTCTTCACCCTCATCGTCAGTGGGGCATTCTTCATCCGTGATCTCGTAGACTCCATACCCTTTATCAAATGCACAGTCGCCCTCACATTCTATTTCCGGTAGCCGGATGGGATTTTCTAACAACTGGGGGATGGCAAGGAGGGCTTGACACCTGGCGGCTAAATCCAGAAGGAATCGACGAGGGATCTGCCTACCCTTGGATTTCTTCCTAGGTACTACCCTTGACCTATCATTCCTAGATTGACTGACAATATTTACAGAAGAAGAGGAAGACGAAGAGGATGGTGTAGAATGTAAAAGAGAAGACCCCTCAGAGGAGGGGTAGAAAAGGTCGCTCATCGGACCTTGGACGGGTGGTTCGCAGGGCGGGACGCACCCGTGGGAGATGTAGGAGGTTTCCTCAATGAAGATGTGTTGTCGAGGAGTTTGAAAATTGACGTTTTTTTTTCATTTTCATTTTGAATGACAAAATAGTGAAAAGAGATCGGAGGAGAGAGAAAAATGGTTATGGCTAGAGGATTGCGAGGCTCATAGAGCAGATCATGGTTGAAGACCTGGCGCGGGTTGAAAAGCCCGCGTAGGTATGTAAGCAAAGAAGGGGACCTGGGAAGATCATCAGACAACTGTCTGGCCCAGGAAGAAAATATCAGCAAAGGCTGAGACAAGTGGATGGAGAAGATGGCGGCTAATGAGCCGTCGATGGCAATGTTGAGGACGGATGAAGATCCGTCGATGACAGGGTCCTTCTGGCGAGGACGAGGATAGTTTGGAACCTTGGCAAGAGTGGTAATATTCTCTGGTATTCCGGAGATCAATGGTGGTCCTTCAAGCTGCGGAGACGAGAACATCCTTTCCAGTGCAACGGAAATGTCCCGTATGTCGAACCATTTGTTCCACTCGCATTCCGGATCTTTGATCTTGCCTCTTTTGGTGATCCTCGGACATTTTTCAGCCAAATATATAGCATGTGATCCCCCCATATGCTTCTTGTGGGTAATATCCCATCTGAACAACGGGCCCTCTGTTGAAGTGGTTTGATAGAGTCCATGTGAGGGGCTTCCAATCCGCCTTGAACGGTCCTTTGAAGCTTAGGCCAAACCTGTGGTTCGGCCTAATTTCCTTTGGCGGTTTGAGCCTACCCTGTAACTGTGCGCCCAGACCTTTACCCTGTTGGTAGCTGATGTTCCTCATAATCTCCCAACCTTTGGAGTGAAAAGGGAGATATGATGTTGCGGTTGCTCTGACCGGCTCCTTTGGTGCTAGTGGAACGTGAGATAGATCACGCACGTCTAGCAATGACAATATGGGCTGATGAGATGGCCAAACAGAGGGCAGAGAGGTGTTGATAGCATCCACTGTGTGAAGGATAGGTGTGCTGACCACTTTAATAATCCTCCCATTGTAAGGAAACTTCAGGCACTGATGGTTGGTGGAAGGCACAGCGTCCATGGCTTCAATGTAGGGGCGACCCAGTATAGCCTTGAATGTGGAGTCCATGTCGAGGACATGGAATTCTGTGAGAACTGACATAGGGCCTAGTTCTGCCTTCAGAATAATCATCCCCTGCGGCGGCCTTTTGCTATTGTCATAAGCCGTGACCGTGATCGAGGAAGGTCTTATTTGTTCCTCGTTGACCCCACACAACTGAAGGGTGTCCATGGAGATCACATTTATGGACGCACCCGTGTCCACAAGACACGGGTTTATGGATACCCCATTAATTTTTATTGAAATGCACAATGCATATTTCCGAGCTTCCTTGGGAGCGAGCTCGTAGTTGTGGAACATGATGACCGGTTGTGTGTCTGTTGGGGTCAAGACGGTCGAAATCTTCTCCACGGGGAGGTCTTCATTAACCATGACCTTTTGAAGATATTCCATCAAGGCCGCCTGGTGGGATGTGGATCTTTGAAGTAGCTCCAGGATGGAGATCCGAGCAGGCGTCTTGTCCAAGTGTTTCAATAGATCATACTATGTTCCAGGGATAGCTCTTTCTGGTTGTTCTCCATCATCCTTCTCTGGCTGAGATTGCTCAGGATTCTTACTGTTGTGGGGGAAAACCCTGTGGAAAATCCTTCCACTCCGGAGCACCATTACCTGCGACTTTTGTACCTCTATGGGGGTAGCAGTGGGTTTTAACAGGGATTTGAGGGGGAGTGGTGGAGGAATGGTTGATGAAGCAGGGGTGATGACGGGAGCAGGGATTCTGATGAGGGGTTTGTTAGGTGGAGGCATGGTGGAGGTAGAGGGGATATCACATGGATTATGAAGGATAAGGGGTCTGGAAGGTGGAGGTGGAGACGAAGTAGAAGTGGGTAGGGCTTGAAGCGGGCAATGATTTTGAGGTGGGTGATGGGTAATGAGTGGTTTTGAAGGCATTAGTGGTGATATGGTGGAGAAAGACGGGGTTATGTATGGTTGACGGATGATAAGGGGTTTAGAAGGCGTAGGGGTAAATGTGTTAGAGGTGAATGGTAAAGTGGGGGAGTGAGAGAAGATGAGAGGGTGTGAAGGCGTAGTGGAGAGTGTCGGTTGATAGGAGATCGGGGTGCAGATGAGAGGGCGTAATGGTAGTGGAAATGGTGAAGGCGATACTGACGCGGGTTGATGAGAGAGAGGTGCTACCCGGGCAAGGCAAGGGTGTTGCGTGATGATAGGATTGGCGGTAGAAAGAATGGAGGTACTTTTCGGGTGCCACACCTGCTCTCTCCCGACTTCCGGGAAGGAGGAGATGGGGTTAACCTGATGATTGGGCTGTTGGTGCTCCGGTAATGGATTCTGGATTATGCCCATGTTTTGGCTGTTGTTGTGGGGCCTGCTGAGGCTGCTGTTGTTGTTGTGGTTGCTGCTGCTGCTGCTGTTGTAACTGCTGCTGTGGCCTATGAGGAGGTCTCCTAGCCTTGAGAGCGGCGACGTATCGTCTCATTTCATCCCAATCTATTTGATGTTCATCATTCATATCATGGATGTAATCTTTGAAATGGAAGCAGTAATCTACTGTGTGTCCTGGCTGCCTGTGGTAGACGCAGTATTTGGAGGTATCAACATTCGGGGGGCACACGGGCCTTTCCTTGGGTAGCACAAGTCTGTTTGAGGCCATGAGGGCGTTGAAAATATCCACTAGAGTTTCTGGCAACGGTGGATAGTAGGCTCTCTTGGGACCGACCGGCCTCCTTTGTTGCTGTTAGGGACTATAATTCCCCGGGGGTGGAACTTGGTTGTACAGAAGTGGTGGTTGTTGTTGCTGAGGTTGTGGTTGTTGTTGCTGGAGTTGAAGTAATGGAGGCATATTATCCTGGGGTGGATTATTTTGGGGTGGAGGACGAAGAGGGAAAGGACCTGGTTGGAGGGGAAGTCGGGGCATTTGTGGATGCCTTGGGTTGACTGCATAGTTGGCATTGTTGACCGCACCCACTTGCTCATTTGTCATGACCCCTTCTGTGGCTCCGCCCGGGACACCAGCGCCTATCTTTCTGACCACTTTGGGCTTCGGCAACTCAAACATGTTCATAATGGGGGAGTCTTTTAACTGGGTTTGGATGTACCGGGCCTTTTCATAGAGTTCCACCATTGTAGTAAGTTTGTTCATGGCCAGGACGTGTCTGAACTGTGGGGTTGCATTAGACACAATCATCTTCACTTGTTCGGGCTCGGAGAGGGTATCCCTTATTCTTTCCGCCAGAGACCTCCATCTATCAGCATAGCCGACAAAATCCTCGTCGGGCTTCATCTTTTCGGCCACTAGGTCGGTAATGGAGAGTGAGGGACCGACCCTATCCCTATATTTCTGCAAGAACCTTCTCTGGACTATTTCAAAATTCTCGACCTCGCGGGGCTCCAAAGAATAGAACCACTATAGCGCGGGACCATCCAATGATCTCCGAAAGAGGTATGCCAGGGACCTCTGATCGTTTTGCCAATAGGAGGACTCATACATGAAATCCTTGAGGTGAATGAAGGGGTTGCCGGTACCATTGTATCTGCGGTACGTGGGCATTTCGGAGGGAGGAAGATGAATGACGGGAAGGATTGGCAAAGCAACCTCTGGGGTGGCTTTCACGTCCACCATTCTTCTCAGATTTTGAAACTGCTCGTCCATGCGATTGAACCTATTGAAGAGCGATTGGGCGAGCTCCTCTGGAGGTGAAGGTGGCACTTGCCACTAGGGGAGAAACTGTCTCCCGGAAACTTGAGGGGGGAACCACGAATGAGAGGGAGCTACCGGACCGCCGACAATCGGCCCCGGCTGAAGCGGTATGTGGGGAACAACGGGAGTTTGAGATTGTGACGGGAACTGGAATGAGGTTGGTTGCTGGCTCGCTTATCCTTGAAGCGAGGGAGACTGGATGGCTTGCGCCAATGAAGGAGATGGAATGGCCTGCACAGACTCTTGGAGAGGTGCGATGGCCGGAGTTGATTCCTGGGGCGTGGGGGAAACAGATTTCCCCTTTACACAAAGTCCTGGAAGGCCCGGAGCTATTCAGAGGTAAGCTCCGTGTTGGCGAGGATGCCCAGTAAGGAAGAGATATCCTGTGGTGGGGATGTGTCCCCGGCAATAACCAGCACCTCATGCGAGGGCTCATGAGAAGGACCCGAGTCCATAGCATAGACTCGCGGGTCGGCTGACAAACCACGACTAGGGTGGTTCTCCTCAAAAGACTTGTGAGCCATGCTCACAGTTTTCCCAGAACGCAAAAACATACACTAGCAAGCATGTAGTAGAGATTATCAAACAAGTGGATGCCTTTACGCCTTTTTTTTGTGTTTTGATTTTGATGATTTTTTTCTATTTTTAGCGAGATCCGAAGTTCACACAAAATACGGACCCTAGTTTATTTTTGTTTCACTGCCATGTCAGCTAGGGTCTCTCATCTCACCACGAATGGGATGACTAACTCCGGGGAACTTCAATGGTACAACGAGCCCAGTGAACGAAGAGGAGATTCTTCGATGTCGGGGACTTACGGAGGTCCCAGTGGAGGAGATTCTAGTCCGTTGAGAGGAATTCTCAAACGAAGAGTCCTTCCTTCACCGGGAAAGGGTGATCCTTAGAAAAAATGAAAAAGGATATAAAAGAGGGATGGATGTATACAATGGAATGCTGACAGAGATATAGAGTAAGAAAAAAATAGAAATAACAAACATATAATAAACACCCAACCAATCACAGCTGACAGTGCTGCCGTGAGCACAACGAGGGCGCGCGAGGGCGCCAAGGTGGAGAGGCACGGACGGTGCCGAACTTGCAAGGGTAGCCAAAAGGAAGCAGTAGACGTCCCACCGTGATCGCCAATCTGTGAGCGACGTCATGCGGTTCGAGGAGCGAAGAAGACGCGGAGCGCGCGGGCTCCTTTGTTTGCTGCAACACAGAAATAAGAGAAAAGAGAAGGGGCCACCACGGAAGATTGCTCCGGCGGGGCGAGCGGGACAAACGCAATATGTTAAAGATAAGAGGAGAGAGAAGGGGGCCACCACGGGAGATTGCTCCGGCGGGGCGAGCGGGTGCAGAAATTAAATAACAAAAATTGAAATGGCCATTGCGGGAAGCAACTCGCCGCAGCCTCGAGAGTATAGCATAATAGGAATATAACAACGTATAAAAAGGAGCAGAATTTAAACGGTCATTGCGGGAAGTGCCTCACCGCGGCCTCGAGAATATGAGCAGATAAGAATATAACAGAATATAAGGAGAATACAAAGAACAGGAGTTTAAACGGCCATTGGGGAAGTGACACGCCGCGGCCTCGAGAATATGGGCAGATCAGAATATAACAGAATATAAGGAAAATATAAAGAACGGGAATTTAAACGGCCATTGGGGAAGTGACTCGCCGCGGCCTCGAGAATATGGGCAGATCAGAATATAACATGATATAAAGAGAATATAAGAACGGGAATTTAAACGGCCATTGGGGAAGTGACTCGCCGCGGCCTCGAGAGTATAGCAGAAGAGAGATATGGCAAAATATAAGAGATATAGCAAGATATATAGATGACAGAATTCAAACGGCCATTGCGGGAAGTGACTCGCCGCGGCCTCGAGATTATGATGTGATCACCAGGGGTCGAGGACCCCAAAATGGAAGAGTGATCACGCCTACCTCACTAGCAGGAAGTGGCGGGTTGCTTCTTCCTCCCCCTTCGGCCAGCCGACGGAGAGGGCTTTCTTTAGTTACCCTTGCAAAACAACAGACAGTAAATAAACGGAATTAGAAAATGGCAGTGTAGTATCAAACTCTTGCAATGAAAGTAATGAAATCGTGGCGAGACACACACCTGGTTGGTGTGGTTTTAAACCCCTCTCGGACACGAGTAGGAGGAAAATGCAATGATGAATGCAAGAAGTATATAAGAGAAGGCGCCCTTACAAAGGGAGTTAGAGGATGCGAGATGATGAATGCAAAGAACTACAGAGAAAAAGGGGAGAGAATTGGCTTATTGGATGTGCCTATGGCGAGATCCGGCGGAGCTTCAGCAGCGTAGGGACGACGTAGAAGCGCGGTGGACGAAGACGATCTTCCTCTCGCGAGCGTGGGCACCCGAGAAGCCGGCAGAACCTCCACCTACAAAAGACCCCACGGGTTAGAAATGACTCCGGTAGCCTCTGGGCTCCGGCAGCCTATCGGATCTCTTCTTAGCTCCCTCAGAACTGAGGGGGTGGGCCTCTATTTATAGGGCTCCGGAGGGTGGAGGCGTCCAGGACCCTAGACACCTCCATCAGGGCCGAAGTAATATTTTATTCTATTTTTAATCATTTTTTTTGAATATTTTCGTGGAGGCGTCCAGGGTCCCGGACGCCTCAATAAGGTCCACCGAACTCCACCGAAAGCCGCACGCGATTTGGCACAACGCGTGGTTTTGTGAGCGACGCCTCGTGATTCGAAAATGGGCGCGTCCAGTTGTCTGGACGCTTCCACAATTGGCTTTTTTCACACACGACAAACCATCGGTCGGTGGACGGGGCCCGGTGGGCAAGTTGATGGAGGCGTCCAGAGTCCTGGACGCCTCCAGAAAAAAATATTTTTTATTTTTGTTTTGTTTTTATGCCAAAGCTGGAATTTTTGTATTTTTTATATTTGTTTTCATGGAGGCGTCCAGGGGCGTGGACGCCTCCATAAATATATATATATATTATGTATTTTTTGTCTTAAAAAATAAATTAAAGTAATGGAGACGTCCAGGGGCCTGGACACCTCCATTAAGACCCCCCGGGTCAGCTCCCCAGCGGGCACCCTTCCTGGTTCCGGAATTCTTTGGTGTGTCTGAATGGTGTTGATGCCGTCCGAATTCTGCAACGAGACGATTCCGGATGCCGAAAAGGGCAGAAGAAGATTCAACAAAAGGAAGCACTCAAGTGATTCAAAAATGCGTAAGCCGTCGCGGGGCGTCGTACAGTAATATGAGACTTTCTCAGGAGATGTCAGGAAAGGCGTGTCTACATCTATGTCCCTAAGTTAGCTCAACCCTTGGTTCTACCCAAACTCACCGGGTAAAGGTTTAAACCTATCCTTGGACTTGGTTTCCTAGGAATTGAATATCCGAGGCACGGATACCACAAAAACTGTCACGTCCCGAGCGCAGAAGGAACCCGATATGCGTCACGAGTTATATCATTCATGTCAATCAGAACATAAGTGTATTCGACACATAGACAGAGTGCGTAAAAGTAGAGATAAACCAAATCCTTTATTAATAATAACCTTCAATGTAAATTCCTTTACATAACTTTTGATAAAGAAAATGCTAAAGGACAACTCTGACTCAATAAAAGGAAAAGGATAATGATGGACTCAATAAAAGACACGAATAGTTGGATGCTTCTAAAATTGGATAGCTCTAAGCTCTTCACTCTTGACCGTTCCCTTCTGAGTGATCCTCGTCATCGAAATTACCTGGAAAATATGGGAAAAATACTAGGTGAGTGAACGCTCAGTAGGAATTATATCTCAAGTACTAACTTGCTGAAAGCAGTTACATGTTACATGAATGCAAGTATAGCTAAGTATGTATGCATTAAAATGACAAGAGAGAGAGAGAGTTGTAAGAGATAATAGAATGATCTAGCAAGATTTCAAGATTTATTTTTCAAGAGGGTCAAGCATGTAAACATATCAAGTCATGTCATGTGAATTGGCTATCAAGTTATCAAGCAAGTAAATACCCATTCCGGGCCATACAAGTCATGTCATGTCAAGTCAAGTACGAGTCGTGGAATGTCAATCTAGCAAGTCATGCACTTCGGTGCAATGCCACACCGTGATCAATATAGCTCCCATGGGCACAAGTACTTTCGGGTGCTCCTCCTAGGACCAGATCGGGCCCTATATGCGCAGGCATTGGGTCATGTATATAATTAGACATCCACTATAGTTATAGCCAATATAGAGATCCAAGGAATAACCATTATAGGATGATAAGGTAGACTTCATTAACAAAGGAATTCAAGGACAGAACTTTGAACCAGTATGACTCCTCGTTAATCATTATGGAAATCAAGACATGTCATGAAACTGGGTAAATGGCTTCCATCAGGATGCCGTGATTTCAGAAACTAGCGCCCATACGAATGGTCGCCTTATTTCTGTGAACAGAACAAGCTAGAAGGAATAGTGCCCAGACCTTGGTCGCTATTTAGGTAAATAACGGCACTAAGAAGGTCGCCAATTCCTTCTGGCGCCCAGGTATATGTCGTTAATTATTGACAGACAGAACACATCTCATAGAGGCCAGAACAGTGCTCTAAAAGGGCTAATGCATCACGTTTCTTCGTAGTGACGTGACAGAACACGGTGTCATGAGTTTTTAGCGTACAACCTGCTCAGCGGCCTTGAGGGAATCCAAGGCTTCGCGTAGACTTACAGAGGTCTCTATGATGAAATCGCCAGTCCGAAGGAAGGAATATCCCGCGGAGGGCTCAATCATCACCGAGAGTTGAGTGTGTAATCGATAGAAAATAAAACATGGACTCTATCCACGGACTGGGATACGAGTGCCAAGAGACCCGCGATATGGGCCAAAACTCAATGAAACTATGAGATACAAAATTTACGTACATTAATTTGCATCTCCTTAGAGATGAATAATTTTTTAGAATTTACCATAATTAAAATAAAGTTATATTAATCGGTGTCCATAGATGGAGGCATCATTTCACTAAGTCACGATGTTAAATCTTTGATTTTTATGAACAAGAATGTGTCTATTTAAGAAGGCGTTAATTTCATGTTTTACTTCAATTAATCTAATAATTTAAAATAAATAGTATTTCTCTAATATGATGTCAATTTATTATTTTACTAATAATTGAGAAAATGATGTCCCTTTAAAAAGACACATTTTATTACACTATATGTTTATTTTGATGGAACAAGGCTATACATATAAGGTTCTAATAGATATAGATAAAAGAGAAATATATACATGGTATATAAGTAATTTGGGATTTCACAGGATTTATGAAAAAATCTTCAAGAATTAACTACAATGCACTTTGTCGTTATTTCTTTAACATGTTATAAGTGAATAGTGTCACTTTTGTTTGTTAGGAATTTTATAAAATAAATTAGATGAAAAATAAGATAAAAATATAAGGATCTTAACCATGTAATATCATAATTTAATTCTATCTAATCTATAACATAAAAATTCTTGATGTTCATGCGGGGTTTTAACCGAATAAACGGAGTCACTTTTAAATTAATAATTTTTCATGGATCTAATTATATGAAAATTAAGAGAATAAGATGGAGGTTCCAAAAATATGCCTATCACAATTTTAGGTTGTATGCACTACCAAAAAAAGCGGGATTTCAGACGGCCATTATCCGTCTCAGATCCGTCTGAAAATCCGTCACAAATCATGTTTGTGATGGATTTCCGACAGATTTCAGACGGAACACGACCGTCTGATATTCTTAGTCACAAATTTGTGACAGTTCATTTTTCCGTCTGAAATTCCGTCTGAAAATAAAATTTCAGACAGAATTAATTCCGTCACATATTCCGTCTAGATATCATACGAGAAAATTTTCCGTCTGAAATACCGCCTGTACATAAGTCCGTCTGAATTTCAAACGGTAAAGACGCCGTCCGAAAAGTAGTCAGAAATCCGTCGGTATTTGAGACGGATATTACGACGGATTGGTCAGACGGATATTTTCCGTCGCAAATACCGTTTGAAATTGAGACGGATGGCCGACGGTTAAGCCCAACTCTTCGTCCAAAATTTTAGATGGAAATTATTCGTCGCAAATACCGTCTAGAAATCCGTCTGAAATGTACTTTTTTTTAAATCTTAAATTATTCTAAAAAACATGTTGGATCACACACATAAACATCAAGAAATTCAACATGTTGAAAAAAAAATATTGGGAACCTGCTGATCAAATAAACACCACCGAAAAAAAAAATTAAACACCATGCTGATCAAATAAATACCACAAAAAAATACATTAATCTTGCTGATCCGTCTGAATATCATCAAACATCAAGAAATATCTGGTACATCGTCCATATCCTCCCTTCCCTGCTCATCTCCTCTGTCGCCGCCCGCAGAAGGATCCCCCTACATTAAAAAAATAATAACATTCATTCATAGATAAAAAAAATTAGTGCGAAGAAATTATCATAAATTGAAATCAAACATATCAAATTAATAACTGCAGATTTTATAGATCAACTACTAGCTTGAAACAGTATTTAAACTAAGTGTATTTTAAAAAGGAACTTTGAGCGCCGAGCTCAAACCGGGCATCCGATTTGGATTCCGTCAGTTCTGACAAGTCACTTCCATCTCCCAGGTCGTGTTGGAACGATCGGCACGGCCATCCGACCGATATTTCAAGTTTTAGACCCCCGGCCCCGACCTGGCAGTTCATTTAAACTAAGTGTATTTTAAAAATGAACTTTGAGCGCCGAGCTCAAACCGGGCATCCGATTTGGATTCTGTCAGTTCTGACAAGTCACTTTCATCTCCCCGGTCATGTTGGAACGATCGGCATGGTGGTCTGACCGGTATTTCAAGTTTTCGACCCCCGGACTCGACCTGGCAGTTCATTTAAACTAAGTGTATTTGGAGAATGCACTTTTAAACATCAAGCTCAAACCGGGCATCCAATTTGGATTGCGTCAGTTCTGACAAGTCACTTTCATCTCCCAGGTCATGTTGGAATGATCGGCACGGCCATCCGATCGGTATTTCATGTTTTAGACCCCCGGACCCGACCTGGCAGTTCATTTAAACTAAGTGTATTTCAAAAATGAACTTTGAGCGCCGAGCTCAAACCGGGCATCCGATTTGGATTCCGTCAGTTCTGACAAGTCACTTCCATCTCCCAGGTTGTGTTGGAACGATCGGCACGGCCATCCGACCAGTATTTCAAGTTTTAGACCCCCGGACCCGACCTGGCAGTTCATTTAAATTAAGTGTATTTGGAGAATGAACTTTGAGCGTCGAGCTCAAACCGGGCATCCGATTTAGATTGCGTCAGTTCTGACAAGTCACTTTCATCTCCCCGGTCATGTTGGAATGATCGGCACAGCCATCCGACCGATATTTCATGTTTTAGACCCCCAGACCTGACATGTTAGTTCATTTAAACTAAGTGTATTTGGAGAATGCACTTTAGGCACCGAGCTCAAACCGGGCATCCGATTTGAATTCCGGCAGTTCTGACATGTCACTTACATCTCCCCGGTCGTGTTGGAATGATCGGCATCGCAGTCCAACCGGTATTTCAAGTTTTAGACCCCTGGACCTGACCTGGCAGTTCATTTAAACTAAGTGTATTTGGAGAATGCACTTTTGAGCGCCGAGCTCAAACCGGGCATCCGATTTGGATTGCGTCAGTTCTGACAAGTCACTTTCATCTCCCAGGTTGTGTTGGAACAATCGGTATGGCCATCCGACCAGTATTTCAAGATTTAGACCCCCGGACCTGACCTGGTAGTTCATTTAAACTAAGTGTATTTTAAAAAAGAACTTTGAGCGCCGAGCTCAAACCGGGCATCCGATTTAGATTCCGTCAGTTCTGACAAGTCACTTTCATCTCCCCAGTCGTGTTGGAATGATCGGCACAGCCATCCGACCGGTATTTCAAGTTTTAGACCCCCGGAGCCGACCTGGGAGTTCATTTAAACTAAGTGTATTTGAAGAATGCACTTTGAGCGCCGAGCTCAAACCGGGCATCCGATTCGGATTGCGTCAGTTCTGACAAGTCACTTTCATCTCCCCGGTCGTGTTGGAATGATCGGCATGGCCATCCGACCGGTATTTCAAGTTTTAGACCCCCGGCCCCGACCTGGCAGTTCATTTAAACTAAGTATATTTTAAAAATGAACTTTGAGCGCCGAGCTCAAACCGGGCATCCGATTTGGATTCCGTCAGTTCTGACAAGTCACTTCCATCTCCCAGGTCGTGTTGGAATGATCGGCACGGCCATCCGATCGGTATTTCAAGTTTTAGACCCCCGGACCCGACCTGGCAGTTCATTAAAACTAAGTGTATTTAAAAAATGAACTTTCAGCGCCGAGCTCAAACCGGGCATCCGATTTGGATTCTGTCAGTTCTGACAAGTCACTTGCATCTCCCAAGTCATGTTGGAATGATCGGCATGGCCATCCGACCGGTATTTCAAGTTTTAGACCCCCAGACCCGACCTGGCAGTTCATTTAAATTAAGTGTATTTGGAGAATGAAATTTGAGCGCCGAGCTCAAACCGGGCATCCGATTTGGATTGCGTCAGTTCTGACAAGTCACTTTCATCTCCCCGGTCATGTTGGAACGATCGGCACGGCCATCCGACCGGTATTTCAAGTTTTAGACCCCCAGACCCGACCTGGCAGTTCATTTAAACTAAGTGTATTTTAAAAATGAACTTTGAGCACCGAGCTCAAACCGGGCATCCGATTTAGATTCCTTCAGTTCTGACAAGTCACTTCCATCTCCCAGGTCATGTTGGAATGATCGGCACGGCCATCCGACCGGTATTTCAAGTTTTAGACCGCCGGACCCGACCTGGCAGTTCATTTAAACTAAGTGTATTTGGAGAATGCACTTTTGAGCGCCGAGCTCAAACCGGGCATCCGATTTAGATTCCGTCAGTTCTGACAAGTCACTTTCATCTTCCCGGTCGTGTTGGAATGATCGGCACGGCCATCCGACCCCCGAACCCCAGATTTTCTCAATTCTTCTAAAGTAAATGAGTTTTAAAATTTCAAATGAACATAATTGAGTAATTCAATCAAAATAAAAATATAGTAAACACTCACCTGTGCGGCCTGTGCTGTGGTGGTGGTGGATTGCTGAGGGACCATTCCCCCCTGGGAGAGGAGGCCACTGATTGCCTGCTGACTAGAGATCTCCTGTTGGAAATGCTGCTGCTGCCGCTGCATATCAGAAATCTGTGATCGGACCATGTCCATCATGTCACTGGCAGAAGTGTTGGGGGCAACGGAAGGTATAGTGAAGGCACTGCTACTGGTTTGGGCATAGCTAGAACTCGCACACGATGATATCACCGCGCTAGCGTCTAGGCTCTCCCCAAAACCATATAGTCGGCCTTTCTTCGATACGCCAGATGCTGCCACCCACTCCACCGGATCGAACTCCGGCTGCTGCGTGTCTCCCTCCCCGTACTTCTCTATCACTGCTTTGCTATATGTTTCCTACAAATTGAATAAAATAACTAGTCAATTTCATGTGAATTACATGCCGATTTAAATGAACGGTACAAGTTACATATGTAGATAAACTTACTGCTGCTGACTTAGCTGTCTCACTCACAAAATGATTAGTCCCCTTCTTTTTGTGTGTTCTGTCAAACACCTCGAGGAATGACGGAGGTCAATTAAGCTCCACAGCCTGTTATACAATTCATAGTAAAAAAAACTCAAATATTGGGATAAATTGTAAGAAGCTAAATTGTTATATTACTTACCAATTTTTGTTTATGAGCCGCATAAGAGATGGACCCACTCGTATGCAAATTTGAACCTCGTTTTGACGCCGTGTTTGCTTTGGCTTTTTCGGACTTTTCTATCCACTTGGGGTCGGTAAAATGGTCACAAGATATCTCCCAATCCTCCTGCCTCATCCATAGAGGGCGGTGCGCCTTCCACAATTGTCGATCTTCACTCCCCCCACTCAATTTTTTAGCGTGTGCTCGGGCCTCATGTATTTTCCTCTTGTAACTTGACTGCATAGTAGACTCCCAGGCACGACGACATCTCGCCGCGTCATGTCCACATGTGAATTGAAAAGACCGCTGTAAATCAATTACTTTTCACACTTAGTATACTGTAGTAAATTGAGTTTGGGAAATACTTGAATTAAATGACGTAATTACTTACTAAGAACATGTTGTACAATGAATCGCGGACGGCCATTGGAAATTCTCTGAAAGTGGATGCTACCCCGGGCACATGTGCCAACATGAGTTCGGTGGAATGATGGACAGCTTTGTGGGGTTCAAATTTCTTACTGCAATTGCAAATGTCAAAATATTCATATTAGACAGTTGAAGGCTAATTAATGCAATATAACCTTATAGATTTACCCGGAGATCCAACATGGGCGACGTCTATCATGGGCCGTGCCTCCCTCGTGACGACTGCCGGCATCGTCAAGTGGCTGACTGGTGGGGGTGTGCCGTGTACAAGTGGGAGGTGGTGGGAGGGCACTAGGATCTGTAAGAATAGATCTTCACAAGTAAAACAAAGTGTATTACATTACAAATATTTGAAATAACATAATTAATTTTCATAAGTGCACAACAGGTGGAGGCCACTAAGACCTGTAAGAATTAATTTTCATAAGTAGAACAAATATTGGAGAATTTAAATTAAAATATACATACCTACAGCGGGAGGTGGTGGGGGTGGCGTCTGCACAACAGGTGGGAGGCCACTGAGACCTGCAAGAATTAATTTTCATAAGTAGAACAAATATTGAAGAATTTAAATTAAAATATACGTACCTGCAGCGGGAGGTGGTGGGGGTGGCGTCTGCACAACAGGTGGAAGGCCACTGAGACCTGCAAAAATTAATTTTCATAAGTAGAATAAATATTGAAGAATTTAAATTAAAATATGCATACCTGCAGCGGGAGGTGGTGGGGGTGGCGCCTGCACAACAGGTGGGAGGCCACTAAGACCTGCAAGAATTAATTTTCATGTGGAGTGATACAAATATTACGAACTTATAATTAAAATATACATACCTGTAGCGGGAGGTGGTCAGGGTGACATCTACACAATAGGTGGGAGGCCATTGACACCTGCAAGAATTAATTTTCATGTGGAGTGATACAAATATTGCGAACATATAATTAAAATATACATACCTGCAGCGGGAGGTGGTGGGGGTGGCGTCTGCACAACAGGTGGGAGGCCACTGAGACCTACAAGAATTAATTTTCATAAGTAGAATAAATATTGAAGAATTTAAATAAAAATATACATACCTGCAGCGGGAGGTGGTGGGGGTGGCGTCTGCACAACAGGTGGGAGGCCACTGAGACCTGCAAGAATTAATTTTCATGTGGAGTGATACAAATATTGCGAACTTATAATTAAAATATTAATACCTGCAGCGGGAGGTGGTCGGGGTGACATCTGCACAATAGGTGGGAGGCCACTGACACCTGCAAGAATTAATTTTCATGTGGAGTGAGACAAATATTGCGAACTTATAATTAAAATATACATACCTGCAGCGGGAGTTGGTCGGGGTGACATCTACACAATAGGTGGGAGGCCACTGACACCTACAAGAATTAATTTTCATGTGGAGCGATACAAATATTGCGAACTTATAATTAAAATGTACATACCTGCAGCGGGAGGTGGTCGTGGTGACATCTGCACAATAGGTGGGAGGCCACTGACACCTGCAAGAATTAATTTTCATGTGGAGTGATACAAATATTACGAACTTATAATTAAAATATACATACCTGCAGCGGGAGGTGGTCGGGGTGACATCTGCACAATAGGTGGGAGGCCATTGACACCTGGAAGAATTAATTTTCATGTGGAGTGATACAAATATTGCGAACATATAATTAAAATATACATACTTGCAGCGGGAGGTGGTCGGGGTGACATCTGCACAATAGGTGGGAGGCCACTGACACCTGCAAGATTTAATTTTCATAAGTAAATGCAATATGTTACTGAAAATTAAAATAGATATACCTGTAGCGGGAGGTGGTGGGAGGGCACTAGGACCTGTAAGTAGTAATTCACATTAGATAAATGAATATTTTGCTAGAAATTCAAAGATACGCCGAGGTGGGACCTGCATTAATTTTTATAAGTAAATGCAACATGTTACTGAAAATTAAAATAGATATATCTGTAGCGGGAGGTGGTGGGAGTTGAGTTGGACCTGTAAGTAGTAATTCACGTTAGATAAATGAATATTTTGCTAGAAATTCAAAGATACGCCGAGGTGGGAAAGCATTAATTTTCGTAAGTAAATGTAACATGTTCCTGAAAATTAAAATAGATATACCTGTAGTGGGAGGTGGTGGGAGGGCACTAGGACCTGTAAGTAGAAATTCACATTAGATAAATGAATATTTTGCTAGAAATTCAAAGATACGTCGAGGTGGGAAAGCATTAATTTTCATCAGTAAATGTAACATGTTACTGAAAATTAAAATAGATATACCTGTAGCGGGAGGTGGTGGGAGGGCACTAGGACATGTAAGTAGTGGTGGTGGCGTCTGTACAAGTGGTGGTGAGCCGACACTTGGACCTATAAAAAAATTCTTTTAAGTTAGTAAATAATTAAAATATTTATATAGCTAACTTACTGATCAAATATACCTGTGTCTGAAGAAGATGCTAGCGAGGAGGGAGTAGCGCCCCTCTCACTGCCTTGTCTCCTCCCACTCCTAGTATGACCTCCTCGCACCATTTCCTTATTAATAACAAAACAATTAATACATATTAATCCATAATTATATAAGGCTAGACAAATGTTATTTAAAATTATGCTTAAAAAGTAAGAATCATCTTACTAAATTATCAAAACATGCCTCCCTCATGTTGATATATCTAGCTCATCATCATCATCTTCGTCATCCATAGTAGCCTCATCAGATTCAAACTCTTCGTCTTCATCTGATTCTTCCTCCCCTCTAACATCAAAATTTAGCTCCATCGGATCGACTTCTTCCACTTCATCTCGCGTACGTAATGACAGTGGCTCATCAGATTCATCCAGATTAAACCTAGAGGAACCGACAACACCAACTTCGTTTGATTGATAATATTCAGCACTAGCAACCTCTGAGACATCTCCACTCATAGTTAACTCATAAGTGGGAAAGAGTTTTGAATTAATCCTGCAAACTGCCCACCAATCTCTATTCTTTGATGATGGATAGCTTGAATAGTACACTTGCTGGGCTTGTGCGGCTAAAATGAACGGTTCATAGGTCTTAAGTTTAGACCTATGCTTGACATTGACAATCCCATAATTTGTGTCATGTTGAACAGAATTAGGATCAAACCATTGACACTTAAATATGTATACATGATTATCTTGTCCCAAATACTGAAGTTCTATGACTTCTTCAAGAATACCATAGTAGTCCAATTCCACTTCATTGTATAAACTTCCCTTCACAGATACGCCGATGTTCATCGTAGACTTATTTCGCCCATAATCCCTTGTATGAAATTTGTATCCATTCACAATATATCCTGGATAGGCACGTGTCTGGTTCGAGGGGCCATAACTTATCTGTTGTACTCTTTGATCAGTAATGAGACCTTGTTCAACCTATATTCAAATGAGAGTAGTTAAAATAATAAAAATTACCTCAACATACGTAAATACAAACATATATATTCATAGTTGACACTAACTCGATTTCTCAGCCATTTGGAAAAAAACTTCTTGCGTTCTTTTTCAATCTCCACGTCCTGGATATTTGTACATTTTTCAGCTAATTCTGAATCAAATTACCTGCAATATAAATGCACTACTACTTTAAATGAACTGCAGAAGAAGGATGAACAACTTATGGACTTGCTAGAAATGTGAATTAAGAACTTACTCAACATACGGTTCAATCTCGAGATAATTCAAAAGAATATATATCTCAGCGGCGTGCAACTCTCTATCTTCGAGCATGCGAGTCAAGCAACGTCCGAATGCACGTCCAGGATGTTTAAATATGGAGAGCCGATCGGACCATTCATCCACTCCCCCATCATCATTACGTGGAGGTCGAGTACGATGAGTTTGAATCTCTGGCTCAAAGTACATAGAACATAAGTTCAAAATTTCTTCAAGAATGTATGCCTCAGCAATCGAACCCTCCACCTGTGCCTTGTTGCGAACTTTCATTTTTAATTCATGCATGCACCTACAACAACAAGTCAGATGGCAACGATATGTACCGGCTATGGACGACTTGTAAGTTAACAAAAATTGTCACATACCTCTCAAATGGATACATCCATCGAAATTGTACTGGCCCTCCGACGATAGCCTCATATGGCAAATGAACGACCAGGTGCTCCATCGAATCAAAGAATGCCGGAGGAAATATCTTCTCTAGCTTGCAAACGGTTGTGACAACTTTTTCTTCGATAGTTTGTACATCCCGAAGTCTGAGTTCAGATGCACATAAAATCTTGAAAAATTGACTCATCTCAGCTAGTGCTCCCCATATCTGCTTTGGAAACAAATCACGAAATATAATGGGCAGTAGCCTCTCCATGAACACATGACAGTCGTGACTTTTCATACCATATATTTTCCCCTCATTAACATTCACACAACGGGCTATGTTGGATGCATATCCATCTGGGAATCTCAACTGTTTCAACCATTGGCATACTTCCTTGATCTGTGTATCATGAAGCATGTAAGTTGCTTTAGGCTGCACAGTTTTGTCATTTACGTTCTGTAGTTCCAGTTCTGGACGTTTACAAAGCATCTTTAAATCCATACGTGCTTTGACGTTGTCCTTTGTTTTCCCTTTAACATTCATGATCGTATTGAATACATTATCAAAAAAATTCTTCTCGGTATGCATGACATCCAGATTGTGTCGTACAAGAAGAGTTGACCAATAAGGTAATTCCCAAAAAATACTTTTCTTGTTCCAGTTGTGACCCTTTCCAAAACTAGGGAGTTATCGTGTGCTACCAGACAATTGAACTACATCTGATAAATTGTGCACCCGTGACGCCATATGTAGACCCGACACCCGTTGCAAGTCAGCTTCATCCATTTCAACAGTATTTTTTTAAACGAGTCTTTTTGCCTTCGAAAAGGATGGTCACTTGGTAGCAACCGCTGATGGCAATCAAACTAGCATGCTTTCCCGCCATGTTTCAATACAAATGATTTGGTATCTTCCATACAGTAAGGACATGCTAACCTCCCATGTGTGCTCCAACCAGATAGCATTCCATATGCAGGGAAGTCACTTATTATCCAGATCAGTGCAGCCTTCATAATAAAAATTTACTTCCTATATGCATCATAAGTAACAACTCCATCAGTCCATAAAAATTTGAGCTCATTAATCAACGGCCTGAGATATCTGTCAAAAAAATTTTCGGGACTTTTTGGACCAGGAATTACTAAGGACAAAAATAGATTTTCTCGCTTCATGCACATGTGCGGCGGAAGGTTGTACGGTGTCATGAACACTGGCCAAAAAGAATAAGATGCCACTAAACCACCGAATGGATTAAAACCATCAGTGCATAAACCCAATCGAACATTACGTGACTCCCTTGAAAAGGCAAGATGAGTACGACTAAAGTGAGTCCAAGCTTCACCATCGGCAGGATGACTGATTATATCATCGGCACGACGTACTCTTTCGGTGTGCCATGTCATATGTCGAGCCATCTTTGAGGACATGTATAACCGCTGCAGCCTAGGCACAAGAGGGAAGTATCGCAACGCCTTGTAAGGTACATCTTTTGCCTTTGAATTGACCCCCCCTTAGGTTTGAATCTGTCATGGCCACAAATGGAACATGATATCTTATCTGCATCATCTTTGTAATATAACATACAATGATTCGGACATGCATCTATTTTCACATATCCATGTCCTAAGTCATTGACCATCTTTTTTGCACGGTAAAAAGTTTCTGCCAACTTCTCGTCTCGAGGTAACATACTCTTGATCAAGAGGAGGAGACGGTCAAAACAAGTCTCACTGATGTGAAATTCAGATTTCAAGTTCAACAACTGTGACACTGCAGACAATCGAGTGTGCTTTTCACAACCATCCCACAGCGGCTCATCAACATCCCTAAGTAGTTCATAAAATCTTCCGGCTGTCTTATTCGGCGCTTCCTCATGAACATTAAAACTAGGACCAATAACATCTACAACCATATCCACGTACCCACTTGTGCCTGCAATATTGTCGGGCTCATACCTCAAGAATTGCTCACCATGACACGTCCAATTCGTATAACCATCCACGAACCCTTTCGTGTACAAATGATGTTGCACATCCCATGTTGAACACCACCTCAAGTTTCTACAACTTGAACAAGGGCATCGAATGTGATCGTCGCGATCTATTGCTGCATTTGGATTTCCCAATGAAAATTGAATGAAACTCTCAACCCCAAGCTTAAAGTCATCTGACACCACCCGGTCAACTATTCTACGATACATCCATGAATGATCTGTCGACATTTTCCTGCACCCAATAAATGACAATACACATCCTAACTTTCAAATCATTACTCATGATATTACACCCGACACTTTCCTCACATCGTTCATCATAGACCATTTGCAGTTGGAAGAGGAATATTAATTCGATTATCACTTTTTAACCCATCCATGAAGGTTTGATCGCACAATCACTTACTATATGTGCTGCACGATTTTCTGAAAATTTCGGCATCATCTCCCCACACTTCTCCGATATACCATAAATATTTATTGATTTTGAAATTTTCTTAAACACTTACAAGTAAGTGGTTAAGAAAACACTCAAAATCAATAATGGTATATCAGAGAAGAGTGAGGAGACGCAACCGAAATTCTCAACAAACCATACAAACACATATAGTAAATGACTGCCTAAGTGCGATCAAACATTCACAGACTGTCCAAACGGGACAATTCAAGACTTTGAGGTAGATATATACATTCTCATAAACAAATGAGAATATACACATCAATCCCAAAGTCTTGAACGGGAAGGCACATTGACACGGTTTTAACGCGCTCTCCTAAGGTGCGTGTAATGTTAGGTCGCACACACGCACCTCAGCTCACAGGGAATACCACATGCATTTATATAACAAAAAATTAAATAACAACGTAATTATCATTATGCATATATCAAATTAAATAACACTCGAATTACAAAATTTTTCAAATGAAGAACATCGAAGCTAAACAATCTACATCTTTGAGTCAAATTAACATCAAATTTCTATTAAAATTAGATTTAAAAATATATTTACATGCAATTAAAATCCACAAAGTTTTAAATCACAAAATGAATTTTTTGGGTATTTACCTATTGCTATAGAGAATTCTGATTTCTTTGTATTTATCCACATCTTTGTATATATGTACTACTTAAGATATGTGGTCATTCCATTTCTCTATATCTTCTTATCATCATAAGACAAGGTTCAAATGGGGTGGGTGGGTTCTCTTATAAAGAACAAGCCCCAGGGGAGGGGGAGGGGGAGGGGGGCTGTTTAGAACTACACCAATGTGTTGAGTTCAGTATTTGGATGATGTCTAATTATGACTAATAAAATAACAATCTAATCTTGTGTGTGTAACTTAGACAAATATGTCAAAGTTAGGATGTATAAAGTCTCGTGAGTAATTTACAAAGTGTTTGATTCCTAGGATATCTAGTTGACCAGAAGAAGGGGGTGACTTTAATGTTGTTTTATCTCCCGAGGAGAAGAAGGGGGGCACTATGGGCTATATCAATTCCATGACTGACCTCTAGGGCTTCGTTGCTCTCCCAGGTCTTATGGATGTTGGTTATGTGGGCAACTCTTTCACTTAGTCTAATAATAAGATTGGGGTCAGGAACATTAAGGCCAGGCTGGACAGAGTATTGTTTAATGATTGTTGGGCTGAAAAAGCCCATGTCCTTACTGTTAAGCACTTGATGAGAGAACCCTCTGATCATTCCCCGCTTCTTATCCAGCAACCTCATCCAAAGTCCAAGCCTAGAAGATTTGTTTTCTAGCACATGTGGCTGGAGGATGATAAATTTAAAACAACGGTGAGGAAGGCCTGGGATGCTGCTTCTCTCGACCACTACAATCCTTTTTTAGTCCTCCAGCACAAACTGAAGGCTATCAAATTTGTGATAAAGCAGTGGAATAAGGAACATTTTGGCAACATTTTTGATAAGAAAGCTACTGCAGAGGATGAGGTGAAGCAGGCTGAAAAAGATTTTGATGAAGATCCTAATGAAGGAAACAGGGTATCTCTCCAAATTGCACAAGCTGCACTTAGAAGATGCCTTCACCTTGAAGAAATTTTCTGGGGACAGAAAGCCAAAGCTAACTGGCTGTAGTTAGGGGACCGAAACACAAAGTTCTATCATCTTCAAGTGAAACAAAGGAGAGCTAGAATGACCATTGACAAAATCAAAACTGACAATGGAGATTGGTGTGATGAGGAGTCTCTGCTGAAGGACAACTGGTTATTTTAAATCCACAAGGGATGGTTTGCTTTAAAAAAAGTATTCATCCAAAAAAATAAGACATCCTACCAATAAATCTAAATAAGATTACATAAATTAAAAAAAATGAAACAACACATATCTGTCTGAAATTAAATTTTTACTTACTATTTATTTGTAAAAGAATCTTCGAATCTCACGTTCCCTTCCTCTCGATCGATTATCCTTCAATGAATACAAAATATATTAAATAAAATAAAAAAATAATTAATTAATCCCTCCCAGACCTCCTACTGGCCCCTCCCCCCCACCAGAGCCCCCCTCCTGCTGGCACCTCCCTCTCTCCCCTCCCCACCACCCACCGCACCCCCCTCCCCCCAGCGACCACCTCTTGCTGCTCCCCCCCTCCCCCCCACCCCCGGACCCTCTGACGACATCCCTGAACCCCCCCCGTCCCACCGGCCACCCCCCCTCCCCCCACCCCTGGACCCTCTGACGACATCCCTGAACCCCCCCCTCCCACCGGCGACCCCCCCTCCCCCCCACCCTCTGTGAACCCCCCTCCCACCTCCGAGCTCCCCCTCCCCCTCCGACCTCCCTGAACCCCCCTCCCATCTCCGACATCCCCCCCACCCTCCCTGAACCCCCTCCCATCGACGAGCTCTCCCTCCCCCCCCCACCGTCCCTGAAACCCCCCTCCCCTCCCACTGATCTGATTCTTCTTCCCCCTCCCCCCCCCCTCACCGTCCCTGAAACCCCCCTCCCCTCCCACCGTCGACGACCTCCCCCTTCCCCCCTGATGGCCCGTCCCTCCCAGTCCAACCTCCCCGGCCCCCCAACCCACCGGAACCCCCCCTTCGGAACCCCTCTCGGATGATTCCCAACCACCAAAAACAAAAACAAAAAGACAATGGCACCAGTGGGGAATGGGGAGAGGGAGAGGGAGAGGGAGGGGGCTTACCGGATCGGAGAAGATGGCGAGGGACGGCGAGGACCGGCGAGGGTGGCGATGGCGAAGACCGTGTCAAGGACGGTGATGTACCCGTGACGACGGTGATGTACTGGCGGTGACGACGAGCTCAGGCGGCGACGGCAAGGACGCCACCAGAATGGGGGAGGAGGGGCGCCCGACGGGGATGACGAGCTACCACGACTCCGGCGGGGACGGCGACGAAGGTGAGCTCTGATGGGGTCTAGTCGGCAGGGAGAGAGTGGAAAGAGAGAGTGAGAGTGTGACTGAGTGGGAGGGAGAGGGTTCTATATCGGGTCATTTGGGGGAAATTTCTGACGGATTCAGACGGAATTATTTTCCGTCGGAAATGTAGTCTGTATTTTAGACGGATTAATTTCCGTCGGAATAGCCATCTGAATTTATGACAGATATTCCGATGGATTCTAATTCGTCTGAAATACAGAAGATCGTCGTAATTTATGACGGATATTCAGACGGACTAGATTCCATCTGAAAATTCCGACTGAACTCTCGCTTTTTTTGGTAGTGATGGTTTCATAGATATAAACTTCCAAAGATGAGTGTAAGAGGTATTTAATAAGCATTACATTATATATATATATATATATATATATATAAGAATTGGCGACAACTCACGTTGTCGCTCATTCTTCAATTTGGGGTTTACTATTCATTCAAAATATGAATAGTGCCACTTTCAAACATTTTAAATATATGAAAATTAGGAGTAAAATGTGAAGATTTCGAAAATATATTTATTAGAAAGTTTTGACATAAATTTGCATGATTATAAATCTTTAACCATGTGTTAACTTCCATATAAATATAATAACGTGAAAACGGTTTATGCATGCATGCACAGCTTAATTAATATTAACTTAAGCTTAACTACCTAAGTGACCGATCTAAGTGACAGATGACTTTCCTTACATGTATATATATATATTATAATATAGCACCTTGGTGAGGGGGGCTCTTCTTGAATAGCGACTTACAAACGGTTGTTGTTCTTGTCAGATCAATTTGGACATGAATAGTAGCATTTTATTAATTAAAAGGAATTTTATCAAAATGAAGATATGGATAGTAAGAGAATATTACAAGGATTCCAGAACTATGCTCATGCATTAATTGTGACATCGGGTTACATAGTTATTAATTTTTTAACATGGAGTATTTATTAATTACTTAGGGTTATAACGACCGTGTATAGGGTCGCTCATATAAAATAGCGCCCAAGTGATGGTCTCTCTTTACTGAAACTCAAAAAACTCGAAACTGTAACCATGGAATCAATGCTACAAGGCTTATATGCTTGCTTTACATTCTAGTTAACTTGTTGGGCTTTGTACTTGAGAACACCTACATGTTGGTGATGAATTGGTTGATGACAGATCGTTGAAAACGGAGAAGAAAGATAGGAGCTGCAGTAGCAAATAACAACGGCAAGTGTAGCAACTACACAGTAGGGATAAGATCTTCCGTCGTGATAGCACGGCTGAAGGAGAAGATAATAAGAGGAGCTGCAGCTCGCAGCAGTGGTAAGAAGAACAACAGCTCCTTCTCTCAGCCGTAGCAAGACCATGCAGGAAGGAGAAGCAAATTCTCCTCCTTGCTCATCGATAGAAAGATAGCATATGAAAACCAATAGAGGCCCGTTCGTGAAGAAGAAAGGAAGAGGAAGAAGCAGCAACAGCTTCTTCACGTAAAGGTGACAGTGGGAGATGAAGGACTCCTTCCCCACGAGCGGTAGTAGAGGACGACGATGGTGTGAAAAATATAATACGAGCAACAGCTATGGCCGGCTCTACAAAGGTTTATTTATAATGGTTTTGAGGTTTACGATCCTATTGGGAATTAAATTCCCTCATGAAGAATCCTATTGGTATCAATATTTCCCTAATTCCAAATTTCCAAACCGCAGCCACCTTCTTAACTACGTTCGAAGCCAATTCCTATTGGGTTTCAATTTCTACCCTATGCGACCTCCGAACGAATTTAGGAATAAAAAGCCATATAATTTGTTATATTTATAAAGGTACCCCGAAGCCCATTTATCCTTTTGTGTGTGAGGCCCATTAAAGGCTTTTACTTGAGATTGTGTAATGGTTAAGGCCTTTAAGTGGGGTATTGGACAAGTTTATTTTAGAGAATTTGTTTATTTATGGAATTTGTTCTTATAATTTGTCCGGGTTGCTACACACGTCACCTAAGACGTGATGTGGTTAATTTCTTAAAGGTGTTGTACTGTAGTATATCTGTTCAAAATGAGGTGAAATGGTTCAATATTCTGAGTAACAAGGGAGTCTAGCATGAGCTCCATGTGTCTCTTCGCGTAAAAAGGAATTATTTGAACATGATCGCTCTTGAAAAATTCTGATTGTCAATAAGAAATTGCTTGAGTTAAAAAAACTCTGATGAAAAATTCTTTATGGTAGAGCGTAGCCTCCAATACGTTGTTCTCTTAAAATGAAGTGCAGTCTATGTAATCTCTCATTGTGTTGATTTGAAAATTTGAATATCCATATGTCAATAATCTATTTTCATGTTATTCACTTACACATATGGAAATTTGATTTAATATGTATTCAGAAAATTGATTGACTGTATTCGCTTTTGCATGACTCTTCTATGTGATTGTACATTCTCCTAGGTGTTATACATGAACATTTTGGTTGCAATGACTCACCTGCACTTTTTCTACACCTATCCCATCTTTTTAAATAAAAAGGGGGGGGGGATATGTTGCATATACATATATACAAATATCTGCTTGGTTGGATTGTATGCATTTCATATGTCATCATTTGTATTCATCTAGTTTCATGCATTTCAAAAGAAAACTAAAAATTTGAAAATCTGAAAATCAAAGAAACTCATTTGATATGTCATCTTGCTCATACTTTGCTATTGCTTCATCTGAATTTCTGAAGTGGGCCATTATTACTTCATCAATCTATCTTGCTGAAATTTGAACTTCATTGACTTCCTCCCACTTTTTGATAATGTCAAAGGGGGAGATAGATTTATGTTTGTGATGGGGGGAGAAGAATATATGTGTCTTGTTGTTGTTGTATCATAAAGTTTGTCATCATCAAAAAGGGGGAGATTGTTGTGTGCCTTGCATGTTGCATGTGATATTTTGATGAAAACTAAACTTTATGATTGTATGAGTGTGCATTCATGATTCATGACCATTGCTATGATTCATATGTTTCAGAATTCACATGTTTCATAATCAAGAAAATACTTGCTTCATGCTACATGGCCTTGTGATATGTGGAGTCGACCCAAGGCTCATACATGTTGTTTGATTGCATGTCTATTTGGAGTTGATTTTTGGTTGGAGAAATCTTAGGTTCTCCAAGAGGTTTCAAAGCCTACTCTAACTGAACAAGTTCTTTGTGCTATCATTGATGCATATACTTATTTGGCTTTTTCATGCATATCTCTTCATGAGTTTTTAAGTGTGATGAACACATTCTTTGCATATTCTTCGTAGTGCTCTTATGCTAGCTCAAATGTTTGAATTCCTCATGCAAACCTTAGAATGAATGAGTTTGAATGACATTTTCATGGTGTATGAAATTGGCTTATGCTTGTGGGCTTACTTCAAGAATTGTGTGATAAGCTTTAATATATACATATTTGAATGACTGAACAATGGATGTTCATGAGAATAAGTTGTTTGAGATATTTCTAAATGTGTTGTCTTGAAGAAGCTATTTTTGGTGATGGTTTTACAATGCTCACACATATTGCAAAAATTCATTGCTATGTGATCTTAATGTTAAGTTGTGGATGATAAATTTTCAAAGGGCTTCAATGCATATCATTCATGTGTTTCTTATGGCTTTTGATGTATATAACTCATGCATATCTTGGTGGAAATTGGAAATTCAATTGAATGTGGTCATGCACTTTCTACATAGTGCTTTTGAGCTTGAATCATGTGTAAGAAATTAATTCTGTTATCTTTGATGCACAAATGTTGATTATCTTAGAAATCAATTGATTCAACTTGTTTTTAAGCATGAAAATTCATGGTTGAATGTTTGATGTTGGTCATGTGATTTATTAATTAAATCTTGCATGTTTGATTGCTTAATGGACTGAAATCTTCAATAATGGAATAGCAGTAGAGTTCGGTCAACCGAACTGGGCAGTTCGATCGACCGAACTTCCCAAAGCTGACCAGTTTCAACGCTGCAAGAGTTTGGTCGACCGACCTAGTATTCCGGTCGACTGAATGCGGTAAAAACCGAAAAATGTGAATCCGAAAACCCACTAAACCAAATCCATTTGTGCTCTAAACTTATCCATTTGCCCATGGGTGCTTGGTAGACCTATTAGGGGTCTTTTTGGATGATTCTAGAAAGGGTTTATTGGACTTTTACACTCCCTTGCATATATATATAGATGACCTACGAATTTTGGGGTTTTACCTCTAAGGGGCTAATATCTTTCTATCTTGCAGGTGAAGAAAAGAAGAAAGGAAGGAGGAGCTTTTGTGGAGAGATTTTCATCTACATCTATGTGTTTTTGGAGATCGTTGTAGAAGAAAAGAAGGAGCAGAATGAAGAGACGATCGAGAAGATGTTGATATCGTGTTGATCCGGTCTCCCTCCGACTTGCGCTTCAAAGAACATCATCATCTAGTCTTGGGAAATAAAGGGGGATAATTTCTATATCTTCTATATGTTCTTTGTGATGTGTTTCATGGCTTTGATTTTGTGTTGAGCACATTTTGGATATTTATGTTTATTTTCTGAACTAGATATTCGTGTGTGTGGACCATCTGTGGATGGTTGTGCTTATTGTGCTGCGGTTGTTGTAGCTCTTGTGTGTGTGTGTGTGTGTTGATCCACTGTCGGATCGTGTGGGAGACTCTGTCTCCGTGTGTGTGTGTGTATGTTGGGCGTGTCCCCATGTGTGTTTGGAGCGTCGCCTCCATGTTGGGGATTTATCCCTGAGTGAAGCCTTACCAGTTTGGTAAGGGGTGGACGTAGGGAGCCCGTCGGGGTCCCGAACCACCTTAAAAATCCCCTTTGCACTGTGTGTTTTGCTTGTTATATCCGTTTGTGTGATCACGTGGGAACGGGGAGATTGAGAGAATTTAGTTACCTTGTTTAGTTAATTTCTTCAATCTTGTTAATATTGTTAATTCCACAACGTAGTGTTTTAATTTGTCATCTTGTGTGGGGTACAATTCAACCCCCCTCCTTGTCCGCTCGCCTACCCCGGGACCTACATCGGTAATAACTACGGAAGTAAGAAAAGCTTCACAACCTTGCGAGATGAGTTTGCAGGCGTGAAGAGAAGAAATAAGGGTAGGATGCTTCCTATACTTAATGCCAAGGAAATAAAACTTCGGGGAATCCGGCTTATGAAAAGAAATTCTCCTATTGCAACAATTTATGTCAGCATAATAATCACAAAGTCAATCTACTCCTAATATGGCATCGTAGCCTTCAAGATCTCCGTAGCCACAAGGTGTGGAACATGCGGTGCCAGTCGAGAAAATTGTAGTTCATATTATGCTACTGACATTATTCCTTGCCTTAAGGAGGAAAATTCCGCGGCCTTTCGCTCGCGAACATGTTCAGAAAAATATTTTTCTCAAGAAGAGCTCGAGGAACTCCTCCCAAGTGAGTTGAGCGTTGTGGAGATGAGCTACGGTCGCCTTCCACCATGCCCGGGCATCCTTGTTAAGTTGGAATGTAGCTAGAAGGATTTTTTATTGGTCCGTGCATTGCATGACTAATGCGGGACGGATGACGCGACGGGGCTAAGACGTACGACGGACTCGATGTGCAACCATCACTAGCACGATAAAGGGAAGCCGGGCGGCTGACCACCATGGTGTTCTCCAGGTGGAGACGTCTCTCAACAGAAACTCTAACTAGCCCGACGATCATCCCTTGCAAGGAAAACACGGGATCGCAGCGGTTAAGGAACCACTGTCGCCTAGGGTGTTTAATTCAAGTTCAGTGCTCGACTGGTTATGAGATGGGTTCTCAAACTCACAAGCGCAATGATTTGTAAATTGGCTACGGCCCTAATCTCACAAATGCAGCATGATAGAAAATATACTAAATAAGCAATGTGAGCGTAGGAGCATTGCCCGTACCTCCACGACTAGCGTGTGAGGAAGAAATCCTGACCGATTCTGACAAACTCCGGTACACACAATTATTAACCGTACAATTTCAGAACATGATGCCCACTCCACGTAGGGAGGTAAAAGGCTATAAGCACACTTTCAGGGGTGCTAGAACTCGGGTTGACGGGCCACACTCGTAGGAGACGAGGGAGGCGAGTCGGGGCCGATCGGGTGAGCCGATTGGAAGCCGAGCGGTTCTGCCCGCGCTGGTCACTCGGCGCAGCAACGTTGCGGAGGTCGGTACGGCAAGATCCGACATCTGATCAAGGTGATGTTTGTTGGAGAATGTCGGCGACTGGATGAAAAACATCTTGGCCAAGTGGCGCAATCAGATCTGATCAGATCTGAGCGTAATAGCACCTGCACCAGGGCACTGGTTCTGCTCACACAGAACTGCATAGGAAAACTAAAAATTACATAATAAATAACTCCGATGTCCGAATGGATCACCGCTTATTGGAGATAGTCGGCGACGTCTCGAGAAACACTACAAGAAAAATGGAAAATACCGACATAATTTTTCGACGGTAATATATCCGTCGAAAAGACATCGGAACTATTATAACTTTCCAACATAAAATATTATGTCGCAAATCCGTCGGTAAATATGGACTGATTTCTGACCTATTATTTCGGGCAGAAATCTGTCTCTAAAAGAGAACTTTGAGACAACTTAAATTTCGTCAGAATTTCGTTGGTAATTATCCACTGATTTTTGACAAGAAAGTTTCTGTCACTAATATTTACATATATTTATGTAATAATTATCATAAATGAACAGAAATATGTGTGTAAATTATGACTTATTTCTGACTGAATAAGCTTCCGTCGAAAACTCCTGGAATAGCTTATGTTTAACCGTAATACGTATATGTAATAAATAGCAAAAATAAATATAAATATATCAATAGTTTAGCTGGATAATATTCGAATTCGAATCCGGATTAATTAGCGGATAATATTCTAAATCGTATTTATTATTTCAGATATGGATAATATTAGAATTTGAATCGGACTGGATACGGATATTATAATATTCATTACATAAAATATCCATTCGTAATAATATATATCATATAATATATATTTATGTAAATAATATATTATAAAATATATAATATAAAATATAAAAAATATGATAAGATGGAAGATTATTACACTTCCTGAAATTATAATAACCACCTCATTTTAACTATTTGACTTCTAAATTTAAAACCAGCCGTAGTGAGACCCTTCGTCTTTAAAAACCTCAACTAATGAGTAGTTGACATAAGTTGGGAGAGACCCTTCATCTTCCACCGACTTTAGGTCTTCCACCGACTTTAATAAACAAATACGAATACTTTACCAGCAACAGGAGTACAGGACAGCAGGACTGCAGGAGGGAGAGACGTTTGCCAAGAGCCACCATTTTTTCTGTTTGTTAATGCCCCCCTCTCTCTCTTTCATTTGTCACCACTACAACTATTTTTCATGTTTAGACACCCATTTGTTACCCTCAGTAGCTATTTGTCACCCTTATGACCCATTTGTTACCCTTAAAAGCATTTGTCACCCTTCCGACCTATTTGTCACCCTTACGACATATTTCTTACCCTTAGAAGGCATTTGTTTTTCCCCCATCCCTTGCTTTCCCCCCCTCGCCACAGACCATCGCCACCTTGTCCCCATGTGCCCAAGGGTGCCCTGCGCACCCTCCCTCTCCTCCGTGAACTAGCACCGCCGTGAGTGTCGGCCAGCCCACCGTCGCGCTACCCCTTACAGCCACTCTGGCAGAGCACCGTTGCCCCTCCGGTGCTGTGCCGTGGCAGTCGGCCGCTGTTCTAGCCGGACCTGCCCACTGGCTGCCATCCAGCACCGCTGCAGTCGCCGTCCTCGGCCGCCCATCGCCATTTCGGCACCGCCGCCAGCGTAGGGCCTCTATAACATCACATCCAAGGTGTCACTACCATGGTTTAATCTCTCATGTCATGATTCCTAATTTCATCTCTCAGTTCACATGTTTGATGTATTTTTATTTTGTTTAATATAATTTTTCAGGATGTACAAAAGTGGAAAATTATCACATTTTAAGAAAGATGCTATCAAAATTTTTTAGAATACTCGCTCCATTCAAACCACAATTTTGAAATAAGCTATTTTCTGAAGTAGATATCATGATCTATCTCTTTTGGAGAATCAGCAGCGACCAACCTGTATGTGTAAACCTTCTTGGTCTGTCCTGGTCTAAAAGCAGGACCAATGGCTTGGCGAGATACCAAAGCTATTGTTCGTGCTTTTAGACCGAGACAGACGAGGAAGCTTTACACATACAGGCTGGTAGATGCTGATTCTCTAGAAGAGAGAGATCATGATACCGGCTTCTGGTGGGGACACCGGGTCCACTACCGGGCCCACTACTCGGAGCCGACGTCGCACTGTCCCGACCTGCACCGAGCTTATGTCTCGGCGACTCGTTTGAAGACTCGGCGTCCTGATCTGTACGTATGTGTGTATGTATTTTACTATGGCAGTATTTGTATTTTAACCACCAAGGTATTTTCTTTTTATTGAGTCAAAGTATTGTATTTTATACCCACAAGTCAAAAGTTAGGTTGGTGGGTTTTGTTTTATTAGGCTAGGGTTTAAACATAATTAGTATAAGTGTGAGGATATTATTGTTATGGCCTTCCCTATAAATAGGGGGCTAAGGGTGTTACATATGATATGAATGATAAGATTCAATGAAAGATTATTTACGTGTGTGAGAGCTCTCCCCTCTTGCATTTCCCTTCCCTCTTTCTCCTTGTGAGTTTGAGTGTCACCCGGTGTGAGAC
Source organism: Amorphophallus konjac (assembly GCA_022559845.1). Classification (NCBI taxonomy): domain Eukaryota; kingdom Viridiplantae; phylum Streptophyta; class Magnoliopsida; order Alismatales; family Araceae; genus Amorphophallus; species Amorphophallus konjac. The sequence continues at coordinate 127,092,421 of CM040127.1, forward strand.
CGTCCGGCGTGAGGTCAAGCTATGCGAGGTAGCAAGTTATCTGTTCCCGTCCGTGCCGTCAGGAGTTACCATCTATCCATTTCCACGTCGCCACCGCGACAGATTTGGAATCGGAGCCCAACACGGCGCCTCCGTCGACTTCGACGACCCCGGCATCATCTCTCTTTCTATCTCTCAGTTGCTAGAGTGAAAAGAAAAAAAAAGGAAAAAAAAAGAGAGAGTTATTGAGTTCTGTTAGGTGAGAGGAAGAAAGAGACAAAAAAGAGACAAATTTTTTTAAAGCACCGAAACTCCCTCCGTTCTCTCTCTGTTCATCTCTCTCCCTCTGTGTTAATCTTTCCCTCTCTTAATCTCTCTCATTCTCTCTCTTCCTCCCGCGCCTCTCTATGTAATTCTCTCTCTCTCTATTTCTATCTCTCTCTGTCTGTTTCTCTCTCTCTCTATTCTCTCTCTCGTTCAGCGCACAGCAGAAGAGATTAGAAAGGGAAAAAAAAGTTTACGCCCCCCTTCTGCATCGTCACCCGTGCCCACTTGAAAAAGGGGCTTGGCAGCAACGGCCACCCCCGCCCCCCTGTACCACCGCCCACGTCGCACCGGAAGCCCGCCCGCCGCCATGCGTAGCGTCTGCCACCACGAACCCGCCCCCGCGTCGCACCTGGCCGGCGCCAACGCACAACCGGCCAGCGCCCCGCACCCGCCCGCCAGCTGGCATCACCCGCCTGCACCCACCTCGGCGCTCCTGCCTGACGCTCGACGCCCAGCGCGCCTGAGCGCCTCGGCCAACGCGCCCGTGCCCCCGACCCCACACCTCCCGTGCACCGGCTCCATTGAGCCCTCCACCTTGCGGCCAACAGCGCCCAGGCCTGCGCCCGGACCCGCAACCGACCACGCCGGAGCGCGTGTCGCACCGCGTGGCCGCCCGGCAGCTTTGTTGACCCACCACCCGGGAAAAGCGCCGACAGGTTTAGGGAAAAAAGAGAAGAAAAGTCAAAAAAAAGAGGAGTTTGAAAAGAAGCCATAAAGAGAGGGTTGAAAAAAAAAGGTTGGAAAAAAAGGGTTGATAGTTGAAAAAAAAAGGAGTGTTTAATATATATAATATATGTATATGGGATATATATAATATTATATATATATATATATTATTCGATTAAAAAAAGGGAGGAGTTTTGAAAAAAAATGATTAATTGGGAATTATGGCATCCGCGTCCACCACGACGGCTCGAGCAACGCCTGAGTGACTTGATCGTCGACAGACGGTCCGTGATTTACAGAGTTTAAGTGACCTTGATACTCCCAGCCCGGAGAGATTTTGGATTGATTTATTCCCCTGCGAGGGAAATATTAAGTTAAGTGATTTTGTAATAAATTAAATCCTCCCTGCGCGGAGTGAATTCATTGTAACCATGAAGCTTCGTCGACGTCGTGTGGGCACGCACGTCCCCGCTCGCCTTCATCTCCGGTCAGAGTTATACTTTTCAATCTAGCTAGGTATGCGCTCCCCTCACTTACTTGTTTAGTATCTTTTCAATTGCCGCGCGAAGTGAGAGAGTGCCCGAACCATGCAGCCTATCTTCTGAGTGCATCGCTGTGGACAGAAAGCGAGAGCTTGTATGCACCAATTCTTAAAGCCCTAGACTGTCACATTAAGGCACCCTAACTATAAGGAGGTAGTTCCACAACTACTTCGCCTACGGGCGAGCAACTCTCCCTGACCGGTCCCTTCAAGTTCACCCTTTCCCTATTAGCCAACAAAATTCGGGTCTATAGCTTGCTAATTATCGGTCCCAGGACTGCATCATTTGGGTCCGAGGTCGTGCATGCCACGTTGGTCTAGGAATTCATCCGGCTGTCTAGAGCGCCCCTCAACACTACCCATGGATCAAAAGAGCGTGACTACTATGCTAGTCCAGCTCGAGCACAATCTTCTGGCCCACTTTGAAGAATCCATAGGCCAACTACGAGCGAAACTAGATGAGAGGATCCGAGCCTTAGAGGATCGACTGAAGGGAGAGGAAGGACGAGTGAATGGCCACGACGATCCCGTAGCCAATCGTAGGGAGGAAAGAGAGCAAGTCCGCCCGAATCAGGCTCTCCAAGGTAGAGAGCAAGAGGCCCGTACGCCTCGAGAGAGACACCACGATGATGAGGATATCATTATACGGAACGTCAAGATTGATGCTCCGAGTTTTGATGGGTCCCTCAACCCCGCTACATATCTTGATTGGGAGACCGGGATGGACCAATATTTTGATTGGCATCGTCGCATGACCCCTGCTATAAGGGTAAGGTTTGCCAAAATGAAACTCCTAGGTCAAGCTAAAACCTACTGGTGTAACATTGAGAATCTCCTAGCAAGGAGATGAGAGGAACCCATAAGCACGTGGGAGGAAATGAAGGAGAAACTGAGGGAGAAGTATCTGCCACCTTCCTACCATCAGCGTCTTTTAGACCAATGGCAGAAACTCACCCAAGATGGAAAGTCCGTGGATGAGTACATTGCCAAATTTGATGACTTCTTCCTTCGGAGTCGAGTCATAGAAGATGCCTCTGTCACCCTCTCACGATTTAGGGATGGCCTACACGAGAGCATACATCGGGAGTTGTTCCTACGGGAAGTTAACACTCTCGAGCATGCCTATCAGGTTGCTCAGGATGTCGAGTGATTTCAAAGAGTGGTCCCACCTCGGGTCTCCACCTACCGCCAACCCGAGTCCCGAAACCCCATGGTTTGCTATTCTGAGAGACCTGGCCCTTTCACCTCCTATGTCCCTATCGCTACCCCTCTTCGGGCCGTTACCCCTACCGTTCCTTTCATGAGGAACCCCTTACCTGCACCTGCTACTGTGCCTAGGCTGGAGTATACTCCGCCAACTGAGAGGAGAGATGACAAGGGAAAGGGAGTCATCCCTAGCACCTCCCAACCAGTCCCTGTCTCAGAAGTTCATTACTTTAGGTGCCATAACGTAGGGCACATTGCCTCTAATTGCCCCACCCGAGCCTTAGTCATCACCGACCCCCAGTCTGTGGAGCTTCCACCTCAGGAAGGAGAAGCCATTGAGAGGTACGAGGCCGATCCAGACCTTATCGCCCAATTTGAGGAAATGGATGCAGGGTATGACGGAACGCATGTCGAGTACATGCAAGTGGGAGATATTGTCAAGAGTTCAAATCAGGGAAGACTAGGTGTAGTTCGTTGCATCCTAACACACCCACAGGAGGACGACTGGCGTCGAACCTCTATATTCCAAACATACGTTATGGTGAAATCCCAACCCTGCAAGTTGATTTTTGACAACGGGAGCTGTATCAATGCAGTCTCGTCAGATTTTGTCTCCCGTCTAGGTCTACCTACCCATCCTCATCCGAGGCCATGAAACGTGGCTTGGGTTGATGACATGTCTATCCCAGTCACCATTACATGTGTCATTCCCATCCAATTCCAGTCCTACCAAGGACAAATCTTATGCGATGTAGTGCCAATGACGGTCGGTAGCATCATCCTAGGACGACCGTAGATCTATGACGTGGACCTTACTACATTCGGTCGGTCTAATCAGTGTTCCTTCTCACATAATAGGAAGAAGATACCGCTGTACCCAGCACCCCTAAAGGTGACCCCGGGAAAGAGTCCCACCTCCACCCCCACTAGAACCCCTAAGGTTCAAGAGAGTCCTCGGACTCCCACCGAAGGGAGACTTCTCATTCCCTCTCCTCCTGCACCTATCACACCCGTTCCTAAGGGCCCTAAGGTTGGTTATGACCCGGTTAGGCGTCTTAACTTCATAGGTGCCCGTGAGTTGAGTAAAGAGGTTGCCGAAGGTGCCCCTGTCTGGGCTGTTGTTGTCACCATCACCCCCGAGGAGTCCCGAATCTCTGTCCCTCCTGAAGTCCAGGCTATCCTGCATGACTTCCAAGATCTCTTCCCTGAGGACTTACCCTCACAACTCCCTCCCATGCGTGATGTACAACACGCCATTGATCTTGTCCCTGGGTCCTCCCTACCCAACCTTCCCCACTACAGATTGAACCCCAAGGAGCATGTTGAGCTCCAAAGGATTATCGAGGACCTTATCCAAAAGGGTTTCCTCAGGGTGAGTAAGAGCCCATGTGTTGTCCCTGCCTTGCTCACACCCAAGAAAGATGGCACCTGACGGATGTGTGTTGACAGTCGCGCCATCAACAAAATCACTGTCAAGTATAGATTTCCAATTCTCCGTCTTGATGACATGCTTGACATGATGAGTGGAGCCACCATCTTTTCCAAGATTGACTTGAAAAGTGGCTACCACCAGGTCCGGATTCGACCAGGGGATGAGTGGAAGACAGCCTTCAAAATAAAAGAAGGTCTGTATGAGTGGCTTGTCATGCCATTTGGGATATCCAACGCCCCCGGCACTTTCATGAGGCTTATGACAGAAGCCCTTCGTCCTCTCATTGGTCGCTTTATTGTCATCTACTTTGATGACATTCTCATCTATAGCCACAACCCTCAGGATCACATCCACCATTTGAGGTAAGTTTACGAGACTTTGAGGAGAGAAACCCTGTTTGCCAACCTTACTAAATCTGAATTCATGACAGTCCGGATAACTTTTCTCAGATTTGTGGTTTCAAGTCATGGAGTGTCTGTGGACCAATCCAAGGTCCGAGCCATAGTAGACTGGCCAGAGCCCCAGAATGTCCATGACGTTCGTAGTTTCCACAGGCTAGTCACTTTCTACAGACGCTTCATTCAGGGCTCTAGTACCATTATGGCACCCATTACGGATTACATCTGTAAAGGGAATTTTGAGTGGACTAAAGCCGCCTCCCAGGCTTTTCATGCCATAAAGGAGCTCATGACCAGAGCCCCTGTCCTTCGCCTGCCAGACTTTTCCAAAGTCTTCGAGATATCCTGTGATGCATCTGGCGTAGGAATAGGAGGAGCGCTCAGCCAGGAAAGCCACCCTGCGGCTTACTTCAGTGAGAAGATTTCTGATGTAAAGCTTCGCTATTCCACCTACGATAAGGAATTCTACGTTGTGGTCCAAGCTCTGAAACATTAGAGACACTATCTCTTACCACAGGAGTTTGTCTTATACTCGGACCACGAGGCTTTAAAATTCCTTAGCTCTCAGAAGGGCTTAAACCCAAGGCATGGTCGGTGGGTAGAATTCTTCCAGTCCTTCACCTTTGTCCTAAAACATAAGGCTGGAAAGGATAATAAGGTGGCCGACGCCTTGAGTCGAAGGGTCTCCCTTCTTTCCACTGTTCGGGTAGAGGTCACCGGATTTGACCGCATGAAGGAACTCTATGGAGAGTGTCCTGATTTTGGCCCTGCCTACTCTGCTCTGTTTCCTGGACCCTCGATAGCCTTTTCTAACTATCTACTCCAGGATGATTTTCTATTTCGAGGGCAGCAACTCTGTGTCCCAAGGACTTCTATTCGGGACTTCCTGATTTGGAAAATGCATGCTGGAGGTCTTGCTGGTCACTTTGGCCGCAACAAGACCATCCATTCTGTGGAGGAGTACTTCTACTGGCCTGGCCTGAAGAGAGATGTGGCCAAGATTGTAGCCTAGTGTAGGACATGTACGATGGCCAAACAGGTCAAACAGAACACTAATCTCTACACTCCTCTCCCCGTTCCTGATCGACCATGGGTTGATGTGAGTATGGATTTTATCCTTGGTTTACCTCACACTGCTCACAAGCATGATTCCATCTTTGTTGTCATTGATAGGTTCTCTAAGATGGCCCACTTCATTGCATGATCCAAAACATCTGATGCATCTAGAGTAGCCCACTTATTCTTTGATGAAGTCGTGCATCTGCATGGTCACCCCCAAACCATCGTGTCTGATCGAGATGTCCGGTTCACTAGTTACTTCTGGAAGACACTTTGGCACCTAGTTGGCATCAAACTCAAATTCTCCACTGCCTATCACCCCCAAACCGATGGGCAAACAAAGGTCATCAATAAGAGTTTAGGAAATCTTTTGAGGTGTCTCGTAGGGGAACATTCTGGCACTTGGGATCTCCTCTTGTCTAGAGCTGAATTTACATACAACAGTTCGGTCAATCGGTCCATAGGTATGAGTCCATTTAAGGTCGTGCATGGATACAAACCTAGGAAAACTGTGGATCTCATTCCCCTTCCCCTCGAGTCTAGAATGTCCAAGTCAGCTGAGGAGTTTGCACAACATGTCAAGAGTCTGCATGAGTCGATTAGCAACAAAAATAACCTCAGTAATGAGACTTATAAAAAATTGGTTGATTCGCATAGGTGTCACCATAAATTTCAAGAAGGTGACTTGGTGATGGTAGGGGTCCGGCCCGAACGACTCCCCTCGGGAGCCGTTAAGAAATTGCAAGCCCGTAGTGATGGTCCCTTCCCTATCCTGCGGAAGATTGGCTCCAATACTTGTGTTGTGGACTTACCTCTCGAATATGGGATTAGCTCGACCTTTAATGTGGCAGACCTAGTGGCCTACAAGGAACCCACAGCGATTCCTAGTGACCCTTTCGAGCCTTCTCCTCCCATTGCGAGTGAGCCCACCCATATGCGTCCCACAGCCTCGAGAGCACAGCGCGAGCACATTGAGAGGATACTGGATGAGCAGGTGACAACTACACGGAGCCGGGTGTACCAGCGCTACCTTGTCCGCTGGCGAGACCATCCAACTTCTGATGATTCCTGGATCATCTGGGAAGATCTCCAACGTCTCAATCCTGATCTGTTGGAGCACTACCAGAGCAGTGTCCACCCTTACTCGATAGAGTCGAGTTCCAGCCGCCCTGGGAGGGTTCGTGGGGACACCGGGTCCACTATCGGGCTCACTACTCAGAGCTTACGTCACACTGTCCCGACCGCACTGAGCTTATGGCTCGACGACTCGTTTGAAGACTCGACGTCCTGATCCGTACGTATGTGTGTATGTATTTTACTATGGTGGTATTTGTATTTTAACCACTAAGGTATTTTCTTTTTATTGAGTCAAAGTATTGTATTTTATACCCACAAGTCAAAAGTTAGGTTGGTGGGTTTTATTTTATTAGGCTAGGGTATAAACACAATTAGTGTAAGTGTGAGGGTATTATTGTTATGGCCTTCCCTATAAATAGGGGGCTAAGGGTGTTACGTATGATATGAATGATAAGATTGAATGAAAGATTATTTTTGTGTGTGAGAGCTCTCCCCTCTTGCATTTCCCTTCCCTCTTTCTCCTTGTGAGTTTGAGTGTCGCCCGGTGTGAGATCGTCCGGCGTGAGGCCGAGCTGCGCGAGGTAGCAAGTTATCCATTCCCGTCCGTGCCGTCAGGAGTTGCCGTCGATCCATTTCCACATCACCGCCGCGTCAGCTTCAGAAAAGAGCTTCTTTCAAAATTGTGGTTTGATTGGAGCGAGTATTCTAAAAAATTGGTGTCTCAGAGGATTCTAGTGCCGAAACTTTTCAATCAGACGAGGGTGACACTGCAGAGTTGGTTGCTTCTAATCTTCGTCTGATCGAATCTGCCGAGCCACTTCGGTTGTGTATAGAGGACGAAGTGGAAGAAGTCGATCCAACTGAGCTAAATGAAGCAATTGTTGGGCCGGAGGAGTCGTCTAAGACAAGGGATTCTTCTGCAACTGGTGATGGTGGAGGATGATCCAACGGATATCTATTGATTTGTATTTGTAATTGTAAAAAATGACACATTTGAATTAATGTAATTGTAATTTCTTTTATTCATTGAGTTATATGTTGTATGGATTTTATCGGGAGATGTGTGTTTTATGTTGAGTTGTGTAGGTTGTGTGTATAATTGTAGTTTTAAAGGGTGATAAATGGATAATAGAAGTAAAAGATATATTTTGAAGCGAAACAAAGGCGATGGCTGGTGAGCGATAAGGGTGACAAATAGATGTTGTGAGTGACAAATAGCTGTTAACAGTGACAAATAAGTCTGTAACGGTTGCAAATATATCATGGCAGTGAAACTTGAAGAAACTCAAGTTCGTTTGAAGGGTTTAACCGTGTATAGGTTTCCTAACTCTACCAACACGGATCTGAAGCTTTCCTAGTCATCAAACGACACTGATTAAATGAAGCAAAATATTTATATCATTTTTCTATCATTTTTCATAATTAGGTGATTTTATATTATTGTTATAATGTTACATTTATTAATTATTAATTTTCTCTTTTTGTCAATTTTATAATTAATTTATTATTATATTGGTACATTTATTAATTATCATTTTTATGATCTTTGTCATTTTCATAATTATTTTACTATTATTATGTTGCTACATTTATTAATTATTATTATTATATTTTTTCTCATTTTCAGTTATTTCATTATTATTTTACTGTTACATTTATTAATTATCAGTTTTAATTTTTTTGGTTTTTGTCATTTTCATAATTATTTAACTATTATTATGATGTTACATTTATTAATTATCATTTTATGATTTTTATCTTTTTCATAATTATTTTATTATTATTTTTATGTTATATTTATAAATTTTTAATTTATATGATTTTTGGTATTTTTATTTATTTTATTATAATTACAGTATTATATTTATTTTTTTATTTTTTTTGACGTCAAAATGCTGCAAAATATCTCAGAATACTGTTATGTGTGAGGCAAACTAAGGTGTTCTACAATATTTTGAAGTGCATTACGTTGCAATTCGTGGGTCTTCCATGTAGACAACCAAGCAAACAAAAGCTGCACAATGCTGAAACTAAACGATTGTCTTGACCGAACGGAAATCAAAATTGATCATATTTTTCTGTTCCTGCAGACAAGACCGCCAGTATCGAGAAAACAATCCGACGATGAAAAACCACAACCCCAGCTTCCTACCCAAGCAAAACGATAATGCAGTAAGAGAGGCACATAGGCAGGTCTTCAGCGTTTTCCTCCGCCACGACCAAGTTTCGGGCCCTTGGGAGCCCTCGGCATGCTGCCCTTCGACGGGGTCTTCTGCGTCTTTGCCGTCAGTTCAGCTTTCTTTGCTTTCTTCTCATCCTTTGTCTTCTTGATTATCCATTCATGCACGACGACTAACATTGCATAGTGGTGACAAATAATCATCAGTGGTGAGAAATAGATTTCAGGGCTGACAAATATCTTGTAAGGGTGATAAATGGATAACAGAAGTAAAAAGTATGTTTTGAAGAGAAACAAAGGCGATGGTTGGCGAGTGATAAGGGTGACAAATATATGTTGTGTGAGGCCCGTGCCTTAGTGGATCCTTAGTGGTTTGGATCTAGTTTTTATCCTGGAATTTCTGACTATTTTCCTAGATGTTTAGGAATTTTTCTGGTATTTTTTCGGATTTATTTGGAGTTATTTGAGGGTTATTAGAAATTAATAAGATTTTAATATATATAATGATTATATTATATATATTTTAATTTATTTTATTTTCTTTTAATCCCTCACCCTCACCCCCTCTCTCCCCTCGTCGATCTCTTTTCCCTCACGCTCTCTCTCTCTTCGTTCGATCGCCCTCTCCCCTCTCCTAGGGAACGCAGGCGAGACGACGTCGGATTGAAGCGTGGTTGGCGCCGTTGGATTCCTTGCGTCGAGAGGAACGCGAGGGTACCCATTTCGGCATGGTTTGGTGATCGTGGGAGCAAGGTGGAGCTTGAAGGCCCCGTGGACACTCCTACTTGCATGCGGCGTTTCCGGCCGTTTCGACTTGCCAGAGGTAGGGGGATGGACTCCTGAACTTGCTAGGATCATTTCCTGTAGCTAGTTCGTTTGATTAGAACCCCGTAGCATGCATAATGTTCATTTTTCTATTTTTGGGGTTTTAGCCTTGTTCTTGAATTTAATGCGTTGTGGGCTTTGCATGTGCTATTTTTAGTTGTTATGTTGTTGTTTGGGATGTATGGTTTGACAGGAAAAAGGTTTTTATGTCGTTACCCGACGATTTCTATCGTCCGGGAGGGAACCGGTTTTCAAACCTAACCCGTCCGTGACCCAGGTGGTGTGACCGTCACACGCCTAACGGTCCTTGGAGGACGCGTTACTTGAAAGTAACGGCCCGTTGATGGGGCGTCACTTCGAGAGTAACGGTGGGGCTCCCCTCCGTTACATGTTTGTTGTTTTGCGTTGACCGAGTCAGGCGGTTGACCTGACGGCCAGTCGGCCGGCCGTCAGGGTGACCCGACGCGCCTGGGCGAGCGCATCACTTCGCCTGCAACTGGATCTGATACACTGTGTGTTGGTTTTGCTCTCGGGTGGATGTAACGGCCAGTCGGCCTGCCGTTAGAGCGGTGTAACGCGCCTGGGCAAGCGCGTTACACTCTGTTTCGTTTGCGTTTGAGCTGGGGTTCGGGGGATGTAACGCCCAGGGGTGGACGCGTCACTTTCAATGTAACGCGCCTTCCCCAGGCCGTTACATGCCTGTAGTGTGGTGGCTGCAGACCGCCACTTGCCTGCTGGTTTCAAAAAGCTTCCAGCCTATTCCTTATGCATTCGATTGTGATTACACGCCAGGTATGAATTAGTTTATGAACTAATGGCATGTTTTTAGATCCCAATAGAGTAAGCTTTACTTTCCTTGCAATGGAACCACTGTTGTTGCCCTAAGGTCTGTTGAGTGCCGACCTGCTTAGGGATGGCGGAGGGGATTATTCCCGTACATGGTTTTTAAGCTAGTGCCGTGGGCTCCCAGCCAACGGTAGCGTCCTACCGAGGGAGAAAACTAGCTTGAGGGCCTGGCTCAGGCGAGAGTCAGTGTGTGCACACGTGGTTAGAGGCTGTGGACTGACACTGACGGGTGTCACTCTGACTGGTCACTTGGTTTGGTACTGTTTACGCGCTCAACTTGTCGTGTTGTCGACTACGAGTGCTTGAGACGCAGTATAAGTCGTTAGTGGACACATCTAGTTTCTGCTCCCAGTGGTTGTTCTACTCCCTGCTGCTTGGATTAGTTAAGGCATATTCTACTGGTAGATTTAGTTTCAGTCGCTTGCATTTATTTATTATTGGCATGTATTAGCTGTTATACCTGCTTAGTTAGAGTTTACAGCTTTACTGTGATTTGTTTAGTCATGCCAATGCTTGTTATTTTATTTAAATGCATGCTCTAATTGCCTTTATCTTGCATGTATGCCTGTTTAGTGCGAGGTAGGGATCCACGTGACCCCTACTGAGTCTGACTGTGACTCACCCTTCTCTTTTCAGGTGAGCTGCGCCCGCCGTCTCCCGGTGTCTTGTGAGTTGCTCGGAGGCTGTTCTTAGCCGCTAGCAGTAGATGGGTCACCTTTTTGGGCCTTTGTTGTACTTTTACCGTGGCATGCCCCGTGTAGTTGTACCTTTCAGACTAGTACTTTTGTGTCTCTGGACTGCTTTATATATATATCACTCTGGTTATTTTGAATTGCTTCCACACTTTTGTTAAACTTTATTGCTTAATCTTATATATGCGCGCTTGTGATTGCAATTCGTTATACATCCCCTCGACAAACTTCACTAACCCTTCAGGGGCCTCATCAGCCTCTTGGGTGGCTTCCCCAGTTCCTGGTATCGGTGTATCGATGTTATCGATATATCGGTATCAGGCGCTCTGGGTCGCCACAGTTGGTATCAGAGTGGAGTTGAGGATTTGTATAAGGAATTAGAATTTGCACCTTGTCCAGAGACTAGTCCTTCGTGTTGTCTATTGCTGGCTTAGGTTGTTTTCTGTGTGATTGATGTGATTCCTGTTGCTTTCTGTCTTCGGCAGTGCAAGATGCCGCCTCGTCGAGGAAGACCTCCTCGAGTTCCTCGAGCTCCCCGAGATGCGCCTAGAGAAGAAAGTGGTTCTGCACCTCCTCCTGCAGTTCCTGTTGTTCCTCCTCCAGCGCCAGTCGTTACTCCTCAGATTGAAGTGCCTGGTAGTCGAGGCAAGGCTTTAAAAGAATTTCTTATGTTCAATCCGCCTGCTTTTGATGGTCAAGCTGATCCAGAGGTTGCGAGGCAGTGGCTAGATGCAATTGAGCACGTATTCCTATCTATGGAGTGCGCTGAGGATGAGAAGGTTATGCTTGCTGCGTTTCAACTCCAAGGTACAGCCATTACGTGGTGGAAAGCCGACTGGCAGATTGCGTTTCACTCTAGACCTCTTCGGTAGATCACATGGGCAGAGTTTGTTGCTGCTTTCGAGCGTGCCTACACTCCTGCCTGCTTACAGATGGCTAAGATGTATCAATTTATGGAGCTGACTCAAGGCAGTATGACTGTGCTTCAATATCGGAATAAGTTCAAGGAATTGGGTCAATATGCGCCCCATGTGCTGGCAAATGAAGCGTTGAAGACATAGCAATTCTTGCGAGGATTGAGGCCAGAGTTGAAATTGCCCTTGATCGCGAGTCGTGTTGCTGACTTAGATGGTGCGTGCCAGGCAGCTGTGGCACTAGAGCTAGAGATGGCGAGACCAGGTGGGTATCCTCAGGCGGGGTCAGTTCAGCCGGCGTTGCAGTCTCAGCAGGCTTACCGACCGCCCGTGTTAGGAGTTCCCTCTGTTGCGCCAGAGGTTAGCAGTGCTTCTTCTCCTTCCAAGACCAAATTTAAGAGGTTCAAGAAGAAAAAGAGGTTTTTCCAGCAACCGTCCGTTACAGATTCTGTTCAGCAGACGACAGTGCCTTCTTCTCAGACTCGTCAGAGTTCAGCTGTCAGTCAGCCATGGACTTGTCGGAGATGCGGTGGTCACCATAAGGGTCAGCCGTGTTCTCTTCTAGTGGTCTGTTTTCGTTGTGACCAGCCTGGTCACGTGGTTCGAGATTGCCCGCTGAGGCCGAAGCAATTGCAAGCTCCTCAGTTCTCTCAGCCTCAACAGTCGCAATTAAGACCTCCTCCTGTACCTCAAACTCAACAACAGTTCTATTCCCAAGCGTCGGTGTCTTCTCAGCAATCTTCAGCAGGATCGAAGAAGCAGAAAGGCAAGGTTTCTCATATGACTAGAGCTGAAGCAGTTGCATCCCATCTGGTGGAAGGTACGGTTATGCTTTATGGTCATTCAGCTCGTGTCTTATTTGATTCTGGTGCTTCTCACTCTTTTATTTCTGAGGATTTCGTGGCATGTATCGAGGAGTCGACATCAGAAATGACTTGTGAGCTATTTGTTGGATTGCCTTCTGGAGATTTCATGATTACACCTTTATGTTTGGAAGTGTCTCCTATGATGATTGATAATCATCAGTTGCCGGCGAGATTGTATGCGTTGCAGCTGGCAGATTATGATATTATTCTGGGAATGGATTGGTTGGAGCATTATGGAGCTGTGGTTGACTGCAGATCGAAGAAAGTCTATTTTCAGTCACAGGAAAAATCAGCTTTTTATTTTCAAGGTATTCGATCCCGTTCTTCTCGTATGATTATTTCTGCTATTCGAGCCTATAGGTTGCTTAGTGCAGGTTGCCAGGGATTCTTAGCTTCTGTGGTTGCTGTTGAGGAACCACGACAGGATGTCGGTGATATTCCTGTTGTCTGTGAGTTCCCTGATGTGTTTCCTGACGAGTTGCCAGGCTTGCCTCCAGAGCGAGAGATTGAAATGGTGATTGAACTGATTCCGGGTACATGCCCGTTAGCAAAGGCACCGTACTGAATGGCTCCAGCTGAACTTAAGGTACGGCGAGCACAGCTACTTGAATTGCTGAAAAAAGGCTATATTCACCCCAGTTTTTCCCCGTGGAGTGCTCCAGTGTTATTTGTGAAAAAGAAAGATGGAAGCCTGAGAGTTTGTATTGATTATAGACAGCTGAATCAGGTGACTATCAAGAATAAATATCCGCTTCCCAGGATTGATGATTTGTTTGACCAGTTACAGTCTGCTACTGTCTTTTCACGGATTGACCTCTGGTCTGGCTACTTTCAGTTGCGAATCTAGGAATCTGATGTGGAAAAGACAGCTTTCAGTACTCGATATGGTCATTATGAATTTCTGGTAATGCCGTTTGGATTCACAAATGCCCCAGCACCTTTCATGGACCTAATGCAGCGTATCTTTCGTCCGTTTCTCGATCAGTTCATGGTGATCTTTGTTGATGATATTTTGATTTACTCTGCTTCTGATGAAGATCATGTGCAGCATTTGAGGATCGTTCTGCAGACTCTGAGAGATCACGAGCTCTATGCGAAGTTCAGTAAATGTGAATTCTGGCTTCGGGAAATTCATTTTCTTGGCCACGTGATTTCTGGTAATGGAGTAGCAGTGGACCCTGCAAAGATTGAAGCTGTTTTGAGTTGGCAGAGATCGAGAACTGTAACAGAGATTAGAAGCTTCTTAGGTTTGGCTGGGTATTATCGCAGATTCATCCAGGATTTTGCAAAGATTGCAGCACCTATGACTTGACTGACTCGTAAAGATGTGCCGTTTGTCTGGTCGGATCAGTGTGAGGAGAGCTTTGTTGAATTGAAAAGGCTCCTGACTTCTTCTCCAGTGTTGATTTTGCCTTCCGGCTCGGGTGGATTTATGGTTTGCACAGATGCTTCTCGAGTGGGTTTGGGTGCAGTGCTGATACAACATGGTCAGGTTATTGCATATGCATCTCGGCAATTGAAACAGCATGAAGAAAATTACCCTACGCATGATCTGGAGCTAGCTGCAGTTGTGTTTACCTTAAAGATCTGGAGACATTATCTGTATGGTGAGAAGTTTCAGATTTTTACTGATCATCAGAGTTTACACTATATTTTCTCCCAGAAAGATCTGAATCTCAGGCAGAGGCGATGGATGGAATACATGAAAGATTATGACTTTACACTCTCCTATCAGCCGAGTAAAATAAATGTTGTGGCTGATGCTCTGAGCAGGAAAGTGCAGGTGATGTGACACGACCTTGGACTTAGGTAAACAAGCACAATTAAGCATTCAAATGGGCCTTAATGGGCCACCGCTCTCCCGTCGCACTCTATACCCGGAGTGACTTGGCGATGTCAAGGGTGAATTATGGGAATGGGCCCTTGCTGGTAGAGGGCCAGCAAGGCCAAGGATCGACTCCCCAAGGGTGGATGCCCAATTCAATTGGGGCCGACAAAGTGCACAAGGGCACCGGTTCACACTATCCCACGGCGATCACTCTTAAGTCGTGGACTTGAGGATCGGGCACTCCTCACAAATGCAGCGGCGCATGAATCACGTATTGAAAGAGCAACACTAATTGAGCAAGGAAGAGGCACTTACTCGACCGGTTTGAAGAAACCGGTCCCGATCGGAGACGATGGCGAGCGGGGAGGCGGTGGCTCCCCACACGCCGCGGCGGTGTCGCTTGACCTGCCCAAACCAATTACAAAACTACACCTCACGCAGGAGGGGGGATCTTGGGGTAGGGGTTAAGGTCTTACATTCAAAAACTACCACCACGCAGGGTGGGGCCTTCAGCCGGCCAAGCGGGGTGGGGATATAGGACTGAAATGAAGAGAAATGGGAAACTAGCGAACTTGCAGCTGCAATCTGAATTCTGGACAGGGAGTCTCTGTGCCGGATGCCTCGGGCTCGTACGGACTCCAAATTGAGTGAAACCACTTTCTAAAGCTTCCTGACTTGAAGGGGATGATTCCAGAATTTTTGAGGATGCTCGGGGGGTCGGAGGTGGCCGTACCAGCAACTGGAAGGAGACATCTCTGTCTGGCCGCAGGTTCTGTCCGGACTGGAACAGCAGGTTGCAGAGATCACCAAGCGCCCTCCCGAACTCCGAACAGCACGAAACTGGCGGTGACGTCTTCGTGGTCGAAGTAGCTTTCAGAAGGAGGCAACGGCGCTGCAATCAGAGGTCGAGGGAGGCCAATGTATCCTGAAGAGTGGGCACTGATCGGAGTAGACAGCAGGAGATAGGACTGGAGAGCTCGGGGGAGAAAATTCGTAACTCCTTCCTCCCGCAGCCGAACGAGGTTCTGTTTCTTGATCTTGGAAGAGGACTCGCAGGAGGAGAACTTTGATGAAGGGACTTCAGTCTGAATTTGTTGGGGTTCGTCGTGGAAGAATGTTCTTTCAGGCTCTGGTCCAGGATGAAGACCTCTCCGCGCAGTTGTGGGAGAACGGCTTCTACGGTTGGCCCCGACCTCGGAACGAGTTGGTTCTACCTCGCCTGCGAAGAAGACAGAGGGGCCTTTCCAGCAATGTAGGCCACGCCCTCAGAGGCTCCAAGATGAAGACGTGGACGACGCTGCAACTCGGTGCTGATCTGCAGGTCTGCACTGCTACGATCTGAAATTGAAAGGAGAGGGAGAGGGGGCTTCTTTGGTGGAGGGAGGTGAAAGGGGCGACCTAAGGATGAATGGGGGCTCTTCAGGGGTGGAGTGGAGAGCTATAGGTGTTGGAGAATGAGGGGAGAATGGCTGAGAGCAGGGGTTAGCAGGTGGAGGAGGAAGATGAGGGTGTGAGAGAGGGAATGGGGAGTGGAGGGGGGGCGAACTTGGCAAGGGGAAGGGTAAAGGATGGGGGCGGCCAAGGCAAGTGGAGGGAAGGGATTTCCAATTTTGAAAAGGCCTTGGAAGGTGGGGAATTATGTGGGGAAGTGGGATGCTTGTATTGGAATGGGGAAGATTTGGTTGGGAGGTGGAGAAAGGTGTTGGAATGGGGAGACTTCTGCCTAGGAACTAGGGGGGTGGAGTAAAGGAGGCCATGGGGAAGTGGAGGGCATTAAAGGAGGTGGGTGGTGGTTGGAAGTTGAAGGGGAAGGGAGGAGAGAGAGAGGGGGGCGAACCCCTTAGGGGAGGAGAGAGAAGAGAGAGTGGAGGGGGTATGGGAATCACTCCCTAGGGCATCTCACCCTTAACTAAGTGGAATCTCTCCAAATTGAACACAAGAGTAGACTTAACTCAAAAGGATTTTGATCATTCATTTACTTCAAATGAGGGGAGTGGGGTCCTATATATAGGCAACCCACTCTTTACAATAAGTCCCTGACAAAATAAACTACTACAAATAACCAACGGGGGGGGGGGTGGGAGTGCTAATGGGCCTAGCCCAACGAATGGGGCCCAATAGCCACATTAGACAGCATGATGATACAAAAACATAGGAAAGTAAGTGCTAGACCAAGGGAAATGACTCAAATAAAATGGAAATACATCAAAATGACTCAAAGGAAAGCTACAAAATGGATAAGGGGCCTTTATAGAGTGAGGCCCAAACTCAACCAGCTCCCGAGTGTGAAGAAGTGGACCCGAGCTAAAGGGAGTCGTGGGTGATGCCTCCATCAGCAGGTCAGTCATCTGTTGCTTCATGAATGAAAATTGTGGGAACAGCTTCCGAGCGAGGCATTCAGTGTAGAGATTCCTGCTGATCCGAGGATGGCAGTTATTGCTAGCTTGGTTTTGGGTTCAGCTTTGTATCAGTAGATTCAAGAAGCCCAACAAGCTGATTCTGATTTGGCCCGTATTCTATCAAGCTATGATGTGGAATTTGATGATGAGCTGGTTGTCAGTTTCCAGGGCAGATTATATGTTCTCGCTGTTGATGCACTGAGACTTGAGGTTCTGAGTGAAGCCCATGGTTCCCATTTTGTTATTCACCCAGGTGTCACCAAGATGTATCAGAATTTGAAAAAGCAGTTCTGGTGGCCAGGTATGAAGTCAGACGTGGCTGTGTTTTTTCTAAGTGCTTGACTTGTCAGCAGGTTAAAGCGGAACATCAAAAGCCAGGTGGTTTGCTTCAGCCGTTAGAAATTCCTATGTGGAAATGGGACCACGTTACTACAGATTTTGTGGTGGGTTTGCCTCGGACTTCTCAAGATTTTGATGGTATCTGGCTGCTTGTCGAAAGATTAACTAAAACTGCCAGATTGTTGCCAATAAGAGTTGCTTGGAATGTGCAGAGGTTAGCCGAGCTTTATGTGCAGAACATCGTGCCACTGTATGGAATTCCAATTTCACTTGTGTCAGATCGTGATCCACGTTTTACCTCCGACTTCTGGCGTAGTTTCCAGAAAGCTTTGGGCACTGAGTTAGCCTTCAGTTCAGCGTATCACCTGTTGCATCCCTACGGTTTTGATGATGTCTCACACTATAAATCAATCTTCTATCTCTAGATTAATTCATGTTTCACCATGTAAATGAGTGCAGTACATATGAGTGTCAGATAATATGCTCTACCTAGTTCTATCTACACTCTGTCTGCAGAGTCTGAACAGTGGTGCGTCGACCCCTCCTTGCTGATGAGTCGACGCCTCAGTACATTAATCATCTTACTCTGTCCATTCATTGGCCTGTCTATCCATGTCCATACAACAGGACCGTGGCCTGTTTATCTGAAAGTCTATACATCCGGAAAGGGGCCATGTCTATACATTCTTCCGTTGATTTCATTCAAAGTCTACATCGGTTTGATTGAGTAAGTCTGTACAACATGCCTTGTCGTTCATTGCCTTCAATGTCTGTACATTGGCTTCGCATCAGCAAGTCTGTACATCAGCTTCAGATCTCCAAGTCTGTACATCGCCTTCAGACCTTCAAGTCTATACACTCCATGCTCATTCAAGTCTATACATCAACAGTGTAACTTTCAAGTCTGTACAGCCATTCTCTTATCAAAGTCCATACATCCTTCTGTTGGATTTCCAAGTCCATACATCGGACTGCTTGAGCAAAGTCTATACAGCGTGTCACTCACGTCTGAAGTCCATACATTGGTCTTCAGTTCAAGTCTGTACAAATGGACTTATAGTTAAAGTCCATACATTCTCAGCTGAACCCCATGTCTACACAGTGGCCTCGAGCGTCTCAAGTCTACACACTGTCTTCGGCCTCAAAGTCTGTACAGTCGCTGCACTGTACAACTCCATACACTGGCAGCCCTGCGGAAGTCTATACATTGGCTCAAACATTCCAACTCTGTACATTGGTCCTTCGAACACTCCAAGTCTATACAGTCTGCTTTCACGATTCAGAGTCTATACATCGTTCCTCAAAGGCTAAGTGTATACACTGCTCACCATCTCACTAAGCGTCTCACTTGCTAGTCTATACATCGCTGTTGGGCATCAAAGTCTGTACACTGCTCATCGTCTCAACTTGCGTCTCACTGAGCATCCATTCACTGTAAAGTCTGTACAGACTTCATCGTCTTGAGAACGTCTCGTGCCTTTACCAAAGTCTCTACATTGGCAGTCTTTTACCTACGTTGCACTTTGAAGTCTGTACATCGAGTGGAGTCTGGTTAAGTCTATACATCGCATAGCTCTTCATATAGGAAGTCTATACACTGCTTGCAAGTGTTCAAGTCTATACAGCCTGCATGCTTCAAAACGCCAAGTCCATACATTGGCCTTGGGCTGAAGTCTATACTTTGCTTTGGGCAGAGCAAGTCTGTACATCGCACAACTTTAATTATTTCATTCTATTGTGCATCCTCTTCAAAACGAAGTGTGTACACTCGTTGGCTAACTGTTGAAGTCTGTACACTCAGTTAACTTGCAAGTCTATACACTCTCTCATTTGAAACACTTGCTTAACTGCTGTTTCAATGTCTACACATTCGATGCCTTCAAGCATTGTTCTCTTTGAAGTCTATACATCATCGTCTACATTGAAGTCCATACAGTGCATACTGTTGCACTTCAAGTCCATACACTGAGCTCGCTGAAAAGCCTCAACTCTATACACTCTCACACTGTGACACACTTGCCTATTTGGCATCCCTAAGTCTATACACTCGAAGGGCCTCATACACTTCACAGAAGTCCTTACATTTCATCCTTTGTGCTAATGCATTCTTCAGCAAGTCTATACACTGAGTTTGCTTGAAGTCTCACAAGTCTATACACTCCTTCAGTGTACACACTTGCTTAATCTGATATCATAAAGTCTATACATTTGTATCTGACTGAACTAACTAATCACAGTCCTTTGTCCCAGCCTGCAGGTGATACAGGTCAATGATTGGGCACGTGAACCAAGGATGATACCTGGCACGTGATCCGAGAAGGCTCTGGAAAGGGAGGGAACGAGACTCCCTCGTGTGAAGGCCTGAAACTCAGGTTGAAAGCCATATAAAAGGTGCCCTCTGCGAAGAGATGGAGCGAACTGGAGAAAAAGCCTAAGAGAAGAATTCCTGAGCAGAAGAAAAGAGAGAGAGCCTCCACGTTCCAGAAAGAAGATAGAGAGAAAAGATTAAAGAGTAGTCCTGTGAGAGAAAAGTCTGAGTGAGAGAGAAGAGTCTATTTGCTTCTTCGGAAGCTACATTTTGTATTTGACTTTTCTGAAACGATTTGTGTTCTTCGTTGTTCTTGTTTGCATTTCTGTTTTTCCTTTTATTTTTTCATATATCTGATCTCGAGTTGTTACCCTCCAGTGTTTGGAGGAAGGGAGTGTTACTCCGGTTTCCCTCTGGGCTGAAGAGGAAGAGAGATCGTAGATCTCTAGTTCTGCTAGTGACGGGTTGTCATTAGCAGGTTCCCTCCAGGTTGGAGGAAGGGAGAGCTATCTCCGGTTCTGTTCTAGCTGGTAGCTGGAACAGGTTTCAAGCTCTGTGGGATGCAGAGTTTGGTTGAGGGATTTGTTTCCCTTAGTTATTCAAGCTGTGTGGCAACACCTTGTTCGCAGACTGAGTCTGCAGGTTTCTAGCATTGGCTAGTGGAATCCTTACTCTAGTTGGAGTGAGGGGTGGATGTAGATTGTGGACTACAATCGAACCACCTTAAAATCTCTTGTCTCCTCTGTGATTTACTGCAATCGTTGATGCTCTCTATCTGCTTGGCAATGTGCTTGTGTGTGGACGGCCTATTCTAATCGCATCTTATTACTCTGTCTTAGTTTCTCACTGCATTGGCTAATTTGTTTAGCTATATTCGGTAGGGTGATTTTTGAAGGAGTGATTTTCCGCTGAAGTTGTTTAAATAGGGAGTGATCTATTCATCCCCCCCTTCTATATCACTCTTGCTGCGCTAACATTTGGTATCAGAGCAGGTTCGCATCATGTGGGCGAACGGTCAGGGAAATGCTAATGGTCCTAGAAGCTTCATGGCTGAAGGTCAATCCATTAGTCGCCCTCCATTTTTTGATGGTAATAATTATCTGTTTTGGAAGAACAGGATGGAAGTGTTTATCAGAGCACAGAGCCACAAGCTGTGGAGGGTAATCACGGTTGGCCCATATGATCTGCCGCCGAACGGGGATGCGTGGACAGATGACCATGTCAAGCTATCTTCACTCAACTGGACGGCGCTGAACACCATCCAGTGTGCTGTTCACCCAGAGGAATATGCCCGTATATCTGCCTACAGGACTGCCAAGCGAATGTGGGATGAGCTACAATTAGTCTACGAAGGTACAGCTCAAGTGAAAGCCTCGAAGGTAAACCTCTGCACCTCTAAGTATGAACTGTTTAGGATGAATGCAGAGGAGAATATTACTGAGATGTATGCCAGGTTGTCCCTCATCACTAACACACTCAAGGGGCTAGGGAAGGATCTAGCTGAGGCAGACATAGTCAGGAAAATTCTTAGATCCTTATCCCCAGCATGGCACACTAAGGCCATCGTGATTGAAGAGTCAAAAGATCTGACGACCTTGACAGTGAATGAACTCATAGGATCCCTCATGACCTATAAGATGAATTTCAAAGGAGGTGGTGAAGGAAGTGATAGGAAGGCTAAGAATGTAGCACTCAAGGCATCTAGCAACAAGAGTAGCAGTAGCAGTAGCAGCAGCAGAAGCAGCAGAAGTAGCGGTGAGTCTGATGGCTTCTCAGATCTCGACCAGAAGGAGCAGGCAATGCTCACACGACAGTTCGGTAAATTTTTAAGGAGAAAGGGGAAGACCTTTAGGAGGAAAAAGCCATACTCCTTTAACAATAATGTTGAATCTACCAATTATAGGGATAGAAATCCTAAGAGACTGACATGTTATCATTGTAACAAACAAGGACACATGAAAGGCGAATGCCCAGATCTTCAGAAGAAGGTTCCCTACTTCTAGAAGAAGAACACCAAAGTGCAGAAGAAGAAGAAGCCGCAGGCGATGGTATGCACATGGAGCGAGGAGGAAGAAGATCCTGAAGATACGTCCTCAGAGGAGCATGAAGAAGGAATTTGCCTTATGGCAAACAGTGAAGAGGAGGTAACCAATGTTTTTGAAAATTTTACGATTGATGACTGGGAAGATGCTTATACTGAGTTATTAGATAAGTTCAATTCTTTTAGTAAAGAGCATAGGGTTCTGAAAAGAAAATTTAATACTAATGTTGAAGAACAAACCCAGGTCTGTGAGGAAAATCAGAAACTAAAAGAGCAACTAGAAGAAATGACCTCACTAAGAAAAGAAAATGATAAGCTCAAGGGAGAAAACCAAGAAAGTCAAAATCAGCTCAATGAACTCAAAATAAGAATCGAAGAAAGCTTGAATGAAAGTAGAGTGAACTCAGAAAAATATGAAGCTGTTAAGAAAGTCAATGGTGAACTTCTAAAAAATTCTGAGTCCCTTCAAAAGGAGCTGGAAGACAAACAGAAAGTTTTGGAAAACTTTGTCCAAGGAAAATCTAGTTTGGATGCTATACTGGGGGCTAGGGTTAACTTCAATAAGGAAGGTCTAGGCTACGACCCAACTAACAAAAAACCCCTACAATTCAAAACCATTACCTTCTACCCAGAGAAGGGAAAAGAAAAGCTGGACACACCATCCAGCTCAAACAGCAGCAAGGGAACTCAAAGTCAGAAGGAAGGTCCTAAAAATAGTGCTGGCCAACCATTTAAGATGGGAATGAATTCTGTGAAGAATTTCACTAAGCCTACCAATCAGAACATAAATGGTAAATGGACCAAGCAAGTGAATCAAAAGAAAAGCTAGAATTACTACAATCAAATGGGTCCAAAGAGGACCTACTGGAGAAATGATCATCATCTTGAAAAATCTGCTGATCAACAAACTTACAAGAGATATTCTAGAAATGGCAAGCCTAATGTATGGAATAAAACTTACTTTTCCAAACCAGCCGGCTACAATTTCAATAAAACAGAAGTAAAGGTGCCAGAGAAAATAATGCTGAAGCAAATTTGGATTCCTAAACACTTGATTAGAAATTTAAATAATGTCCTTGGACCCAACTCATCTTGGGTTCCAAATCACTCTGCTTGATGTTATTTGTGTAGGTCGGCCTGGCAGCTGAGGACAACAAGTGGTACCTCGACAGTGGCTGCTCCAGACACATGACAGGTGACCGATCCAAGTTCAGCAACATAGAGATGAAGGTAGGGGATCTGGTCAAGTTTGGAGGAAAGAACAAAGGTAAGATTATTGGAGTTGGCACAGTAGGTAAGACTTCCACAAACTCCATTGAAAAGGTTCTACTTGTGGAAGGTTTGCAACACAACCTGATTAGCATTAGTCAGTTATGTGACAAGGGTCACAAGGTTGTATTTGATGATAATTCATGCAAAATCTTTGAAATAAATTCTGATGTGGTTAAATTTGTAGCCAACGGGATTAATAATGTCTACATAGTAGACTTAGATGAGGAATCTCAATCTAATATTTGTTTATCTGCCAATTCTGAAAATGATGTTTTTGAATGGCATAGACGTCTAGGTCATGCTAGCTTTACAACTTTAAATAAATTGGTCAAGCATGATTTAGTTAGAGGCATGCCTAGAATTAGATTCAACTTGATATCAAAAGCATGTGATGCCTGTGCTCTAGGCAAACAGACCAGAAAATCTTTTAAATTAAGATCTGAGCCATTGTCTTCTAGACCAATGGAACTTCTTCATATGGACCTTTTCGGTCCCACTAAAACTCAGAGTCTTAATGGAAACAGGTTTGGCTATGTCATCATAGATGACTTCTCTAGATATTCATGGATATTCTTCTTAGCAAATAAAAGTGATGCTTTTCAAAAGTTTAATCTGTTCTTCAATAAGGTCAAACAAGAAGGAAAACACAAGATCTGTACTATTCAATCTGATCATGGAGGTGAGTTTGAAAACTCCATGTTTTCTGATCTTTGTGAAAGAGAGGGACTAACTCACAGGTTTTCTTCTCCCAGGACACCTGAACAGAATGGGATTGTGGAGAGAAGAAATAGAACTGTGGTGGAGATGGCCCGAACAATGCTGATTGAAAGTAAGTTACCTAAAAGGTTTTGGGCAGAAGCGGCCAATACAGTAACTTACATAATCAACAGGGCCATGGTAAGACCCATTCACAAGAAAACACCCTATGAGCTTCTAAAAGGTAAGAAACCAAACTTGTTTCATTTCAGAATTTTTGGAGCAAAATGTTTTATTCACAATAATGACAAGAAAGATTTAGACAATTTTGAAGCTAAAAGCTCCCCTGGAATATTTTTGGGATATTCAGAAGTGTCTAGGGCATATAGAGTCTTCAACATAACAGACAAAAAGGTTGAAGAGTCTCCACACATTATATTCAGTGAAAAGAAAGATGTGTCTAACATTGAAAATTTTGACAGGGACTCCAATCATGATGGGGAATTCCTAGAAGACCAAGAAGAAGAGAAGACTCAGCCGAGTGGAACAACAAATCCCCTCAATCAGGAAGGGCCAAGAGAAACAGGTGAGTCTTCAACCAATGTTAGATTTCTTAAAGACCATCCGATAGATAATGTCATAGGCAATCCTGAAGATCCTCTTCGGACTAGGTCTCATTTTAGGAATGTGAATAATGAAGACTTAATTGCTTTAGTCTCACAAATTGAACCCAAATCAATAGAAGAGGCCTTGGCTGATCAAGCTTGGGTTAATGCCATGAGTGAGGAATTAGGCCAGTTCGAAAGAAACAATATCTGGGAACTTGTTCCAAGACCAGATAATGTTAATATCATAGGAACTAAGTGGGTGTTCAAAATAAAATGAATGAAGATGGAGTCATCTCAAGGAATAAGGCCAGATTAGTAGCCAAGGGTTACTGTCAGGAATTTGGTGTAGACTTTGATGAATCCTATGCACCTGTTGCTAAGATGGAAGCCATAAGAATGTTGCTTTCCTTTGCATGTTCAAAGAATATAAAACTCCAACAAATTGATGTTAAAAGTGCCTTTTTAAATGGAGTCATTAAAGAAGAGGTTTTTGTTGAACAACCCCCCAGATTTCAATTCTCTCCTCAACCTAACCAAGTTTTCAGGTTAAACAAAGCCTTGTATGGTCTAAAACAGGCTCCAAGAGTATGGTATGAAAGATTGACTGAATTTCTGATCAGCAAGGGCTACAAAAGAGGTAAGGTTGATCAAACTCTATTTACCAAGGGTACAAATAGAGATCTCATCATAGTCCAGGTATATGTAGATGACATAGTATTTGGATCAACTAAGCATGAACTATGTGATGAATTTTCTAAAATGATGTCTGCTGAATTTGAAATGAGCTTGGTTGGTGACCTAAAATACTTTCTTGGCCTGCAGGTACAGCAGCTAGAAGATGGGTGCTTCATCAACCAGACCAAATACACATTGGAACTGTTCAAGAGGTTTGGTATGGAAAACCTAAAGCACATTACAACACCCATGGGTACCAATACTTCACTGGATGCAGATGAGACAGGTAAAGAAGTAAATGCCAAACTTTATCGAGGTATGATTGGATCTCTTCTTTACTTGACAGCTTCTAGACCTGATATACAATTCAGTGTAGGAATCTGTGCAAGGTATCAGTCTAGACCTACTGAATCACATTTAGCTGCAGTGAAAAGAATTTTCAGATATTTGTCAGCTACTCATTCTCTTGAATTATGGTTTCCTGCATCACACACATTTAACTTAGTTGCATACACAGATGCTGATTATGCAGGCTATAAACTAGATAGGAAAAGCACTAGTGGTCATTGTGAATTTTTGGGTGGGTGTTTAGTGTCTTGGGGCTCCAAGAAACAACATTCTGTGGCCCTCTCCACTGCAGAAGCTAAATATGTAGCTGCAGGGAGTTGTGGAACACAAGTCATATGGATTAAACACCAGCTTCAGGACTACCAAGTAGACCTGGGGTGCACACCTATCTATTGTGATAACACAAGTGCCATTAATCTTGCCAAAAATCATGTTTTGCATTCACGCACCAAACACATAGAGATAAGGCATCATTTCATAAGAGATGAGGTTTCTAAAAGCAATTTTGAACTGATTCATGTAGGCACAGATAATCAGATTGCTGACATCTTCACTAAACCCTTGGATAATGAAAAATTCACAACACTAAGGAGAGAATTAGACTTATACAAATTATCTTAAATGTGAAGTCTGTTCTTTTTGTGAGGGGGAGTTTTGTCTATCTGTTGGTTAGCTTTCAGGACTGCTTTGAGTAAGGGGGAGCTGATTGAGCTGTGAGAGGAAGAGTTCTTTGACAGATTCAAAAAGTTT